>OW569414.2:16252500-16877500 GCA_937662695.2 Halyzia sedecimguttata | reverse complement strand
GTGAATTTCGGATGAAAGAAAAAACTGAAAGAGGTATTTTCTGGAGATCTCTCCCTGGAATGTATCACTCCAAGAAATTCCTCCGGAACTTTGATACTGTCAGATCCAAGAAATACTTGGACCTCAGTAAGAACACGCTGCACCTCCTCACTGGTAAATCAAGAAGCAAATTCAAATGAGGTGAAACGCTTCTGGATCGTTGCCATGACGGCTGACGCAATCAAAATTTACCATCTGCTTGTTACAGCCAATGCCGACTACGGTCTTTCTATAGGGGGCTGTGTTACACCAGAATAAAGAGTGAAACGGACACGAGAAGAGAGTGAGAGTAGATATGACGGGTAACGTCACGGACAGGCGCCAAGTTTCGATCATTTGAACAGGCATTATGTGCAACCAAATTCGAACGATCGTTTTCTCGTTGAAAATTTAAATTTTGACGGCGGTTGAACTTTTTCAGTATTCTTATGGATTTCAATAATAAAAAATATTCATGCAAGAGACCTATTGAGCTACATCATTCAGTGACCCTGCAGTATAAAGCGCAATTCTACTAATGAGTCGATTATTTGAACGACCCTGTGTATTTTTTTGGAATCAATCGCATAAAAAATATTTTTGAAAATTTTGAGGGAAATTGAGGCATTTGTCTGATATTCATAAAAATACTAAAATATCGTCCTTGACATAATTTGTTCAATAAACATATTTTTAGGCGACTGCTTCTAACTGGAACACCTCTACAGAACAACCTCATGGAATTATGGTCTCTTATGCATTTCCTTATGCCAAACGTATTTCAATCCCATAGAGAGTTCAAAGAATGGTTTTCGAACCCGGTGACTGGAATGATTGAAGGAAACAATGAGTACAATGAAAATATCATCAAGAGATTGCACAAGGTTAGTTAATATAGTGGTAACTAATGATTTTGTTCACACCAAACGCTGAAATAAATTATTATGACTTAACCATAGACATAAAATAACATGGACTGGTTGTGAGAAAGAGACCATTGAAATCAGCATTGAAAAAAGACAGAATAGTTAAAGGCAAACCACGGTATATGAATATTTTCTTATAATTTGGCGTTTGGCAAAACCACAGAATACAAAACATTGGTTTCCTTTATCTCTGACCTTTCTTGTTACTGTATTGTTTGGTTTCGTGTATTGTGTATGTGTTTTGGTGATTTGTTTACAGAATATTTAAAGGCAAAACATTTTCATTTAAATCCGACACTCGTTTCTGAATATTCTGATACTTATAAAAAAACATCATTATTTTTATACCATTATTTGCCTTTAAGCATTCTATCCTTCATAACATCTCTCTCTCTAATGTATTCCGCAACGAACTGTGTGATAATGTTACGTGAGGGCCAGTCCATGTTATTCTATGTCTATGGACTTAACATAGTGTTACAAAATTTGTTTTCTGGTTCACAAGCATTTTCAATTCGGTATTTCAGTTCTTCCACATTATTCATGTCTTCTCTACGATACACCAAGGTATTGCACCTCCTCAAATTCTAGTCTATGATTATCTCTTGGTGGTCACTAGTAACTACACTCTTGTCCACTAGAAATTTTGTCTGAGACGAAGCGTTACTATAGTCTCAGAAGATGTGAACATCGTTTTCCAAACATATGTCAGATGACAAATTCTGCAGTGGATAAGAGTGTAGTTACTATTGTTACTCTTGGTGCTTGATTTTATTTTTTCATTTTGCGCGTTCACATCAGGGTGCTCAATGGTCCCAAACTAAACAAAATTTCTGTATTCAATTTTTATCTTAATATATAAAATTCTTGCGTATGTGTGAATTTGAGTGGGTCCTTAGATGGTTTAGATTCGCAATCGGGTCCAGTAGGAGGCGCCACAATCAGGTTGAAGAATATTCGTTTTTGGCGCTCTTGTTCCTCGGAACAGAGTGCTTATAAATTTGCCCAAATGTCTGTAATTTTCGAAATTTTTGATGAAATTGGTCTTGATCCGTCCCGCCGGCCCTCCTTTAACACGATGACTCTCGAATGGATTGAGCTAGGCAGTTAAAATTTTCAGAGTAGGTTTAAGAGATAAATATCTCGGTTAAGTTCGTTATTGGGCAGAATCGACATGATGGTTTCGGTTCGGAGTAACAAAAAGAAAAAATTTTTACATTACAAATTTCAAATTAAATTTTTTTTTAAGATGCTGTTTCATCATAATCCATCGATATCATTTTCAACTCTTAGGCTGGTTTTCCTATCACGCTGACGGTCGGCGCTGATGGGTCAATATGTGTGTAGCTATAGGTAGCGTATTCGAGTCACGCAGACCCCTCAGCGCTGACGGCCGACAGCGCTGAGCTATACGCGCCGGCGCATCGACGCCGCTGACTAGCTGGCGCCGACGCGCCATTCAATGTATTCAATGAGCTGACCGATCAGTGCTGACAAGCTACGCGATGACCGTCAGCGTGATAGGAAAACCAGCCTAACAAGCTAATACTTTCGGAGATATGATTTTTCAAAATTTCAAACATAAATCGTACTTCTATGTTTTCACAGAATGCCGTACTCATAGAAATCTATACTACGTTAGTATAGAGTTCATTGGCTGTACTTAATTATTCTATCTATGAATTATTATATGATCTGTGTTCATTCATGTCATCTTATTTTGCTTTAAGTGACATTTCAAGTTTATTTCTGGTTAGTTATTCAAAATGACCAATGAAATAGCCTCAGCTATCGCAGAATTAACAGGATGATATGATATTATACTTTTAAGATGATAATATAATGCCCGTGGATAATCCATATGATGATGGAAATATATACTTTGGTAGGTAAATTGGGTTCAGAATATTTCCAGTATGAACAAAACTGGAATATTGGCTAAGTTTCAATTGATGTAATACAATTTTCATAGTAGATATGAGGAGTGCGGTCTGTTTTCTCAAAATGTATAAAAAATCGCAACAAACAGCATTATTTTCAATTTCAACCACACCAAAACGCATTATATACAATGGGGTGAATCAAAACGCATTAAGTCAAAACGTTTTTTACATTTTCTGTGTATATCTGATCAATATTGATTTAAATGAGATTAGTTATTACCTTTAGATGTAAATGTCGTATCAAACAAACTCGACGTACTCAAATTATAAGCCAGGGTCGAAGAAAAAATTCGTTTTTCGTTGATTTGTAATAGAATGGTTTTTGGACTAAATGCGTTTTGAAAAGTTGCTCCTCATATGAGGAATGAATATCTCGGATAAATTCGTTATTGGGTAAAATTGGTCTGTTAGTTTTGGATTAGTGATTTTTGGCACTCTTGTTGAATTTAAATTCTTTTATGACGTTTGAATTTAATTTATTTTATGATGAAGTTCTATCATAAGAAACCATTGATATCATTCCTAACTCTGAAAATCAATACTTCCGGAGATATGATTTGTCAAAGTTTGAACAAGAGCGCCAAAGCTCCTATCCACAGGGCTTGAACCAACTTTTTAGTAAGAAATTACGGATGCGCTGACCCAGTTATTAGATCATCTATTCTTCTCAGATCTCAGAGACCTGGGATATCACTTTGAGTTTCGTTATTAATTTGAGTTCAGTCACTATTACGCTGTTTTCAACAATAAAGGTTGAGACATACTACATATGTATGTTATAGTGTAATTAATGTGTGAAGGGTTTTGAAATGTAATCTAAAGCTAGACATTGTTGGATTCGTCAGCTGCAGTGTTTAAGTGAATATTTCACATAGTTATTAACTTGAAGAAGTTACTTATATTTATCTTATCTGCAAACCACATTATTATATTCTCCACCAATCACACGAAAAATTCCCGCTTGTCCTTCAAATGAGCCAATTTCAAGAACCAAATATCGTTCAGACATAACACTACAATTGATCATCTTTGGATACCAAGAAATGCGAGTCAGTTTTTGATTTTGTTCTGGGCAAACAGCAAATCGCAGAATGATAGGGTCGAAACGAAAATATTGAAATGTCACTTAGAATATAGTATATCGAATATTGAAAAAAATATTTTCTGATCCAGCTGATAGCAGGATATCCAACGTTCGAGCAGGACAACGTCTGTCTGGCCGGCTAGTAATATAGAAATTCCTACATTTTAAAATATTGAGAACGAAAAGAGAAATATAATGAAACAACAGATAACATAGACTAGAATAAAGTTACACAAATAATTTTGTGAAGTGCTATTGGAGAAATAACCTTACAGTTCAGTGTTGGATACAACAGATTGAATCAGTTTCAGAAAAAAATATGAAGTTGATGAGACATGGAATTGCTACAATTTATCACTTGTGATAACTGAATTTACCAACATTTCAATTATATGATGATTATAATACCAAGTCCTAAGGTTTTGAGATCCATTCAACTCATACCTATTTATGAGGACAATCGAGGCATTTGTCTGATAAAAACCCCAAAATTTTTATTCAAATATGCTTTATTGCAATATGGATTTACAAATATGTTTTTACAGGTTCTGAGGCCTTTTCTTCTGCGAAGATTAAAGTGCGAGGTTGAAAAACAAATGCCTAAGAAGTACGAACATGTAGTTATGTGCAGGTTATCAAAGAGACAAAGATTTTTATATGATGACTATATGTCAAGAGCGAAGTAAGTATACATTATAATCATGACATTAGGTGCATATGGTAATTACATCACTGAGCCGATAAGATCGAGCGGATTTTATGATCTCGTGATTTTCGAGTCTTTCTAGCGTCTTGGAATTCCCAAAAGCGATCGTTTATTCTCAGTTTGAAATTCTAAACTAAATATACTACTTCCGTCATATTAAAATTTCAAAAATATGAATAATGGATTATTATTCAATCTATTACATATATGGTGGGTTTCACGAAGCCTCGATTAGCTTAATTGTGGATTTAATTCGATGGTTGTTTAAAAAATGAACTGGAAATGGACATAGAATCGCACTAATTCGGCAATCAAGAGCTGTCAAAGCTTCGTGAAACCCACCCTTAGAGAAGAGATTGATAATCGATAGCGATTCAGAAGATGAGGAAATCCACCATGAAGAAAAAATATGGCATTTTGCCGAAGATACCGCTATGAGATTTACAGATAATCAATTTAGGCATTTTTGAATAACTCCGGTCGCCTTTTTTTAATAAAATTGCATGAGGTTCATGAAGATAACGTGCCGAGAGGACATCCTGAAGTCGCAATGGAGATGCAATTAATGATTTGCGTGTACCTTGCTAACATAGAATCATGTTTAAAAAAACATACGTTCTCTCATATGTACAGAAATGTTTTCTGTTGTTCCTTAGCAATTTCGCATTCATAAATCATTCTCAAATTTTTTTGGGTAATTATTTCGTTGAACGTTTGACGGTTATATTGACATTGAAATTGAAAATAGTTGATAGCTCGATTCGCTCCACCGATTTACTCGGAGCTTTTCGAGTGACGTCCGAGCAATCGCTGAGGTAATAACCATACACCATTTTGATCACTCGGTGTACTCGATTTGTAAATAACAAACACGATTGAGCGATCCGAGCGCTCAGATGTATTTAACAAATGCACCTATTGAGTCAATCACCCAAATAATGTATTCCTCAAAATATACTGGTTCGGCAGTAGGGTTGGGGCATTGATATGGTTAATTTCTGTACTAGGTTTAATACTGTGGAGGGCATATTTTTTTAAATAGATATTCTTTTGATTTATCCAATTACAAGTTACTTGCAATGATGATACAAAATTCCGAAAATTTTGAGATCCATTCAACTCATTATTTGATCATGAGAGAAATTGAGGCATTTGTCTGATTTTGGTCTGAAAGGAATCATTCTTGTGGTTGTTCATAATTATAAATACTTGAAAGTGGCATTTTTCAGGACAAAGGAAACCCTGTCTAGTGGAAATTTATTGAGTGTAATAAATGTACTGATGCAACTGAGAAAAGTGTGCAATCACCCCAATTTATTTGAAGTTCGTCCTACCATATCTCCATTCCAATGTGAAGGTGTAACTTTTCATATACCTTCCATCATTTTTGCTACTTTAGAGTATAATGTTTGGAAAGTGAGTATGAGAAGAACCATTACAATACCATTCAATAGCTTTCATAATTGAATTGAATCACAAAATAGACATTTTCTTTCAGCATGTAAACTTTGTATCTTTGAATCTCAACTTTTTGGCTATGGAAACGTGTGTTAGTGCTTATCAATCTTATCGTGCAAGAACATTATGCACCCCAGCGAGAGTTATCGAGCTTAACCAGTTACCTGAAGAGATTCCTCCTTGTCCACCATCTAAACTCGTTATGAGAATAAGAAAGAGTGACAATGAAGCGAAAGTGAAAATAGAGAAAAAAGAATCGAATAATGGAAGAGGCACACATCAAAATCTGAAATTGAAGGTGGGGCACCCGTATAGTATGCAACTGGTACAGCAACATGGCGGAATTGTGAAGGCTATACCAGTTAATATTGCACAGGGTGCAACTGGCATCACTTCAGCGAATATATCGAACGCAGCGTCGATCCTGAAATCTGGCGACAATAAAATATCTGCTAGTTTTGCACAGCTGGTGCAAACATCCACAGGAAAGCATCTTTTGCTGACATCCACTCCAAATATAGCTGGAACAACAAGTGGCGCAGGTAATTGGCAATGTTTTAAGTGGCATTTAATCCCATATTTCATCATTTTACAAGTACTCATACTTAAAAGTCCATCTGAACAAATTAATTAGAAGTATTTATAATTAAATGAAATAGAAATCTGATTTCTCTTTAAAATTTTGCACTTAATAAGTTAATATATGTATGGGGTAGCGTTAAAATCTAGGAATCGGTAAGGAATATGAGATCTGTTGTGTTTTTATGCGCTTGTTCAAACAGGAACAACGTTTTATCGGTTTTTACCTGATAACATGCGGTTTGAAAAGTTTCAAAAGGGAGATTTCCAGGGGATCGGGCCAGGAAATAAAATGATTTTCGCCAAATTTTGGGTATATCCGGAATTACCCGAAATTTTATTATATTTTACTTATCATTTGGAAACTTTCTAAACAGCATATTGTGATGAATGAAACACAACTTAATTAATTGAACAAACCAAGTGTTTTTTACCGAGTCCTTGATCCAAATACTATCCAATTCTCATTTTGGACACACTGTACATATAAAATCACGTTATTAGTGATTGTAGTCATAAATACACAAAGTGAAATATCTTGTAAGTCTGTTTGCATTGCTATGGGTGATTTTTTAGTTTACTATGACCAAACTGAGTTGTACCGCTTAATTGCTATAATTTTAACTCCCTGTACAATGAAGTCTTTAAAAAAATTCCTGGATAGTTTGAACGGTATTCTTTTCTATTGTGCCTGAGTTCTTCTAACTCCATGATAGATTGTGTGACTTGGAAACCAGAGGTCCTGAGTTCAATCTTGGGGATAGGAAAGAAATTTTCTATTCAAACTATAGCGACCATCATTCACTGTTGAGTCAAATATTAACAGTGCTATGTCTAAGATGGCGTAAGGACATTTTTTTTCCTGACAGCTAAGTACAGGACTCACAAACAGAAAAGTTTCATATTAAGCTGCAAAATATACAAGTTATACCTCTTGTCATAAACGGTTCATTTCATCGTCGTAGACATAGATATTTGGATTTGAATATGATCCAAGAACAATTTCACCTGAGGTATCACTTATTGTCAGGACATAAGGTCCGTATGCATTAATTTTATATATGCACTATCGATCAGATACAGTTTATCATAACTGTTCTTCTTTTGCAATTGTGCTAAATTAAAACATTGTCCAGCATGTGCTCAATATCTTTAATTGAGTACTTCTAGAACTCTGTGACATCCAAAGAACTGAATAATAATATAATACGAATATGTATATATTATATACAGGGTGAGTCTGTAAGTTGTACATTAGTTTTAACCATATATAGTCCTATTCATCTATGTCCCAAATGAGAAATAAGCTGCAATCTAAGTTGTTTGAATTGCATTGCACAATTCACAAACAAGCTGAAATTTGAAATTCATATTTGATTACATAAGATGACCTTAAGTTATACCTACCTTATTAACTTATTCCGTTTCAATATGATTATATGACCAATAAATTTGGAAACAAGCAATATTGAAATGCACAAAAATGATCTGTGGGATAAGGAGGTTACTACCTCTACATATTTCTAGAAGTGTCTACTTTGAGATCATTACGCAGTCTATGCCTTTATTCAAGAACAGTTCTTCTGTGATTCTAGTTCAGGTCCAGATTCATAAAAGCAGTTTTGGAATTTTATCAGATTTCATTCAATGAAGAATATCTCAAAAACGTTTTACTTTTAGGAGAATTCATGAAGAATAATTTAATTTTCTAAAACAATTGAGTATTCTTAAAATGACTACAGATAACCTTCATCTGTTTTTGTTGTGCTAATTTCTCATAGTTTTATGAATTCGTAAGTTTATAACGGAAGTAGGAAAATACTGTCAATTGGACATTATGTGTCGTCGTAATTATAGAAAACTTCACACCAAAATTCATTTTATGCTGAATAACCATGTCAAATTTGCATTAGGAAAAATTATTTGTTTGCAATTTCAACAGTCTATATTATTTTACCTGAGCACTATTTGAAAAAATGGCAAATAAATAATGTCTTTTATTTGATGAGCGGAATTTATGGTTAAAATTAATGTACAACTTAAAGACTCACCCCCTGTATACGGGAGGTCCCAATGGCATCGAACTGCATTGATCAATATCACGAAGATTTTTTTTTAACAGATTCATTTGTTTCAGCCCAAAAGCTCACCCTGCTCTCAAAACATCCTGTTTCAACAGCAACCAATTGCCAACCTCTGCACAAAGCATTTGTAAAATTTCAACTCACCTCTGTGAATTCTGCCCCAACAAATACATTGACAACTGTAAGTTCCAATATTATTAAAAACTAATTTTGTATTAAGAACATTTCATTGCTATTTGTCATAGAGTGATCTTCTTTGTGTTTTATACCTTTTTTTATGTTGCAGTCTGTACCTACATCTGTTGTGAAGGAACCTACTAAGGTGGGGTCTAAGTTTATAGAACAACTATATTCTAACCAAACCAGTCAAAATAATTTGGATGTTCGGTGGAGTAATAATCAGAAAAATGAGGTTAGTTTATTCCACAATATCTTCAGAATGTTAAATACTGTTTTATATATTCAACTAATGACTCAGAATATCGTTCAATTAACAAACTCTTAATTGTTCAATATTATCGAAGAATCTGTGGAATTCCATGGTACATCTCTACATGTGGATTATTTTGATTTGTAGAATTTCGGAAAAAAATAATTAGTTTTGAAAAATAAAGCTATGCATTATATATGATAATTTGTATTTGTTGAGATAACTATATTTCAATGATATTCAACCACAGATTAACCAGATCCGCCACTCCCAGTATTTATGAATGAACTCAGCTGACGCGTAATGTTGACCATGGAATTCTCGGCACCCCCAAAAAGTTCCTAGCTCCTAACTATTTGGGGGTGCCAATAAAATCGCAGATATAGGATCGCGTGACCTCTCGGCCAATCGCAACTATGGTAGAGGCAGAACGACGTTCATTAATAAATTTATAACAACAAACTTAAAGGTTAGCTAAAATACTCAGCTTATGTTCGAAAATTTGTAACTCAAGTGGGATTAATTTAATCAATTTTATAAAGTGTAATGAAGAGGTTCAAGATGCAGTCGAGCTCGAAAACTAGTGTGTCAACGGAATTTTTTCCTGCACTTCTGATACTTAACGATCCTGAATGTGTGATATATTTGTCATAATTAATGAAATCGTCCTACTCAAGGGATGAAGAGTGGAAGCTACAAACTATTTATGATCTTTCAATACATATTTCTATTGCTAATTTTTTTTTGTTTCAATTGTGTGCTGTTAGTCGTTCAGGTCGAGTCAAATAAGTGAATAATTATTTATTATGTTTAACCTGGAAGTGTGGTTCTTTACTTGATATTAAGGTAAATCATCTATTGAAACAAATCTTTCTATATTAGTCAAATTAAATGTTTTGAACAGTGCTTTCTTCGCAAAAAAATCAGGTTTTCACTCGCAACTACTTCTGTAGAATATTAAATTAAAACAGACTATTTGGTTTTGTTTTATTTGCAAATGTACATCATGTTATGTATTCTAAATTAAAATGTCCTTTACATAATAATAAATGGTATATTGTAACCTGATAACATAGTTCTGATTACATTTATCTGTGACCAAAATATCAAATTTCCTCTGAATCCATGATTGTAGTGAAAACGTTTCTTTGTTCAATAAATAAATTCTATCCTTGAAATATTCTACTTCTATTTTCAATCCTCATGAACTATGAATCAGAAATAAAATTTAAAGAGGAACAAAATATTGTTACGAAAACAAAACAAAATTAGAGTCCATATATCAGATACCAGGGTCATACATTGAGTCCTATCTCCTCCATTTTGCCGATACAATCAAAAATAATTTCCTCAGATTTGTCGCACTACAAACTGTATTAAAAAAGTGGCTGCTTCCAGTTATCATGTATTTCTCCAGCCATTAGCACTAATTAATTTTTTTTCTAAGCCTGAAATAAAATTACTTAAAAAAAATCCTGTGCAATAATAAATAATGGTTTCAGATACTGGCCAATAATATGGAATCCTACTATTTTATAATTTTTCAGATAATAGTACAAATTAGCTTTAAGCAATACTTCATCCATTGAAAGAACACATATGCCATCAACGTTGATTTTTCCTTGCAATCTCTAGTTGAGACTCCAGAAAACAATCATTTAAACCTGTCTTTTCTTTAAATGTTTTCTGTCATTTCTTCTAGAGTTGTCACTGAAGGGAAATGATAAGTTGTAATTATGTTTCCATTGACTTTTGGTCCAGAATAAAATAATGAAAGGGCATGTTGCATAAATTCATTTATGCAACATCTCGTATATCTTGACTATATTTCCCAAATTGTTTGGTAGATAGACATAATCATCCATACTGTATATGCGCAATCCTTCGAAAGAGTATTCCAGCTTTAATTTTGAAAGATTTAATTCTTCATTCACAGGACTGAAAATTAAAAATCTAGGAGATACTGTTTACAAAATTTCCTTCACCAAGTTACCCAGCTTAATTTTTCTTGGTGTTTGTTGGGACACATCCTTAGCGGTTTGTGTTACTACACAAAGTGGATACTACAAATTCTGTCATTTAAATAGAACAGCACCAAATCTTTCCTCATTATTGCTTCATCACTGTAGCTAATTTCTACTGGAGTACTCGTTCTAAATTATCTGGTTTTGGAAACCTGAAAAATCTAATACTCTTGGAAGAGCTCCCAAGATAACGACGACTAACCCAATTTTTGAAGGAGGACTTTGTGCAAAGTTGTCGATCTCCCTTATTCGTACAATGCTTCATGCAAAAATTAAAGTACTAAAATAAACTTTCGCCAACAATATCTGAGTTTGTAGCATACGTGCTAGAATGCTAGAAATAAATTAAATTGACAGTTGGTGTAGTTGAGGTTAAAGTTGGTTTTGAATTTCGAAGAGCGAGAACGCAGTTCATTTCTCTCTGTCATTTTACTACGTCTTCATCGGTAGTAAATCTGAAGGTCAAACCATTGTGCTTCCCGCCAAATGTCGAATGCACTATCTGGTAATCTGTGATTCAACTGCTTGTGATGACTTTCTTACTGGAATATTTATCACCAAAAATTTACATATTTTTTATGTACTGTCAAAAGCAGGATTATATTATTAAGCATTTAAGGAATATCCTACAAACTCTAAACTTAATGATAAAGGTGTATTGGTATATTTACATTATACCTTGTACGATATAAAGGCAATTTATTATTATTAATTCAGGATTGTTGAAATATCCTTTTATTTGAAAAAAAAATAGTAGGTTTTTGTAATTGAAATCAAGAACTATAATCTTGCTTTCAAGTTATCCAAAGCATTGACTTCAATTGTGAAATCTTCAGCACAAAGTATGGCAAAAACAACTTGTACAATCCAAGTTACAAATACGTTCCATGTTTTATTTTATAGAGAATTCTTGATCGGATTCTTGTATCTCATGGAACAAATATTAATTGCAGCATTACCAACCGATTATTTTTTTTCAGTAAGGTAATTCGGATGACTTGCAGCATACAGTTTACCCAAAAGATAGCAGCTGATATTTTTTAATTTAATGCTGTATTCTATTGGTCTTCAACAGATGTCAACCCGCCAGTAACGCGCCTCAAGGAGCCGGGCATAAAATTTGATACCTGTATCAAATTTTAAAATTAATGAAAATTCAGTTTCCAAATAATTTAAATCTCCAACATGCTTTCCAGACTTGACTCCCCTGGACTTTAGTAACTTTGCATATCTGAAATATGACGTTTTCAAAAGACGATAAGATAATATTGAGGACCTCCAATCATCAAAAACATTGTGCTGCCAAAATATTGACCTTCAAATGTTAAAAAATATATTTGATAACAAACGAAAAAGAATTTATAAATGCCTGTGAGAATAATGTGAATTAATTGTTAGAATTCTCACAAATGGCCAAACTCCGAAACTGGGAGTCATCTTACAGTTATTCAATGTATTTTGTCCATTTGTGTTGATTTATTGCCTGCATTCGAACATTAAAATTAGTTCAACAGTATGCATTCAGTTATCAGTACTTACAACTCAAAAATTCTAAATAGCATTTAAAAAAAATTTCCATTCAAACACAAGGGAACAGATTATTCATATCTGTTCAATAGCTTATATTGTATCTCTTGAAGATGACTTTAGCTTTCAGCTTTTTATATTTTCTGAAAGAAAACTACTTAAACCAAAGTCAAATTCCAGTATCATTTATCATTCTTTCAATCCAATTACCACACTCTGATCATCATAAGTTAACCCAGAGAGGATCAGCAATTATGCTATGTACCCAAAATGACGTGTAATAAGAACTTGAATCCAAAAATTAATTTATTTGAAAATTCACTTCTACAAACTTAATGTGAACTGTATCAATTCCTACATTAATTAATTTTGTATAATAAAAATTTTTGGTCCTCACTGGGACGGAAGGAAAAGTAATCTCTCAGTGACAATCATTTCGGAACTCATTGTCAATGTAAACGAAGGAAAAAGTGGGGTTATTTGTATATTTTGAATTTTGTGGCTGGAATAGCAAATAGCATTCCAATGAAGCGGCAAAATAAGAGGGTTTCAGAACCAACTACGATGTTAGAATCATTTATAAAGACCCTGTATTTCTACTTAACTACCCAATAGAGGATTCCATTAATTCAATTCAATGTTGCCACTACTGGTTTCTTGCCAAAAATGACAGACATTTTGTAGGCCTTTATTGATGTGATTCAAAGTCAAAAGGGACATAATGTTCAATTTTAAGGATTTCTGAGTGTTCCCGAACGTATAAAACAGAATATTAATGTTGATATGAACAAAACTACAATATCCTAGGGGATTTGGCTTTTATATGTTCGTCAAACTTACGAAATCTGCAATTTTATAGCCATGTCATATAAGTATTCGGCACGTTTTATGAGGTTTTATGCAAGATATAATATTTGTTGATTTGTATTTTCTGATAATTAAACAAAATAACGTGTTTTCTGCATAAAACGTGCCGATATATATTTGACATTTATGATAATAAAACGACAGGTCCTAGGATGTTGTATATTTTTCATATCAACATTAATATTATGTTTTCTATGTTTGGGAACACTCAGAAATACTTAAAATTGAAAATTAGGTCCGTTTGGACTTCGAATTATACCAATAAAGGCCTACAAAAAGTCAGACATTTTGGGCCCGAAACTAGTAGTGGCAACATTGAATTGAATTAAAAGAATCCTATATTGGAAATTATTTATTTATTTAGCAGAATCAGAGAGTGAGAGAGAGAGAGAGAAATCAACTTTATTGATTATGAATCAAATGGCTATCGACCTCTGTTTGTTGATGTGGTGTCCTCTTTTGTTATTGTGATTGTACATGTCGTGGCAGTATAGGTTGTATAGCAAAGGCGAGAGGGGCTAACCTTGTGGGAGACCTTGTTGTGGTGTAAATGATCGTGATATCTCGTTCTTCACACGAACCTGAAGCGTTCTCTCTATCAAAAATTGGTCTACAATTTTCAGTAGGTAGTTTGGACATTGTAGGTGGAATAATTTGAATATAAGTCCGGCATGGCAGACACTATCAAAGGCCTTTTGGATATCCATAAATAGGGATGCCGACTTTCTTCCTCTTTTCTTGTTACACTGTATGTTTGTTGTTAGGATTGTTAGAGGGTGAGCGGTTGAAGTTCTGCATTTGAATCCAAATTGGTACGGTGGAATGGCTTCTCCTATGTTTAGGCGAATTCTCTCTGACAGAATTTTTTCAAATGTTTTTCCCAGTACCGAAAGTAATGTGATAGGTCTATAGTTCTCCACTTTTGTATGGTCTGTCTTGGCCTTAGGTATAGTAATTACAATGCCCTTTTTCCATTCGTTGGGGAAGTACAGAATCAGAATATTTCACTAAATCACATATATATATATATATAGGTTTCGACATTGCCATTGTCGACCAAATTTGCTTTCTATGTTGTGCTTACGATGTCTATAAACTAGTGTATACACTGATTTGAGTTTGTTTTGCCATTTTTCAGAACATGGTAGATCTTTCATTTTCTTTCCTGTAGGACATTTCTATTCAGAAATTTCAAGGGATTTATCTGTTCTCAAGCGATGACAATTTCACTTAATTTTTTCGGTTAGAATTCCATATTAGCAAATAAGGGAAAAATACCTCCTAACATTTATCAACAAGATACACTTGGGGTAAATTTTGCACGTTTTGTATTTATAACAAATATTCGCAATATTTTACGTTGATCGACGAATGAAAACGACGCAATTGACGTGCTGTCTTGACCTGAAATATCTTCAGCATAAAGTATGGCAACAATTTCAATCTTGTGTGATCCAAGTGTAGGAATACGTTTCATGTTTTATTTTATAGACAATTCTTGATCGGATTCTCTTATCTCATGGAACGAATATTAATTGCAGCATTACCAACCGATTATTTTTTTCAGTAAGGTAATTCGGATGACTTGCAGCATACAGTTAACCCAAAAGATAGCAGCTGATATTTTTTAATGTAATGCTGAATTCTATCGAATGTCTTTAGGCATATGACAACTAGCTTCAAGTTGTTTTGTTATTGGATAAATTTCCCAAAAATAATTATAATAAGTTTAATCACCAAATTAATTAATTAATTGTTAATTTTCCATTAATTACGTAATTGGAATATCCTGTGAATTAGCGATGTTGAACCATTACTTGTGGATCCCTTTGGAATATTTTTTTTTTCTTTTTTAGAAAAAGGAAGAATTTCAAGAAATTGACATGAAAACTAGACTGAAAATTATGTCTGGTATCAATGAAAAACGTATGATGGCATATCCGATTTATGGAAGCGACTTACATGCTGCAGTGAGAATAACATATTTGAAAGAAGACGGTTGGTGCAATGGTCGAAGTATTTGTTTGGATGCTTTAAAACGAAAAGGAGTGGAAAGTGAGGTCCTGAAGGGATTGTTGTATACTCCTGAGAAAAGGATTACTGAAATAGCACCATTAACAGACAGGTAAATAGCCTTTTCTCACGATTTACAATCCTAACAAGAGTTACCGTTACCAAAACATGCAACAAAATAAAAAAAAATCTTTATTTCCCTGAATAGTCTCCTTTCAATTCTATATAGAATGTTTGAAAAAATAAAATAAAAAAGCTCTGAAGTGAAGTCAGTACTCTTTGGCGCGTTTGTTTACGTTGGCCAACCTTGTGTCAGGAAACCTTGAATCTAGTAATTGTAGTCAGATGATAGTGGCCACCATTCACTGTCAAAAATTAACAGTGCTGTGCCTAATCTGGCGTAAGGATACAGTAACAAAGCCTACACAGAACACGGCTAACTCGGACGAGCTCTTAGGAGCTTTTGAGGGGTCTCCTTGGGGAAGACCTGGGAGGGTCAGTATAATCATAATCAAGTCATTAGCAAGCGCGCCTAACAGGGTTCGAAAATATCATGATATTTATAAAAATATCAAAATATCGGATATATATCGATATATATCTGATATATATCAATTTCCTGATATTTATTTTTAAAAGCAATTTTTAAAATTTTTTCCTAATTGAAATCAATAAATTAACCGCATTAACCCATTAGCGCCTACGGTTGCCATATGGCAACGCTTTCGGTTAGATATTCAAATAGTTCCCAACTGCGCAGATGTGTAGCTAGACAGTCAAGGGATACTTCATTTGGTACACAATTATATCTGCTTGCACCAGTTACAAGAACATAGCTGTAAGTTCACATGTTCCGCCTCCTGAAGTCGTGAAACATTGAGTTCTTCGTGAGTTGTGTAAAATATGGACCCTAAGTTCGAGTAAGTGAAATTTTTTCTATTTGTCCTCCCGTTTTGTCATATTTTGTATATTGATTTGCTTCTTTATACTTCTGTTTATAACCCTAACATACTAAATATAATTTCAAAAATATATTTGTATTCAATAATTTTGGTTGATTTCGTGCGTTGCCATATGGCAACGCTAGGCGCCTATACTCAGTGATAATGCTGGTTTTTGATTTTGTTATTCAGGAAAGGTTTTTCTCTCGCCGAAGCGTTAGATATAATTTATAACGATTATATAGGGGGAGATATATATATTGAGCCCCCTGAACCACATTTAGACACAGATGAGGATTCTGGAGATGAAGATTGCGGGGGGTGAGTTTTATTTCTAATTCAGTTTTACATATTTTGAATAATCTCATCTTCTTAGGCTAGTGGATAACCTAACATCCCGACAATTACTAGCCAAGGCGGAAATAAGACTGCATAATAATCAAGAATTAGTTGCCCAATCAGACGATGCCGACGGCGACGAACAAATGGATATTGAACCAGTTTCCGGTCCATCTTCTCTACAGGATTATTCTAATCCTATTATAAGTATTAGTTCCAAAAATTGGATGGATGAGCGGAACAAATCAAAACCCGAAACAAAATGGCATAAAGGAGCAGATTTCGAAGAGAAAACGAAGGCATTTCCAATACCTGATTATTCCAGGTATTCAAATATGGCCATAACAGAAATATTTGAACTATTTATTGACGACGAAATTATTCAGTATGTCGTCGAAGAAACAAGAAGGTATGCTTTATTTTTGAATTGCAACGATCCAATTATAGGAGCTGAGGAAATCCGATGCTTTTTGGGAATTTTGTATTTGAGCGGGTACAATAATTTGCCATCCAAGCGACATTTTTGGGATTCCAATGATGATATGAAAAATATCGCTGTAACTAAATGTATGCGAAGGAATAGATTTTTACAAATCTGTCGTTTCTTGCACTTCACGGATAATACTAAAATTGACAACAACGATAAAGCTTGGAAAATACGTCCATTCATAAAAATGATGAAGAAGCGGTGTATTGAGCATTTTATTCCCGAAACACATTTAGCATATGATGAAAGCATGGTCAAATATTATGGACGTCATGGCTGCAAGCAGTTCATTCGCGGTAAACCAATTAGATTTGGTTACAAAGTATGGAGCCTCAATACAAAAGATGGCTATTTAGCAAATTTCGAACTCTACCAGGGCAAAGGACCAAATGTCAATACAGAGTACGAAAAATTATTTGGAAAAGCTGCTAGTCCATTGCTAGTACTACTAGATGAATTGCCACAGGAAAAAATGAATTTGCCGTATAATCTTTACATGGATAATCTTTTTTCTTCCGCAACGTTATTTTCGTTCTTGAGATTCCGTGGTTATTCAGCTATTGGAACAATTCGGGAAAATCGAATTCCACGAGACTGTCCATTACTGAACAAAAAAGCATTCACGAAAAAACCACGAGGTTATTTTGAAACGGCAGTGGAGAGAACCGATGGCCTTCTCTATGTAAGGTGGATGGATAATTCAGTCGTCACCATGATTTCAACGACTTGTGGCACCAGGGAAATCTCCAACGTGAAAAGGTGGTCCCAACAGCAAAAGAAAAACGTTATGATACAGAGGCCCATGGTTATTGAAAAATATAATCTTTACATGGGTGGAACTGATCAGATGGATCAGAATATCAACTGTTACCGCATAGGAATTCGTAGTAAGAAATGGTACTGGCCTCTTATTTCATGGATGCTAGACGTAGCTATGCAAAATAGCTGGATCCTGTACAATAAAACAGGAAGAAAAAAGGTCTCGCAACTTGAATTCAAAAGAGAAGTGGTCAATACCTATTTGAGCAAGTATGGGGAATTACCAAAAGGAACAGGAAGACCGTCATCATCGTGCGCTTCTTCCTCAGACAGCCGAATTTCTGATTCGATAAGGTTCGATGGAATCAAACATTTTGTGAAGCACACAGAAGAAAAAAAAAAAAAGAAAGTGCGCTCGACGCGAATGCAAGTCGATAATAAGAACGATGTGTTCAAAATGCAATGTTGGTCTTTGTATAGATTGTTTTATTCCATTCCATTCTCAGTGATGATAATAATATGATGCTATTATTACTCTATAGAAAAATAAAATGTTTTATAACAATATAGTGTCAAATAATTTCATGTATCCCTTTAGTAAATTAGTATCCCTCTAAAACTGAAAATATTATCGAACAGTGATCACAAGCGCCTAGCGTTGCCATATGGCAACCGCCAATTTGGAAAAAACTTGGGTACCAGAAAAATTTTTGTATTTTTTTTTCGTGTTATTAGAGCATTTAGAACTGGCTAATCACAAAAAAATTACAAAAAACAAAAAAAAATCAATTCGGGCGCTAATGGGTTAAAATGGTGATTTACTTAATTTATTGAAAAATTCAAACAAGATTCTCAAAAACAAAGAAAATAACAAAAATAAAAAAAAATTGTTAGTTAAAAAATTCATCAAAGGTATCAGAAGGAGTCTCCAGTGTAGACGCAGTGGGCTCATCCCATATACATTCTAT
Source organism: Halyzia sedecimguttata (assembly GCA_937662695.2). Taxonomy (NCBI): domain Eukaryota; kingdom Metazoa; phylum Arthropoda; class Insecta; order Coleoptera; family Coccinellidae; genus Halyzia; species Halyzia sedecimguttata. The sequence continues at coordinate 16,858,347 of OW569414.2, read as the reverse complement.
ATTGCTACTATTGCAAGCTCTAGGTGTAGGTGCATGCTCTCTGTTTAGATATTGAAAAAAAAACAAGTTTGGCTGTTTTGTCACGTTACAATCGATTTCTTAATTTTGATTGTACCCAGCCGAATGTTGAAAATACAATTCCGTGGCGAAGTTATAAAATCACCATCTAAAGATATACTAAGATGAAGTTGGGGATTCCCCGAAAATGCGTTGCTTCATCCATCGGACAAATGGTCAGTATGTCGGTAAATACCCGTTTTCAGCTGTTGGCTTAAGCAGCATCTCACATTTCAGTAAATTTATAAATATCCGTGATATATATCACTGCTTATAAATATCGATATATATCGTGATATATATCATGATAAATATCGGCGATATATATCGGTCGAACCCTGGCGCCTAATGCCGGGTCCAGACAGGTGTAATGTAACGCGTAATGTATGGCGAATTCTCCGTGTGGACGGTAGACGAGCGTTACATGCAATGCTCGTAGTACCGTCCACACGGACAATTCGCCTTACATTACGCATTACATTACGCGTTACATTACAACCGTTTGGACCCGGCCTAATTGTCCTCACGTTAGTGCTTTTTACCTTCCTTGAGAGTGAAGTCAATCTGCACGCTGTTTCTGGCGGAACAAGCGCGCAAATATCAGATTTATTGATTGATGCCTTGGCTGAAGGTTTGTAGGTGGTATCTGCCATCAAGGAAGTTTGTTTTGCAAATGGAAATAGTTATTTTTGTATCAAGTGCGTAAAATGAATGTTTTTTTAATGGCATATGAGAGTGTTCCAAAAATTCTCTTGAATGTGCCATGAAAATACGAATTTTTTACACCAAATACAAACAACATTTTTAATACAACTGTGAATGTACATCGTCTGAAATATATTAAAACGGTTTATCTCGATTTCCGAGAAAAACTACCAAGTCCTATGGAAAAAAAGTTTAATATCAAAGTTGTAGTTAATAAATAGATCTACAGCTTTAATAATTACACTTTTTCCACATAACCTCAAAAATTATGTGAAAAATTCAAATAACCAAGTTACTATCAATTATTATTCCAATAAATGAAACTGTTTTATGATGCAGTCAATAATTGCCTGTTAAAAATATATCCTTCAAAATGTAATACTGCATGTTTATTTTGGCAGTGAATAAGAGTCAACATTTACGCATCAATAGACCACATTAGTTAGGTTAGGTTAGGCGGAAATTTTGAATTACGATCCCTCCACGGATCCGAGAACTGAATTCTCCATGCATTTCTTATGCACCTAAAATTTACGCGAATCTCTCGCCTGTTTTTAGATAGTTTGGCTAATTTCTTAAGGTTTATTTCTGTCGAAACAGATTCAGTGAACCTTTCTCAACAATCTAGAATCAAGTTTTCATAACAAAATATACATAACATAACCCTAAATCGGCCACAATCGCACAACAGAAGTCTTCTACGACATGGAAATCTTTCGAACTACACTGGTTTCAATTTTGATTTAAGGATAAATAGAAGTAGATTTTGATGTGGAAAGAATATGAAAACATGCACTAATGATGAAGCTACCTAATATTTGATGCCTCTGTACTAACATTCTCTTTTAAATAGGGTGGTTTCATCTCAAAGTTGAACCTCTATAAGACTCCCATGTTAAAAAATTTGAATATGGATCCCCCGCCAAGAGAATTATCCTAACCTGACTAATGCGGTCTAAAGAGAAGCAAAAATGTTTTTTTGACTGTTGTACAGAAATAGTATTTCTGTTTTGGCAGTGGCGTCCATACTAGGAAATTATTATACTTTTTCCAGAAAAAGTTGTTGTTCGTTTTTCAATAAGTGAAATTTAGTTTTCAATTCGTCATTTAATTTGTGAGGAAAAGGTTTTTTCGATTTTTTGTACAACACTCTGATTTTGTAATAGTAAATAGGATTCAAAATTCTTGAATCTATGTATATACCTAGGTATTCTGCTTTATCAGTCAGTCAGATCTTGTTGTTAAATTTTAGTGATGGTGAATTGTTTTTCAGTCTGCTTGATGATCATAAAGGTAGATCGAGACCATTTGTGGCCGAAAATCGCAAATTACAGACATTTGGCCAAATTATAGTATTTATTCCTTTCCACTGTTGATAAGAATTGTAGGTGTGATAAGATTGCCGCAAATAAATCATTTAAATACTGACTGTATGTGCATATTATAGGAATGTTTATTCCTAAATTTCGTTTCTTCTGATCTAAATGACAGTGTTTCAGTTGAAGGATTTTACTACATAAGTATATTATTATTACCAAAAACGCCAAAAAAACAATTTATTATACCAGTACAAATACACTGTTTCAATGTTCAAATACAAATACACTGTTTCAATGTTTAAATGCACCTAAGTGAGTTAACACTTGTTTTGTGCATATAGTGTACAGGGTCCAAAGGATTTCAACAGCACTTACTATCTATTCTACTTCCAACACCAAAATAATAGATTGTTGAATGTGATTGTGATAACTAAATTTGTTTTCAGGTTCGTTTTTTACGTACCTCCAGTGAATGCACCTCAACCAGAACTTCAAGTTTGGCACCCCCATCCGGGAGCTTATAAGGAAATCAAAGAAGTACCCCAAAGGCTTGCAACTGTGATTTCTAGACCAGCTTCCATATTGCATAAACTAGCTTCTGCTATGGTCACCCAGTTTCCTGATCCCAGGCTGATCCAGTACGATTGTGGAAAATTACAAACATTAGATAAACTCCTGAGGAAGCTAAAATCTGAGAGTCATCGCGTATTGATATTCACACAAATGACCAAGATGTTGGACGTCTTGGAAGCTTTCTTGAATTTCCATGGTCACATTTATCTGAGATTGGACGGTACTACCAAAGTAGATCAGAGACAGGTACTGATGGAGAGGTTCAATGGCGATACAAGGATATTCGCCTTCATTCTCTCAACAAGATCGGGTGGTGTAGGAGTTAATCTAACAGGGGCCGATACTGTGATATTTTATGATTCCGATTGGAATCCGACCATGGATGCCCAGGCCCAAGACAGATGTCATCGCATTGGTCAAACTAGAGATGTACATATTTATAGGTAGGAGGAAATTGGAAAATATTGTTTTTTTAACACCCTATACATACGCAATTTAACATTTTAAAAGAGTTAGTTGATTTTTCCCTATTGAAAAAATTTTGTATAATATTTTTTTAATTCTAATGGGGCCATCTTTCAAAACACCAAACCCATGAGGGTGGTGACTTCCCTCCTCAAATTGTGAATAAATAATGTAGGTCAAGTTGTAACTCATTTGAAAGCTTATCCCAGGATCTATTCATCCGTTTACTTTATTACATAGTTGCATGAAATTTGGAGAAGATCCAGACTGTTATTAAATGGTTCTTTCTGGGTTTTTTCTCCCAAACTCTCAAAAATTTATTATTTTGGAATTGCGTTTGGTTTAGAAACACAAGATATTTGTCAGAAGCAATCTATTGAATAATGTTACCTAACAAACAATAACGAAACAACATCAACTGATTGTTTGCTGATGGTTTGCGAACAATTTCAGATGATTAATATTTAATTATTCAACAACTGAGTGAGTGACAATGTTGTTACTTACCTCAAAGGACTGAAGAAGAAGAGTCTCCACTGGTCTGGTAGCAGAAGGAAGTGGTGTAGAGGAATGGAAACGGGATGAACCTCACTTCTGTCCCAGAGTCGTTGATATTGATTGGAAATTACAAAGACACCCCACTCAAAGTTGCTCAATATTTATTTTCACAGCAAAACAGATGAAACAGCTCATCACTATGTATACTACAAAATTATTCGATTTTTCAATTCATTCGAAAAAAGCACGAAATGTACGTCAGACGGTGGTAAGAATTTCGTTGTATATTTGACAGACGATCAAAACTGGTTAGTCCCTTTATATGCCGCAAGGGGTCGCTCTTCATCGGGATTAAATCGAGTTTGGCAACCTACATTACATCCATTTGGAGGTTCACGATTGACCAACGATAAAACAACTATTTTGTAACGTTTAGGAGTCTATATCAGCCTCCTTCATCGGACAGTAACCGAAAATCTTCAGAATTATTTTTTGTTGGTAGCTTTTCTGAAATTCGAAAATTGTCACATTGAAAGTCTTGAAGATCATAGAAACATAGTTTCACTTTGCATAGAAATTTCCAAGTTCCACCTCCCTTTTCCACAAATTAAACCAAATATGGTCAATTCCAATTGAGCAATTTGCAAAATTGCATTCTCTACAAGTCTCTACTCTAGTACAAGTCGACTCCTTAAGTTTCCTTTTAATGTAATCAGATACTTTGTTTTACTTCAATCCATCATGTGATTTCCATGGATTGTACCTACATGTTCTGCTATTTTTGATTTCTGTATGTCTCTATTTGTCAACAAGTCCAGAGCGTTCCTGCCAATAGGGTCCTTCATAAATGGCTTCGTATAATTAATATACATATGCATATAATTCACAAGTCAAGTAGACCCCAGGGGGTTCATCGATTTTCCGAGAAAGCAAGAGCAGACGCGTTTCTGGCTTCTTGGCCGTCATAAGTACTCTGTAGCTTCTCAACAAATTCAACTAAACTGACCCGGGTTAAGCCTCTCAGAGCCGGCTTGGTCGATCATACCTAATCGCCCACGCCACCTATGAGACAAAACACGGAAATCAGCCTTTCCCCACCAGTGAATATTTGAAGCGTGAAATCATATGCCACCATTCACTCGATATTAATCGAGAAACGAGTCCCGCAGAGCTCAGAGAGTATCTTCCCAATGGCCATGAACGCTGTTTAGCGTTTTCAAAAATAATAATGAAAAATGGCGATACCGTTGTTAATAAATCAACAAGTCCACAGCGTTCCTGCCAATAGGGTCTAACTGACTTATGAAATATATGCATATGTATATTAATTATACGAAGCCATTTATGAAGGACCCTATTGGCAGGAACGCTCTGGACTTGTTGATTTATTAACAACGGTATCGCCATTTTTGATCATTATTATTGTCTCTATTTGTTATGTTGTTCGACTTTCTTACTTCTAGTGGTCTTGATATTTCTTCTGTACATGATTGACCACAAATACAAGGAATATTATATACACAGTTTGTTGATTTTTGTTTTTCATTAATGGGTTTTGTTTTTGTTAATACCTAAGCAAATTTGGTGTATTGAAAACGGTTCTTATATTGAGCTTAAAATCGATTCTCCTGATTTTTTCCGAAAGGCCACACAATTTCAGAATACCTATCAACAAAGAATAATTCTGAAGATTTTCATTTAATGTCTGACGAAGGAGTCTGATATAGACACCGAATATTTTATCATTGATGTTGCTTCGTTAGTGTTTGTTAGGCAACATTATTCGATAGATTGCTTCTGACAAATATCTTGTGTCCTAACTCTGATCACAAAATAATAAATGTTTTATTTTATACATATTTTGCAGAGTTTGGTAGAGAAACCCCAGAAAGGAACCATAATGAATGTACCTCCCAAAGTATCCTTTAATGATTACTTACAGACTGTTCATTGATCTTTCTAGGTTTTCGGCATTGATTCGATTTTCGATCTGAAGAGACGTCTCTTAGAACAAGTTTGAATACTACGTATCAAATCGTTGGGAATTAATTCTCTTCAATTTTGGCATATGCAATTTTAAACTCAATGTGTTTCATTTATGATTGTTTCGAATTCGCTCCAGAAACTGTCTAAATTCAGTTTTCAAATTTTAAATTAGTTTGTTTCTAGTTAAAAATTAAACTATTTGTCAAATTCCGTTGAAATTCCGCACAAACCTTCCAACCACTAGTTAACAATCGAATACTGGATTTCAGCTCGATCGGCATTGTATTTTGGCAATTATAGTGAAAATAAAATTTCGAATTGGTATCTACTTCTTCTGAAACTTCAATTCCATCAGCTCAATATTTTAGGATAATTTAGGATCATTTATTATTTCTAATGTAAACAAAGAAGAAAGTGAGGTTATATGTATGTATGTATGTAAATTCTCGAACAAACAGAGCCCCAAAATAGTAACCCCCTATTTGGGGAGGTTTGAACATGGGCTCAGCTGCGTGGCTATGTACCCAATCTCAGTAAATCTTAGTGGTATATCCTGGTGTCCCTGGGGCCAACGGGAGTCTCGGAAAAGCCGATCACCAGGAATGTAACAGTCTCGTGTACATTCACTTTTCAACAATCACACCAAATCCGGACAATCTTTCCAAACTTTTCACAAATTATGATTACACTTTTCACATTTATTAATCTTAGTCGTTCTTTATATATATTTTTCAATTTATATTGAATTTTGGAGCTCCAAACTGGGGCGCGGGGAAAAGTAGTCATCCCGCCGTAACGACCATTTTGGAACCAAAAGTGAGGTTATGCTTGTCATGGACAGAGAAAATTAATTATATGGCTGGAATTGTTAATGTGAACAGTATGAAGCGGCAAAATATGAAAATTCCAGAGCCACCTACGATGTTATTATCATTTATAAAGATATTGAATAACCTCTTTGTGACCTGATGGCAGAATACTAATAATGAGCACCTGTAAAGATAACAAGTTTCTTAGAATTAATATAAATTTTGAGAAGTGACATAATTCCTTATTATTGGATCATTTTTGTGTTTCAGATTAGTTAGTGAACGTACAATAGAAGAGAACATATTGAAGAAAGCTAACCAAAAACGATTGCTAGGCGACTTGGCAATTGAAGGTGGCAATTTTACTACAGCTTATTTCAAAAGCGTGAGTTCATAAATTTGTCATTTTCTGCAATCATTTTGATATATTTTTTTTATAGTCCACCATACAAGACCTCTTCGAAGTCGACAATAGTGAAGAGATTGCCTCTAATAGAATGTCTGAAGTTATTAACAGTACCAGAGACAGAACAGAAGCACTTGCAAAGCGAGCTACTTCACCAACTCCTACACCTGGCGATGATAAAGTTGCCATTGGAGCTTTGGAAAATGCCCTGGCTGCTTGTGAAGATGACCAAGATGTACAGGCTGCTCGCACTGCAAAAGCAGAAGCTGTTGCTGATTTGGCTGAATTTGATGAAAACATTCCGTTAGAAGAAGTCAGGGACAAGGAGCCTGAAACCAGTAAGGCAGAACAGGAGATCGAGAACGTTATTAAGAAGGTAAAAAATCGTTTGTTTCACTTTCAGCAAAATGTCTTCCACAATCATTATTTCTTTTTTCCCTAAATTGAGTTCAACAAATTTTGTAATAAAAAATGTTGTTGCAGCTGAGCCCCATCGAAAGATATGCAATGAACTTCATTGAGCAAACAGAATCTGCATGGTCGGCTGAACAATTAGCTGCAGCTGAAAGGAGAATTGAAGAACAGAAGCTTGAATGGGAACAAAATAGATTGGCCGCTATGAAGGAAGAAGAAGAACGACGTGCTCGTGAACTGGAGGAAGAAAATGATCTCTTAACTTTCTCACGAGAGGATGCCAATAATCAGGTTAGCACTAAATATAAAAAACTTCTTAATAGACGCGACAGTTTAGCACTGAGACGATCTGGAACCAAGAAAGATCTTGATAAATCTTCAAGAAGTAGTAGACACAAAATCAGGAGAATTTCAGCTGAACATCAAATACTGCCTGTGAAAATTAAAGCTGGAACTTCCAGTGAATCTGAGGAGCACCCCTCGGAAACAGAGGGTGATTCTGAAACTAGTCAAAATAAAATTGATGATGATGAATATCAGCATGTAAATGCTAGTATTCCAGAGAAGAAAGCCAAAAATCACAATTCTCCAAGAACGAGGTCTAGAGGAACAGTTTCCATTAACTTATGGACACTAGACGTCAGTCCGATTTTACCTGGCGTTAAACCTGTTAAAAGAGAAAAGGGTGAAAAGGAGGACAGGGAGGATGAAACTGCAGAATCAAAATCCAGTAAAAGATCTAATCATTCACAATCAGAAGATGATAAAACTCTATCAGATACTGAACATAAACAGGTTAGGTCTAGAGGAAGGCCTAGAAAAAGGATACAACAAAAACTCGATTTAAAAATCGAAGATGAGTCTCGCAAATCCATTACTGTATTGAATTATGATGATAGAGCTTCTGATATTAATCATACGAACTCTGATCATAAAACTGAAACTAAAGCATGTAAAATTGTTTTAACAGATGTTATGAAAAATACTAAGGTTAATTCTCAAAAAATAGGTAAAATAGAAATAGGTGAAATAGATGCTGAAGTAAATATCACCGGGACCAATAGTATTTTAGAACATACAGAAGCTGAAATCACATCGGAAAGGGGTGAGCAAAATAATTCAGCGATAAATGCGGAGAATTCTATGAATGAATCAACTGATTTACTGGATGATTCATCCCAAAGTGAGGTTGGATGTTTGGACAATAGTATTTCACATTTGAAAGTTACTGAAAAATCTCTTAATCGTTTGGAGAATGGTATCGAAATAAAAGATAAATTAAAGGCACAAAGAAATTCTAAAAAATATTCCAAAAAATCTAAAGTCACAAACAATCATACATTGGATAAATGGTTGAATTCATCAACAAATTCACCCAACCATTCAAGGGATATTGAAAATAATCACAGTGCTGAAAATAATTCTGAGGAGGATATTATCACAAATGCCAATCAAACGGTGAATCTTAACGAATAGATAAATTTTATTTAAAAACTCTTACTTTTATGAACGCGAAAATCATGTGATCTTGAGTTTAGTTTAGTAAAAATGTGACCCAATTATAAATATATCGTGTATATAGTCAGAGTCACTTTAGTTTTTTTACGATAATTTTCAAATGAGTATGATTGACTAGTTGTAAATTATCCTGAATGAATGGATGCGTATATATTTGTATATATATATATAAAAAAAAAGCCTTCTGAGTATATTTTCGAATCAATACAAAAAATGTTGAATTAATTCATTTTGTTCTTGCAGAAAATATTGGGTATTCAAAATTGGTTCTTTAATTGCCAATATCTGTTTATTCTTCAACTGTTTATAAGTGACATCTCCAATCCAAATTCTAATTATAGAATGCCCTCCAGAATACTTATAAAAACAACTGATGATACATTTTTGAGTTCAAAATGGTATTTAGAAATGTTGAAGAATTAATGTTCAAAGAATCCAAGTTTCTGAAACAAATCCTGCATATGAAATCAGTGCGCTTGTCCAGTGTGACACAAATTGTATTAATTTTTGTAGCTAATGGTTATTTAATGAATTTTTTTTTTCTTTTTATAAGCAATTTTAATATTTTTTCTGAAAGAAACTTGTGATAATTGACTTAAACCAATGACAAATGAAGAATTCCATACAATTTTTCATATCTTGAAATTTTTTTTTTTCTATAATGCTGATGGTCAAGAAAATTGAATTAAATCCAAGATAATATTAATTTCATTGAATAATAAAAAAGAAAAAAAATCTATTCTTTTGATTTTGAAATGATTGAAATATACACCATATATAATTTCATAATGTTGAATCATTCGTTATATTCAGAAGACTAAAACAAATCCTTGTGACATTGGCATTATTCGTCATAGTGAATTCATAGAACGTACTATTTTTCTACTTTTCTTTTGCTCAGATGCCCTTAATTTATACATTGTATCTGATTATTTCTTCCCTATTTCAATGTTCGATATGTGATTGTAAATCTTGGCCATGTACATAGAATCCAAAAATAAAGAAGTTCTCTTGCAAGTGTTGTTTTTGTTTCAACAGCGGGATAGTTGCAGGTTTTGGTGCCTTCTTGTTCTGTAGTCCACTGCGGGCACCAAAACTCTGCCCCGCTGGACACAAGCAAGGGGGCTTCCATTATAACCTGCATCCATCCCAATATCACCAACATGTCTTCCTCTCCTAAATTTTGACTGAATTGGCAAAATATCATATTCAGTTTCAATTTCATGCTACAATAGGTGCATATGGTAATTACATCACTGAGCCGATAAGATCGAGCGGATTTTATGATCTCGTGATTTTCGAGTCTTTCTAGCGTCTAGGAATTCCCAAAAGCGATCGTTTATTCTCAGTTTGAAATTCTAACCTAAATATACTACTTCCGTCATATTAAAATTTCAAAAATATGAATAATGAATTATTATTCAATCTAGTACATATAGGAAAGAGATAGATACTCGATAGCGATTCAGAAGATGAGGAAATCAACCATGAAGAAAAAATATGGTATTTTGCCGAAGATACCGCTATTAGATTTACAGATAATCAATTTAGTCATCATTTTCGAATAACTCCGGTCGCCTTTTTTTAATAAAATTGCATGAGGTTCATGAAGATAATGTGCTGCGAGGCCATCCTGAAGTCGCAGTGAAGAAGCAGTTAATGATTTGCGTGTGGTACCTTGCTAACTTAGAATCATGTTCAAAAAAAAACATACGTTCTTCCATATGTATTTTCATATAACAGAAATGTTACCTGTTGTTTCTTGGCAAATTTCGCATTCATAAATCATTCTCAATTTTATTTGGGTAAATATTTCGTTGAACGTTTGACGGTTATATTGACATTGAAATTGAAAATAGTTGATAGCTCGATCCACTCCACCGATTTGCTCGGAGCTTTTCGAGTGACGTCCGAGCAATCGCCGAGGTAATAACCATACACCATTTTGATCACTCGGTGTACTCGATTTGTAAATAACAAACACGATTGAGCGATCTGAGCGCTCAGATGTATTTAACATATGCACCTAATATTTTCAATTTAATGAGAGAAGTGAAAGTTTACAGCCATCTATTTAAAAATCACGTGTATCTGGTAAATAATTTTGTTTGTGTCTTATTAGTATTCAAAATATGATTTATATGAAAATTTCAAAATGGATTATTTACTGTTTCATTAAGGTTCTAAAAATGTGAACGCCTACAATATATTTCATTGAAAATTTAAATCTAAGCAATGAGATATTTTGTATAATTATCGATTTAATGAATAATCAAATGAGTATGCCTTAGTAAGTATGAAATGATTATTTGAAAGATGCAGCACTAGACACTGTTTCTCCATTGATTTTGAATTGTTTTGTTCTTTCAGATATGGCTGTCTGCGAATAGCAATGAGCAAATGCCTGTAAGTATAGGAATAGTTTATTCAAACGTCGTTATTTTACAATTATTGAATGTATCTTCTTATAAGCTCTTAATGCTCTGTCGGTTACTCCGAGTTGCCTTCATAGGGATGTATTCAGAAGAAATATGCAAAAAAAAAATAAAAATATTTTATTTTTTCAAGGTCAAAACCAAATTTTCAAAATGATCGCAAAGGGGCCGTCCATTAATCACGTGATGTTTTTTCAGCATTTTTTTAACCCCTCCTCCCCCTTTGTTTTTGATATTAAATAAAGTAAGGGTTGCTGATTTCACCTCCGTATAATGTAACAGGAATATTGAAAAAATACCCGTGGTTAGGTTTAAATAACAACCTACAAACTTACAAGTAAACTTCGATTGACAACTATCAACAACAGTGTTATACATCAGCCTACTACAATTTGAATAAACATTGAGTAAACACGATAAAAGAATTATCACAGGGGCAGGCGCCTAATATTCTAAAACTTTGTAATTAAAAACAAGGAAAAATGAGTGCACGAAAATTACAGAATTTCAAGTTTGTAACAACTGAATGTTCAGAAAAAAAATGGTTCAAGCACTGACGTGAAGTCAGAAGCTTTTGCGCATATGTTCTATTGTCCATACTTCTGTATTGGACACAGTTAATCGAATTTACCACGGTAAATTATGTTGTCCATTCTCCTGTATTGGACACTCTTAATTCGAATTTACCATGGTACATTCGAATTAAATGTCCAATACAGAAGAATGGACAACATAATTTACCATGGTAAATTCGATTAAGGGTGTCCAATACAGAAGTATGGACAATAGAACATACGCGCAAAAGCTTCTGACTTCACGTCAGTTCTGGATCCAATTTTTTTTTCGTGATTTTTTTTTAATTTTCTAGGGGTACGGATCTTAACATTTTTTTTTTCGTCATTTTTTCAAATTTTCTAGGGGTACGGTTCTTACAAAATTTCAAACACGTCTTTATGTTGATTTTCTACTACTAGTTACCAAGCACCAATTCGATCGAATATTTATTTTTTTAGTTATCAAGGAAATAATATTCCAGGTGGGTATAACTCGGAAACCGTTAGACCGATTATGCCCAAAAACGAACTCAACTCTCCCTTTCGGATACGCAACCTACCCTGAAAATTGCAAGTCCCTAACACCTTTCGTTCGAAAGTTATCGAGGCAACGGTAACCCATCTACTGAACTCACACAAGAATGCTCGAATCTCCAACAATAATTATTTAACCGATCGTATTAAAACTTGAAACTTGGCAGTAGAGTAAGGTTACGAAGGCTCTTGCAAAATTTCAGCAATTTCAAACGAATAGTTACTGATATATAGAATTTTTTTTTTTCAATGATTTATTAAAAATTTTCTACAAATGCTATTCTCACCAAATTTTGCAAACATTTTCGCGTTGGCATTCTACAACTAATAACCATGTTTGAATTCAATCGGTTCAGTATTTTTCGAGTTAATGAGGAACAAAAAACCACCAAATCATAAAATTTCAGATGGCTATAACTCTAAAACCGTTTGGCCGATTATGCTCATAAATAAACTGAAATGTCGCGTTCTGGTGCACATCCTAACCTGAAAACGCTATCTCTTTCCGTTCTCAAGTTATCGTGACAACGAAAATATTTTTTAATAATTTTTTTAAAATTTTCTAGCCATACGATTCGGACAAAATTTCACGAACGTGCTTAGGTTCATATTCTACAACTACTCACCAAGTTTCAATTCGATCGGATTTATATTGGTTGAAAACAAAATTATTACTCGGAAACCACTGGGCCGATTATGCCCATTAACGAACTTGTCCGTCGTATTGGGATGCGCCACAGACCCTGAAAATTTCAAGTCTCTAGCTCTTTTCGTTCTCAAGTTATCGTGGCAACGGCCGGACAGAATCAAATTTGACCTCGAATTCTTCATTGGGGAGTCGAACTTGATCGTTTGAGACCATTTTCGTAAAAAAAATCGAAAGTTACAGACATTTGGGCAAAATGATAACGCGATGTTCCCCAGAACATAATGCGCAAAAATTAAAACTCAAAATTTTAGTCACCTTTCTCGGAAAGGGGCGGACTGTGGAAATTTTGTTGTAGGAAAGACCCATCTTAGTTTCATAGGGGAAATCACCTCCTGAATCTTGCCGCATGAATTTAGAAACACCCTATATGTTTGATTGCAGTTTATTTTTGTTCATCTGTAGATCTGACTAATCTGTGGAAATTCGCTGTTAGATTTGAAATCTTGATGCTTCATATCCTCTTGATGCATAGAAATCGAATGTAATTTGTTTTCAGATGTGGTGTCCCCCTACACCTCCACAACAAGAAAATGATGTTTATATCGACAATGCGGTTTCGTTTCTGTATGATACAGAAATCATGTCGGAAAACCAATTACCTCCTGTTTATGTGAAGAAAGAAGCTAAACGCACTAGAACTGAAGCTGGATTTTCTGAAAGCAGGCGATCTGTGAAAATTCCTAGAAAAGAGGAAATTGTAAATGCTCCTAAGTCTATATTCCATCCGCATGCCCTCTTCAAGATGAGACGAGATGTTAAATGGCAGAAATACAGAAATTTGATCAGGCCGGGTATTTCTATATCGGGTAAACCAACTTCAAATAAAATTGGAGGTGACCAACCAGTATTTCAAGAATGGACTATACATGAGGATATGGCTCTTCTGAAAGTTATACAAAATTTTCAGAATTTACCTGTTAATTTGATGATAACGTCACCAGCTCATACTCCAAATTGGGATTTCGTGGCAGATTATGTAAATACTGTTTCTATTACGTATAGAGCTCCGAAACAATGTAGGCAAAGGTAAATATTGATTTTTACTTGCTGTAAAAACATCTATAAATGAATTCCAATATTCTTGACATAATAGAGGATTCCATTAATTCAATTCAATGTTGCCACTACTAGTTTAAAGCCCAAAATGTCTCACATTTTGTAGGCCTATACACAACCCACTATATCTACTAGCCTGGAAGATGATAAAATGGCAACACAGCCCAGAGACGTACGTCAGTCGAACGTTTGTTAGTTTGTTATTGTTAAAATGGACGATTACTTCTGATTCTGGAGTTAACCATTATTGTTTTTCGCGGACATTTCGTGGTATTTTTTGTGTACAACGGTGTCAAATGTGAATTAATGCAATGCAGTGATAAATATGGTCGGATATTTATATGTTCTGTGATTATACTGCAGTGTGTAATTAGTGAAATTTCCTTTGGATTATTTCTACTTATTGGAGATGAGTACATTTCAGTTCAGACTATACGCAACAAGATGGACTAGAAATATGAGTGAAATAGAACTTTCATTTATCCGATTTTATAAAACATTTTGATGACCTTTCTAATAATTTTTCAACAAAAATTGATACATCTGGATAGATCAAGAAGCTCAAATAATCTATTTATTTTTATATATATGTATTCAATTTCCAAAAGTCTGTATCTGTAGATGCTTCAGTTGAAATCAATAAGGACCTTATTATTCATCTTAAATTATTCATTAAAAATGTTCAGATTTTCTGCAGTGATTTGAAATGGATTCTTCCTTTCAATCTTACCTTTATCCGAGCAGATGGTCTCAACCTCAGATCAATAAGTAAACATTTCCCGCTACAGAAATATAATTAGTGGGGATTCAGATTCGGAATTTATCAATTTGTTTTATCAACATTTTTACACAGTTCAGATCAAAAAATAATTTAATGTGAATTTACTCTTTGTAGCATTGAATTGATATTCTGAATTCACATAGACTTGTAGCATCCCATAACTGTCTAATCGTCCTGATAATTTACTCACTTGCTAATTTTGGGTTGTAGATAACGAATCTGAAGTTGAAAATCCGTGCTCTCTTCTATTTTTTTTTAAATCCCAAAGTGTCCAAAATCACAACACTTCATCTCGTAATTACATTGTTTTAAACTGTTTTATCGGTAAATATTCATCATAAATAAGATCTTATTGTAGTCCTCATCATTTTTCGACAGTAAATCATTTGAAAAATGATGAAATAGTCGAAATTTCATCAAAATCCAGCGCTACCGCATTGAAGGAGTATGCCTCTATCTAAGAGACGATTAATTGCGGCGTTGTCAGACTGTGTTCCAGGCTATCTCTATAGTGGGCTGTGGCCTATATTTATATAATTCAAAGTCAAAACAGACATAATTTTCAATTTTAAGTATTTCTAAGTGTTCCCGAACATATAAAACAGAACATTAATGTTGATATGAAAAATATACAACATCCTAGGGGATTTGACTATTGTATGTTCGTCAACCTGTCATTTTATTATCATAAATGTCATATATTTCGGCATGTTGTATGCAGAATACACTTTGTTTTTTTGATTATCAGAAAAAACAAATCAACAAATATTATATCTTACATAAAACTTCATAAAACGATTTAATAAAACGAGCCGAATATATGACATATGACTATAAAATTGCAGATTTCATAGGTTTGACAAACGTATAATAGCCAAATCCCCTAGCATATTGTTTTTTTGTTCATATCAATATTAATATTCTGTATTATATATTCGGGAACACTCAGAAATCCTTCATGTCCTCGAAATGTCTCTCACAAACTGCGCCATAAGGGGTAGGTGAAAAATGTTGTCGCGGGATAGCCTTTACCCATAAATCCTTGAGCTATTAATTTTTTGTAAAAGCGAAACAGCTAACATAATTTCCATTTCTTGAAGATGAATAATTTTAATTGCTGTTGCAGAAGGGAACACAATTCCTAACCATCTTGTTCAGTCTATAGTATCAACTGAAATGAACTCAGAACTCATCCCCCAAGTAGAATTAATCCAAAGGAACATTCACTATCTACACACTGTTTAATCACAAAATATATATCACTCCATTCCACTAATTCATGCCGTTTACCTATACACAAAAATACCACGAAATACCAGCGATTAAAATCCTAACCGACAAAATAATACTGGTTCATTCCGAATTACGATGTATCTCTGTCCATGATACAATAACAAACGTTCGTCTGGCGTACAACTCCATACCCTGTTGCCATTTTATCACGTTCCAGGCTTTCCGTTATAGACGGTTGCGGTTTAACACGGCTGTCAAACTTCAACTAACCTTGAACGCTCGTATTTACACATTAATCAACATTGAATGTTGAATCAGTTTTCAGAATTTTAGGTTGAATAAAAGGAATCATATAATCTGTCTTTCAGAAGGAGTGCATTATTCCAAGATACTGGAAATGCCAATTTGGTTAATCATTTCTCTAGTAAAATAGAACTCGATATAAGTTTCTGTTTCTGTATCTTCTTATATGTGAACTGAATGCATAAAAATTCAAAATCATTTTTTTTTATTAGATATGATTCAGTTCTCATGCAACGCGAGGAAGGTAAACAAATATATGACCAATCGATGAGAAAGAAGAAGAACAAAAATACCAGTCCACAAAAATTAGTTTTCCAACAACAAAAATCGAACAGACCTATGCGGACTTCTCAACTATATACTCAAGATAACAACTCTAGTTTTTCACAAACTATTACCCAAAAATATGAAACAAGTCTGGCGAATTCTACTAAACCTAAGCCTCCTGATAGAACTGCTAACAATATATTGCCAAAAAATCCGAAACATACTGTTGTATGGAACGAATGCGGTATAGATTTTGATCATCCATTACTACCAATTGATGTTGCTGTGAGGAGGGCAGAAAGGATGGCCAGAGAAAAGAAGATGACAACAGAAGCAAGAATGCAATTGATAAAGGGTATTGTGGGGCAGGGTCAGTCATCGAATGCCAATGTAGCTTCAGCAGTAGCAACAAACGTGCAAACTATTACTCCTACCCAAACTGCAGGAACTGGAACACCAACCATTGTTACTGTGACAGCTGCTACCACAGGTGCTGTTCCTTCGAGTACTCCTAATACAATCAGAGGTCAGAGGATAATCGCATCTCCACTTCAATCTTCAACTGTAGTTTCGGTTGCGAATTTGAGTGCCGCACAGCTTCAAGCAACTACTCAGCGTTTAATAGTTTCAGCAAGTTCTGCTCAAACCAAGGGTATCGTAACTGGTCAAGGAGTACAGAGTAAAGCTATAAGTCCTGCTCAACTGCAGATGATTAGGCAAGCTGCTTCTCTTAAACAGCAGGTCAGACTTCAAACCCAAGGATTGAAAACCTCGACTGTTACTATTGGTGAGTGAAATTTAAATTGTGGTTTATTTTTTGCGAAATTTCAATCTGAACAATTGATCAGTCAAAAAATTGGTTCAAGCCCTGTGGACAGGAGCTTTTGGGCGCATGTTCATCTTCCTTGTGGCCCGTACTGACCAGTAAAGAAAAAAAGCAGTATCATGTTGAATACCTTAATATTATTCTGGAACACAAATTTTCCATTACAATAATCTTCATCTAGCTTCTATTTAGTATCAATTCCTGTAGAACGTGATCATAATAAGTGTTTTCCATATAATAAAATGTGTTTGAACTTGGTATGTAGGAAATCTGACATCAATTATTGGAATTAATTGATTTGACAAACAGCCGTCAAATGAGGTAAATAGATTTTTGTGACGATTTTCTGTGACCATAGAACGTCAAAACACGCTGGAATGTGAATTTTAAGCAATATCTTCTGGAATTGAGATCGTATCGAACTGAAATTTTGTACACTCGTGTAGAATGCTTGATTTAACGTCGGTACAAATTTTTTTATTAAAAAATTTTCCAACTGCCCGATCCCAACAATACTTAGATAATATTATATCCATAAATTAAGCATTTCATTATTGCATTTCTTGAAATAGGTACCTTTTCAAGTCGATCAACATCGTCCTTCTTTCGACGTCTAAACTATGACTTGATTCTTTATGTTTATTTCTTTGAATTTGTTTTCGGTGGAATTCAAAGAGTTCATAGAATAATCGATGAAAATACTGAGAGAGACCCAGGAAATTTGACACATTTTGTCTTATATCTCCAGAAATTGAAATCGTATAGAGCCAAAATTTTGCACAATGTTGCAAAATACTACAATTGACGTTAGTACAAGTTTTTGTTGCAATCTGATGAATAGTTCACGAAAAAAAAATTTTTTTTTCGAAAAAATTAAAAGAAATATTTTTTTAAAAATTACCAACATTTCGATCATAACAGAATTTTGCCAAAAGTTGCGCGTTTATATCCTCGAACTAACTACCAAGTTTCGATTCAACATCTTCTTTAGTTCCTGAAATATCAGGGAAATAACCTCAAAATTTTAAATGTCTATAACTCCTAAACCGTCCGGCCGATTTTGCCCGTTAACGAACTTAACCGTCGCATTTTGATCAGAAGCCTACCTTGAAAGTTTGAAGTCGATAGGACCTTCGGTGCTCCTGTTATCGTGCCTACGGCCGGAAGTACGGCCGGCCGGCCATACGGCACCCAAAATTCTGACACCAGATTCGTAATCAGGGAGTCCGAATTAGTCTATTAGCCAATTTTCAGCTCGAAATTCGAAAATTACAGACATAAGCTCTTAGAGCTTATGAGGGGTCTCCTTGTGGAAGACCCAGGAGGATCAGTATAATAATAATAATAATTACTACGTTTACATGCATCCTCTCGAACCGTTTTAAGCCAATGCGTATTCCGTAATGCGCATTGAAAACGCATGTAAACGTTTTTTCAATTCGAATTGACTACTCAAATGCGAATTAGTAAATGCGATTTGAAAAGGTGGATTGAGTTTTCCCAAACCGATTTAATGTGCATGTATACACCAAATACGCATTGAGAGTAGTTTTAAGAGAAACAAATTTCAGAATTACCAACACCAAATTTATTAGTTTGACAAATCTGATAATCTAACGAACCTGCTTTGGGGTTACGTTAATCGTAATTCCTAAGCTGGAAGATCGAAATAAATCTCTTGAGATAAAAATGGGTTCAAGCCCTGTGGACAGGAGCTTTCTGGCGCTCTAGTTCAAACAGACAAATTATATCTCCGAAAGTATTGGTTTCTCAGAGTTGGGAATTATATCAATGTATTCATATAATAGAACTGCATCCTAAAGGAAATTCAATTCAAATAATAGTTTATTTATCAAGATTAAATGAGCAATCATGAGAATGAGAAAAGCACCATGGAAGAAATCAAATTAAATCTGGCCAATTTTGCCCAATAACGAACTTAACCGAGATATTCATCTCCCTAAACTACTCTGAAAATTTCAACTACCTACCTCATTCCGTTCGAGAGTTATATCTACGTCTATGGATGAAAAGCAGTCTCACTACTCTCAGATCTCTTACTTCATGTTCAGTTCCGAAATGTAAGAATTTTCTGAGAAAAACTAATTTGGGAGCAAACAACTGAGATTTTTCTCACTTCGCTCACAATTCTTCGACTGATTAGATAATGTCTCAGGAACATCATTTGACATTATGACAATTCATATTCATACATAGAATAATATCATTCTGTGACAACGTTGAAATACGATTTATTATTGAAATTTTGAAAAATCATATCTCCGAAAGTATTAGCTTGTTAGAGTTGGAAATGATATGAATGGATTCTTATGATAAAACTGCTTATTAAAAAAAATTTGATTTGGAATTTGTTTCGTAAAAAAAAATATTTTTTTTTGTTACTCCGAAACCATCTGTCCGATTTTGCCCAATAACGAACTTAGCCGAGATATTCATCCCCCAAACCTACTCTGAAAATTTCAACTCTCTAGCTCATTCCGTTCGAGAGTTATCGTGCTTACGGCCGGCCGGCCGGACCGGCCGGACAGAATGAATTCCGACCACGGATTCTTGATCAGTGAGTCGAACCAAATCGTTTAAGACCATTTTCATCGAAATATTCCAAAATTACAGACATTTGGGCAAATTGATAAGCACTCAGTTCCGAGGAACTAGAGCGCCAAAAATGATATGATATATTGTTCGAGGTAACTTTTTCTATTATCTTTAATCATTTTCTGTCAATTTTCTGGATTCATTTTCACGATTTGCTCTTTCAATCACTTGTAACCACCCAGAAAAGGTTAATTCCTTGCGAAATTATGGTGTTCTTCATCATTTTTTAAGATATTTAGAATGATTTTCTTTTCTTAATTTCCATTTTTAATTTTTTTCAATCTTCCCATGTTGGCTACGCGAGCTTAGAATAAAGCCGAATTACAGAAAACTAGTTTCAGATAAGGCATGTAAACTCTCAAACCATATTTCATCTAATTCGCATCAAAACATGCGCATTGGTTCAAAACGGATCGAGTAGGTGCATGTAAACGTAGTAAATAATTTGGGCGAAATGATAGGACGATGTTCCCCTAGAACATGCGCCCAAAAAAGCGTGCCATCATTTTGCTCTAAGTCAGTATTATTGGAATATTTGGTCGAAAATGGTTGAGTTCGAATCACTGATCAATTTCCGGGGTCAAATTCAATTTTGTCCTTCTGACCTTAAGCACGAAATCTTTCGAAAGAAATGAGTTAGTAAGTTTGTAAGTATGCAAAGTCTTGTATTGATCGGACGACTACGAACAAAAAAAGAAATTTTAAAATTCATAACTCTTAAAATACTGATATGGAATTTAAACTCGGTAGTTAGTTAAAGAATGCCGATACAAAGAGTTAAGCAAAATTGATCTTAAGACATAGCCCAAGAGCTTAAACTATCATTTTTGATTTAAACTATAATTGATCTTATAACCCTAAGTTCATTCTTTCAAAAGGTATTCTGTTTACGGATGAACAGAGATAATCGAATTTGAATACGGTTTCTTAGTGTGGATTCATGCAGCATCAAATAACAATTATCAAGTAAAAAGTATCAAATAACAATTATGAATTACCACGTACAAAAATGCAGCATTCATGCACTCAAATTAACAATTAAGAAATAAAAACCCACAAGTCAAAGATCGGAGGTATTAATTTTTCAAAATAACCTCTGTCCCCCCTATATTTGGCTGGTTTTCCTGTCACGCTGACGGTCGGCGCTGACGGTCAGCGCTGATCGGTCAGCTCGGATCCTTTTAGTATCGCGCTGATCACATAGAGAAATAGAAGGATGCTATTGTCTCTGGCTCACTGAATGTGGAGGCTTGTCGGTGCCAGCTAGTCAGCGGCGCCGACGCGCCGGCGCGTACGTGCGCGTATATAGCTCAGCGCTGACGGCCGTCAGCGCTGCGTGACTCGAAAACGCTACCTATAGCTACATACATATTGACCCATCAGCGCCGACCGTCAGCGTGACAGGAAAACCAGCCTTTGAAAACAAGTGTTTAAAATTCATTTTTCCAATGTTATAACACCGAACCCACATAAATACACACCAAATAAATTGAATATTTTACAAAGTAAGGTTATATTTACATCATCGGACTGTCTAATCTGCGTACAGCTGCGCACGAGTTGCGTACAAGTACGAAATCTCGTTCAATTAAAGTAGAAAGTTAAAAGTTGGCGAACTCCTACTTGTTATTTGTTAATTGATAATTGTTACTTGGCTGCATGTACACTCTCATTCAGATATATGAAGTTCAACTTTTACTCACTATTTGTAATTATTAATTGTTACTCGATACTCGTTAATTTGGGCTGCATGAATCCACACTTAATCATTAAGTCAAATGAAATCTTATGAGGCAATTATCTGCTCAATTGGGACATCACAGACATATATTGATTTGGAATTCTAAATGCAACATGCTTATGGTGGATTTCACGAAACTTCGATTAGCTTAATTGTGGTTTTAATTTGGTGGTTGCATCAAAAATTAACTGGAAATTGACATAAAATCAGACTGATTGTGCAATTAAGAGATCATTAAATGGTTTCTTTCTAGGTTTTCTCTCCCAAACTCTGAAAAATATCTATAAAATGAAAAATTAATTATTTCGTGATTTGCTTTTGCGTAAGAAACACAAGATATTTGTCAGAAGCAATCAATCGAACAATGTTGACTAACAAACAACAACTGCACAACATCAACGAAGAAACAACTATATCGTAACGTTTTGGAGTCTATATAAGACTCCTTCGTCAGATGCTTAACAAGAATTATTTTAACGGAGGAGTCTTATATAGACTCCAATACTTACGATATAGTTGTTTCTTCGTTGATGTTGTTTCGTTGAAAATGAGACCAACTAAAAGTTCTCGAAACTAGTAGTCAACTAATGAAGATTGTGGAATAAAAAGGACCTTTTTTCCTCCGTATTCATGACTTAATTTATTTATTTCAATTATGAAAAACTTTACCTCCAAATAGTAGATCTTTTTATCATGAGATTTTACTGGAATTTCCAGGAGGTCAAGCTACTGTTGTGCAGTTCACTCAGGCACAACCTCGACCACAGTTTGTCAGACAAGGTACTGTTGCTGTTGGTAATAAAACAGCAATAACTCGAACAGAAAGTGAGGTGGCACAAATTCTCAAGAAACAGCAGCAATTCCAACAACATAAGCTTGCTGCTGCAGTTGCAAGTCAGTCAAATACAATACAAAACTTATCACCACAAGTATTTGCTCATGCTTTTCAACAGGCAGGAACTTCTGGCACTCCCGTAGCAACTCTGGTGAAGGCGGTTTCTAGTTCTGGAGGTAAGAATTTGTATTTTCGTACATCATATTGAATGCTTTAGTTTTTTATAGTAATATATAGTATACAGGTATTTAAAATTCGAGGCGAAAAATTAAGGAACGTTGTGACGACCTTTTCAGCGGCTAACTGTAGCCTGCTTTTCCACAACTTGATCGGGCGCCAGTTGCAATTGGTTTAGCAATTCCTTGATAGAATCGGTCACTGATCATAGTACTTGGGTAACCTTTATACAGTTGGAGAAAGATTCAATTCAATCTGAGATGTGAGCGATGAATGGGCCTTGATCTCTTTCAGAGAACAATTTCTGATACTGCAGGGTGGTACTGTGGTATCAGTAAAATACAAAGTTTTATTTATATATTTTGTACCGAAAATATCAGCAGTGATCTACAGTGTCAGAGTAATCGGGCAGGAGTAAGAATTCAGCTAAACAATGCACAACAGTGTAAGGTGTAATCAACTTATGCAGGTGGGTGGCGATATAATGTGCACCCTGTATATAACAATGATTGAAACGTCCAGGAACGTGATGAATAAATCAAAGCTTATTAATTCACACCAACATGCCCAAAAATGTTACGTGAACTAAACTACTAGACATGCAATACTATATCTAAGCCTGCGAATCCAAAGATGTCGGGTTAATTCGCAGACTTTCGACTTATATTACTCGTGAATGCGGAGGTGAGGAGATGCAGCGGTTAATATCGGACTATGAGAGCATACACCGCACTTACCAGTGAATGAAAATAAGAATGAAGGTGTTGGCACGTGTATACGGATCCACACTGTAATTTCGATCAGAAGTAGCGACACCAAAATTTCACACTGGGACCAGGATCCGTTAATCGGAAGCAGCGTCTCAGCAACGGAGTCAGGTAGCAACCAGTCGGCATCCGAAGGGATGTCCACCCTGACTCAATTCACTGAAAGGCACCCAGACTCGCACTTAACTCCGTCTCAAACGCTCACAAATCGAGGCCGCTCATCGGTGTTAGCAGGTGAGAACAGAAATGTAAGTGACAAATCCGACGGAGACGTTGTGACCCACTGCACGTCACCGTACACGACCCCAGCAACGAAGTCAGGTAACAAACAATCGAGGTTCGAAAGGATGCTCACTCCGACCCAGCTCACTGAAGGGCACTCAGACCTGCAACCAAATCTGTCTCAAACGCTTGCAAAGCGAGGCAGCCCATCGGTGTAAGCATTGAGAACAGAAATATAGTTACAACTCCGACGGAAGCTGTGCGGTATATTTTCAGAGATTCAAAACGAAATATAAATAACTACAAATTATGATCAGAATACAAGATATGTGGTACCGGCCGGTCGGACTCTGTCAACTTACTTGGGTTTTCACCACTTCACTAATTTTAACAATATGAGTCTTTTCTCGAAAACGGGATTAAAATAAAAGAAAAATTATTCAAAACCAATATAACTAAAAATGTACGTTCTAAGCTAAATAATGTCGCACTCGGAAAACGGGTTTCTTGAATAAACCAAAATTTAGTGATTCGGAATTTTAAACTTGGAAAACTGCGATCTGAAATGAATAATTGAAATTCGTACGAAATTTATAGTAGCGAAAATCGCTTCGTTACAACATATACAGGCTGATATACTTGATGAAAAATGTTAAATAAAATTTTTGGATTTTGGCGCTCTTGTTCCTCGGAACAGAGTGCTTATGGCTGAAAATGGTCTTAAACGATTTGGTCCGACTCACTGATCAATAATCCATGGACTAAATCGATTCTGTCCGGCCGTTAACACGATAACCCTCGAACGGAATGAGCTAGACAGTTGAAATTTTCAGAGTAGGTTTAGGAGATAAATATTTCGGCCAAGTTCGTTATTGGGCAAAATCGGCCAGGTGGTTTCGGAGAAACAAAAAAATTTTTTTTTACATTACAAATTTTGAATTCAATTTTTTTTAAGATGCAGTTTCACCATAACTATCCATTGATGTCATTCTCAACTCTAACAAACTAATACTTTCAGAGATATGATTTTTCAAAATTTCAATAATTATTCTCAATTCTATATGATTCATAGAATACTCTAATTATAATTTCCTGACGTACATAAATCCAACATGAGATGAGTCATAGACCTACGTTTTGAATTTAATTACGGAAATTCTTGAGAATTGACGCATAGAAGCCGAATTGAAAACGTGGGAAAGCCCTGTGGACAGGAGCTTTGACGCTCTTGTTCAAACTTTGACAAATCATAACTTCCAAAGTTTTGGTTTCTCCGAGTTGGGAATGATATCAATGGATTTTTATTTAATTTATTTTATTTTATGATGCAGTTCTATCATGAGATTACAAAGATATCATTCCCAACTCTGAGAAATCAATACTTTCGGAGATATAATTCGTCAAAGTTTGAACAAGAGCGGCAAAGCTCCTGTCCACAGAGCTTGAACCAATTTTTTGGCTTTGTTTCCTAGATATCAGACTTCAAAGTTTCTGCATGTCATCAATTTTCAACTTTAATACATAATATAATTAAATCAAATTACCTTACTGTAATTTATTAAATTAAATTGGTCGCATATAGAAGTCCAATAAATCAGAAATGAAACCTTATCGGCAAAAGAATTATTTACGTTTTATCAAGAATATGAGTCTGTATACATCCCTTAATTTTTCGCCTTGAGTTTTGAATCACCCTGTATATGTAAAGTAATGCTGCACATGATATTCAAGAATCAAGCCAGTGTTATAATGGTCGAAATCAACTAAAACAACATGCAGAAAAGTGTGGATTGTGTGAAATAAACAAAATGATCAAACTAGCAACTTCAAAACTGAACTGAATACTTTATTTGGAAGTAACACTAGAATATCTAGACTTTTCAGATTTCAAAGATGAGATTTTGATTTAGATTCTTTCTTTTCAGTATCCCAAGCAGTAACAATTCCAATTGCATCAGCTAAAACTCTGAATCCTCAGTTGAAAACTAGTACACAACAAATTCGCCAACTTCATATACAGCAACAGCTATTGGCTCAGAAAAAGTTGGGTGCTCAGAAAGTTAGCATTGCCCAAGTTGCTGGTGCGAAAGCAAATATGCAGACGCAGCTAATAGTGGGCTCCAAGCCTCTCCAAACAGCCATGACTGTTCAGCAATTTCAACAAGTTATAAGGTCACCTCTAGGAGTCTCACAAGGACCTGTAGTATTAGCCAAGGGATCTCCTAGGGTTATTCCAGTCAACACTGGCCCCGGAACTAAGCAAACCATTCAGGTAAGTAGATGTTAAGGGTTCGAAAAATTACTTTTTTTTTGGACTCTGAGGAGTATCAGACTCCTGCTGTTGTTGGTTACTCGCTAAAAAATATGTTATACATTCCTTGGAGTGGTTCTTCATCCTGCCCTTACAGCGTCCCGTAACTAAAGAGATGAGCTGCCAGTGGCCTTCATAATTGAAGGGATGTGATGACACAAAGTGATCCAAGCAACATTGCTTTCTGCATTCTGTGCTCAAATAACCGACCAGGGATTTACAGTCCGGAATAATCTTCAATTCTGTCACATAGTTCGCTTTCATTCAGCCTAGACATCTATAATCAATACGACCTAACTTTATGCTTTCGATACAGGGTTCCCAGTTCGAACACTAAATCCTTGTATTTTTCTCTATTCTTTCATCACCCCATTATTTTCGGAAGGGAAGGAAAATTCGACAATAATCAATTCTTTGACCTCTTTGTCCAGCAGGACTATATCTGGTTTTGTGGCATGGATCTGCCGAGTTGTTGGAATAGCATAGTTCCAGCACAGATTAACCAGATGCGCCACTCCCAGTATTTATGAATGAACTCAGCTGACGCCTAATGTTGACCATGGAATTCTCGGCACCCCCAAATAGTTCCTAGCTCCTAACTATTTGGGGGTGCCAATAAAATCGCGGATATAGAATCACGTGACCCTCTCGGCCAATCGCAACTATGGTAGAGGCAGAACGACGTTCATTCATAAATTTATAACAACAAACGTAAAGGTTAGCTAAAACACTCAGCTTATGTTCGAAAATTTGTAACTCAAGTGGGATTAATTTAATCAATTTTATAAAGTGCAATGAAGAGGTTCAAGGTGCAGTCGAGCTCGAAAACTAGTGTGTCAACGGAATTTTTTCCTGCACTTCTGATACTTAACGATCCTGAAAGTGTGATATATTTGTCATAATTAATGAAATCGTCCTATTCAAGGGATGAAGAGTGGAAGCTACGAACTATTTATGATCTTTCAATACATATTTCTATTGCGAATTTTTTTTTCTTTCACTTGTGTGCTGTTAGTCGTTCAGGTCGAGTCAAATAAATGAATAATTATTTATTACGTTCAACCTGGAAGTGTGGTTCTTTACTTGATATTAAGATGTAAATCATCTATTGAAAAAAATCTTTCTATATTAGTCAAATTTAATGTTTTGAACAGTGCTTTCTTCGCAAAAAAATCAGGTATTCACTCACAACTACTTCTGTAGAATATTAAATTAAAACAGACTATTTAGTTTTGTTTTATTAGCAAATGTACATCATGTTATGGATTCTAAATTAAAATGTCCTTTACATAATAATAAATAGTATATTGTAACCTGATAACATAGTTCTGATTACATTTATCTGAGACCAAATCAAATTTCCTCTGAATCCATGATTGTACTGTAAACGTTTCTTTGTTCAATAGATAAATTCTATCCTTGAAATATTCTTCTATTTTCAATCCTCATGAACTATGAATAAGAAATAAAATTTAAGGAGGAACAAAATATTGTTACGAAAACAAAATGAAATTAGAATCCATATATCAGATACCAGGGTCATACATTGAGTCCTATCTCCTCCATTTTGCCGATACAATCAAAAATAATTTCCTCAGATTTGTCGTACTACAAACTGTATTAAAGAAGTGGCTGCTTCCAGTTATGTATTTCTCCAGCCATTAGCACTAATTCATTTTTTTCCTAAGCCTGAAATAAAATTACTTAAAAAAAAATCCTGTGCAACAATAAATAATGGTTTCAGATCCTGGCCAATAATATGTAATCCTACTATTTTATAATTTTTCAGATAATAGTACAAATTAGCTTTAAGCTATACTTAATCCATTGAAAGAACACATATGCTATCAACGTTGTTTTTTTCCTTGCAATCTCTAGTTGAGACTCCAGAAAACAATCATCTAAACCAGTCTTTTCTTTAAATGTTTTCCGTCATTTCTTCTTAGAGTTGTCACTGAAGGGAAATGATAAGTTGTAATCATGTTTCCATTGACTTTTGGTCCAGAATAATATAATGAAAGGGCATGTTGCATAAATTCATTTGTTTATCTCGTATATCTTGACTATATTTCCCAAATTTTTTGGTAGATAGACATAATCATCCATACTGCATATGCGCAATCCTTCGAAAGAGTATTCCAGCTTTAATTTTGCAAGATTTAATTCTTCATTCACAGGGCTGAAAATTAAAAATCTAGGAGATACTGTTTACAAAATTTCCTTCACCAAGTTACCCAGCTTAATTTTTCTTGGTGTTTGTTGGGACACATTTAGCGGTTTGTGTTACTACACAAAGTGGATACTACAAATTCTGTCATTTAAATACAACAGCACCGAATCTTTCCTCATTATTGCTTCATCACTGTAGCTAATTTCTACTGGAGTATTCGTTCTAAATTATCTGGTTTTGGAAACCTGAAAAATCTAATACTCTTGGAAGAGCTCCCAAGATAACGACGACTAACCAAATTTTTACGGAGGACTTTGTGCAAAGTTGTCATTCTCCCTTATTCGTACAATGCTTCATGCAAAAATTAAAGCACTAAAATAAACTTTCGCCAACAATATCTGAGTTTGTAGCGTATGTGCTAGAAATAAATTAAATTTTATTATTTGACAGTTGGTGTAGTTGAGGTTAAAGTTGGTTTTGAATTTCAAAGAGCGAGAACGCAGTTCATTTCTCTCTGTCATTTTACTACGTCTTCATCGGTAGTAAATCTGAAGGTCAAACCTTTGTGCTTCCCGCCAAATGTCGAATGCACTATCTGGTAATCTGTGGTTCCAGTAAATGCGAGCGGAGTGCCGCATTGTGTCTTTCTACATATCCTGATGGAGCATGGACTCTACATGCAGACAGGCTACTGGCTACTGTCATGCTCTGCATGTTTTTGGGGTGTCCACTGTCATGATGTTCTTTTCATGCCATCTTGTATTTATCACTCCATCACAAATCCCTCTGTTCTGGACTTGTATCCAGCTGACTTTAAGAAGGGTAATTCCTCTGACAGGCCCTGGTCTTTCAAACTCCTGAAATATATGGAGATGTTTGCTGATTTGATCTTTGAGTAGTGTCTTCAGTTGTGTCTGTCTGACCTCCCTGCCTACTCTTCTTTGGTCTGTTGGCGTGATAGGTGTTCCTGCTAGCTCATGATCGATGGATATGCCAATTATACTGAGCTTATCCAAGGCTCTCCATCCAGCCCTACATAGGAAAGCTCCTTGGTTCCTAATTTCATGATGAGTTACCATTTTACCATTTTTAGAAGCGGGTCTCCACTTATCAATATCCTTGTTGCCATTTCCAACCTTTGTTGATGATGTTGGCTACGTTTCATTTTGATCACTTTACGAGTGGATCTGTCTAGTTCAAGAATTTCAGTCCAGTTAACTACCCCGAACGAGTAGGTGACGATCGGGACTGCCAAGCTGTTCGTAGCAGATATTTTCTTTTTACCGGACAGCTGTATTTCCATATCTTGGAGCTTTTTTTTGTAGCTGGCTGTAAAGCATCGTTGATTTGAGTTGTCTCCAATCCACCTCTTCGTAAGAAATTTGTATGTTGCTTCATCTTCGAAGTGTCGAATGATTATTCCCTCTTCTAGTTCGACGTCTTCTCCTGCTTCTTCAGTTCTTCCTCTGCTCAGATAAAAACCCGAGTGAAAAACAGCACATTTCTCCAAACCGTGACATTCCTATGGCTGAGGTGTATTCGACAACAATGTTCAGTAGTTGTTTCAAGTTTTAAGAATTACTATTATTTCAATAGACCACATTAGTTAGGTTAGGCGGGAAATTTGAATTACGATCCATCCGTGGATCCGAGCACTGAATTCCCCATGCATTTCTTATGGACCTAAAATTTACGCGAATTTCTCGCCTGTTTTTAGATACTTTGGCTAATTTCTTAAGGTTTATTTTGGTTGAAATAGATTCTGTGAACCTTTCTCAACCATCTAGAATCAAGTTTTCATAACAAAATTGTATATTTCCAAAATAATTAATAAATATAAAAGTGTTCACCAAATTCGATTGACGCATGTCTTAGCTCACTCGAAATCAGTCAAAAATAATAACATAACCCCAAATCGGCCTTGTAATGACGCACAACAGAAGTCATCTACGACATACGGAAATTTTCGAACTAGAATGGTTTCAATTTTGATTTAAGAACAAATAGAAGTAGATTTTAATGTGGAAATAACATGAAAACATGCACTAATGATGAAGGTACCCAATACTTGTTGTCTCCGTACTAATAGTCTCTTTTAAATAGGGTGGTTTCATCTCAAAGTTGAAATTCCTTGTTAAAAAATTTGAAAATGGATCTCCCGCCAAGCGAATGATTCTAACCTAACTAATGTGGTCTATAACATGGCTTCGTATTTATGTACATATTATGAATTTATTGTCAATTCTAGGTCGTTGCCGCAACTTCCCAAAGTCTGGCTTCTAGCTTACGCCCCCAATCTTCGTCAACTCTGGCTGGTGCCCTTGCTGGTTTGAAGGTGCAAGGTCCTACAACTGCTCAAACACAGCAAGCTCTCCTCAGTCAGGTTTCTGCCGCTTTGCAAAACCAAAGTGTAGGTGTTAGACAAGGCAGTCCTGTTAGAATACAAACTTCCAGTGGTACTCCTATAGTCGCTGTTACAGTGCAGTCGAATTCGAACATACAAAGTAGCCAGGGAATGAATTCTGACCAAATCACGAGGTTTATGAAGAAATGAGATAATATACTTTTTTTACTATCTTGCGTTGATTCGACGATTGGTGTATCCGCGCATACTTCCAGCTATTGATCGTTTCAAAATGAAGTTGCATCATTGCTATTTCTGCTGGAAAGTAGGTATACTGCGCTATTGGATTAATGGAATTATCTGATGTATTATATAAATGTATCATGGAGTTAGATTGATAACTAATCTCATTTCAAAACTGAAATTGGGATACTCAATTTAAGTTTTGTTTATGCAAAACTTAATTCATGAAAATAAGAAAAAAAATTTAAAAATGAAAATTCAAAATGAAAGATTATTGTAAAATAATGGAACTTGAGGAAATATAAAAACACAATTGACAAACATTTTATGAAATGAATAATATGCAACTAAAATTTCTACAGAAGGTTACCTTAAATCATGGTCATCAGATGGCCTGTGTTATTTTAATATCTTGTAGACTACTTAGTTTAGAATTTTTCATTTAAATGTAATAAATTATGGGTATAAAATGGAGTAAATACATCAGGGATTTGATTATTCATTTCAATATTCCAAAAATATCCAGGATTTTGTAATACATTTCAACAGATTGAAATTAAATTATAAGTCATTCTGGCATCAATGCAGACTTCCAGCTTTTGAAAAAATATACTAAAGAACAATATTAAAGGTGATTTTTTTACTTACTTCAAACCCTAATATTCAATTCAGTTTATTCAGGATGTTACTTGATAATGGACGACAATTTCAATGGGCCATCGCGGGGCCTATTGTTAGTAGAAATCTTACATAAACATGTGCCCTAAAATTCTTAGTTGTCAAGATACAAAGTATCAAAGTTGAAAAAAAATCTGATCTCAAAAATCCTTCCGCGAATTTTGTTGAAAGTTCACAACAGGAGATAGACCAGGGTAGAAGCCTTTAAAAATGATAAAAAGTGAACAAAAATTATAGTAGATTGAAACCCATTGGAAAAGGAAGTGAATATAACAAAAATTATAGGAAAAATAATTTACGGGCGATCTGAGGTCGGGAAGGGCAGAGGGCGAGTTTTTAAGGGTAAAAAACGGTTTATCTCGATTTCTGGCAAAACTACAAGTCCTATGGGGAAAAGTTGAATGGCAAAGTTGTAGGTAATAAAAAGATCTACAACTTGTTTTCAAACTTTTTTCACATAACCTCGAAATTTATGTGAAAAATTCAAATATCCACGTTTTTGGTTTTTAATTTTTCTTTTACAAAAAAAAAAATATTTTTTAACCAAATTTGGTAAAAATTTACTTTTTCATGTCCCAAATACACTGTAATTTTTTGCATTTGAAATATTCTTGTTTTCACCTTAATTTGACTTAATATCGAAAAAGCACCCAAATTTTCAATCAAAAATTCTCACGTCAAAATATCTGCTTTTTTAAAAAAGTTAGTGGGTTTTTTGTTCATTGGAGTCTCTACTTTCTGATGGTGTAAAAAAATATACATTACTATGGTAAATTTTCTCGGAAAATGCTAAGTTAATAAAGTTAATATTTAATAAGATATCCACAATATTTTGAGAAAGTTGTACAATCTTCTCTAAATTATATGTGTAGATGCCTATTTGTTGGTCTTTTGAGATAACTTGTATACCTGAGTGACCTAAGGATAATTTTAGCCCATCAAAAGTTATTTCATAGAGAAGTGAGGAAGGGGCTATGAGGGTCTGCGCCTTACTGCCTGTTACTTCGTAGCATTTTCTGTGAGAATTTACCACAGTAATGTATATTGTTTTTAGACCATCAAAAAGTAGAGATTTTAACGAATAGAAAGACCACCTACTTTTTTAAAAAAGCAGATATTTTGACGTGAGAATTCTTAATTGAAAATTAGGATGCTTTTTCGATATTAAGTCAAATTAAGGTGAAAACAAAAATATTTCAAATCCAAAAAATTACAGTGTATTTGGGACATGAAAAGGTAAGTTTTTACCAAATTTGGTGAAAAAATATTTTTTTTTGTAGAAGATAAAAATTCAAAACCAAAAACGTGGTTATTTGAATTTTTCACATAAATTTTGAGGTTATGTGAAAAAAGTGTGAAAACAAAAGTTGTAGATCTTTTTATTACCTACAACTTTGCCATTCAACTTTTCCCCATAGGACTTGTAGTTTTGCCGGAAATCGAGATAAACCGTTTTTTACCCTTAAAAACTCACCCTCTTCCCACTCCCGACCTCAGATCGCCCGTAAATTATTTTTCCTATAATTTTTGTTATATTCTCTTCCTTTTACAATGGGTTTCATTCTACTATAATTTTATTCGGTTTCAAAAATTATCGACCCTGGTCTAAGAGAGAAAAATTCGTTTTACAGTGATTAAAGGAGACACATATTCCGCATAGTATGAATTCTAATATATTTAATTGAATTCACTACCTAATTTTGTATTTCTTTTGATTTCCCTAAATAATTGCCGCCAACCATTTCCTTTTCAATTACCAAAAGGTCAATTAATTGACTACTATGAAAGAAATTATTACAACTTGAACAATTAAAGCTTCTCTTCCTCCCAAAATTTCCTGGTATTGTCATCGTCCATGGGGTTGCTTTTGATATTTTAGATACAAGACTAACTGTATATTATAATTGTTGATCCTACTTAATGGGTTCATGTTTAAACCGCCAAAATCTCTAGTTGCCATTACAAGTAAGTGAAAAAGTAATGTTGCAACCCTCCATTCTAAGATATAAAATTGCATACCTTAATAAAGAAAATGAACATTCTCGACTTGTAGCTGGGGACGGTTCAGACAAAAAGTGGTGTAAGTATTTTCATGTGTCACATTGTATATATTGTTCGGACCACTGACACCTAAATGTTATTTTGCATGGTTCCTTGAAATCTGAAGATATTTGTTTAACTCAAGGTATCCTTACTGTATTAGGATTTTACTGACACATTTTTTATTCCGATATTAGGACTCTTATATTGAAAATGAGCTGATATTATTTTGCAATGCCTAATTTTGTATATAAAGGTAACCTTTTGGCCTTAAATTAAAACGGGTGTATGTATTAAAAATTAAAATTATAGTAAAATATTGTTCAATAATATAATATTTCTAATATCTTTGTAGCTTTTTGTACTAGTTTTACAACACACATCCACAGGAGAATATTATTTAAATTTTCTGTTGATCTATTATTGTACTCTCATGTTCCATATACTTTCAACAATTTATTATCAGGTTATTCTTTACTTTTATTTATTTCAAAAGCAGTCACCACCCCCAAATGTTGCTACCTTTTATAATTCATAATTTCTATGCTGTGATAGTAACACTTTCTTAGAGTATTACATGGCTTTTGTTCTCTTTGTGCTCTTACTAAAGACTAATGTAATTATTAGTAGAAAAATTTCAATGCACTTTAGGCTATAATTAGGAATTTTTGTTAAGCACAAAGATCTGTACATATCTGTAATATAATTTTACATTGTAGGTATTGTGACAATAAATTATAATTTTCATTATGAACGTTTCTGAATTGGCTGGTTTAGTTGATATACTGAATTATCCCTAATAATGCAATATTTGAAGAAAAATGGAAATACATTTGTATAAATTGCTTTTATACCAAAGATATCAGGGAAGGTAGGGTGCCGAGGTCCAAAAACAATATATTTTGGTTTTCGAAACTATCTACATCATAATTTTTTTTCCTTTTGGATACAACCTCTCGGTTATGCACCATCTCAAAATTTCTGATATTTTTCACATTTTTTCAAATACACTTTCATTTTGGAATCACACTCTTGCCCTAGGCCTAGGATTTGAACCTGCTACCTACTGTGTTATAGCCAGCATCCCTACCGTCTGCTCCACAATGGCCAGCAAAATAATGGATGGATTATTCATGATCAAATCTATGGTTCCCACGTCAAGAAAGCAGGTGAAGTGAAAAAAAATGGGTTCAAGCCTTAGACTAAAGAAGGGGGAGACGCGGCATCTCATTGATAAATTCAGTGATCGTTGAAGCCAACATGGGTAACGATGTCCCATGAGTGGGACAGAGAAAGAACTATGGTTTCTCTGTCGCACGTTCTCCAGCCGGCAACGTTGCAAAAATGAGGTCCGCGTAAATTTGGAATTAGTCACCTCCAGTGGCGTAGAGACAGAGTGGCTGTCTTTTGAGATTGGATATTTGTCCATTTTAATGCATATCAACGAGTTAGTAGGTGTAATCATTTGCAATATATTAAATTTGCTTTGAAATGTGTTTTGAGAATTCATAAGTATGTTACGAATATTTAGGTTTAAAATTAATCAGATAGGTGGTTCTCGATATAATAATATTATTTATTTCGAGAATTATTTTATTATTCATTTTATTGCGGGCTTGTTCCTAGTGGAACAGCGTGCTATCGTTTTGCCCAAATGTTTGTAATGTTCGAATATCGAGCCGAAATTGGTCTCAATCGATTGGGTTCGACTTCCTAATGAAGGATCCGTGGTCAAACTTGAGTATATCCGGCCGGCCGTATACTCTCTATTTTCCGAAGGAGACGACCTAGAGATTTCATACTTTCAAAATAGGTTGATTGTCCAAATATCTCGGACAAGTTCGTTATTGGGCCAAATCTATCGAATAGTTCAGAAGTTATTAGCATTTGAAATTTAATTTTCCCAATAATTCCTCTAATATTCATCCGATCAATTTGTAACTTGGAAGATATTTGGATGACGTTGAAGTAAGAAATCCTAATTCCAATCGTCTATTGAACGAGAGCTTCAAACTTCTAACATAACGTTAGTGCTTTAGATATTCTGATTGGGATTAGAGTGATAATAAGTTAGTGCTTTTCTCATTCAAATGGAGTTGAAAAATATCGGTTCAAATCGTTGATTGAAGTAGATTTTTTTTATCAAAAACTAAGCTACGACGATAAAATTCTGGGGTATACAAATTATCGGTAACCTCGATTTATGTACGAATTTTTGTTGAGTTTTAAGGAATCTGATGGGATATCAAGTATTGAAATTTTTTTTCTTAAATTTTATATCGTGTCGATTTCCTCAAAATTTGGCGAACCCTTTTATTTCAACGCCATCCAAATATCTTTCAAGGTACAAATTTATCGGATGAATATTCTAGGAATTATTTCAAAAATCAAATTTCAGATCCTAATAACTTGAAACTATTCGATGGATTGGCTCAATAACGAACTTGTACGAGATATTTGGACAATCAACCTATTTTGAAAATATGAAAACTCTAGATCATTTCCTTCGGAAGATAGAGAGTTTACGACCGTACTTACTCAAATTTGGTCAAGGATTCTTCATCAGGAAGTCGAACCCAATTGATTGAGACCATTTTCGGCTCGACATTCGAAAATAAAACATTTAGGCAAAACAATAGCTCGATGTTCTACTAGTATCAAGCACGCAAAGAAATCGAAAATTACAGACATTTGGGCAAATTCATAATCACTCTGTTCATTTGAACAAGAGCGCCAAAAAGTTTACTAAGAATATTAGTCAATATCAGCTAAATAGCAAAATGTAAGAAAAAGATGTATAAACTAAGGTGTATCCCATGATATGCTGAAAAAAATACATAATTTGATGTAACAACTAATCCAGTACATAAAATATATTAAAAAATTAATCAACATTTTCTTCGATACATCTTTATCACTCATGAAATTCCATAAAAACATTATTCGTAAATAATATTCCCCATTTTGTCTGTCCAAAAAGTGACAAATATTATTGAAATAAGACAAACTACTACTGCGTTGGTGTCTGAAGGACCCCAGATCAGAATTAAACCCATTA
The DNA here is from genome assembly GCA_937662695.2 of Halyzia sedecimguttata. Taxonomy (NCBI): domain Eukaryota; kingdom Metazoa; phylum Arthropoda; class Insecta; order Coleoptera; family Coccinellidae; genus Halyzia; species Halyzia sedecimguttata. The sequence continues at coordinate 16,821,697 of OW569414.2, read as the reverse complement.
ATGCGATTTATCAGAATGGTCAGGTCTCAGTTATGTCTTAATCAATTCAGATAAGTGAATAGGTGGGGGAAAAAAGAGGATGAATAAATCAAAATTTGACCCAGAAAACGAGATTTTTTTATTGCAGGTCAAAAAAAATTAACAATGAAGGGGAAAAAGCACGATGGCATAAAAAACCCCTAGAAAATGAATGGAACATAACAAGGAATCAACAATAACATAATAGGTGAAAAAGCACACAGAATGAATAAAAAATAATAAATAAATCTTGAATTGGATCAACAGGGGCAAGATCCATGAGCCCTAGGTGTCAGCTCAATTGTTATTAGAAAACGGCTCTTGGTTTGTTATCACAGCAAAGGGGTCCATTGCATCGTTTTTGGAATCAGGTAAAGGACGCTCCTTGGGATGTTAGAATAGCAATGGGATTCAATGATTTGTGTAGGAATCAGATGGTTCATAGTCACTTGATCTCTGATAAAAAAATTCAAATAATTTGGATATCATGCTCTTCCATGAATCTCTTGATGGATACATAAGAACATCTATTGGGGTGTTAGTACAGAAATGAGGTCAATTAACTCTCCTAGAAATCAGATGTCCACAGTGACATGGTCTTTCCTAAAACAGAAGTTCGTTGTGGATAGTAGTGGTTACATGAACAAAAATCTATTCATTTCTAAACAAAATCAGTTTAGTATTAATGAATCTCGTCCTTTTCTTTCTGGATTCATCTAGAAGTTTTGTACATTCATGATGGATTCTAATTCTAAAATAATTTTTTAAAATATACTTCATCAATTGATCAGAATGTCCATCAATAACATTTTCATCAAAAAGATGATTTTGAAAATGATCCAAAATGTAAGTTGGAATATTATGCATAGTTTTATTCACCAATACTGGTAATAAATGCTCCACTTTTCTATGAAATATACTAGAAGTTTTATTAAAAAACTTAAAGAATTTTTCTGCCTCTTTACAGACATCAATTACTAACTGACTAGCCTGAACTAATTTACCATAGGTCTTTCTTTTTTGCAGAAGAGAGATATCCATATCATTTCTTAAGAGGTCAAGACATTTTCGGCAAGAAATGAATCGTTCAAGAATCCGAACCACATATCCCGAAATATATCCCACAATATCTTCTGTGTACGTTGTGAGATTCCATGCTGCTGAAGATGCATAGTCATATCTCTCCATATCTTTGACAATACATTCCATCAACTCCATATAACTCTCAGTGTTTTCCATATTGGCTGAATGTTCTGTTGACGTTATGCTACTTTTAGATCCACATGTAAGAATGCTGATGCTTTCCAAGTTAATGGCATTTCCTGTGTTCGAAGCTGATATTTGTGAGTGAACTATCAACCTCTTGTATGCTGCCTCGAATTGTCTAGCAGTAGGGTTATTATTATGGCCGCCTTTGCTTCTTATACACCCAAAGAAGAGCTCTAAATGGTCCTGTGACAGCTTATATGTTAGGAGATATTTCAGACATTTATCTTCAATAATATATTTGTTGATCATTTGTTGCAAACTCTTCATACCAATCAGGAAACCTAGAAATCCTGTTTTTCTTCCACTTTTTGTAATAGGTACCCCATTTAATGTTAATGTGAGTATATAATCTGTCATCATCATCATGTAGTTCATGAAGATTTCTAGTGTGCTAATACTTATTGCTTTTTTGAAAATATATTTTGCACAAGTGTTTCTTGAATTGAAGATGTCAAATAAGTTGTTGAATTTCAGAATGAACTCAGACGTAGCTTCTGATCCTTGAAACTCAAGACAACTGAGATCATCTCTCAAGAAATCTAAAGCATCACTAACACTCTTGCTCAGGGTCTGAGTTGCCAATCGCACCTTCATTTTATCTCTCATCCACTCTAAATGTCTCTGCCTTAATTTTGTTGCAGCATGGAGACCTTCAATCTTTTGTTTTTCAACCAAATTTGATACGAAACTCCATTTGATCTCCTTGTTCTCTTTGTTTTTCAATCCATTTTGGGAGGCAAAACAATTCCGGACTAACTTTATCAAGTGGCAGGCATCAGGCATAATATATATATCATTCTGTGTAACTGGGTGCTGAAATTTTGTTATCAAATTTGATGGATCACTGAAATCTGCTCCCAATTTTTCAGCCATTGAAAAATTAGAAGGGGCACCATCAAAAGTCAATGAAGTGACTTGTATTCCGCTCTCATGTAGAAAACTAAGGCATTTTTTCACTATCTCTGCTTTTTCTGTGGCCCCTAATCCATTTACTAAGTAATATCCCACAGGCACTTTCCAGGATCCATTCAGACATACTAGCATGAACACTAATGCTTCCCGAGCTTCATGTAGAATATCAGAATCCAAGTTGATACCCAGATCAACATATCCTGTGAATTTGGAACCTGTCCATTCAACTTGACGTCTGATGGACATTTCATCCATAACAAGATTACACAACAAAGGATAAGATACTTCTTTTTGTCGTAGAGTTAAGGCAGTCAGTGCTTCATTTGTAAAACCTGGACTTCCATCCACAGATTTGTACCACTTCGAGAGAGTATCTAAATGAGGTAGACTATTGTTGAAAGTCTTTCGAACATAGTTGTATCCTTTTGGAGAATAAAAGGCCAGAGTTAATGCAAAAGCTCTTAACGAAGGAGTGTATATTTGCTTAGTCGGTCCTTTTAACATTCTATCGAATATATCACTTGCTGGTCCAGCATTGATGGATGCCTGAAAAGTCATGGTTCTTTGAGTTGATCGTATTGCTATATAACAGTATATTCTGAAACAAGTTGCAGAGTGGCTTTCTATTCCATCATGAAAGCATGACTGTTGAAATAGGAGCCAATTCTGCAATGAGTACTTGACGATATTTTCTCTAGTTCAGTCAAATTTGGTGAAATGCTGTTGAAATTCAATTAAATATTCAAATTATACATCCTAGTGATTTTATTGTATCTTGGCAGTTGCTGTAACTGTTACAAAAATTGACAGATTTAGGAATATTCATTAAAATTTTTGTATGTCTTGGGCTATATCTGAAGTATATTATCTTGACAATTGTCGTGTATTGAAATTTGATAGGATCGGAAGTCAGTGTTGACAACCAAAGAACGAAAAATATAACTGAAAACAATGCTATAATGAGTTCGCCGCAGCACTGTTTTTAGTAGGTACTGTAATGAACTCATTACGATACTGAAATAAAGAAGAGTATATACCGATATGGTTGCTGCTGAAGCTTCTGATATCAAGGATTTTTCTCTCAAATGATCCATCAACGTTTTCATTGAGTTGATTTTATGCTTCATCCTCCGATTAGCCTGCTGTAATAAACGAATCTTTTTGTTCTTTTGCTGTTGTGCTGTTCTTACAATATTCATATTTCTCTTCCGTTTCTCAGGTGTGGAAAAATCACTTGTATGTAGGTCACCTACATAAGCCCTCTTTCTGCAAAGAAACAGTAAAAATACTGTAGTTTTCATAAATGAAAAAAATTGCAAAATGTTCACAAATGATCAGGGAGAACAATAAAATTTGTACCTTCCTCTTTTGATTTTGGATGATGATGGTTCATCAGAAAAGATTACTGATTCAACATTTTCCACAGACTGCTCAAGTTTTGTGACAGTAGTTTGTACAATATGTTCTTCACTGTAACACAAATAATATTTTCAATAAGCTATCATTCAATAATGAAACACATGTTTCACCTTTTCGAAGAACAAGGAATAGAATCAATTTTGGTGCAAATTGCTGCATCAAGAGATGAAACTTGATCTCTGAAAAAAATATTCATTTATTTCAACAGGAAAGTGACAATAATGACAAATGTTTCACCTTTTTTTTGGAGAACAAGGAATAGAATCAATGTTCTGGAGAATTTCTCCATCGTGTGATGAAACTTCACTTCTGAAAAAAAGATCGAGTTAGAATAGTCTCAAAGAATATAGGTATCGTATATATATTTTAAAAGTAGCAAATCTTTAGAAATGGGGTTGCCAACATTTTGGGTAAAATAGAGCCATAATTTAAAGGTGGATCTTCAAACTATAAATTTGACTCTATGATATGAACAACAAACTATTATGTATCACCAGCAAACTCCTGAATAGTAATTGTTAGTTCAGCAAAAAACACTTTTTGTTCTTGAGTTTTGTTATTTATGTGATATATCATGGTTTATTACCTTTCAGCACTTGGTGGAGTTTCGTTAATCGTGGAGCTTGAACTGTAAAAATAGGTAATAATTAATTGAAATATACTTCATAATAATGTATCTAGATATTTAAAATGCTGATAAGTGTTTCACTGTCTTATAATAACCAGTTTTAGGGGTTTATTTACAAATTTTCAATCGACTAGAGAATATTATAAAGCTCTTGAAACTATTGCCTGTATACAGATTTTTTTGGGAATTCCCAAATTAGGTTTAAAAAAAATTATGTCAGAATAATCACAAATATACCTTGAAGACATAAGATTGAAGAGTTTATCCCGAGTAACAGGAACAGCATCCATTTTGAGATGCTTTGTACCATTCACTCGAATGTAGAAGTCTTTGGGATCAAAGTGGTCTGAGCATATGAACATATTCTTAGGCAAGTTTGCAGTATCAACCAAGTTCAAAATTGAGTGCCATATATTCTTTCTTTCAACATCAGAAGGAAATCTAAAAAATATAAGATGTAACGCCACTGATATTAAACTTATATGAAGTAATAGTTACCTATGAAAACTCAAGTTAGGGTGATGGGAGTTCAATTTACCACAAACTGTACATCTACGAACCATTTTGTGAATGCAGATTCCTCAAAATATTCAGAAAAAACTCAAAAAACACTCTTTTGAATGCTGAAATTGATTGATCTCGACGTGACAACCTCGTTGAAAATGTTCAAATTTGACGTAAAACGTCTTTGACAGCTTCACTGTGATTGGCTTCGGAGAATTACGAATAATTTATCAATGAATATCTGAAAGTCAACGTTGCCGAGCTCACATTGAGATTAATATGAAACACTAGATTTTATAAAAGGCAGTATAGAATGCTTACTTACTGTCTTGAAAGTAAAGTAAGAAAGACTTTCAAGAAAGTGGAATCTTGTTTATATACGAATTGAAATGAGATAGCGAATGGAAGGGAGGGTATATTTTAAGGGTACGTGGTTGGACAGAATTATTAGTACGACTTGCACTGACACGCAAACTCGAATGAAATGTAACCGCCATGTGATGAAATGATAAATGATAATGTGATGTTTGATTTTTTCGGCGTGCACGTACGAGTGAAAAAACGCACTGACAAGCATCCAATGTAACATTATCCTTAGCCTTTCATTCCAACTTGCTATTGCAAGACGATTTAGTATTAATGAACTGGAAAAATTTGACATAGTGACAACGCTGAACAAATTTTAACGTATTTGGCATTTCGTAGTAATACAATCGCTTAATTAAGTTGTGCAAACTTTCGATGTTGGCTTCACTATTTATAGCGAGATACCGTGTCTCTTCTTTCTATAGTCTAAGGTTCAAGCCCTGTGGACAGGAGCTTTCTGGCGCTCTAGTTCAAATTATATCTCCGAAAGTATTGGTTTCTCAGAGATGGGATTTAAATCAATGTATTCTTATGAAAGAACTGCATCATAAAGGAAATTAAATTCAAATAATAGTTTATTTATCAAGATTGAATGAGAACTGCACCATGGAAGAACTCGAATTAAAATAGCTGAAATGAATTTGACTCTTTTTTATAAAACAGGATGAAATGTACGAGTATGAACACAGATCATATAATAAAGCTTAGATAGAATAATTATAGCATTCTTTGAAAACATAGAAGTACGTACGATTTATTATTGAAATTTAGAAAAATCATATCTCCGAAAGTATTAGCTTGTTGGAGTTGAAAATGATGTCGATGGATTTTAATGGTGAAACTGCATCTTAAATAAAAATTACAGACATTTGGGCAAATTGATAAGCACTCAGTTCCGAAGAACTAGAGCGCCAAAAAGTGTAATTCCCTTTCCGGGATTTGAGCACGCCTTCTCTCGTTCCGACCCCGAAAACCCGACTGACTAGACGAAACGGCTATCGGGCTCCTCGTACAATCTTGTCGATCTCCGGTATTAGAATAAAACGTCGGTACTTACCTGGGATATATATTCTTAATTTTCACTTTTAGACATAAAATCGCCACATGGGGGTTTATTTGACGGTTTTTTACCCTTGTCTCTCTAAGTCGATTTTGACGTTTCTCGAACCAACTATTAGCAAGGAATTAGACAATGTCATGCCTCAGGAAAATAAGTTGACATTATGACAATTCATACATAGAATAATTATATAATTCTGTGAAAACGTTGAAATACGATTTATTATTGAAATTTTGAAAAATCATATCTCCGAAAGTATTAGCTTCTTAGAGTTAAAAATGATATCATTGGATTCTTATGGTAAAACTGCTTATTGAAAAAAATTTAATTTGGAATTTGTTATGTAAAAAAAAAATTTTTTTTTGTTACTCCGAAACCATCTGTCCGATTTTGCCCAATAATGAACTTAGCCGAGATATTTATCTGCCAAACCTACTCTAAAAATTTCAACTCTCTAGCTCATTCCGTTCGATAGTTATCGTGCCTACGGCCGGCCGGCCGGACAGAATGAATTTCGACCACGGATTCTTGATCAGTGAGTCGAACCAAATCGTTTAAGACCATTTTCATCGAAAATTTCGAAAATTACAGACATTTGGGCAAATTGATAAGCACTCAGTTCCGAGGAACTAGAGCGCCAAAAATGCATATAAAGCACCGACGTGAAGTCAAGAGCTTTTGCGCGCATGCTCCATCGTCTATTCACGCCGCATACTGAGTCGTTTAAGCTAGAATTCAGTACAAAATTGTAAAATTGTAGTTAAGGTATTTGCGGAATTTAAGCGGATAGTTTATGAAATATAAAATTTTAATTGGATCGGTATATATTGAGTTATAGAAAATAACAAAATTTAAGATGGGTACTGAAAAAATATAAGGAAAGGTTACAAAAACTCACAAATAGCACAGTAGCATGGACGAGAAGCTGGCGACTACAACCAAACCCTAAAAAATCTAATCTCATAATAATATTCCACCACAAAATTACGAGCAACTCTCCAAGCGTAAAAATTGGCAATGACACAAGACCAAAAATTACTTGCAAGTATTTGGGAATACACATCGACAACAAATTAAGTTTCCAAAACCACATAAAAGGATAGAAAAAAGCAGCCATTACACATTCATAGACCTAGGAATCAACATCAAAACAGCCAGTGGAATTTTACAAAATGATATGCAGCCTTTATAAACCCCTCCAACACACTACTATATGAATTAACAGAAGTGGAGCCAACGCTAACGAGACTTCATAGACTTGACTTGAAATTCATGAAGAACCAGAGTAACCAAAATATTATGGAACCTCTATTACACCGGTATGACAGGAACACCACTAAAAAAGCAAAACTACCAGCGCTCCCCCTTTTTGAACATCTACACTCACTACTATAAAGCAAATAATACATGATATACAATTCAATTAGTAAATTAAATATATAAAATAAAAACAGAATACCTGGAATACAACCAAAAAGGCTGCATCCAACACATACTCTGAAGGAAGAATTGGCAAACTTAACTTAATAGTTACATCAATTATATTTGTTATAATGTATTATGAATGTGAAAAATCAGACGGGCAGAAAGACTCCGGTCGATAGCCCTTTGCTTATAGCAATAAATATTTTCTCTCTCTCTCTCTATAAAATAAAATGTGAATTACGGGCTGGAAGACTTCGGTCGATAGCCATTTGATTTTTTATCAATAAAGTTCTTTTCTCTCTCTAAGGGCAATAAACATCTGAATAGGATGGGATTGGCCGATAGCGCTCTGTGTCGCTGGTGCAAGAGCATGGAAGAAACAGCTGAACATATTCTGTTCGACTGTAACAACCTTAAGGAATTGAAGGTCATACACCTAGGCAACCCAACACCTACGATTTCTACGGTGAGAGGGACTTCTCTTTTTAAGCTCGCGGCATTCCTGTCAGCGTGCTTTTTGGAGTCTCACGAGTTTGGCAAGCGGGAGAACAATGGGCCTGAAGGCCTCAGTTCAGCCTGGGACGGCACCGCGGTAGAAGAAGGGCCGGTTTCTGAGGAATATAACATGTGGTTTATCTTCCGTTTATCTGTTCAATTCAATAGAATTCAGTAGATAAACTGATGATAAAGCCCATTCAAATGCATCAGAAACCGGCACTAAGATGGGTTTGCTTCAAAACCGTTTGGCCGATTATGCCCATCCAGCTACTGAACTCGCCTAAAGCTGATCGGATCTCCAACAATATAGATCTGATCATGTTCAACTTTGGAACTTGGCTGTACAGTGAGGTTTTGAAGGCTCTCGCAAAATTTCAGAGATATCAGGCAGATAGTTTAGATACAGAATTTTTTTCAATGATCTTTTTAAAAATATCGTGTGATTGATCCTCACGAAATTTCACAAAAAGTTGCATGTCGGCATTTTACAACTAATCGCCATGTTTGAATCGGATGGGACTTTATTTTTTGAGTTATTGAGGAAATATCAACAAAATTTCAGGTGGGCATAACTCCAAAACCATTTGGCCGATTATGCCTATTAACGAACTTAAATGTCACACTCGGATGAGCAGCCAACCCTGAAAATTGCTAGTCGCTATCTTTCCGTTCGCTTGTTATCGTGGTAATGTCACCCATCCAGATACGGAACTCGACCAACGCTGCTAGTTTTCCAGTATTTATTCAATAACTCCTACAATGCAGATCCTATCGTGTCCAAATTTGGAACTTGGATCTAGAATTAGGATTTGACGGTCTCGCTAAATTAGCAATCGGACAGATAGTTTCTGAGATAAATAATATTTTTTTAAATTTTCTACTGATACGATCCTTACGAAATTTCGCATAAGTATTTGTGTTGACTAATTACGAAGTTTAAATTCTTTCGGATCAAGAGGGTGATTTCCGACCAATGACCCATCGGATAGTGGTAATAGAAGACTGTATGAGGAATCAGCAATGAGCACTTAAACATCTCTTATGCCTACTAGTTTCTGAGATACAGGGTGTTTCCTGAAAACTGTTGAATCGATTTTGATAATATTTCGCAATCTTTTGAGACACTTATTTCCACAAGTCCGCTGGCAGACCCAGAAGGATTGCCTAGCCTTGTGGATCACCATTTCTTGGTGTGAATTCCAATTCAGACTCTGTAACTACAAAGCAAAAGTGGGCTTAGTGGATTACTTTGTATTGTATAATTTGCTCCGAACATGTATTCTGAAGCAAAGCGACAGGTGTCAGGGTTTCCACTGGGGTTAGGAATTTTTGAAAAAAAATTTCAATTATTTTTGCGGGCATGATCTGGGGAACAGCGTGCTATTATTTTGTCCAAATGTCTGTAACTTTCGAATTTTTTGCCGGAAATAGTCTCAAACGATTAGGTAAACTTGATAACCCACACTTCCTTGAAGGTACAAAGTTTTTTGAAAATCATTTAGACTATGTTCCCACATAGGTTTAGGGTAATCACAACACTTGAATGATTATTGAGGGGTTATTTCTAAGCAATAGTTATCTACAACTCTATCGAAATCAATACCAAGATTATTAGGTATTGATATACTTCAATAATAAATTCAAGTTACAAATATTCAAGTTTATTATAATAGATTGCAATATTTTTCAGTAACTATAATAAGAATTTCCATGAGTGGAATGAAAACTGTATCAAGAGGGATAACATAATAAATACTATAAGAAGAAGCTTAGGTTTAGATTTTTTGGGTATTCCAAAGATTAGGAATCGACTGGAGCAAACTGCATAAGGTATTATGTCCTTCAGCATCAAACTCAGCGTTTTCAAAAACGATTAAATTAGAAGCTGCGATGGATTTATTTTGGTATGTACCTTGTACCTACGATTATAAAAAGAATTAACGAATTACCAGTCTGTTTTTCCAACAACTTACTTCAACATATCCCTCAACAGGTCTGTCTAATGGTCTCTTCAAGTTAACTTTTACCATAACATTATCTGTTGCTCTCAATTCGAAAGTAAGCGCATTGATACTTGCTGAATTTACATAGCCAGTAACACTCACTTTTTTGTCTATGTGATTAGGTAATTGACTGCCATTAACTATCTGAAAACAATCCATTTCAGAAAATTTAAAACACGAAATTTAATCAGGATAGAATAATAATATTTGCCGCCAAAGAAAAACTGTCAGACATCATAGAACATTTTCGATGTTCAATCTGTGTATGATGGCATTCCACAGTCTGTGGTTATCGCTTTTTTTTTATTAAAAATATAAAAAGATTTTCAATTAATACAACTACTGACATTACCATTATTAATTAAATTAAATTAAGTAAGGTATTATTACCTTAATATTACAATCAGGAATCTAAATATCAAGTATCGACATGACTGATTTTAAACTTAGGGAAGAAGAAGAAATTGAATCTAATTTAAACAATGCGTCTATGGTGTGTATGTACTTCAAAAGTGCTTCAAAATAAATAAATAAAAATTTTTTTTCCTGTTGATTGTTGATAGAAATATAAATATGACTATGTTTTGAAACCTAATATTAAGGGTACAAATATTCTGGGAATTCATTGATTTTGTAAGTTTCTAATAATTAAATCCAATGTCTTTGGTACCAGAATACGATAATTCCTCTGCTTCGAGTGATGAAAGTTCAGCATCTGATGTGGAAACTAGAAGGTACTGAATAATTAAGTTTATTATTCTTAAATTCCGATTCTTTTCAATACTCAGTGGGTGTTCAGCATATTTAAAAGAAATCAATTTTACCTATTTAAAAAAAAAGTATATGTACCACCATTCTGAACTAAATGTTCCCAATTCTTTATCTCCTATCAATTAAATAAAAAATCAGTGATCGTCAGATATTTTTAGTGAAACAGAAGAACAATCGAAAATAGATATCAACGCATTACCTAAGTTACCAACTCCAGACTTTAAAGTTAAGAGTAAACCAGATGAAACTGGTCCACAGACAAATTCGGTCTTCAAGAATCCATTTCTTGAAGCCGAAAATGAAAAAGAAGCTGTCCTTCAAAAACATGTTAGAATGGTTGATCTGAAAAATACAATTGTGATAAATGGAAAGAAAATATGTTGGAATTACCGAAAAGGAAGATGTAGGTTTGGTCATAATTGTAAATTTGCTCACGACTCTGATATCCAGAAAACACCAGAACAAATTGAGGGAGAAAAAATTCTGGTTCATGCCCAGGGAATAGTTGTTCAAAAAGAAGAAATGCCTAATATACAAATTTGCGAAGAAGATAATGAAAGGAACATGAATGTTGGCAAGAGAAAGAGGCCGGGTCTATCTCAGGGATTAACTCCGGGCAAAAAAATCATGAAAAATTATTATATCCAGAAGAAGTAATAATGTGGTTCTGTCAAAATATACTTTAATAGATATCAGATATTTGTAACATAACTGATTAGTTTTAAAACAAAATTTGTAAAATATATACAGTTTATTCTGATTTAGTAGTGTGCTATTAGGAGTGAATCTGTTATCAACCTCGGTTATTCAATGAGGAAGTTCAGCCATATGATAACATGAATTGTTTTGTGATCAGTTGCTCTTAAAAGGCTTATACCCCACTCTCTGTCTGTTTTAAAAGTGTTGTATGTATGAGATTTAGCAGAGATCTAGCCTGACTTTTAGATAAACAACCCTTCAATAATGGACCTATGCATAAATGAGAAACTATTGTACATTGATATGCAATTGTTACAGATTTTGTTTATTTTAATTGAACATTAAAGAATAAATTTATAATGGGATTGAGTGATTATTTCAATTGTGTACCTATGTTGAATTTGCTTCTGCCAATCTATTTCATTTGAAAATTGATTTCAGCTACATTATAAATCCTTGTAATGTTTGATGTAGGTTTTGTTACTGTGTCCATACGGCACCTTGGACAAATTACTGTTCATTTTTCATTCATTGATAAAGAATTGGAGGTCAACATCGATCTGTCCGGCCGGCCATCCGTTACCACGATATATTTCGAACGGGAAGGGATAGTGACTTTTCAGGGTGGGTTTCACATCCAAATACGACGGTTAAGTTTATTAATACTGTTAATTGGCATATTCGGCCAAACGGTTTCGGAGATATACCCATATAAAATGTAGTGTAGGGGCTATTACAGACGAAGCCCACATACGTGGTCTTTTTGTACATAAGCTAACGTGCTTAGGTTTCTTGACTATCGTTTCTGCCAAATGTTGACTAAATAATTGCAAAAATACGGGATTTTCGGGGTCATGATCAAGGAGCTCTAACTCCCTGGGGTGCATTTTAGGACACAGGTTGATATGAAGTATTTTCCATGTTTCAACCTCTAACCTACTATTTTATCTGAACTACACATACCATATTGACCTGGTCATCTGCGCATGCGCGAACCTCCCTGAGAGGATTCTGTAGCATCCTTACACACCAAACCAGAAAAACTTCAAAAATAATAACATTTTCCATCTGCTCATGCGCAGAACGAAAAATGGTTATTTTTCGTTAGGCTCTTTCGGGTTCGAAAGAGCCTAATTTTCAACATTGGCCTTGGGCTACGGTATGGACACTTCACCCAAGAAACTACCCATCCTGAAACAGACTTGCACACACAAAGAAGTGCCATAAGGTAAAAATATGGCCTTTAAGTCCCTACTTGCTGTGTCACCCATGCTTTCCCCAGTCGCTCAGCAATCAAACAAATTTTGAAAATTATTTTACACACCGTTCTCTTTCAATCGCCCCTGTATATTCGTAAAATTCTTCAAATCATTTCATCAACATATTCTGTTCCGAAAAACCGATTGCTATAAATATGGATTAGATGTGAGTATGGACACTGTATTCTTGAACACCAAGAAGACAACACTGAAAAACATAGAAGTTGCAGAAGGAACTTGCCTTAGAAAAGTCACAAAACTGAGACACCCAAACAATCCACTCCATAATCCTTCTAATCAACTTTTATACGAGACTACTAGTGTGGAACCAATAATTGGAAGACTTGAAAATCTTAGCAGAAAATTCATCACCAACCAAAAAACATAAATATTATGGACCCTCTGATTCGCAGCTATCAAAGAACAACACCACCGAAAGCAAAATTACCACCACTCCCAACCTTCGAATACTTAAAATTATTGCAACACTTTCAGAAAATAATGGATATTTATGTTAATGAATTTTTTTAACTGGCAGGAAGACTTAGGTCGATAGCCGTTTGATTGTAATTACGATCAATAAAGTTTATTTCTATCTCTGGATCAGATGTTTCCATGATTCACGAGGTTGAAAACAAATCGTTAATAATCTGAACGTATTTAAAATTTCACTTGCACACCAAAAGGTTATTTTTGGTCACCCAAATGTCAAAATTAGACTCAATCCACTATATGGTTTCGGAATTTCAAGCAAAATTAATTACAAAGCTTTAAATCGATCAGGTATTTTTCGAGTTATTGGGAAAACAAAATTTTCTAATTAAATTTTTTTTTTCTGAACCTATAGTCATCTGATCAATACAAAGCTTTGTATACATATAAGGGGCATAATTCTCAACTTTGTGCTGAGTTCCAGTTAGATCGAATGTGTAGTTCGGAAATATGAACAAAAATTAACAGTGCTGTCTCTAAGCTGCCATCAGGATAGAGTAACAAAGTTGGAAAAGAATACAACTGACTCTCCTTAGTCGCACAATCTCCTAGAAGATTTGGGAGGGTCAGTATAATTCTAATCATGTTTATAGCACGCGCGCCAAAGCAGATTGACTTTTTACACTTTTTCTTTCATTGTTAAGTCAATCTGCTTTTGCGCGCGTGCTATAAACATGATTAGAATTATACTGACCCTCCCAAATCTTCTAGGAGCTTGTGCGACTAAGGAGAGGCAGTTGTATTCTTTTCCAACTTTGTTACTCTATCCTGATGGCAGCTTAGATACAGCACTGTTAATTTTTGAACCGACAGTGAATGGTGTCCACTATCCTATGGGTAGATCTTCGGCTCGCTCTATCCACTGAGCTTGAAGTACTCATCATTCAATTCAAATTAGCCACCGTGAACACGCGCGCCAAAGAGTACTGACTCCACGTCAGTGCTTTTTTTTTTTTTTCAAGTTCCTTTAACAAATATAGCTATCAATACAGTTTGGCTGTTAGCTTCACCGTAGATCGAAAAAAATTGCGGTTGTGGGACCTCCGTTAGGAACGCAATTGAATTGACATGAATATTCTTTCAAAACCTCACAATATCGGCTCATTACTCTCAACATAACCCATACAACCCAAAAACAGTCACTTATCTTCTGCGCATGCGCAATCAACTCGCGGCTGCAAGTCCTCCCAAAATCACACACCTTACAAAAAACTCCGATTATCCAACACCAGTGGTTCAGGAAATATCGCATCTTTAATCCACGCATGCGCAGACCCTTACCAGGGGATTCTATGGAGGAATAACATCCACCACCCCAAAACCCCAATCCTCTCTGACGAAAACACCACCAGTTAAATCACTGATGGTCTGCTCATGCGCATAACGAAAAATGCCCGTAAGGGGTAACATCAATTTCAAAGTTAGCCCCAGGGCCACGGTACGGACACTTCAACTCGGAAACAACGCTACATCCCCCAAACTGACTTGTCCTTGCACTGAATTGCCATGAATATTCTTTTGAAACCTCACAATATCGGCTCAGCACTCCCAACATAACCCATACAACCCAAAAACAGTCACTTCTCTTCTGCGCATGCGCAATCTACTTGCATCTAAAAGTCCTCTCAAAATCACACACCTTACAAAAAACTCCGATTCTCCAACACTAGTGGTTCAGGAGATATCACATCTTTAATCCACGCATGCGCAGACCCTTACCAGGGAAATCTATGGAGGAATAGCATCCGCCACCCCAAAACCCCAATCCTCTCTGACGAAAACAGCACCAGTTAAATCACTGATGGTCTGCTCATGCGCATAACGAAAAATGCCTGTAAGTGTTAACATCAATTTCATAATTAGCCCCAGGGCCACGGTACGGACACTTTAACTCGGAAGCAACAAGCAACACTACATCCCCCAAACTGACTTGTCCTTGCACTGAATTGCTATGAATATTCTTTTAAAACCTTACAATATCGACTCAGCACTCCCAACATAACCCATCCAACCCAAAAACAGTCACTTCCCTTCTGCGCATGCGCAATCTACTCGCGGCTAAAAGTCCTCTAAAAATAACACACCTTACAAAAAACTTCGATTCTCCAACACTAGTGGTTCGGGAGATATCGCATCTTTAATCTACGCATGCGCAGACCCTCATCAGGGATCTGGATTCTATGGAGGAATAGCATCCGCCACCCCTTAACCCCAATCCTCTCCGACGAAAACTACAGCAGTTAAATGACTTCTCATCTGCGCATGCGCACAACGAAAAATGCCCGGAAAGGGCAGCATGAACCTCAAAAAAATAGGTTTCGGCATTTTAAGCAAAGTATTCCGCAAAATAGTAGTAATCTTCACGAAATTTTGCAAAAGTGTTTGCATTGGTCTTTTGCATCGAACTACTGAGTTTCAATTCAATCAGATCAGTATTTTTCGAGTTATCGTGAAAACAAAATTTTAAAATTTTTGAAATTTTTTTTTGCCACTTTAGGGCCGTCCGATCAAAACAAAACTACGCAGGCATATGGAGGTCATGATTCTACAATTTGATGCCAAATTTCAGAAAGATCGAGCGATCGGTTCCGGAAATATTCATAAAAAACGTTTTGAGTAAAAACGGCCTTAACTCCGAAACCGCTCGGTGGATTTCGCCCGTTAACGAACTTGTCCGAGATATTTACGCTACAAATCTACCCTGCAAATTTCAACGCTCTAAGTCGTTCCGTTCGAGAGTTATCGTGCTAACGGCCGGCCGGACCGGACGGACAGAATTGAATTTGACCTCGAATTCTTCATCAGGGATCGAACCCAATCGTTTGAGACCATTTTCGAAAAAAAATTCGAAAAATACAGACATTGTGACGAAATGATAGCACGCTGTTCCTTGCGGAACACGCGCGCAAAAAAAGGGGGGAAAGCCCTGTGGCAGAAGCGTTGGCGCTCTTGCCCAATCTTTGACAAATCATATCTCCGAAATTATTGATTTCTCAGAGTTGCGAATGATATCAATGGGTTATGAAAGAAATTAAAATCCCTTTGCATCTTATCTTTGACGGTCCAATTTTGGCTGCAAGTGACTATTAGGAGTCATTCTGAAAAATTGAGTGAATGAAATAGCCAGTTTTATTTATGAAACAAATCTAATGTAATCAGTTCAGAGAGAACTCAAACCAGAATACTTATGTAGGAAATCTTAAATAGTGTTACCTGTACATTAGTTGGAAATTCCGTTCTGAATCTTCCATAATTAGAGAATGACTCGTAAACTATGCTTGACTTCCTTGCATCATTCTTTTTCGACTCACTAACCAAAAAACTCTGCCTATAAACTAAGCGAATCCAAATTGTTTCCATGCTTACTTCAACCAAACTCTCCAGAAATACACTTTCAGTTTCGTTTGACATTAATGACGTTAATGACTGGACCTACCGCAAATAGATAAAACACAGATATATAGAATTCGCATTCTGTGAAAACTGTGAAGTACGATGTATTATTGAATTTTGAAAAATCATATCTCCGAAAGTATTAGCTTGTTAAAGTTGAGAATAATATCAATGGATTTTGATGATGAAACTGCATCTTAAAAAAAAATTTGTTTTTGTTATTCTGAAACCATCCGGCCGATCCTGCCCAATAACAAACTTAACCGAGATATTGAGGTCTCAAACCTACTCTGAAAATTTCAACTGTCTAGCTCATTCCTTTCGAGAGTTATCATGTTAACGGCCTGCCTGCATTATTAAAAAACCACGTATCTCCATCAATAATACTTTATTCATCTATAATACAGTGACGCATCTTCAAGTGGATCTTATAAGAAAAAGTTAACACATGAAATTAGCAGGTACACATATTCATCAAATCATTATGAAAATATACATTTGCAAAAATACTGTATTCATTATTGAATATGATAATACAATCGATTTTTGTTTGTTGTAACTTTTTTCTTCGAATTTGTTTCATTTGGTGAAAAGATATAGCTTCAGATCTCATTGGCAAATAGAATGTAGGGAAATGAATCAAATAAAAATATCACCAATATGTCAGTCAATGAGGACGTTCATAGTAGGGCTCGGAATATTATTCGAATATTCGAATAGTCGAATTTTCTCTTGATAAAAAAATTCGACTAGTCGAATATTCATACATATTCGACTAGTCGACTATTCGACTAGTCGAATTTCATATTCGACTAGTCGAATAATTTGCTATAAACTTACCTATAAGAATTTCAACGACAAAGTGTTTGTCGAAAATCTTTGTTCAGTTTGGTATTAAAAAATTTAATAAAGTATATCTATATAATATAAATTTATGCAATTGAAATATTCAACTTGTCGAATATTCAAATATGTAGTTGAATATTTAGAAGTAAAATATTCGACTATTCGAATAGTCGAACATATTCGACTAATCGAATAGTCGAACATATTCGACTATTCGAATAGTCGAACACCTTCGACTAGTCGACTAGTCGAATATATTCGACTATTCGACTAGTCGAATATATTCGACTAGTCGAATAAAATAATGAATGAATATTCGAATAGAGATAATTCAAAAATTCCGAGCCCTAGTTCATAGCACTATATGAGTTATGTGAATTGAATAAATAATTTCAAAATCAAATACTAGAATATTAAATATCTAATATAAGCTGAACATTTGAGAAAGACATGATTTTCTAAGTACATTAGGGTAAAACTCACTACATTAAAAAAATAATACACTATCTACACTTTGCCATTCAATTTTGGCAACTTTGCCAGACTAGATCCATTGGTTATGATCTTCCCATGTCCATTAACATTAACTTCAGGCCCTGCATATTCGTTTGCTGCTACATCACCTATAAAAAATGTATTTTCAATGTTTATTTCTTCTTGGTCGTTATCATAGATATAGAATAACATGGACAGGCCCTCACATAACTTTACCACACAGTTCGTTGTGGAATACCTAAGAGAGAGAGAGAGAGAGAGATATGTTGTGAAGGATAGAATAAGTAAAGGCAAATACATGGTATAAAACCAATGGTGTTTTTATACCATGGGCAAATATAAAATTGGAAATTGGGATATATTGAAGAACCCCGATTTTTATTAAGAGAAATTATTGATTATTTTGAATGAGTATCGAAGAAGCTGAATGAATTACAGTAAGGAAATTTATGAGACATATTTTCAGATTATAAGTATCAGAATATTCAGAAACAAGTCTCGGATTTAAATGAAAATGTTTTGCCTTTAACTATTCTGTCTACAAATCACCAAAACACACACACGAAACCAAACAATACAGTATACAGGAAAGGTCAAAGCATACCAATGTTATGCCAATTGCCCCACCAAAAGATTTCTTGGGCTGTCGCAGCGATGTAAACTGCCTAATAGTCGTAGTGTATACTTGGATCTGATATTTTCCAATGATGTTGACACTGCCGTTTCTCCAGCACTTGATCTATTACATCCAAACAGCGTTCACCATATGGCAGTTCAATTTGTTGTTTCGCATAGTGTTGTACCTGATGATGATAAACTCAAGTATAATGAACAAGTGTTCGATTTTAATAAGGGCGACTATGATG
The DNA here is from genome assembly GCA_937662695.2 of Halyzia sedecimguttata. NCBI lineage: Eukaryota > Metazoa > Arthropoda > Insecta > Coleoptera > Coccinellidae > Halyzia > Halyzia sedecimguttata. Next base: position 16,802,774 of record OW569414.2, on the reverse strand, counting down.
GTTTGAACAATTATCTTTTGTCATGCGATTGGAATTTTGATGGTGATGTTGAGTGTGCGGTGTCGCACCTATATGAGAATCTATATAGTGGTATGAATATGTTTGTCCCAGTGAAGTCAGTGAAGCAATCTACTTTTCCGAAGTGGTTCAACAAGGAACTATTGGCATTGATTGGCCAGAAGAAGAGGTTCTACAATAGGTTCAAAAAATCTAGGAGTGCAGAACACTATGACATTTTCAGTACTTTGCGTGCTAGATGTAAGGCCCTGAATCGTGTATTGTATGGTAACTACATTCAGAATGTTGAGCAGAACATTCGGTCTGATCCTCAATATTTTTGGAGATTTCTTAAGTCTAAGAGGGGGAATCATGAACTACCAAAATCTATGTCTTGGAATGATAGTTCTAGTTCTGTGGGTGGTGAAGTTGTCAATTTTTTCGCAGACTTTTTTTCGACTGTGTACAGTGATGATGTCCTAGTACCGCCTAAATTTGAGACTGTAAGTTCCTTAAATCTTAATTCATGTCAGTTTACGATATCAGAAATATTCGGGTTAATTGATAAAATGAAATGCAAGCTCAGTTCGGGTCCGGACGGGGTTCCTAATATTATCTTGAAGAAATGTCGATTTGCTCTTTCCGGTCCTCTTTGTCATATTTTTAACTTATCTCTTAGCTCTGGTCGTTTTCCATCATTTTGGAAGCAAAGCTTCGTTATACCTATTTTTAAGTCGGGGGATAAGTGTCAAATCAGAAATTATAGAGGTATATCAATTCAATCCAATATGCCCAAAATGCTGGACTGCCTCGTCTCTAGTTATTTATCGTGGTTGATTGCACCAGTACTTATCGAAGAACAGCATGGCTTTAGGCGAGGTAGGTCTACGGTTTCTAATCTCTTGCTGTTCACGGAGGACATTGTTAGATGCTTTGAGTCAGGTTATCAAATGGATGTAGTTTATACGGATTTTTCTAAGGCATTTGATAGGGTAAATCTTAATATATTGTCTGTAAAACTTGATGCTATTGGTATTTCTGGCCCTATGTTATCCTGGCTCAGAAGCTTTTTATATGGCAGAACTCAGATAGTAAAATACAGGAATTTTCAATCTAGATCTATAGAGGTTCCCTCTGGTGTACCACAGGGTTCCCATTTGGGACCGATACTATTTAACATTTTCATTAACGATATTCGTAACGCCGTGACTAATAAGTTTCTCCTCTATGCGGATGATATGAAGATCTATTCAGCAGTTGACGGTGCGGCTTCACAGGACGCTTTACAGAAGGATCTCTGCAGTCTCTCGGAGTGGTGTCTTTCCAACTACTTACATCTGAACATTGATAAATGCCAACAAATCACTTTTCATCATGTTGTGTCTCCTCTAGCCCGTCAATATCGGTTGGATGGTACTGGGTTGAAAGAGGTTCTTTCTGTACGTGATTTGGGTATAATCTTGGATAACAAGCTTAACTTTAAAGAACATCTCACATATATCGCCGATAAATCTTATCGTATGCTTGGCTTTGTTATTCGTAGTTCCCTGCATTTCTCACCTAATACTTTGAGGCTGTTGTATTGCTCTCTGGTGAGATCCAGTTTGGAATATGGTTGTAGTGTATGGTCCCCATTCTTTCTGTGTGATATAGATCATTTGGAGAGGATTCAGAGGAAATTTTTGCGATACTTATCTTTTAAAGCCGGATTGCCCGCTCATTTAGGCATGGATTATGCTCGTAACATGTTTAACCTTGACACCCTTCAGGTTAGAAGATGGAATTTTGATATATGTCTGCTTTACAACATAGTTAATGGGGCTATGGATTGCCCAGATCTTCTGTCAAGGGTGACGTTTGGTGTACCTCTTAGACGTACCAGGCACACTCCTCTCTTTCGGGTCTCCATGCACCGGTCAAAATATGCTTCCAACTTCTTTGGGTGCCGATCTATGGTGTTGGCAAACAGGTTGGCTTCATGTTCGGACTTCTTTAGTCAAGATTTCAAATCCTTCAAGCGATGTGTTAGTGTTGCAATCCGCGGACTGTAGTGTTTATTTTTGTGTAAAATTATGATTTTCTGAGTTGGACTCATTTTTGAATTGTGGTTGTCAGTGCTTCGGAACTAAATTAAGTGAATTTTATTTTCCTTTTATGCATATGATTGTCATTTTGTATGTGTATATTTGGTTTTTTACATATTTAAATTCTGTTAGTTTTGCATTGATTTCATTATATATGTTCAAAGGGGGTTTTCCCGTCGTCAACATACAGTTGTACAAACGTTATAGATTGTATGTTTGAAAATAAAAAAAAAAAAAAAAAAAAAAAATAAAAAAAAAAAAAGAATATATTCTTATACCGTGGTTTTGCCTTTATCTATTCTGTCCTTTCAATGCTGTCTCTTTCTCACAACCAGTCCATGTTATTCTATGTCTATGCTCGTTATTTATAATATATTGATGCTAAGAAATAATGGGCTCACCTATCGAAGAATTCCAGAAATTTTTAGATGTTGTCCAATCTTCCCTCAGTGATAGGTTGTACATTGAATAATCTGGATTTCCAGTTACTTCTTTCTCTATATTTAAGAACTTCGGCAATGACTCTATCAAAGTTTCATCGTCAAGTGTGGAATATGTTTCCAAAAGTATAAGTCCCCTACATCTAAAAGAGATTAATGATATTTAAAAGCCCTGTTCTATTCATCTACTTTCATAGAGTTTTTATTATTGAACAAGAAAGAAAATTTCGTTTCTGTTTTCTCAGAACCCCCCCCCCCCCCCCGAAATTTAAATTTTTCTTTAAAAACAAAAAATACTTGCTACAGAAAGCAATTAATTCCTTGTGACGATATGTCACCTTATGAATAAAAATTCTGTGATTTTAGACGATTCTGTCATTACTCAAGTCTACCATTAACGAACTAACTAACTGACTAACCTGGGATGACTAGGCTCCTGATAAATGTCCAGTTGGAAATACTGATTATTCACAAGAAAACATCTTCTTTGTTTAAAAATTGTGAAATGTCCATCGTCTTTCTGTGTTAATAAATTGATGTAGTCTCTGTGGGTTATCTGAGTTTTAACTTCAATCATTTGACCACTCGGCTCATTTTTTCTTCTCACGGTATGAATATAACTGTAATGACCTGAAAATATACATTATTTAAATTTTTCGGAAAAATTCAAAAATACTTTCCGTTCATAAGAAAATAATTACATAGATTATGTCATATATTAAAATATTTTCAATAATGTAAAAAAAAAATTAGTATATAAATTATTATGAAAAAATTTGGCTTTAAAATGATTAGTTTTGAATGTCATATGGTTTTATATAATAATGTGTTTTTTTGGAAATTCATAATATTTTTTTGGGGAAAATTAAAGACGACTTCCTCACAGTGTTCATATATTTCGGACCTTTGGTAGCAAACATTTATAATTAGATATATTGATTTTATTATAATGACACTCCTAGGTCTTCGAAGTAAACCCCCTCATAAGCCATTAAGAGCTTGCGTGAATCAAGATAATCGTGTTCTGTGTAGTCTTTGTAACTGTGTCCTCACGCCACCTTAGACATAGAATAGTGTTGTGTCGGGCGGACGAACCCCGCCGCACCACTGCGACCATTCGACCTATTGTGGGACACCTTAATTTATACTCCACCCACAAGCTCAAGCCTTCTGATGGGGCAGATCAGTTTAGTGGGTGAGAATTTATCCAGTTCCCTCAGTCTGCTACTTCCTCAAATCTAATCATGTCGCCGGTGGGGCAAATCACATATAATGTGCTCAATAGACTCTTCGAACTCCAGGCATAGTCTGCACTCAGAGTCCTTTACCAACCCTAACTTACTTAGGTGTTTCCTGAGGTCGCAGTATCCCTTATACAGGGTGAGTCTTTGACCACTGCATTAATTTTAACCAAAGATTCCTCTCATCAAATGAAACACTTCTTTCATTTAACATTTTTCCAAATTCAGCTCAGTTAAAAAGATAAAGGCTGTTGAAATTTTGAAAAAAAATCAGTTTTTATTTTGTAGCTTTGACATCCTTTTTTCGAATAAAATGAATGTTGGCGTAACGTTTCCTATAACTATGATACATATTTTCCAAATATTAGTTATTTTCTACTTCTACTGGTTTTCTAGTTATGGACTCGTGGATTAAACTAAACGAAATTAGCATAAAGAAAGCATATAAAGTTTTTCTTGAATTCTCAGGTCTGACCTGGAGTATTTGAGCCATTGTCTGGCTTTTTCAGCTGAGAGACCTTTAATTGTTGAGCATATCTGAGACCATTTTGGAAGGCCTACAGCGCACTCAGTGGATTAAGTGTTAGAACACCGCCCCTGACTTAGCGATCCAGCATCTTCTCCATAACTAAAATTGTAATGCTTATCAGTCTGTATGCGTCAGGTTGTGGGCTGACTTTGCCCACTTTAGGGATGTACACAACCCTAACCTTATGCTAGCTTGTCAGGAAAAAATCCAGAGAACACTGGCTCTGAAGACCCTGATCCGGTAAGGAAGGTCATCTTTCCCCTGTTGAAGCAAAGCAGGGAAGAAGCCTCTCCGGGAGTCTTAAAAGGTTTGTGAAAACGAATGTCTATTACTATGGTCTATTTTACAGCCTGAATGGCTTGATGCATTTCAAGATATGAGGTGTCGTTAGATTCGCTATGATTTGTAAGTAGTAACAAAGGCTATGAAATTTGGTGGAACTGTTCTCCAATCTTGGAGAACCCCTTTCTACCAACAAAAAACAGGAAAAAACTCACCCAACAATTCTGAAAGTTGGAGAAAAAACTTATGAAAAAAAAAACAAATATCTAACATACTCAACACCTACTATGTCAATATTGCTACAACCCTTCAAAAAAATATATCTAAACAAGAACATCATACTCCTGAAATGACAAACAATAAAACTATCCTAATTCATCCAACAGATGAATTTGAGTTAAAAAAAATATTAACGTCAATTAAAAAGGATAACTCGCCGGGTCCTGACAATGTCACAGCGCATGACATCCTGGAAATCTTTCCTATCATTAAAAAAACACTAATTGGCACAATTAACAGATTCTTTAAAGAAGGCACCTTTCCAGACGGCTGCAAGATCTTTAAAATCGTCATAATACATAAAAAAGGCTGCAGAAGAGAACCTGGAAACTACAGACCAATTTCGATCACCTCAATATTTGCAAAGATTCTAGAGAAAATAATCAAGGTCAGATTACTTAAATTTTTACAGATCTTAAGCAGCCAGTACGGGTTTCAGAAAAATAGTTCAACAGAGGGGGCCGCTGTTGACTTGATCGAAAATGTAATTGAAAGATTGGATAAAGGTGAAAACGCCATATTTATAAATCTCAGCAAAGCATTCGATACCATCAATATTAAAATACTCTTGAAAAAACTGAAGAAATTGCGTATACAAGGTCTAGCTTTTCGATTGTTTCAAAGTTTCTTGACAAACCGACGTCAGTATGTACAGATCGATGGGTGCAAAAGTAAAAAAATGAAAATAAAAAGTGGTGTACCACAAGGAAGTGTGCTAGGACCAATCCTTTACTTGCTATATGTGGAGAGCATATGTAATGCTGGGCTATTAGGAAAATATTTCATGTTTGCTGATGATATGGTGATACCATACAGTGGAAAAGATTCTAAAACACTACAACATTCCATTAATAAAGACCTTAAAAAACTAAGTATGTGGCTCAACAACAACAAATTAATATTGAACAATGAAAAAACTGTCTTTTTGTATTTCAAACCAAAAAACAGGATCTCTAGACCACCTAAATTATTCATCGATAAAGTACCTGTAAAACAAGCTAAAACTACCAAATATTTGGGTCTTCATTTGTCAGACAATATGTCTTGGGACGAACATGTGAATGCCATCATGAAAAAGCTATCTGGGTTAACTGGGGCCTTTAGACGGATCGGCAATCTCTTAACAGATGATTGTAAAAAATTTGTGTATTCGGCTCACATTCAGTCTGTACTAAGTTACCTGGCAGTAATTTGGGGAGTTACCTCAAAAAACAACCTGAATCGAATTCGAAGATTGCAGAACAAGTGTTTAAAACCTCTATTTAAGCTTCCATTTGACACTCCGACATCCGAACTTTATAGAATGATGCCTTTTTTAAAATTTAATAAACTAGTGGAATTAAATCAATGAAATCTAGTTTACAGAATCAAGAATAATATGATAAAAAGTGAAATTTTACTAAAACAAGTAAGTGATGTACATCAAATCCAAACAAGATACAAGAATAACTGTTATCTGAAGAAAGTTAATACAGAATTAGCCAAGAGTTCTCCGCTGTACTCTAGTACAGTTAAATTTAACAAATTACCTTTCAAAGACTGTTAATTTTCCTGAGTTTAAGTTACTGTTAAAAAACCATCTACCATAACAACCTTGTCAGTTGATTTGTAGTTGTATTTTTTTTAAATAAATAAAAAATCAAAAAGGAGAGGGGAAATCCAAATTTGTATTTCGTTATTTTAACAACATGGATATCAAATGAAAGGTAATAAACAGAAGATTCCACATACATGTACTCATTTGGCAAAAATTACGAAATTGTGAGTTGCAACGGATGCCAAGGAAGGCATCTTTTCTGCCAGTCATCTTCTGGGGAAGATGACTGGCTCTTTAGAACCAGTGTTGCCTGGAATTTTATCCCGACAAGCTGGCTCTAAAGTGGAAAAAGTCTGCTTAGAACCTAACTCGTACAGACCAATAAGTCTCACGTCTTTTGTTTTGAAAATCCTCGAGTAGATACTGGATCACTACGTCAGGGGCAGTGCCCTGTCACTGAATACTTTGAGCATTCACCAGTATACCTTCCAGAGCGGTCCTGAACAACTTGGTGGGAAGGCGAAAGCATTCTCTGGTCCACAAGGAGACTGCACTGGTGGCCCTACTGGGCATTGAGGACGCTTTTAATGCACGAACTCGCTCTGTGGAGCGTGGAGCTGCTCGGGCCAGGAGAATACAAGATCTCATTGTGGAATGGAGAAGATCGATGTTGAATAACAGACTTATTTCCACGTCCCTGAGTGGTGTTGTCTGAGATTCGTGGCCAGGGGAGACTGCCCACAGGGAGGAGTGCTCTCTGATGTGGTATCCCTGATGTAGGATCTACTGGCCACGTTGGATATATATTTCCAAGCGTATGCCGACGACATAGTCATTGTGGACACAGAGGCGGCGCTACTAGCAACACAAGGCTGGTGTGTGGGGAACAATTAAATGTGAACCCTCATAAGACCTTGATTGTGCCATCCACTAGGAAGAGGAAGCTTAACACGGATTCCCTTACTATGAATGGAGTTCACATCCCTTTTGCGGATGAGGCTAGATATCTGGGATTCAGTCTGGATAGAAAGCTGAACTGGAATTCACACCTAGAAAGGGTGATCAACAAGGCTAAGCACTCTCTCCGATCCTGCCAGGGAAACAGCTCAACTGTCTTTAGGTGATGGTGGTGGTACCACAAATCACTTACGCATTGCCTGGTGGGAGTGTACTGTAATAGTGTAGTCTCAGCTCAAGCTTGTAAAAATCCAGAGATCTGCGTGCTTAATGGTGACTGGAGCTTTTCACCCCCCCCCCCTAAACTGGGAGAGCGCTGCAAGATGCAGCTTATCTGGGTGTCGGGCCGCTCGGGCATAGAATATAATGAGGTGGCGAAATCATTGGCGGCACGAGGGGCTTCAACGGGGCTAATTGGACCTGGACCGGCCTGTGACATCTCTCTCAAAGCAGCAGGGTGGTAGAACAATAGATGGTTGGACCGAAAGGTCCCGGAAATCTGGAGCAGCATACCTGGTCACAGACATACTCGCTCATAAACAGTGGCGGGGCCGGGTTCGTCTGCTCGACACAACACACATAATAATAATGTTCTTTAGAGATGGTTTCACCCCTTGCAGCGAAAATTTTTTGCAGCAGTCGGGTTTTTTGTTTTATTGCGATTTTTTTCTCATCTAAATGCATTAATTTGCCCTAGTAATTACGCCGGAAAGCTGTAGAAATTGGACGGTACTACCCTTCGTTGAACTCACTATAGACCACATTAGTTAGGTTAGGCGGGAAATTTGAATCACGATCCATCCGTGGATCCGAGCTCTGAATTCCCCATGCATTTAGTATGGACCTAAAATTTACGCGAATTTCTCGCCTCTTTTTAGATACTTTGTCTAATTTATAAGTTTTATTTTGGTTGAAATAGATTCTGTGAACCTTTCTCAACCATCTAGAATCAAGTTTTCATAACAAAATTGTATATTTCCAAAAAAAGTCATCTACGACATACGGAAATCTTTCGAATTAAAATGGTTTCAATTTTGATTTAAGAATAAATAGAGGTAGATTTTAATGTGGAAATAACATGAAAACATGCACTAATGATGAAGGTACCCAATACTTGTTGTCTCTGTACTAACAGTCTCTTTTAAATAGGGTGGTTTCATCTCAAAGTTGAAATTCCTTGTTAAAAAATTTGAATATGGATTTCCCGCCAAGCGAATGATTCTAACCTAACTAATGTGGTCTATTTCGTATTTTTTCCAAATGGGTCTAAAAAATTTCTAGAAGATGTATTATAACGCATATACAGAGTGAGTTTTAAGTTGTACATTAATTTTAACTATAGATTCGTCTCATCAAATAACACTTTTTTCATTTACCATTTTCCCAGATTCGGCTCAGATGAAAAGTTACGTTACGTTTAAAGATCTCCCGATGTGCTAATACACTCCTGCATATAAATTTATCACATTGATGGTGGAAGAAAATAGGCACACTAACGTGGTTTAAGGTTTGATTTGGGATTCCAACGCTCAGGGGCGGATCCATAAAATTAGTGAAATTCCTGGAACTTCGGATTTAATAACATGAACACGAAAACGGTGCGTTGAAGAAGAAATTATGAAGAATAATTCAATTTTCTGCTTTCTTTATGCCAATTTCGTTTAGTTTTATGAATCCGCGAGTCCACTGTAAGTATGAAACCACTGTAATGCCCCTGATCGACCGGCGAGTAAAACCGCGGTTTTTGGCTCGTCGCGGTAAAGCTCACCGGTGGATCATTGCAATACCGGTGGTATTGCAAAATGGTAAACGAAAAAAGTGTTCACCGAATGTCAAAGTCTCAATCGGTCCTCAAGTCAAAACGAATTCTTCAGGCATCCGGGTAGAAATAGGTGAGTCAATGTGAGAAACAATGTTTCCATAAGAAATACTCGCTGTACTGTTGTAATATTAATTTTAATCAAATACTATTAGATTTTAGTCAGTACAGTTTGATATCATTGTAAACTATTATCCAAGAACGCCTTCTTATATAATCAAAGCTAACTCACCTTTTTGTCCTCTTTTCCTCAACCTAATTTGATTTGGACATTTCGATGTCAAATAGTTATGAATGACCTCGAAATCTTGGTATGGAGGGAACTCTGAACTCCTTGGAAGGGGACCCCTGACCAAAAACTTCTTTTTTCTTGAATTTTTCAATAATCTATCTCCTGTATCAAGACCCACTTTCTGACAAACTGATCCTATCATTCTCCTTATTTTATCTTCGAAATCTGTAGAGTTGTCCACCACATCAAAATAAGGATGGCCAATCCAAGCTGCTGCTGCTTTGGAATCCAGTTCCCGAGCCAGTTCAACTCCTTCTGAACGACAATTGTGTTCCTAAAAACAATGAATAAATGAATGATCCTGTCGATGGATGATGTAACGGGTTTTTTCATTAAGAGCGCCCCATTTTGTTTTGTAAATAAAACACATTATCTATTGTAAAATTATTGAAATTTTAATTTCATTACAAAGTACAATGGATACCATTAGTTATAAAACAAAACATCATTTAAATGTCCCCCACGGAAACGCTGGCAGGGATGAAGTTGTTGAACCCAAATTTTCCATGACTCTCACACAAATCAGGTCGTATGTTAGCAATTACTCGTTAAATTTGCTGGATGATTGCTTTAAACCAATGACTTAATGTAACCCCAAAGAAATAACTCCAATGGAGTTAAATCGCAGGAACGTGGCATAAGTCTTCGTGTCGGTATTTTTCAAATAACTACCGCGCTTTAAATCGATCAGATCAGTAGTTTTCGTGTTATTGAGGAAAAATCTTTTTATATGTCTATAACTCCGAAACCACTCGGTATATTTTGCTCATTAACGAACTTAGCCGGCGCATTTGGACTCCTAACTTACACTGAAATTTTCAACTCTCTAGCTCATTGCGTTCGAGCGTAATCGCGATGATGGCCGGCCGGACGGCCAGACAGAATCAAGTTTGACCTCGAATAATTCATAGGTAAGTCGAAACTAATCGTTTGAGACCATTCTCGACGAATTGATAGGCGAACTGTTCACCTGAAAAGCGCGCCAAAAAATTAATACTATCAAGTGATATTTAAATGCGGAGAAGGCGTCCAGTAAACTATTTAAATATTTGCATCATATTGAAAACTCCAAGTACATTAACCTATACTCCATTCACTTTTATATAGTCTTCCAGTTGGCCATGAAAATTTGACACATTTCTCCATGTATATTTTGAAAATGTTAGGTTATAGTCATTTTCCTGTCAGATAACTACGCAACGTTGTCCTCTCTACGTAGAAGTCGTAGTAATTTGAGAAGATATCATGCGAATTCAATAATTGGCAACTGTAGAAGAAAATGTTTCCTCTGTTGTTACTGGAATTCATGTATAAACTGGTTGTAAGATTCAATTATGCTATTTTATTGTATGGAAATCAAGAATCAAGAATAATGTTTTGGAATTTTATTGAAAAATAATGGATAGAGTAGTCCGTTACTTTGTAATAGTTCATTTGAAAAAATGGGTTCAAGCCCTGTGGACAGGAGCTTTCTGGCGCTCTAGTTCAAACAGACAAATTATATCTGGTATTGGTTTCTCAGAGTTGGGAATTATATCAATGTATTCATATGATATCACTGCATCATAAAGGAAATTCAATTCAAATAATAGTTTATTAGATAAATAATAATAAATTACCTTGTAATCGATCAAAAATTTCCTGATCTACGTTCACCAAACTACAGAATTATGCTTTCAATATTTACGTAATATTTTCAAACATTTTCGGGTGAGGTCCCCGTTGCATCGCTAAAATACGAGTATTTCAACCCCAATATTTTTGAAGTTACAATATTCCCTTCTGTCAAGTTGACATTATGAGAATTCATACATAGAATAATAACTAGTGGGCCCGCAGATCTACCTAGCCAGTAGATCTACATTTTTCCGGTAGATCTACATTATTCCGGCAGATCTACATTTTTCCGGTAGATTTACATTACGCATTATATACAATGAGATGAATCAAAACGCATTAAGTCCAAACGTTTTTTACATTTTCTGTGTATATCTGATCAATATTGATTTAAATGAGATTAGTTATTACCTTTAGATGTAAAATTTCTATCAAACAAACTCGACATACTCAAATTATAAGCCAGGGAGGAAAAAAAATCGTTTTTCGTTGATTCCCAATAAAATGGTTTTTGGACTTAATGCGTTTTGATAAGTTGCTCCTCATATTATGATTCTCATATTGATACCATTACTGGAATGAATGACAATGAGACAACGTCAAAGTTGACATTATAACAATTCATAGAATAGCCACAGAATAATTCTATCATTGAAATTTTGAAGAATCATATCTCCGAAAGTATTAGCTTGTTAGAGTTTGAAATGATATGAATGGATTCTTATGGTAAAACTGCTTATTGAAAAAAAATTTAATTTGGAATTTGTTCTGTCAAAAAAAAAATTTTTTTTTGTTACTCCGAAACCATCTGTCAGATTTTGCCCAATAACGAACTTAGCCGAGATATTTATCCCCCAAACCTACTCTGAAAATTTCAACTGTCTAGCTCATTCCGTTCGAGAGTTATCATGCCTAAGGCCGGACGGCCGGCCGGACAGAATGAATTTCGACCACGAATTCTTGATCAGTGAGTCGAACCAAATCGTTTAAGACCATTTTCATCGAAAAATTCGAAAATTACAGACATTTGGGCAAATTGATAAGCACTCAGTTCCGAGGAACTAGAGCGCCAAAAAGAATTAAAGTACCTGAATAACCCGGCAGGAAAACTTCTAAACGAACCGACGTACCTATGGAATTCCCCACTCTTCGAAATTCTCAAGAAATAAGCCTACAGAAGACATTTAAATACCTTGTTGCACAACTTGAAATAAAACAATTTCAAAATGTAGTAGTACTACGAAACCCGAGTCATTCTTATACCTTAATAAAATAGGATAATGATAGGAAACTAAGTAATTTCATTCGAAAGTTCAACATGTCAGAATTTACTTTTCCTATTGCAGATTGCGGTTCTGTATAGCAGTTCGACCTGATACCTTGTCCCTGCTTCTTCAAAACTACTTACGGCATTTTCAATTTCAAAGCGAAGTTCTTTATTCGAAGATAATGGTCTGTGATAATATCTTGTCTAAGATTGAAGATTAGGTTATGATTATGTTGATAGTAGAAATTGGCAACGTCTCAGCGAATTGTTCTGACCTTGACGATATTTCAGCAGTGCCAACCTGCCTCTGTTTTAGTTACAAAAACGTTACAGACCTATATCATGGCCAACCGGGAGACTTTATGAAAGTGAATGGAGTATATGTGGTAAATTCAGAATAATTTTATATTTTATTATTATTCTTAAAGAATGTTAAGTTTTTATTATTTTATTGAGTACCAATTTTTATTTCATGTGAAATTTTTCTAATACCGGCTATATCATTCAACCCATCGGTATCGGAATGACCAAGAAAAAGTTTTGGCGATTCCAGAGAAGATAAAAGAAGCAGCTTACGAAAATTGTATATTCAAAAGTAATTCTTCCTGCACCTAAAACTATCTGATTAACTTATTTTCTAATGAAAATAAAACTTTTCCTCTCAACAATTAATTCACTATATCCAGATCAACACCTCCTAAAAGGAAGGCCAATCAACTCCCTTCACTTTTTACAATATGGCGGTGAAGGTGGATGAGAATTCAACTGACAGCTGTTTTGTTAGTCAATAATGAATACTTAAATCACCGTTGAAAATTTGACTTCAAGTGGAAATTAGTACTATTTTTATGTCCAAATTACCGAGGACTCAGGGATACCAACTCATTGTCCAGATTATATGGTAGAATAATAAAAGGTAGAACAGAAGATGAAATACATGTCATAGAAGAGCAGAAAGGGTTCAAGGCAGTAAGATCATGCGTTGACAACATTTTTTGCCTGAAGTAGCTTGTGGAAAAAAGAACAGAGAGAAACTTGATTTTTGTAGACTTGCAGTAGGCTTATGATAGTGTACCACTCACTAAATTGTGGAAGAACTTGGAAGAAACTGGCATAAGCCAGATATATATTAGGGGAGTGAAGGAGCTCTTAACTGATATTTCAGCAAGGGTGGAGGTGGGAACCAAACTGTCTAAGGACTTTCGGATCTCAAAAGGTCTCCGACAGGACTGCCCGGTAGCACCGACTCTGTTTAAGGTCTATCTTGCCTCGACCCTGTAACATTGGCGAAGAAAATATCGTAATATGGGAAACCTTACGATATAGTTGTTTTTTCGTTGTTTGTTAGGCAAGATTGTTCGATTGATTGCTTCTGACAAATATCTTATGTTTCTTACGCAGAAGCAAATCACAAAATAATACATTTTTTATGTTATAGATATTTTTCAGAGTTTGGGAGAGAAAACCCAGAAAAGAAACCTTTTAATAATGTCCAATAGGAAAATAATATATACTTTTCACTCTACACTTTGCTTTCCTGGTCATCAAAGCCATGATGAGGAAGATATTTATTATATGTTGAGAAAATTGGATGAGGCATATATAGATTGGGATATAACCACAAACACCTCGAAAACAAAATATATTGTTGTGAATAATTGCATGACTGATCTTATCCTGCGAGATGAAATAATACAAGGAGTAGATGAATATATCTCGGAGTGACCCTCACGGCGGTCGGGTCCAGTGAAAAGGGAAATAGAGGAAAGGATCGCCCAAAGAAGATCAATTACGAAACAACTGAATGGCTTACTTTGGAATTCACAAGTAAGACATTATATTAAAAAATGGGTTCAAGCCCTGTGGACAGGAGCTTTCTGGCGCTCTAGTTCAAACAGACAAATTATATCTCCGAAAGTATTGGTTTCTCTGAGTTGGGAATTATATCAATGTATACATATGATAGAGCTGCATCATAAAGGAAATTCAATTCAAATAATAGTTTATTTATCAAGATTAAATGAGCAATCATGAGAATGAGAACTGCACCATGGAAGAAATCGAATTAAATCTGGCCAATTTTGCCCAATAACGAACTTAACCGAGACATTCATCTCCCTAACCTACTCTGAAAATTTCAACTACCTAGTTCATTCCGTTCGAGAGTTATTGTGGAAAAACTTTTTTTAAATTTTCAAAATTTTTTTTTACACTTTGTGGTAATCTGGTCAATACAAAACTTCACATGCGTATAAAGGTCATGATTCTACAATTTGATGCTAAATTTCAGATAGATCGAACGAACTTGTCCGAGATATTTACGCTCCGAAACCACCTTGCAATTTTCAATCCGCTAACTCCTTTCGTTCGAGAGTTATCGTGCCTACGGCCGGTCGGACATAATCGATTTCGCACTCGGATTCTTGATCAGTGAGTCGAACCAAATCGTTTGAGACCATTTTCAGCCAAAAATTCCAAAATTACAGACACTTGGGCAAATTGATAAGCACTCTGTTCCGAGGAACTAGAGCGCCAAAAAAACAAGTTTTATATGACAATTGCCCAAAACAGGTTTAAAGGACCTACAAATAGTAGGTATTCCATAAAACATGTATGAAAGAAGATGAGTAATAAATAAAAAATTACCTTGTAATCGATCAAAAATTTCCTGATCTACGTTCACCAAATTTTCTCCTCTCTCGAACTACAGAATTATGCTTTCAATATTTACGTAATATTTTCAAACATTTTCGGGTGAGGTCCCCGTTGCATCGCTAAAATACGAGTATTTCAACCCCAATATTTTTGAAGTTACAATATTCCCTTCTGTCAAGTTGACATTATGAGAATTCATACATAGAATAATTATATCAATCTGTGAAATACGATTTACATTGAAATTTTGAAAAATCGTATCTCCGAAAGTATTAGCTTGTTAGAGTTAAAAATGATATGAATGGATTCTTATGATAAAACTGCTTATTAAAAAAAATTTAATTTGGAATTTGTTTTGTAAAAAAAAATTTTTTTTTATTACACCGAAACCTTCTGTCCGATTTTGCCCAGTAACGAACATAGCCGAGATATTCAACCCCCAAACCTACTCTGAAAATTTCAACTCTCTAGCTCATTCCGTTCGAGAGTTATCGTGCCTACGGCCGGCCGGCCGGACAGAATGTATTTCCACCACGGATTCTTGATCAGTGAGTCGAACCAAATCGTTTAAGACCATTTTCATCGAAAAATTCGAAAATTACAGACATTTGGGCAAATTGATAAGCACTCAGTTCCGAGGAACTAGAGCGCCAAAAAATATATATAAGAATATGGAGTACCTAATATGGAGCCGACGTATGGGAAATGACAACGCAACTTAAGAATAAAATGAAAGCGATGGAAATGGAATATTGGAGGCGCTGCTCTAGACTAACGCTACAGGAATGAGCAGATAAGAGCTAAAGTGGTTGTTGATGCAGATATTAGAGACACAATTGAAGCGAAAATGCTACAATAGTTTGGGCATGTGTCAATAATGAGTGGCGAGAAATGGCCATTTAAAGTCCTCAATTGGGTTCCTCCACAAAGAAGAAGAGGAAGACCTAGAAGAACGTAGAGGAAAGGAGTTCAGGAAGCGATGGACAGGAGAGGTTTGCAAGACCGAGATTAGCAGAATAGGAGCCATGGCGACTGAGATGCAAGAAATTACATTATTTTATATAACCATCCTTCTGATAATAAAAGCCCCTTTTTTATGCTGTCGATTCCGTTCATATTTTGAAAAATATATGAAATGACTGGTAAAAATACTGGTAGACCATATCCTTATATCCAACATCAATTGAAAAGCAGAATGTCAAACTAGTGCTAAAATGTTTTAATCAAACCATAGTGGTAGCACTTATGGACTTAAGTATCATGGAGCTTATGCTATTTTTGTTATGACTCAGAATCATCCAATAGAGGACCAATGGAAAAAAAATTGGTTCAAGCACTGACGTGAAGTCAGAAGCTTTTGCGCGTATGTTCTATTGTTCATTCTTCTGTATTGGACACCCTTAATCGAATTTACCATGGTAAATTATGTTGTTCATTCTCCTGTATTGGACACTTAATTCGAATTTACCATGGTAAATTCGAATTAAGAGTGTAAATTTTACTACATGACTGTCGTTCGAAATGTCAGAGTTGTGTTCGAAAATTAACTCCACGGAGTAGAGTTTTTGAAGGTTTGACAGATTTACTCTAGAGTTACTCTGACACTGACACTGACACTGACAGTGACAGAGGTGCCAATATCGGAAAATAGGTTATGTTGGTTTAAGAAAGATCCTATTATTATTGTTTTATTCACATATATGTAACTCTAATCATTTATATATATTGTGAGCAGTATAAAAACTATTAAATTACCTCACAAAACAGTTAGACAAAGATACTAGATTTTCCTTCCCATGAGTTATGTCAATTTTGACAGGAGTAAAATGAACTCCGAGTCTAATACTCCGACTTTTCGGACGACAGTCACAGAGTAAAATTTACTCAACCTTTCAGTTTTCGAACGCAATGGAGTAAATATTACTCTACGGAGTTAATATTCGAATACAACCCAGAGTGTTCGACTCCGAGTTCATTTTACTCCTATCAAAATTGACATAACTCATGGGACGGAAAATCTCGTATCTTTGACTCACTGTTTTATGAATGTTCTGTGAGGTAATTTAATAGTTGCAATACTGCTCACAATATATATTTATGATTAGAGTTACATATATGTGAAGAAATCAATAATAATAGGTTCTTTGTTAAACCAACATAACCTATTTTCCGATATTGGTACCTTCTGTCACTGTCAGAGTAAACTCCTGAGTAAATCTGTCAAACCTTCAAAAACTCTACTCTACTCCGTGGAGTTAATATTCGAACACAACCCAGGAGGTGTTGTCCAGATTAAAATTGTCAATCGACGTGTGTTGAAATTTGATAGGATCGAATGTCAGTGCTGACTACCATAAAACGAAAAATATAACTAGAAACAATGCGGGAATGAGTTCATTCCAGCACTGTTTTTAGTGCTGTAGTGAACTCATTACGATACTGAAATAGAGAAAAAAAATTTCTTAATCAATTTACCTCGGTCGAGTAAAATTCCTCAGCTCCTTTGGCTGCCGATACCATATGGATAATCTGGTGATATCTGTTATCCCTTAATTCCACGTTGTTCCAATCATTATCCCTCATGATATTCTCCCATTTCTCTTTGGATATGAACGCTGATGCGTCCATAGTTCCTCTATCACAAATGATTAGACAGTTTCTTGACGAGGTGCGACCAAGTTCGAAGAAAGTGTTTTCAATTTGAATCATTGTTTTCAGAAGATTCTCTTGAAAATGTACAGCTGGAAATTAATAACATACATGAATACTCTTCAAGTTAATAATATACAAATTGAATCCAATAGAGCACTGTCAGCACTCTATGGTCCAGGGAGTAATCAGCTGTTGGGGGGCAAATCAACAATTTTAGAGAGGTTACGTGCATTTTGGTACATCTTTGAGTCTGATTATTAACTAAAACTAGCGTTTTAAGACTTCTTTTTTGGACAATTGTGAGTATTCATTCATTGTGATTACAATGAATAATTTGCAGAGATGTTGTGAATAGAATATCCCCAGTTTAAATATAATGTCTCCCAGGACATAATATGTCTCTTTTTTTTGATTTGGACAGAATTGTACACGGAAATACCTGAACACATTTTGGGTAATATTTCCTTTTTCTTTTGAAAGAAAAATTTGGGAAAGCCCTGGGACCGGAGCTTTGCCGCTCTTGTTCAAACTTTGACAAATCATATCACCGAAAATTGGTTTCTCAGAGCTGGGAAGATAATCAATGGATTCTTATGATAGAAGTTCATCATAAATATAATTGCAGAGTTAGGGGAATAAATATTGTTTGCGGCCATACCACACTGAATATGCTAGATACTGTCCAAACACTGAAGACAAGCAGCGTCGGGCGCGGTTAGTACTTGGATGAGTGACCGCTTAGGAACACCGCGTGCTGTAATCTTTTTTCATTTTGGCTTCTGTGCGTCAATTCTCAAGAATTTTCGTAATTAAATTGAAAACGTAGTCATAGACTCACCTCAAGTTGGATTTACAGTTACTTCGAAATAACGAACTTAACCGAGATATTCATCTCCAAACCTACTCTGAAAATGTTAACTGTCTAGCTCACTCCGTTCGTCCACGTATCGTGGTTAAGGCCGGACAGAATCGATTTTGACCACGGATTCTTGATCAGTGAGTCCAACCAAAACGTTCAAGACCATTTTCAGCCCAAAGTTCGAAAATTACTGACATTTGGGCAAAATGATAAGCACTCTGTTCCGAGGAAACAGAGCGCCAAAATAATGCAAGTGATGATAGTTCTACTTTCAGGTACATCAGATTTCTTATTTTGAAGAGAAATGGTAAATAAACACTACCTTATGAGTGCTTCAACATAAACTAATCTGTTTCCTTACGTTAAACACATAAATTGATTATTGATTTGGTTATACTAAGCCTCCTAGGTATTCCAACGAGACCCCTCATTCACCCGTAGGAGCTTGTGCTAAACAAGCATACCTTGTTGCTTTTTAAAAATAAATCTTTCAGCCCAGTACCGATTATATTGAAAATGGGAAGCATAACACAGCTCAGTTTAGTTGAATTTGTCGAGAGCTACAGAACAATGATGAAGGCCAAGAACCCTGAAACGCGTCTGTTCTTGCTTTCCATCGAATCAATGAAATCCCCCGGGGAGTTAAATTGATTTGTGAACTCTATGCATAAGTATAATGTATATATACGAAACCATTTCGAGACCCTATAGGCAGAACGCTCTGGACTTGTTGATGTACGAGGTATGTAAATAAAGTAGTGAGAATGGCAACGTCACTTTCGATCCGGTATCGTTGGAGACGAGAGGCTTTGAGTAACGTTGGGCGCACAGGTGATACAACTCCAGTATGAGTTTGAACTCGCTAGAGTCATTTGTTTCTGCGTAGCGTTAGTTTTCGTGAAACAGTTCTTTCTTGTCCCTTCTAAAAATGAGTGGCATCAATTCTGAGCAACGGTGTACTATCAAGTTTTGCTTCAAACTTGGACACCAGAAACATTTGAAAAACTTCGGCAGGCCCATGGAGAAAGTGTTATGTCGAAGGCCCAGGATTTTCATTCGTTTAAGGCATTTTTAGAAGGAAGAGAATCGATTGAAGATGAAGGTGAATGCGCCATGTCACACGGCAATCTCAATAAACGCGTGTTTGGCCACTAAAAACATTCCAGTGGCTCCTCAGCCTCTTTATTCACCAGACTTGAGCCCTTGTGACTTTTTCCTCTTCCCGAGATTGATAAATCACCTCAAGGGAACTCAGTTAGGGACACTCGAAAATATCCAAACAGCTGTAACCGACCAGCTGAAGGCTATTCCAGTATACGAGTTCTAGCAATGCTATGGTGATTGGAAGGACCGACTCCAACGCTGTGTGGCTTCCCAGAGAAACTATTTTAAAGGAGACCTATTGTATTGTAATTATATTTGAATATAAAATTGAAAAAAAAAAAAACGGTCTCATTACTTTATTTACACACCTCGTATAATAGCCTTACATAGTATAAAACAAAGTCGCTTCCCACTGTCTGTTTGTTCCTATGTATGCTTAGATCTTTAAAACTACGTGAAGGATTCTGATGCGGTTTTTTTAATTGATAGAGTGATTCAATAGGAAGGTTTATGTATATAATACATGCATAATATAGTAGACAAACACCTATAATTTTAGAGGTTTCTAATGTGATGTCGTAAATAAACACATTTTTTTGAGCTTACATTGCAAACGCTGACTGAACCCTACGAGATAGATCAAAATAATGTATAGTACACCTTAAAACGGTATACCAAAAAGTCCGCGATGTCTATCTCTTAAGGATAACCCACAATAACCATTTTTTATCCTTTACATTCTACGAGAAATAATAACTTGATTACGTAGGTATTTTAAGCAATACAGCATTGATCCTTATCCAATTGAATACCTTAAGAGCATTGTGCATTTAATATTGATCAATATGGCCCTTTACAGCATGTAATGTAAATGAATATTTTCGGAGATATCGAAGATTTAAAATGCAGGGACATAGCGGTTGCGGTGGTACCGACCGGGGGCCGGCACAGCCAGGATAGGGATAGAAATCGAATACAGAGAACCAGAGAATCATATGTAGAGCGTGAGGCTCACCTCAGCCTCAGGATAGATGTATTGATTATCCAAATTCCTCTGATACCATCGGATTTACTGATCCAATTTAAACGCCTATAATTTCCGGTAAAGATATATTTTGCAATGACCATTAATAAATCGCAGGGTCCAACTTTCTACCCTACAGGCTTATATTTGAGCGTTGAGTGTTTTTCACATGGGCAATTATATGTCGCTCCTTCAAGAGTAACCTCTAAAGAAAACATATTTGTATTGTCCAACGACAAAAATGCTGTGAACGTTGTATATAAAGAAATTCTGTAGTATATTTAGTATCAGCATTTCAACCGTGCGAAGCCGGGGCGGGCAGCTAGTTCATAATAAAAATATAATGTGAAAAAAATGCATTATTATTAGCAATATATTTGTGTTTTTGAAAAAAAGGAAATAGTACCCAAAAATATGTTCAGATAATTCCAAAGTTCCACAACAGCTGAAAAACTAAACAATTCACCTCACTAAAGGAAAAGAGACACATAACATGAAGATTAGTAAGTCATGTGAGACAGTATATTTAAACTGGAGATTCTGTTTGCACAACACCTCCGCAGACTATTCACTCACTTCTCAGTATTAACAATGAACCAATAATGACAATTATTCCAAAAATAGGATCTCAAAAAGATATTTTTCGTTTATAATTAACAGAATAACGGTGCATTAAATCCTATAGAATAGGGGGTTTCTTTGCCCCCCACCACGACTTTGGCCGCCATTTTGTGTCGTCGGCTGACAGTGCTTTAATACATTCATGACATGTACGGCAAATAATAGGTTCTTTCGTCTGTTTCTTGGTGTAGTGTAATCTACACTGCACTCTGAATCAGCTGATTTTCAGTGCAGTAACGCAAACGAATGAAAAATACACTGAAATAAGGTTTGTTTATCAAACGTCAAAAACATTGGTTATTATTTTTGTTCAGCCATCAATCTGATGGATATAAATCCCATACTGTAGTAATCTCCCTTCCCTGACGGCTTTTTCAAACAAATTAACAGTATATTCATCGTCTGAAAAATCAATTGGTGAAAAAAATCAACATAACAATTTCCAAATAGCATTACCGTTTCTCAACGGATTAATTATTTCTTCATCCTCCTGACCTTATTGCAAATTATAAATTTGATGATACCCATTTTAAAGAAGAGATCAAAGTTCCCAGACAACAAATATTTTCATAACAAGTCAATTATTGGCGCATTCTTTTTGTCGTAACATTAACCATAACCCACATTCTGTTCTGAGTGCATTTCACACCTCCTTTCGACCAGGTGCAGATAAACTACACTTCGTGTACACTGGTGTAAATCCAATAAGCAAACGAATACAAATATCGAGTGTAAATTACACCGAGTGTAGGAAAGTGCTACACTTTCTATGCAAACGAAAGGACCTAATGATGAAAAAGCATTCATTACAATATATAAGAACACACGTTTGTATGGATAAAATCAATGAATGGCATGAAATAATAGCATGGAAGTTATGTCTCCAATTAAAATTGTTATTTAGTGGACACATTGTAAAGAAAATGAGAAAAAGCCAGTTTTAGTTTTGGAGGGGCACTTTTGTATCATTTTTCTGCGATAAATTTCAATTCACAACATCCTGAGGTTTCAAGTATAATTCTTTTTGAACTGAAATTATTATTGAATGCTTTCTTTCTGGGTTTTTTTTGCTCCTCTCGAATTTCAGAATAACAATCAACAAAATAATTCTGAAGATTTTCGTTAAGTGTCTGACGAAGGAGTCTGATATAGACTCCGAAACGTTACGATATAGTTGTTTCTTCGTTGATGTTGTTTCGTTGTTTTTTGTTAGGCAACATTGTTCGATTGATTGCTTCTGACAAATATCTTGTTTTTCTTACGCAGAAGCAAATCACAAAATGATTAATTTTTCATTTAATAGATATTTTTTAGAGTTTGGGAGAGAAAACCCAGAAAGAAATCATTTAATAATAAATATACCTCCCACAGTATCCTTTAATGATTATCGAAATTATTGTTCAACTCAAATTTATCAACGATTTCATTCGATATCAAGATATACAAGGTGTACCAACGAAAAGGATATAGAGATTTGAGAAGTCTTTCGTACAGGTATATGCGTATTATTCACAATGATTAAAAAAATAAGTGACCTTGAGTTCACCAAAAAATAATGGCAAAAGCATGTGCTCCCAATTGAATTAGATTATTTTTGAGGTGTCCCACAAGGTGGGTTCCTATCTCCCCTGCTGTGGAGCCTGGTCATGGATGGACTTCTGGAAAAGCTTTCAGCGGGCGGTTTCAATGCCCAGGCATACGCTGATGACCTAGTGATCACTGTTAGAGGCAATCCTGAGGGCATACTGAGTAGCCGAATGCAAGCTGCCCTCAGTACGACCCTCACCACCGTGTGAGGAAGAAGGGCTTAACGTCAATCCTCCTTGATTGACTTCACTACAAGGAGGAATTTGGATCTGAGCTCCAGTCCCAAATGACTCTTAACTCTCCAGTGAGTGCAAATATCTAGGAGTAATACTAGATAGTAAACTCAACTGGAGAAAACACATACACTAAATTCTTTCCAAATCCACAGCAGCTTTGTGGGCCTGCGGTTTTCCTCGTTCTATTCTGGCTTGTTTTTGAGTGCCAGTCTACTGCCCCATACGTAATTATGGGTCTCACAATCATGACGTACATCCTTAGGGTTGCAGCCCCAAGTCTTACCGGCTAGATTCCTGCACGCCATCAAAGCCTTTGTTGCTTTGCTAGCCGTGATTTAAGCATGTTTATTCCACAGAAGTTTACTATCTAGTATTACCCCTAGATATCTCTAGATAGTCTTCAGACTTCCATTCTATAATATCTCCATTCAAAAAGAGGGATTTCACAGCTGGTAGTTTCCTTCTCCGAGTAAACAGAATCACTGTGGTCTTGTTCGGGTTTATGCTGAGCCCCGCTGACAAGCACCAATGCTCGATAATTCTAAGACCCTCCTGTAGTAAGTTACTCAAGGTGCCCTCGAATTTACCCCAGATCATTAGGACTTTGTCATCGGCCTAGCCCATACAACCGAAGCCGAGCTCCGTGAGACTGTGGAAGAGCTCCTCCACTACTAGGCTCCACAGAAGGAGAGACGTTACTCCCCCTTGAGGTTTATAAACAAACCTCAGCGCACCATTCCAATGCCAATCTACTTGGAGTCATATATTCCTGACTAGGCCCTCTTCTTCTTCTTGGGGGACCCATATACGACGTGGATTTTTATGTAAATGGGCTAGCCTGCTTACGCTTTCTTGGCAATGACTATTTCATAGCTGGCAAGAGGAGAACTGTGTCCATACCGAGCCCAGAACATCTAAGGCCCCTTCTTTGTTCCTCTGATATTCATTCTTAGGGCACCCATTAAACGATCGTGCAGCAGGGGGTCAGATTTGAGAGTGGTTTCTATTGCTGCCGTTGGAGTAGCCCCCGAGAGTTTTCGTATATTATGTAGCCTCTACAGGCTTGTCTTCTCTCTAGTCTTGGTCTACGAAACTAGAGAGACATATGTGATGATGGGTCTGGCCATAGCTCGATACAGCTAGTAGATCTGGTTTCAGACACTGCTGTTATGACTTTTCGCAAGCTTTCGTTGGCTAGTTAGTTTGTTATGAGTAATGCAATCATGTTCTGAAGTTTATCTGGTGTTCGGCACTCACACATTCCTGGCAACGTGCAACCAGATGCATTGGCTAAGCGAGGGGCTTAGCCAATTATATACTGGGCTCGTTATATACTACATGGATCAATAAGTTCCGAGACTAGCCCAGAGATGGCGCTCGTAGTAAACAACCAGTAACCAGGTCTTTCTAGAGTACTAACCTTTGCTTGAAACGTTTGAAAATTTTAAGTCGATCGGATCAGAAACAGCTGAGTTATCGAGGTTGGAGTAAAGTTGTATTGTAGTTTGTTTAAAAAATGGAAAAAACCGAGTTTCGTGTTCTGATAAAACATTGTTTTTTAATGGGTAAAAACACCGTGCAAGCGAAACAATGGATTGAAAAATGTTACCCGGACTCTTGTCCATAAAAAGCAACGATTTGTCGGTGGTTTGCCGAGTTTAAACGTGGTCGTACCGACACAAATGACGCGGAACGCTTGGGTAGACCTGTGGAAGCCGTTACACCGGAAAATATGAGTGAAGTGACAAAAATTATAATGAAAGATCGTAAAGTGAAGCTCCGTGAGATTGCTGAGATGACACATATATCATATGGAAGTGTATTTACTATCCTTCATGAAAAATTGAGGATGAAAAAGGTTTTTTTCCAAGTGGGTGCCGCGATTGCTTTCGATGGAACAAAAACAGCAACGAGTCGATGATTCAGAAAGCTGTTTATCGCTATTTACTCGCAACAAAAAAGATTTCTTGCGTCGTTACGTGACCATGGACGAAACATGGATACATCACTACATTCCAGAGTCGAAGAGGCAGTCATGTGAGTGGCGCACAGCTGCCGAAAGCCGTCCGAAGCGTCCGAAAACGCAGCAGTCAGCTGGCAAAGTCATAGCGTCAGTTTTTTGGGATACGCATGGCGTGATTTTCATTGACTACCTCGAAAAAGGTAAATCGATCAACAGTGATTATTATATTGACTTGCTGGTGCGTTTGAAGGAGGAAATCGCAAAAAAACGACCGCACATGCAGAGAAAAAAATCATTTTTCATCAAGACAATGCACCCTGCCACAAGTCGAAGAAAACAATAGCAAAATTGAACGAATTGGGCTTTGATCTGCTTCCCCACCCCCCATACTCGCCAGATTTAGCTAAGCTAGTGACTACTGGCTCTTTGCTGATCTTAAAAAAATGCTCCAGGGAAAAAGATTTGGCTCAAATGAGGAGATCATCACTGAAACTGAAGCTTATTTTGAAGCGAAAGATAATTTTTTTTATAAACATGGTATTGAAAAATTGGAAAAGCGTTGGAACGATTGTATCACCCTTAAAGGTGATTATGTTGATGAATAAAAAAATAATTTGCAAAAAAAAATGTTGTTTTCATTGTTAGTCTCGGGACTTATTATTGATCCATGTGTTACTAGACCGTTACCGTCACTACCTATCTGTCGTACATCTGTCAAACTTTTCCGGAACACGGGCAATCTCCTAGCTCCGGAGAGGAATCAACCATTTGAAGAGAATGGGGCTGGCAGGCAGTTAGTTTTGTCGTGATTTGCATCGTATTCTTTTCGTTGGGACACCCTGTATACATATGAAGGTAAATTTCCAAGAATCCATGAAGGTTACAGAATATTCGGCGAACCTTTCATTCGATGAAAAACCGTAAAATACTACTTTGGTTGTTCAATGTTGATACTTGATATAAATAATAATTCGGGGAAAAACGATATTCAGTCGTTGATCATTGAGATAATATGAAATCTATATTTATAAATCATACACATTTATCTATTTTGCGAAATACTAATGAGCTCCATTTATCTATTAATCTAAATTCTAGCTGTTAAATTTGATGTTAGGGCGAAAATAACCGAGCTTTCAACTTTCCACATCAACTCTTACATACCATCGCCCTTACATTCCGAGGATTTGTCCATTTTGCATAGTTTAAGACGATATTCCAGAGCTGTACAGAATAATATAAAACAAATATTGAGGAAAGCTCAAAAATGTATAAGACTTCACATTTCAGTTAGTAGGTACGTCACAATTAATTGAGACCAATTCAGTCAAGTTTCAATTGGTTTTATATTGTAGACAAATAAAAACATCACACAGCATACTGGATCTGGGCGATGAATTGATTTGAAAACCTGCGAATTGGAAATGTTATGAGGAAATTAAATGAAAACCTCACTGTTCAAGGTGTTTTGGTGCATTGCATGTTATTTCATTCATTCGCTTAATACCCGATCTGTATATGTGTATATTCATAACTTCTCGAAAACTTTATTATTTCATGTACACTAAAATGAATCAACATGCATTATCCTACTCTCAGTCTACTCTACCAATCCACACGATCTTGGATAATGCTCCGGGCCGCCGTCTTAAATCTCGAAAACCCATTTGGCAAGATAAGGTACTAACCGACCATGAGCCATTTCACATCAGAGAAGCTTGGAGAGCCAAATGGACGTCCAATCACGATTTTAGCCTACCGTCCTACCGTCCCTCTCCCAGGAATGCAAATGCCTAGGAAAGCTTGGTGCAGCCACAGCCCACTATAGAGATAGCCTGGAATACAGTCTGACAACGCCGCAATTAATGGTCTCTTAGAGGCATACTCCTTCAATGCGGTAGCGCTGGATTTTGATGAAATATCGACTATTTCATCATTTTTCAAATGATTTACTGTCGAAAAATGATGAGGACTACAATAAGATCTTATTTATGATGAATATTTACCGATAACACAGTTTAAAACAATGTAATTACGAGATGAAGTGTTGTGATTTTGGACACTTTGGGATTAAAAAAAAAACTAGAAGAGAGCACGGATTTTCAACTTCCGATTCGTTATCTAAAACCCAAAATTAGCAAGTGAGTAAATTTTCAGGACGATTAGACAGTTATGGGATGCTACAAGTCTATGTGAATTCAGAATATCAATTCAATGCTACAAAGAGTAAATTCACATAAAATTATTTTTTGATCTGAACTGTGTAAAAATGTTGATAAAACAAATTGATAAATTCCGAATCTGAATCCCCATTAATTATATTTCTGAAGCGGGAAATGTTTACTTATTGATCTGAGGTTGAGACCATCTGCTCGGGAAAAGGTAAGATCGAAAGGAAGAATCCATTTCAAATCTCTGCAGAAAATCTGAACATTTTTAATGAATAATTTAAGATGAATAATAAGAACCTTATTGATTTCAACTGAAGCCATCTACAGATGCAGACTTTTGGAAATTGAATACATATATATACAAATAAATAGATTATTTGAGCTTCTTGATCTCCTATCCAGATGTATCAATTTTTGTTGATAAATTATTAGAAAGGTCATCAAAATGTTTTATAAAATCGGAAGAAATGAAAGTTCTATTTCACTCATATTTCTAGTCCATCTTGTTGTCTATAGTCTGAACTGAAATGTACTCATCTCCAATAAGTAGAAATAATCCAAAGGAAATTTCACTATTTACACACTGCAGTTTAATCACAGAACATATAAATATCCGACCATATTTATCACTGCATTGCATTAATTCACATTTGACATCGTTGTACACAAAAAATACCACGTAGTGCCCGCGAAAAACAATAATGGTTAACTCCAGAATCAGAAGTAATCGTCCATTTTTACAATAACAAACGTTCGACTGACGTACGTCTCTGAGCTGTGTTGCCATTTTATCATCTTCCAGGCTAGTAGATATAGTGGGTTGTGGTGCAACCTAAACCGCGTCAGGACTGGCCATGCCAGATGCAAATCCATGCTGTACAAGTGGGGACTCTCAGACTCCCAGGAATGCGACTGTGGAGCGCCAGATCAAACTGTAGCTCATATTGCTCACGAGTGTCCAAGGAAATTTGAAGGAGAATGGAGCGAGATCCTGGACGCCACTTCTGCTGCCGTGAATTGGCTGACGTCCCTGGATATCGACTTATAACCCATGGCCTATATCTCAAATGCGTTCGCATAGTATATTTGTATATTTATTTGTTTTAGTCTTTTTTTATGTTAGTCAATCTGTAAAAGTGTTAGTTTATGGCGCTCTAGTTCCTCGGAACTGAGTGCTTATCAATTTGCCCAAATGTCTGTAATTTTCGAATTTTTCGATGAAAATGGTCTTAAACGATTTGGTTCGACTCACTGATCAAGAATCCGTGGTCGAAATTCATTCTGTCCGGCCGGCCATCCGGCCGTAGGCACGATAACTCTCGAACGGAATGAGCTAGAGAGTTGAAATTTTCAGAGTAGGTGTGGGTGATAAATATCTCGGCTAAGTTCGTTATTGGGCAAAATCGGACAGATGGTTTCGGAGCAACAAAAAAAATTTTTTTTTTTACGAAACAAATTCCAAATTAAATTTTTTTAATAAGAAGTTTTATCATAAGAATCCATTCATATCATTTTTAACTCTAACACGCTAATACTTTCGGAGATATGATTCTTCAAAATTTCAATGTAAATCGTATTTCACACATTGATATAATTATTCTATGTATGAATTGTCATAATGTCAACTTGACAGAAGGGAATATTGTAACTTCAAAAATATTGGGGTTGAAATACTCGTATTTTAGCGATGCAACGGGGACCTCACCCGAAAATGTTAGAATATATTACGTAAATATTGAAAGCATAATTCTGTAGTTCGAGAGAGGAGAAAATTTGGTGAACGTAGATCAGGAAATTTTTGATCGATTACAAGGTAATTTTTTATTTATTACTCATCTTCTTTCATATTATTACTCATCTTCTGATCAAGAATCCGAGTGCGAAATCGATTCTGTCCGGCCGGCCGACCGGCCGTAGGCACGATAACTCTCGAACGAAAGGAGTTAGCGGATTGAAAATTGCAAGGTGGTTTTGGAGCGTAAATATCTCGGACAAGTTCGTTCGATCTATCTGAAATTTAGCATCTAATTGTAGAATCATGACCTTTATACGCATGTGAAGTTTTGACCAGATTACTCATTTAATCTTGATAAATAAACTATTATTTGAATTGAATTTCCTTTATGATGCAGCTCTATCATATGTATACATTGATATAATTCCCAACTCAGAGAAACCAATACTTTCGGAGATATAATTTGTCTGTTTGAACTAGAGCGCCAGAAAGCTCCTGTCCACAGGGCTTGAACCCATTTTTTATACGTATATATGTACAATACTCTACCTATATTTAAGAATAAATTTGTAGTACGCCATACGATAAATAATAAGTCTAGACAACAAGTGCTTTTTAGGTAAAAATTTTTGCGAAAATTTCAATAGTTGTAAACAATTGAGCGAAAAAAAAGAAGTGGCTTTGGTTATTCGCCAATATCTCAAAAGCACTCTGAGATAATTCAAATTTGAAAGAAGATTCTAGAAGAGGAGGAAATTTCCGGAAAAAAAGTCGCAACTCCAGGAACTAGGAGCAATATTTATAATTTTCCGAGAGGGTTGAAAATACTCCCGAAAACGTGTACTCCGGCTTGCGTAAGCCAGACCATTCATGAATAAATATTATTTAAACTTATTAAATATGAAAATGAAAAATTGAAAAAATTCAGGCGCCTGCAGGATAGATCAATGAACAATAATCCTTGGTAAAAAAATGTTTATCACGATTTTTCTTTTAGTTATCCATTAGTTAACTAACAATTTTTTGTAGCAAGAACATTAACATTGCAAATACGCTAATTGTTAAACTATTAATCTGAATTTTTTTTCCTTTCGTGAGGCTATTTTTCAAAGGTCATAGACTAGATTCCTTTTGGAAAATTTTAAAAATTGTTTATTTTCGTTTTGTTATGAACAATTTACTTGAGTGAAAAATTATAAAGCTTCATTTTATAATATTACTATGGATCCATTTTCTTATGATCAGAAGCTACTGAAAAATGATTTTTAATAATAATTATCTCCTATTGTTTAAAATTTTTTTATAAACCAATGCGTTGTTTATGAGATAATTTAAAATTTTCTTTTGAAACATAATTGAAGCTTTCTTATTTTTTACTCAAGTAAATTGAAACGGGAATCTATTCCAAAACCTTTGAAAACCCTCCACTCGAGGAAGAAATTCTCAGATCAACAGTTTAACAATTATCGCACTTGCAATATTAACGTTCATGCTAGAAAAAATTGTGAATTAACTAATGGATAATTAATTGAATAGTCGTGATAACCATTTTTGGAACACGGATTATTGTTCATTGATCTATCCTGCAGACATTACATCAACTCTAAAGCTACCAACTGAAAAAAAATACTCTAAGTACAGTAGTTTCAAACAATAATCTATTAAGAAAAATATTTACTCTAATAGCAAAAATTAAAAAAAATATATGTAGGATTTTTATATCAATCACCTAGGGGTTGATTGAGTTACTTTCCTAACATTCGTCTTTAACGTCTCTGGTTTTCAACAAAACACTTGTTCTGCTATTTAAACCCTTTATTTACAATTCAACTCGATGAAATATTTACAACTCTGGCAGTATCTACTTCCGCAGTTACTGAAGTTCGTCTACCGCAATATTCTCTAAATTCGTCGAAGTCAGAATTCAATAAAAGCGTCTAAGTCCCAGGGATGAAAAATCGTACTTCCGAACCGTCTACCGTATTTTCTGCTCAGAACACACTCCCCCTTCCTTGCTCATACTCTAGGTACCTAGTCCGTTTTAACCCCCCCGCAGTTGGCTTGCCCTCGATTTAGAGGGTAGTTCCATGATTGGTGATTCTTTAGCTGAACCACCCCCCTTAGACCAATAGGATTCCCTGGTAATAATCGCACGGTTTTGAGGAAATTCTTGGAATCTAAAGCCGTTGTTGATCTTTCAGGTCAAACGCTGTTCGGGAATTATACAACCCAGACATGCTTGGAGGCACCAGAGTGTCGGGGTTTAGTCTCAAATTCTTTATCTACTATGAGCGTCCGCACTAAGCCGGGCTGAATCTCGATCGCTCAAGCGAAATCGCCGGTTACCATGGAAACGGCAAACGCCCTCACTCGGAGACCAGCTAGTTCCTAGCGATTGATTCTCAGTGATGATTCTGGCGTATTAGTAGAAGCCCAGAGAAGAATAAATAGCTAGGCTCAGTAGTAGTATACCTTGTTTATGGGTACGCTAAATAGATAGGTATTGTAGGTGTCAATTATTTCGTGTTATAAAGTTGCGTTGAGTATTTAAGGACTGACAATGAGGGTGTGTGATCTAACAAAATTAAACTTTAGTTGGACGCAAATGTTTACAAAAGACTTTATGATTGTGCTGTTTGGTGGAGACGATATCTGGACAAAAGAAGGTGTACGTGATTTGAAAGATTTGGGTGAAAAGATAAAAAAAACACGAAAAATAGGCCAAACATATTAACAAGATTGTAAGCTTCCAGCTATTCACCATAACTAATATCGCTTCTGGTTAGAGTAGTGCATATGTCGAAAATATAAGCAAAACGAAATGGTATAAAAAAATCGTTACTTCCTGTCAAAAATTATCGATTGTCTGAAGTTGTGTGGCAAATGCAATCTTGCACTACATGGTCATAATGAGTCGGAAGACTCGATTAATAACTCAAGCACTGACGTGCAAAATGATAACGCGATGTTCCCCAGAACATACGCGCAAAAAATTAGCTATGGTAGAAATGCCGACACCGCAACGATAACCAGTCAAAACAATGTTCTCATCATTGATGGTATGGTTTTCTGATATCGCCAGTGACACAATTCATTTTATATTAAATTTGATTACGAAACAGATAATGTTAGCGGCATCTTTATTGCATTGTCAGTACTAGCGTAATTATACAGTACAAGCCATAGGTTGACAGATTCAAATAGTTTGATAGGCTATCTTTCAATCTGTTTATGCGAATAATAGTTGAATATAAAAAAAGATCTATTTTTTGGAATCATTTGTATATTTGTATATCTATAATAGGCTATTTTAGATAGCGTTTAAATTATTCAATTAATTGTTTACTTAATAAAATGTAGTTCAGAAAGCATTTTGTATCCAATGCATGTTAATTGAAAGGAAATTTTGTCTAGAATTACTATCTGAACTAAAAAAAAAATCAACAAAATTCAAGCACTGACGTGAAGTCAGGAGCTTTTGGGCGTATGTTCTATTGTCCATTCTCTTATATCGGACACTCTTAATTACTTACGATACATGAGTATGGACAATAGAACATACGCGCAAAAGCTCCTGACTTAACGTCAGTGCTTGAACCAATTTTTTTTTCGTGATTTTTTAAAAATTTTCTAGGCGTATGATTCTCACAAAATTTTGCACACGGTTTTATGTCAATATTTTACCACTAGTTACCAAGCTTCAATTCGATCGAGTTTATATTTTTTGAGTTATCGAGGAAATAATATTCCAGGTGGGTATAACTCCGAAACCGTTGGACCGATTATGCCCAAAAACGAAATCAACTCTCCTATCTGGAAGCGCAACCTACCCTGAAAATTGTCTATCTCCTTTCGTTTGAAAGATATCGAGTCAACGGTCACCCATCCAGCTACTGAACTCACACAAGGCTACTCGGATCTCCTACAATATGGATCCGATCGTGTTCAAACTTGAAACTTGGCAGTAGGGTTATGTTCTGAAGGCTCTCGAAAAATTTCAGCGACGTCAGACGAATAGTTTTTTATATTTTATTTATTTATATTTTCAATGATTTTCTATGATTTTTTAAAAATTTTCAAGTGATAAGATCCTCACGAAATTTCGCAAGAATGATCGCGTTGACATTCTACATGTAATAACCATGGTTGAATTAGATCGGTTCTGTATTTTTCGATTTATTGAGGAAATAACAACCAAAGTTCAAGTATTACTCCAAAACTATTCGGCCGATTATTCCTATAAACAAACCCAAATGGCACATTCAGATGCACAACCTGACCGTAAAATTCCAAGTCTCTTTCCGTTCTCAGGTTACCGCGATAAAAACTATTTTTCAATAATTTTTTTAAAATTTTGTACTGATACGATTCCCACAAATTTTCACAAACGTCCATAGGTTTATATTCTACAACTACTCACCAAGTTTTAATTCGATCGGATTTGTATCGGTTCAAAACAAAATTATCACTCGGAAATCGTTGGGCCAATTATGCCCATTAACGAACTTGTCCGTCACGAATTGCGACACGCCACCTACCCTGAAAATTCCAAGTTGCTAGCTTTTTCCGTTTTCAAGTTATCGTGGCAACGGCCGGACGTACAGAATCAAATTTGACCCTGAATTCTCCATCAGGAAGTCGAACCTAATCGTTTGATGCCAATTTCGGCAAAAAATTCGAAAATTATAAACATTTAGGCAAAATGATAACGCGATGTTCCCCAGAACATACGCGCAAAATCAAATCTCCGAAAGTATTGGTTTCTCGTATTGGGTTTCACGAAGCTTCGATAAGCTTAATTGTGGATTTAATTCACACTGATTTGGCAATTAAGAGCTGTCATAGCTTTGTGAAACCCACCCAAAGAGTTGGAATTATATCAATGGATTCTTATGATAGAACTGCATCTTAAAAAATCAGATTCAAAACGTAGGTCTATGACTCACCTCATATGTTGGATTTACATCCGTCAGCAAATTATAATTAGAGCATTCTATGAAATCGTAAAATTAAGATTGATTATTGAAATTTTGAAAAATCATATCTCCGAAAGTATTAGTTTGTTAGAGTTGAGAATGATATCAATGGATTCTCATGATGAAACTGCATCTTTAAAAAAATTAAATTTGAAATTTGTAATGTAAAAAACATTTTTTTGTCCGTTACTCCAATAACGAACTTAACCGAAATATTTATCTCCCAAACCTCCTCTGAAAATTTCAACTGTCTAGCTCATTCTGTTCGAGAGTTATCGTGTTAACGGAAGGCCGGTCGGACAGAATCGATTTTGACCACGGATTCTTGATCAGTGAGTCGATTTTCAGTCAAAAATTCGAAAATTACACACATTTGGGCAAATTGATAAGCACTCTGTACTTTGTTCCGAGGAACAAGAGCGCCAAAAAGGGGCGATTCATTTGAGAAAACCTAGTATTTTAGAAAAAACTGAAAAAAAAAACCGATACCCATCCATCCCATTTGAGAAGAACCTGTGGATTGTTGTGAAAAATGATTATGATGCCATTGATAGTTGAATTGAATGAAAAGTATAAAATGAATTATTGAAGATAAGGCAGATTATTGAAGATAAGGATAGTTGCTATGCATGAGATTAATTTTTGCCAGAGAATGACAGTTTTCTAGTATCATATGAGGATCCATCACTAATTTCAAGATTGGCCAAGTGTTAAATGTGAGCTATATTTGGTATTTCAAAGTACAATTATTGTACCCTCGTTTATTTTTTTGTCACTGCACACAGATAATCACGCACAAGATCTGTATTACTTATCTCGTATTTTGTTTACTCATGAGGAACACTTTTCACGACAATCTATTAGAAATTTGCATAACAATCGCGTATATTATGAATCCACACGATATTGTTGAATCTAATTTTAGGTACCGAAAATTTTCACTGAATGTTTGGGCTTCATTACATTGAATATTTCCCTCGTGTCAAAAATAGCTACTTCTCCTCTGCACATGTTCAATCTACTCGTGGCTGAAAGTCCTCTCAAAATCACATACCTCCCACAAAACTTTGTTTCTTCAACACCAGTGGTTCAGGAGCACAGCTTCAATCCACGCATGCGCGAACCCTCCCAAGGGGATTCTATGCAGGAATAGCATCCTGCACCTCAAAACCCGAATCCTCTTAGACGAAAACTCCAGCAGTTAAATCACTTCTCGTTTGCTCATGCGCATAGCGAAAAATGCCCGAAAGGGGTAGCAAGAATATCAAAATTGATTGACACTCCACCCTCGGACTCTACGCTATTTCCTCGAAACTGGCTTGCACACTCACAGAATCATGAGGTGGTAATATGGCCCTCAAGTTCCTCCCCAGTCTCAACTTTCAGACAAATTCTGAAAAACAATTTGAAATTCCACACGTCGTTCAACCATTTATTCGATTGCCACCGCATATACAAGTTCATATTTGAATTAGTTGCCGTCGTACATAATCAGATAAAAAACGTGTAGAAGCCGAAGTCGAATCTATGCCAGATGTGATTTCCACGTAGGAAAACAATTTGCCCAGTATGGAGGTTGTAACTTTTTTTTTAGGCTCCTTGTGTTCAGTTCTGAGTTGAATTAACGACCCAAGAGGTCATTACTGGTCACCGAAATGCCAAATTTAAACTTAATCCGATAATTGGTCCGAAATTTCAATCAAAATATTCCGCAAATAGTTAAAATTTTTTGAATTTTTCGATTTATGTGAAAACAAAATTTTCCATTTTTTAAATTTTTTTTCCAGTTTATAGCTATCCGGTCAATACAAATCTTCGCATGCATATAAAGGTCATGATTCGACAATTTGATGCTAAATTTCAGATAGATCGAGTAATCGGTTTCGGAAATATTCATAAAAAATGTTTTAAATGAAAATGTCCGAATCCCCTCGGCGCAACTTAACCGGGATATTTACGCTCCAAAACTACCCTGCAAATTTCAACTCTAGAAATCATTCCGTTAGAGGGTTATCGTGTTAACGACCGGACGGACAGAATTGGATTTGACCCCGGATTATTCATCACAGAGTTCCTTGCTGAACAACCGCGTAAAAATTCATATGAAATGATATCTACGTGCAATGCCTTATCGGGGATTTAAACAATTTGAGATTATTTAACAATGAATTAATCGTCGTGGACAAAGCATATTATTCAATTCGCTTCTTATCGCTATTATTATTCACTCGAGTTTTACATAACTCGTTTTCGGCCCGCCACGTAAACTTCACCCTCGTGAATAATGAGAGTCATAATAAGCTCATTGAATAATACATAGAATAGAATAGAATTTTATTCACTACAATAATAATAATAAACAAGACATAGTTACAATGGCATTCATGTGAATAAACAGTATACAATCCATTTAGCACCGTATTCGGTACTGTCTATGGATAATCATAATTTACTTCAATCTTACAAGACCATACAGATATACAATCTCACAATATCAAAAATCAAAGAAAAAAAAATTGTGCTAAAAAGTAACGTAACTCATCAATAATTCTTGTACGAAGAATTATTAAGGGAAATCCTCGCACCCGTCGATTTTTAATTTCAAAAGCAATTTATCCTGTGCTTTTTGCGCGTATGTTCTGGGCAACATCGCGTTATCATTTTGACCAAATGTCTGTGACTGTCGAATTTTTTGACGAAAATGGTCTCAAACGATTCAGTTCGACTCCCCAATGAAGAATTCGAAGTCAAAGTTGATTCTGTCCGGCCGGCCGTCCGGCCGTTGCCACGATAACTTGAGAACGGAAAGAGCTAGCGACTTTTGAAATTTTTGAATTTTCAGGGTAGGTGGCGCATCCCAATACGACGGACAAGTTCGTTAATGGACATAATCGGCCAATGGTTTCCGAGTAATAATTTTGTTTTCAACCAATATAAATCCGATCGAATTGAAACTTGATGAGTAATTGTAGAATATGAGCCTAAGCAGGTTTATGAAATTTTTTTCGAATCGTATGGCTAGAAAATTTAAAAAAAAATATTAAAAAATATTTTTGTAATCACGATAACTTGAGAACGGAAAGAGATAGCGGCTCGAAGTATTTAGGTTAGGATGTGCATCGGAACGCGACATTTGAGTTTGTTTATAAGCATAATCGGCCAAACGGTTTTAGAGTTATGGGCATCTGAAATTTGGTTGTTTTTTTCTCCTCATTAACTCGAAAAATAATAAACCGATTGAATTGAAACATGGTTATTAGTTGCAGAATGCCAACGCAAAAATTCTTGCAGAATTTCGTGAGGATAGTATCTGTAGAAAATCTTTAAGAAATCATTGAAAATACAAAAAAAAATTCTTTATATCAGTAACTATTCGTCTGAAATTGCTGAAATTTTGCGAGAGCATTTAGAACCCAACTCTACTGCTAAGTTTTAAGTTTTAACACGAACGGTTAAATATTGTTGGAGATTCGAGCAGCCTTGTGTGAGTTCAGTAGATGGGTGACCGTTGCCTTGATAACTTTCGAACGAAAGGAGATAGGGACTTGCAATTTTCAGGGTAGGTTGCGTATCCGAATGGGAGAGTTGAGTTCGTTTTTGGGCATAATCGCGTAAACGGTTTCCGAGTTATGCCCACCTGGAATATTATTTCTCCATTTCAGTATCGTAATGAGTCCATTCCAGCACTGAAAACAGTGCTGGAATGAACTAATTCCCGCATTGTTTCTAGTTATATTTTTCGTTTTGTGGTAGCCAGCACTGACATTCGATCCTATATCAAATTTCAACAGACGTCAATCATCAATATAATATAATCTGGATATAGTAAAATAATTGTTGAGAGGAAAAGTTTTATTTTCATAAAAAAATAAGGTACTAGATATTTCCTTCTTGCTAATTTTGAATAATTTATGCTATTAGGAAACTGTTTTAAATCTGATCTCCATGCCCTACGTACAATTCAAATTCAAATTCCGTAATCTGTCAACTTTCGTAACAGTAACACCAACTGCCAAGATACAATACAAAAGTCACTAGGATGTATAATCCGAATTTTTCATTAAATTTCAACAGTATTCCACAGAACTTGCCTGAAATAGAGAAAATATCGTCTAATACTCGTTGCAGAAGGCAATTCCAACACTCATGCGTTCGAAAACTCGCTCCTTCGTCGTTTTCGAATTTTGCATTCGTGTTTGAATTGGAGCCCATTCTGCAACTTGTTTTAGAATATACTATTCCTGGATAACTCAAAAAATTAAAGATTCGATCGAATTGAAGCTTGGTAACTATTAGTAGAAAATCAACATAAAGACGTGTTTAAAATTTTTTAAGAACCGTACCCCTAGAAAATTTGAAAAAAATTACAAAAAAAATTTGTAAGAACCGTACCCCTAGAAAATTTCAAAAAAATAACGAAAAAAAAAATTGGTTCAAGCACTGACGTGAAGTCAGGAGCTTTTGCGCGTATGTTCTATTGTCCATTCTCCTGTATTGGACATCCTTAATCGAATTTACCATGGTAAATTATGTTGTCCATTCTGCTGTATTGGACACTTAATTCGAATTTAACATGGTGAATTCGAATTAAGAGTGTCCAATACAGGAGAATGGACAACATAATTCACCATGGTAAATTCGATTAAGGGTGTCCAATACATGAGAATGGACAATAGAACATACGCGCAAAAGCTCCTGACTTCACGTCAGTGCTTGAACCAATTTTTTTTTATTTGATATTTCTCACCCCCTACGCCTCGCACCCCCAACATTATTTTTTCAAATGGGAATATATGGATTGTGATACATCAAATCAAAGGTAATTTGATTACTTACTCAACGGTGTGAATGAAAGGACAATTGGTTGTGCCGTTTTTTTTTTATTAAAACATTAGAAAAAAATCAATTGGGTATGGTTACTCGCTCTTTGAAATCAACGAGTTTCCCATTCAAGGATGAACATTAATTTTAATGTATTAAATGTTCGAATTGGGCACCGTTGACTGCTTGACAATGTGCAAGCCGTTCTTCGAAACTCCTCTATGAATAGATCTACCGAATAAAGTTATTTATAAATTCGCCTCAGGACCATACAGACATTTCAACTCGGAAACAACGCTATTTCCCCCAAACTGACTTGTGTCCGTGCACTGAATTGACATGAATATTCTTTTGAAACCTCACAATATCGGCTCATTACTTCCAACATAACCCAAACAACCCAAAACCATTCACTTCTCGTCTGCGCAAGCGCAATATACTCGTGGCTGCAAGTCCTCCCAAAATTACACACCTCACAAAAACTCCGATTATCAAAAATTAGTGGTTCAGGAGATATCGCATCTTGAATCCACGCATGCGCCGACCCTCACCAGGAGATTCTATGGAGGAATAGCATCAGCCACCCCAAAACCCCAATCCTCTTTGACGAATACACCAGCAGTTAAATCACTGATGGTCTGCTCATGCGCATAACGAAAAATGCCCGTAAGGGGTAATATCGATTTCAAAATTAGCCCCAGGGCCACGGTATGGACACTTTAACTCGGAAAAAACGTACATCCCCCAAACTGACTTATCCGTACACTAAATTGCCATGAATATCCTTTTAAATCCTCACAATATTGGCTCAACACTCCCGGCATAACCCGTACAACCCAAAAACAGTCACTTTTCTTCTGCGCATGCGCAATCTACTTGCGGCTAAAGGTCCTCTCAAAATCACACACCTTACAAAACACTCCGATTCAATGGATTCTTATGATGAAACTGCATATTTAAAAAATGTATCCCTCAAACCTACTCCGAAAATTTCAACTGTATAGCTCATTCCGTTCGAGAGTTATCGTGTTAACGGCCGGACCGAATCGATTTCGACCACGGATTCTTGATCAGTGAGTCAAACCGAATCGTTCAAGACCATTTTAAGCCAAAAATTCGAAAATTACAGACATTTGGGCAAATTGATAAGCACTCTGTTCCGAGGAACAAGAGCGCCAAAAATCGACGGTTGCGAGGATTTTCCTTAATAATTTTTCGTACAAGAATTATTAACGAGATACGTTACTTTTTTGGCACGCTGTATACGTACCTACTTCATATAATATCATTCTTAGGCTCATCAGTACTTAACGTAATCAAAACTTTTTCTAGAATATGGATAACCGAAATTACCATTTCAAGTCGAACTTCTAACAATACAATTACACATAAACAATATGAAAATCAACCTTCCCTAAAGATTATCCGAATCCACAAGACGCAGTTCCTTTTGCGTTGTATTCAAATTAAATAATGATCGATAAGTAAAAGTGAACACGGGACTTGAACGATGGCTGGGAATATTGTCTGCCGTACTCTTTGACATTGAAAGTAAATTAAAGAATTAGACGACATGCAAGGCAGTTCATTCGATTAGGTATAATAGTGAACGTTTAACATACATTTTTATGAGTATTTATGAACCGATATTAGGCAGCTCGATCTGGAAAAACGAAAAATGTGGTTTAGTCAATTAAAGCG
The DNA here is from genome assembly GCA_937662695.2 of Halyzia sedecimguttata. NCBI lineage: Eukaryota > Metazoa > Arthropoda > Insecta > Coleoptera > Coccinellidae > Halyzia > Halyzia sedecimguttata. Next base: position 16,762,328 of record OW569414.2, on the reverse strand, counting down.
GGTATGATCGTTTGATCGCAAGTATACAGGTTGTCTCGTTCGATCGCAAGTATACAGGTTGTCTCTAAGGGTGTATTCCGAAATGTGAGAGAAGTGAGACAAATTTCAGAAGCTAGTTCCGAAATTATTTTCTATTTCTCATAAGATTCTTATATTTCGGTACAGAACACGAAGTAAGAGATCTGAGAGAACTTATGAAATGTACCGAAACATAAGAATCTTCCAGGAAATTCCTGAGATAAACCTATTTAGTGATTTTTATCACTTCGCTCACATTTCGGATTATACAGGGTGTCTTTGACCACTGCATTAATTTTAACCAAAGATTCCTCTCATCAAATGAAACACTTTTTTCATTTAACATTTTTCCAAATTCAGCTCAGGTAAAAAGATACAGGCTGTTGAAATTCTGAAAAAAAATCAGTTTTTATTTTGTAGCTTTGACATCCTTTTTTCGAATAAAATGAATGTTGGCGTAAAGTTTCCTATAACTATGATACATATTTTCCAAATATTAGTTATTTTCTACTTCTACTGGTTTCTAGTTATGGACTCGTGGATTCATAAAACTAAACGAAATTAGCATAAAGAAAGCATATAAAGTTTTTCTTGAGTCATTTCAAGAATATTCCATCGTTTTAGAACATTATATTATTCTTCATCATTTCTCCTTAAACGCACCGTTTTCGAGATATTCTTCATTGAATGTTTTAAAATGGAAAACTCCAGAAATTTCACTACTTTTATGGATCCGTCCCTGAGCGTTGGAATCCCGAATCAAGCTGTAAACTACGTTACCATGCCTTATTCTCGTCCGCCAACAATGTCATAGATAATTTATATGCGGGAGTGTATTAGCACATTGTGAAATCTTTAAACGCTTGTAACTTTTTACCTGAGCCGAATCTGGAAAAATGGTTAATGAAAAAAGTGTTTCATTTGATGAGAGGAATCTTTGGTTAAAATTAATGCAGTGGTCAAAGACTCACCCTGTATATTAAATTGACGCAAAATATTTTAGGAGGATATCAAGGGGGGGTATTTTATTTATTTTTTTGTTTCAAGTCCTTTCTCCTTCAAGTTACTGCCCTTTGAAATTGAGGCATAATTTTGCTTTTATTGAATATCTTCTATATGGAACAATTTAGAAGAACTTAATCTCCAAGTTTTAATTGGATCGGATTTGTAGATTTTGATTAATTGAGGAAATAAAAATGGGTTCAAGCCCTGTGGACAGGAGCTTTCTGGCGCTCTAGTTCAAACAGACAAATTATATCTCCAAAAGTATTGGTTTCTCAGAGTTGGGAATTATATCAATGTATTCATATGATAGAACTGCATCCTAAAGGAAATTCAATTCAAATAATAGTTTATTTATCAAGATTAAATGAGCAATCATGAGAATGAGAACTGCACCATGGAAGAAATCAAATTAAATCTGGCCAATTTTGCCCAATAACGAACTTAACCGAGATATTCATCTCCCTAAACTACTCTGAAAATTTCAACTACCTACCTCATTCCGTTCGAGAGTTATATCTATGTCTATGGATGAAAAGCAGTCTCACTACTCTCAGATCTCTTACTTCATGTTCAGTTCCGAAATGTAAGAATTTTCTGAGAAAAACTAATTTCGGAGCAAACAACTGAGATTTTTCTCACTTCACTCACAATTCTTCGATTGATTAGATTAATGTCTCAGGAACATCATTTGACATTATGACAATTCATAGAATAATATCATTCTGTGACAACGTTGAAATACGATTTATTATTGGAATTTTGAAAAATCATATCTCCGAAAGTATTAGCTTGTTAGAGTTAAAAATGATATGAGTGGATTCTTATGATAAAACTTCTTATTAAAAAAAATTTAATTTGGAATTTGTTCCGTAAAAAAAAAATTTTTTTTTTGTTACTCCGAAACCATCTGTCCGATTTTGCCCAATAACGAACTTAGCCGAGATATTTATCCCCCAAACCTACTCTGAAAATTTCAACTCTCTAGCTTATTCCGTTCGAGAGTTATCGTGCCTACGGCCGGCCGGACCGGCCGGACAGAATGAATTTCGACCACGGATTCTTGATCAGTGAGTCGAACCAAATCGTTTAAGACCATTTTCATCGAAAAATTCGAAAATTACAGACATTTGGGCAAATTGATAAGCACTCAGTTCCGAGGAACTAGAGCGCCAAAAACAAAATTTCAGATGGGTATAACTTCGAAATTATTTGGTCGATTATGCCTATTAACTAACTTAAATGTCGCATTCGGATGCGCAACCTACCCAGAAAATTGCAAGTCACTATCTCTTTCCGTTCTCAAGTTATCGTGAGATACATAATATTTTATAGTAATATTTTTTAAAATTTTCTAGTGATGCGATCCTCACGAAATTTCACATACGTCTTTGTGTCGATATTCTACAATCAGTTAGTATAGTTACCAAGTTTCAATTCGATCGGATTAGGATTGGTTGAAAACAAAAAAGATTACTCGGAAATTTTTTTTTTCGTTACTCCGAAACCATCTGGCCTATTTTGCCCAATAACGAACTCAACCGAGATATTCATCTCTCTAACCTACTCTGAAAATTTCAACTGCCTAGCTCATTCCGTTCGAGAGTTATTGTAGAAAAAAATTTCAAAAATTTTTAAATTTTTTTTTTTACACTTTGCGGTAACATGGTCAATACAAAACTTCACATGCGTATTAAGGTCATGATTCTACAATTTGATGCTATATTTCAGATAGATCGAGTGATCGGTTTCGGAAATATTCATACAAAATGTGTTTTAATAAAATCGGCCATAACTCCGAAACCGCTTGATGGATTTCGCCCATTAACGAACTTGTCCGAGATATTTACGCTCCAAACCCACCTTGCAAATTTCAATCCTCTAACTCCTTTCGTTCGAGAGTTATCGTGCCTACGGCCGGCCGGACATAATCGATTTCGACCTCGGATTCTTGATCAGTGAGTCGAACCAAATCGTTTGAGACCATTTTCAGCAAAAATCCGAAAATTACAGATATTTGGGCAAATTGATAAGCACTCAGTTCCGAGGAACTAGAGCGCCAAAAAATTATTTCTGAAACATGCATTACACAGAAGCGGAAAAATTCGAAATATTTTCACTTATGTTTCAGAAATAACTTAGTTGAATGTCAAACGTGAGTCATATTGTTACCAATGCAGTTGGTTGATTTATCACAGCCTCCAACTTGACAACTGACTACTGAGTTTGCCAGGTGGATCCCAGAATTTAAGACTCTGTAGTTCTCAAAATAAGAGAGATAAGCCAGCATATGCATATACAGGGTGAGTCTTCAACCACTGCATTAATTTCAACTTCAATTTTTCATTTACCATTTTTCCAGATTTGGCTCAGGTAAAAAGTTACAAGCGTTTAAAGATTTCACAACGTGCTAATACACTCCCGCATATAAATTATCTATGACATTGTAGGCGGACGAGAATAAGGCATGGTAGCGTGGTTTACAGCTTGATTCGGGATTCCAACGCTCAGGGACGGATCCATAAAAGTAGTGAAATTTCTGAGTTTTCCATTTTAAAACAATCAATGAAAAATATCTCGAAAACGGTGCGTTTAAGGAGAAATGATGAAGAATAATATAATGTTCTAAAACGATGGAATATTCTTGAAATGACTCAAGAAAAACTGTACATGCTTTCTTTATGTTATTTTCGTTTAGTTTTATGAATCCACGAGTCCATAACTAGAAAACCAGTAGAAGTAGAAAATAACTAATATTTGGAAAATATGTATCATAGGAAACTTTACGCCAACATTCATTTTATTTGAAAAAAGGATGTCAAAGCTACAAAATAAACACTGATTTTTTTTCAAAATTTCAACAGCCTGTATCTTTTTACCTGAGCTGAATTTGGAAAAATGTTAAATGAAGAAAGCGTTTCATTTGATGAGAGTAATCCTTGGTTAAAATTAATGCAGTGGTCAAAGACTCACCCTGTATATTCGAAATCAGGAGAGAAAGCCAAATTTAAAAACATATATAGAGTGTTTTATTTAAAAAAATGAAGTCGCTCTCAATATCTTGTCCACCCTGTATATATTTCAATTCGTGAAAAATTTTTTTGTATCTACGTTCGCAACAAAGTTAAAGGTGGTGGTCAAATTATAGTGGGAAACCCGATACACAGTGATGTCCCGGACGTAAAAAATGAATGTTCTTGTACGGTCCAGTTTTTTTCATTTTTGCTCTCTGTACCTCAGAATCTATTAGTCTAGAGATGTTTGAGTGTCCATTTTTGACTCCTCATAAGGTCCTTTATGACCCGTTTATAATAAACTAATTCTAGTTTTGGCCAAGGAATATCTTCCTGAAATATTTCGCAGTTGTTTTTGAACACCCTGTATAATTTACAGAAACCATCGAAAGAGTCGAATGGAATCGTTCGAGACAATTGAAGGCGAATACACGATAACGCCAACACCACGAGTAGGATGCCGAAACATTTATTAAGGAACTATTGGGGACGATATCGAAATGATCTACTTTTCTGTCATCTTATCTGAAGAGGAAATATTACTACGAAATATATACCACATTGATAGAATACCACGTGTTATTTTGGACAAGGTCAAACACTTAACAACCTAACAGGGTAAAATTTAAGTAGTACTTTAACTTCAAACATAGATTCCTCCCAACAAATGCAACAAAAGCGTTTAGACATTTCAAAATGTGCTAACACACTCCTGCACTCCATCTTCAATCCGTAACCGTTAATGTAGATCTGCTTCAAAAAATATCCGAAAAGCTGTATAATCTGATGCTTGAAATTCAATGAAATTATTGTTTGAGAAAACTCATTTACTCACTCAATTCTTATCATTTGGTTCTTGATGCAGCAATTGTAAAAAAAGTATTTCACTACTAAAAAACTGAACTTCCACTTACTATTATTATTAGAACGGGGTCGTGTGGCTTGGTCCAGCCACAGCCCACTATAGAGATAGCCTGGAACACAGTCTGACAACGCCGCAATTAATCGTCTCTTAGAGGCATACTCCTTCAATGCGGTAGCGCTGGATTTTGATGAAATTTCGACTATTTCATCATTTTTCAAATTATTTACTGTTGAAAAATGATGAGGACTACAATAAGATCTTATTTATGATAATTATTTACCGATAAAACAGTTTAAAACAATGTAATTACGAGATGAAGTGTTGTGATTTTGGACACTTTGGGATTTAAAAAAAAAACTAGAAGAGAGCACGGATTTTCAACTTCAGATTCGTTATCTACAACCCAAAATTAGCAAGTGAGTAAATTTTCAGGACGATTTGACAGTTATGGGATGCTACAAGTCTATGTGAATTCAGAATACGTATCAATTCAATGCTACAAAGAGTAAATTCACATTAAATTATTTTTTGATCTGAACTGTGTAAAAATGTTGATAAAACAAATTGATAAATTCCGAATCTGAATCCCCATTAATTATATTTCTGTAGCGGGAAATGTTTACTTATTAATCTGAAGTTGAGACCATCTGCTCGGGAAAGGGTAATATCGAAAGGAAGAATCCATTTCAAATCACTGCAGAAAATCTGAACATTTTTAATGAATAATTTAAGATGAATAATAAGGTCCTTATTGATTTCAACTGAAGGATCTACAGATGCAGACTTTTGGAAATTGAATACATATAATAAAAATAAATAGATCATTTGAGCTTCTTGATCTCCTATCCAGATGTATCAATTTTTGTTGAAAAATTATTAGAATGGTCATCAAAATGTTTTATAAAATCGGAAGAAATGAAAGTTCTATTTCACTCATATTTCTAGTCCATCTTGTTGTCTATAGTCTCAACTGAAATGTACTCATCTCCAATAAGTAGAAATAATCCAAAGGAAATTTCACTATTTACACACTGCAGTTTAATCACAGAACATATAAATATCCGACCATAATTATCAATGCATTGCATTAATTCACATTTGACACCGTTGTACACAATAAATACCACGAAATGCCCGCGAAAAACAATAATGGTTAACTCCAGAATCAGAAGTAATCGTCCATTTTACAATAACAAACTAACAAACGTTCGACTGACGTACGTCTCTGAGCTGTGTTGCCATTTTATCATCTTCCAGGCTAGTAGATATAGTGGGTTGTGGTCCAGCCCTAATTATTAAATCCTAAGGACATTGTCGATGGTGTTAACAAACCTGATCACGTCCTTAGGATGCTTGTTTGCTTGTCTATCATGTTGTGAGGATTTAGAACTGGCTCACACATATGTAAAATTCTGAAGCTGGCCAGCTTTGGACATTTGTTATACAGTGTGGAAAAACCAAATAGAATAAATGCATTATCTTGGTTACTGTACATATTTATGGAAAATCTAGCAACACGTCAAATTTGAATTGTCATTCTTCTTCGTAAAAATGCGAACCCTACCTCCAACCCCCTTCGAAAGAAAGGTAAAACCCACAACTTTTCAAATAGGAATTCTGGGCTTGTGATACATCGTTTGAAAGGTCTCGTCATTCTCTATTCAGAAAAGTTTTCACTTTCATGTTTATTGCAAAAATCAAATTGGAAACACATAAAATCAAGTGATTAGCGAAATATATACAATATCAAAAATTAAAATATAGCAAAAAAATTATGAATGTTAATGAAGTAGATGTGTTCACAGCGAACGCCTTTGTTAACACCCTAAACTCAAATAAGAATTTCTTCCAGCATTATTCAACATTTTAGGAGTGATGATTTTCTTTTTATCCCATCTAGAAGGCAAATACGTTTAGTATTATTGCAATAAGATTTGGTAATATCCGAGGGAGTATTAAAATGAATTTCGGTAACTCACATGATTCTATTTTTTTTTTCAATTTGATTTTTGCAATAAACATAAAAGTGATAACATTTCTGAATAGAGAATGACGAGACCTTTCAAACGATGTATCAGAAGCCAACAGTTCTCAGTTGAAAAATTGTGGGTCTTACCTTTCTTTCGAAGGGGGTTGAAGTTAGGGTTCGCATTTTTACGAAGAAGAATGACAATTTAAAATTTAAATTTGACGTGTTTCTGGATTTCCATGAATATGTACAGTACCCAAGATTATGAATTTATTCCATTTGGCTTTTCCACACTGTATACATATTGGGTTTTTCCGATCCACAGAGCGTACATGTTTTGTCTGCTGAGTTGCTGATCCGGTACAAGTGGTATTTGTAGCGGTAGTGCCCTATCAGCAGTCCCATCATTACTCAATATCACATCGTACCATCTACAGGAGCTTTCTGGTATACGATGGTGAGCACTCTACTAATCTTTTTGAAGTGCAATTCCTGGACAATGTCTCCAAAGATATGTTCAGGTATATAGGTCCCATTGCTGGACCACCATCATATAGTGGTCTTTTCCAAGCCCATAAAAGGGTTCTGGCCCAGCAGGTGTTACCCTTGAAGCCATTTTCGCAAGTTCATCGGCCTTCTCATGTCCGTCAATGTCCTGGCTAGGGCTTCACACGAGACGAGAGTAGGCGAAAGTATAAAAAATCTCGTCTCGCTCTCGCCAATTCCCAAACAATTAAGTCTCGTTATCAGTTGCCTCGTCTCGTCTCGCTTAATTCTGAATAACGATAATAAATATTATAATATGTATATAAACGAAATGGTATACAATAATGAATCATTTTGTAAAGCTAAATTTATTACGCTCTTATAGAAAAATATTTGTTCATGTAAATATTATTTTTAATTTTAAACACTGATAATTTCAACTTTTAAATTACTCGATGAGCAAGAATTCAAACATAATCACGCTTTCATCAAATAATTTTTCAATGATGTACGTGTTTTTGCCATGATCATACCTGCTGTGGAAAATAATCTTTCAACAGGTACGGATGTAGCCATTAATAAATCATCGGCCATCTTAGAAAATGTATGAAGAACTTTTTCATCACTCTCCACCACTGTAAAATATTTTGATTCCTATTTGCTCTCTAACAGCAAATATACTTCAAACTCAGCTTTCCAATATTTCGAAAGTTTTGTTGATGTTTTAAATAGGCTATCGATGTCGATACATTTTTTAATAGAATTGAACAATTTGGTATAGTTTTCAAAGAAAACCTTCCCTGTGGGTAGATCATTGAGGGTGTTCTTGGCGTATTCCTCATAACATTTTTCGAAACATTGAATAGCTTCATTTCTTTACCAGTTTTATTATACGTAGTTCCACAGATGTATACAATAATTGTTCACATCTTCACGAGGAGCATCTTAAAGGAGCACAAGAGAATAAATTTCTCCAGATGTTCAGATAGAGACGAAATTTTCAAAGCATTGGGATTTAGGGGCAATAAAAGTTGTCCGTTAAGTCTTGAATTCATAATGGCATCCGTTTTTATGGTTGTGAATTCTATTTTTTTCTTGAAAAATAATCCCAATTATCGCAAGGTCATAACGAATTAATAATCTTCTATAATATCGTGTATTTCTAGAACGATCGATGCATAAAATAGACAAAATATATTGGTAATTATAGTAGAAACTCTTCATATTCAATTGTTTCCTGTGGGTGTTGAAAAAAGTCGAGTCGTATATAAAACTTCATACAAAAAATTTAACGAGACCAAAAACGAGACACTCTTGTTGCGCTGTTGTTGGTCTCGGTATCGCCTATAATATTTTTGAAAACGTCTAGTCTCGTCTCGCTTTTACGAGACGAGAACGAGACGAGACGAGAAAAATCTCGCTTTCGCGTGAAGCCCTAGTCCTGGCACCCATAGAAGAGTCACCTTGTTGCCTCTAGCCCGTTGTTTGATGGTATTCCGGCATTCCCAGTACAGTAGGGAACCCTGGTTGGAACTTCCACTTGATATTCATTCAATATCCTATTGTTCACTATATAATTATACACAATTTGATCAACGCCCATTCGCATATTAGAAATTCCATAAATATCTTAATTTCCAAGAAAATGATAAACTGAATAGTTATGACCTGTGAATGAAACTGAGCAGTCCACGTCTTTATGTCTATGCCTCCGTGCGCCGTTTTCATGCAGCATTGTGAGACTGTGTACTAGGCTTTGGCATTTGGCAAGTTTCTTATAATAACTTAAGATTAACTTCCAACCAAAATGTATGTAATTATGAGTAAACATGTTGAAGGTACATGGAAAAACTGATTTATTTTGCAATATTTTTCCAGGGTTTCCCATTTAAATTAAGAAATGTTGAGGGAAGCAATAGAAAATAGGCCACCAGATGCGTTATCGCACTTGCCTGCTAAGTTTCATAAACATCGTCCTTTTCAGAATTAAAAATCGGCCTGTTTCAACATTTCCTTGAAATGTTAAATAACACCATAAATAATCTTATTCCATAAGTGGTTTGCACTCTATATATCCACTATCATTGTTAAGTAAATGCATAAACACCTAGAGGTTTTATGAACAGGGTTTTTCCAGTTTAAATATACATTCTCGCATCAGTTACACACCCAGATAGTTGTCTTGTTTCAAAGATTATTTGGCGGATTATTGGATTATTATTCCTAACCTAACCTACCCTGAAAATTGCAAGACCCTATCCACTTTCATTCGAAAATTATCGCGGCAACGGTCACACATATACTGAACTCACACAAGGCTGCTCGAATCTCCAACAATATTTAACCGATCGTGTTAAAACTTAAAACTTGTCAGTACAGTTAGGTTCTGAAGGCTCTTGCAAAATTTCAGCAATTTCAGATGGATCGTTACTGATATATAGATTTTTTTTTTAATTTTCAATGATTTCTTAAAAATTTTCTACAAATACTATCCTCACGAAATTTTGCAAGAAGTTTCGCGTTGGCATTCTACAACTAATGACCATGTTTCAATTCAATCGGTTTAGTATTTTTCGAGTTAATGAAGAGAAAAAAACCACCAAATTTCGGATGGCTATAACTCTAAAGCCGTTTAGCAGATTATGCTTATAAACAAACTCAAATGTCGCATTCAGATGCACAACCTAACCTGAAAATTTCAAGTCGCTATCTTGACATAAATAATATTTTTAAAATTTTCTAGCGATACGATTCTCACAAAATTTCACAAACGTACTTAGGTTTGTATTCTACAACTACTCACCAAGTTTCAATTTGATCAGATTAATAATGGTTGAAAACAAAATTATTACTCGGAAACCGATGGGCCGACTATGCCCATTAACGAACTTGTCCGTCGTATTGGGATGCGCCACCTACCTCGAAAATTTTAAGTTGCTATCTATTTCGGTTCTCAAGTTATCGTGGCAACGGCCGGCCGGCCGGACAGAATCAAATTTGACCTCGAATTCTTAATCAGTGAGTTGAACCACAGATTACCAGATAGTGCATTCGACATTTGGCGGGAAGCACAAAGCTTTGACCTTCAGATTTACTACCGATGAAGACGTAGTAAAATGACAGAGAGAAATGAACTGCGTTCTCGCTCTTTGAAATTCAAAACCAACTTTAACCTCAACTACACCAACTGTCAAATAATAAAATTTAATTTATTTCTAGCATTCTAGCACGTACAAACTCAGATATTGTTGGCGAAAGTTTATTTTAGTACTTTAATTTTTGCATGAAGCATTGTACGAATAAGGGAGATCGACAACTTTGCACCTCCGTTAAAAATTGGGTTGGGTTAGTCGTCGTTATCTTGGGAGCTCTTCCAAGAGTATTAGATTTTTCAGGTTTCCAAAACCATATAATTTGGAACGAATACTCCAGTAGAAATTAGCTACAGTGATGAAGCAATAATGAGGAAAGATTCGGTGCTGTTGTATTTAAATGACATAATTTGTAGTATCCACTGTGTAGTAACACAAACCGCTAAGTATGTGTCCCAACAAACACCAAGAAAAATTAAGCTGGGTAACTTGGTGGAGGAAATTTTGTAAACAGTATCTCCTAGATTTTTAATTTTTAGTCCTGTGAATGAAGAATTAAATCTTGCAAAATTAAAGCTGGAATACTCTTTCGATGGATTGCGCATATGCATTATGGATGATTATGTCTATCTACCAAACAATTTGGGAAATATAGTCAAGATATACGAGATAAACAAATGAATTAATGCAACATGCCCTTTCATTATATTATTCTGGACAAAAAGTCAATGGAAACATGATTACAACTTATCATTTCCCTTCAGTGACAACTCTAAGAAGAAATGACGGAAAACATTTAAAGAAAAGACTGGTTTAAATGATTGTTTTCTGTAGTCTCAACTAGAGATTGCAAGGAAAAAACAACGTTGATAGCATATGTGTTCTTTCAATGGATGAAGTATTGCTTAAAGCTAATTTTTACTATTATCTGAAAAATTATAAAATAGTAGGATTACATATTATTGGCCAGTATCTGAAACCATTATTTATTGTTGCACAGGATTTTTTTTAAGTAATTTTATTTCAGGCTTAGGAAAAAAATGAATTAGTCCTAATGGCTGGAGAAATACATGATAACTGGAAGCGGACACTTTTTTAATACAGTTTGTAGTGCGACAAATCTGAGGAAATTATTTTTTATTGTATCGGCAAAATGGAGGAGATAGGACTCAATGTATGACCCTGGTATCTGATATATGGATTCTAATTTTGATCCTCTTTAAATTTTATTTCTGATTCATAGTTCATGAGGATTGAAAATAGAAGTAGAATATTTCAAGGATAGAATTTATTTATTGAACAAAGAAACGTTTACAGTACAATCATGGATTCAGTAAAAATTTGATATTTTGGTCACAGATAAATGTAATCAGAACTATGTTATCAGGTTACAATATACCATTTAATATTATGTAAAGGACATTTTAATTTAGAATACATAACATGATGTACATTTGCAAATAAAACAAAACCAAATAGTCTGTTTTAATTTAATATTCTACAAAAGTAGTTGCGATTGAAAACATAATTTTTTTGCGAAGAAAGAACTGTTCAAAACATTTAATTTGACTAATATAGAAAGATTTTTTTCAATAGATGAATTACATCTTAATATCAAGTAAAGAACTACACTTCCAGGTTAAACGTAATAAATAATTATTCACTTATTTGACTCGACCTGAACGACTAACAGTACACAAGTGAAACAAAAAAAAATTAGCAATAGAAATATGTATTGAAAGATCTTAAATAGTGTGTAGCTTCCACTCTTCATCCCTTGAATAGGACGATTTAATTAATTATGACAAATATATCACACTTTCAGGATCGTTAAATATCAGAAGTACAGGAAAAAATTCCGTTGACACATTAATTTTCGAGCTCGACTGCATCTTGAACCTCTTCATTACACTTTATAAAATTGATTAAATTAATCCCACTTGAGTTACAAATTTTCGAACATAAGCTGAGTATTTTAGCTAACCTTTACGTTTGTTGTTATAAATTTATGAATGAACATCGTTCTGCCTCTACCATAGTTGCGATTGGCCGAGAGGTCACGTGATCCTATATCTGCGATTTTATTGGCACCCCACAATAGTTAGGAGCTAGGAACTATTTGGGGGTGCCGAGAATTCCATGGTCAACATTACGCGTCAGCTGAGTTCATTCATAAATACTGGCAGTGGCGCATCTGGTTAATCTGTGGTTGAACCTAGTCGTTTGAGACCATTCTCGGCAAAAAAAATCGAAAATTACAGACATTTGGCAAAATGATAACGCGATGTTCCCCAGAACATACGCGCAATAAAAGCATTAAGCAACTCATGAAATCTCATCATGCGTCATGAGTCAATCAACAAAGAAAAAGATTAACCAAACTATCAGCAACGTAAATCTAATCATATATCTCGTCACACACTCAATAGATAATTTCAAACATTAACAGAATTCGTGTAAAATAAAAGAATTAATTAAATTATCATCAATATCAGTCTCAGGATATAGTCAAGTTGCTATTATTGTGTAGTTGCGACGGTTTGCTGATTGAGGACAATTTGAGAGAAGTGTTATATTGTTTACTGTTATTTTTTGTGTAATTTGCTTTTTGTGAATACTTATGCAGGATATGGATGGCAAGAATGTAAATGATGGAGCGCAAATATAATTAAGAATGTGAACTAATGAGAAAAAGTTTATGCGAAATCTGAAATATAAAATTTTTCAAGACAATTTTTTTTCTACGGATACGACATTCTGCACATATTTGCACGTCGACATTCTACAGCTAATGGCTAAGTTTCAATTCGATCGGATTTGTATTTTTTGGGTTATTGGAGAAACAATATTTTAGGAGGTTATTACTCCGAAACCGTCTGGCCGATTATACCTATTAACGAACTTAACCGTCACATTCGGAGGCGCAACCAATCATGAAAATTTCAAGTCACTTTCTGTTTCCGTTCGAAAGTTATCGTGACAACGAACCGCCGGTCGGAGTGAGTCGAACCTGGTGGTTTGAGACTATTTCCGGCAAAAAATTCGGACATTATAGACATTTTAGAAAAACGCTGTTCCTTAGAACATGCGTCCAAAAAAACACTTATAATGTACCTGTGCATATTGCGCGCATGTTTTGGGTGTTTACATTTTGCCCAAATATCTGTAATTATCGAATTTTTTGCTGAAAATTGTCTCAAACGATTTGGTTCGACTCTCTAATGAAGAATTCAAGGTCAAATTTCATTATATCCGGCCGGCCATCCCGCCGTTGCCAAGATAACTTGAGAACGGAAAGAGATAGTACATTTTCAGGGTAGGTGGCGGGTCCCAATACGACGGACAAGATCGTTAATGGGCACAATCGGCCCAATGGTTTCCGAGTAATAATTTTATTTTCAACCAATACAAATCGGATCGAATTGAAACTTGGTGAGTAGTTGTAGAATACAAACCTAAAGACGTTTGTGAAATTTTGTAAGAATCGTATCACTAGAAAATTTTGAAAAATTATTAAAACATATAATTCATGTCACGATAACCTGAGAACAGAAAGAGACAGCGACTGGAAATTTTCAGGTTAGGTTGTGCATCTGAATGCGACATCTGAGTTTGTTTATGGGCATAATCGGCCAAACGGTTTTGGAGTTATACCCATCTGAAATTTGGTTGTGATTTCCTCAATAACTCGAAAAATATAAAACCGATCAAATTCAAACATTGGTTGTAGAATCCCAACGCGAAAATTCTTGCAAAATTTCGTGTGGATCTTATCAAAGGAAAATTTCTAAAAAAATCATTGAAAAAAATTCTATATATCAGAAACTATTCGTCAGACATCGCTGAAATTTCGCGAGAGCCTTCAGAACATAACTCTACTGCCAAGTTCCAAGTTTGAACACGTTCGTATCCAGGGAGATAGGGACTTGCAATTTTCAGGATAGGTTGCACATCTGAATGGGAGAGTTTAGTTCGTTTTTGGGCATAATCGGTCCAACGGTTTCGGAGTTATACCCACCTGGAATATTATTTCCTCGATAACTCAAAAAATATAGACTCGATCGAATTGAAGCTTGGTAACTAGTTGTAGAATATCGACATAAAGACGTGTGTAAAATTTTGTGAGAACCGTAACCCTAGAAATTGTTTTAAAAAACTAAGAAAAAAAATTGGTTGAAGCACTGACGTGAAGTAAGGAGCTTTAGGGCGCACGTTCTATTGTCCAATACAGGAGAATGGACAATAGAACATCCGCGCAAAAGCTCCTGACTTCACGTCAGTGCTTCAACCAATTTTTTTTTTAGAAATGCCTTGCCACAAATGAAAACTGGTTTCTAAAATGCAAAATAAAGGCAATCAGCCATTGTTAGTTACGGTCGATTCTTCGTGAGTTTAATGGGAAAATTTGTATACGAAATGCTTTTGTGGAATTTATTTTCCACTGAATTCATCAAGCAGGACGTTAGTCACTCTAATGTTTCCATTAATATACCATTATTCGGTTATTTTCGTTGATGTGTTTTTCCTTATGTCCCACCGATATTTCCTGTACCGATTATAATTAAATAATATTTATTGAACGCACAACAGAATCTCAAGACCTCGATTCTAATTCTATTCTACGGCAAGGAAAATCTGTAATTCCGGTTGCTACGCTCGTTACTTTTGAGCGCTCGTCCCAGGGTTCTCTCATTTCGTCTAAATATCTATAATTTCAATATTTTAAGCCGAAAATGGTTCCTAACGAATACATTAGACTCGCTCATGAAGAAATCGTAATTAAATCAATTATTCTGCCCGTCCGTATCAGTGCGAACTTCAAGTTTTAGGCGCTCTTGTTCCTCGGAACAGAGTGCTTATCAATTTGCCCAAATGTCTGTAATTTAAGAATTTTTGGCTGAAAATGGTCTTAAACGATTTGGTTCGACTCACTGATCGAGAATCCGTGGTCGAAATCGATTCTGTCCGGCCGTCCGTTAACACGACAACTCTCGAACGGAATGAGCTAGAGATTTGAAATTTTCAGAGTAGGTTTAGGAGATAAATATCTCGGTTAGGTTCGTTATTGGGCAAAATCAGACGGATTGTTTCGGAGTGGCGAAAAAAAAAATTTTTTTATATTACAAATTCCGAAATGAATTTTTTTTAAGATGTAGTTTCATCATAATAATCCGTTGATATAATTTCAACTATGACAAGCTAATACTTTCGGAGATATGATTTTTTAAAATAATACATCGTACACACTATGTTTTCACAGAATGCAAATTATATCTGTCTGTGTTCTATCTCTATTCACTGTTCATAAATGTAATCTTATCTACCTATGACAGACATGTCAAATGTATTTCTGTTCTAACAAACAAAGTATGATTGAATGAAATATAACCAATTATAGGATATTACAATTACCCCTACCATAAATGCCCACGGATAATCCATAGGATGGAAATATATAATTTGGTAAGTTTATCAAATTGGGCTCAGAATATCTTCATCTTTGAAAACAAAACTGGAATATTGGCTAAGTTTCAATTTATATAATATAATTTTCAGAGGAGATTTGATTTGAGGAATGAATACCTCGGATAAGTTTTTTAATTTTAATTTAGTTTCCTTTATGATGCAGTTCTATTAATTCTATTATAAGAATCCATTGATATTATTCCCGACTCTGAGAAACCAATAATTTCGGAGATTAATTGTCAAAGTTTGAACAAGAGCGCCAAAGCTCCCGTCCACAGGGCTTTTCCACTTTTTGCGCGTATGTTCTAGGGAACATCGCGTTATCATTTTGCCCAAATGTCTGTAACTTTCGAATTTTTTGACGAAAATGGTCTCAAACGATCAAGTTCGATTCCCCAATGAAGAATTCGAGGTCAAATTTGATTCTGTCCATCCGGCGGTATGGCCGTCCGGCCGTTGCCACGATAACTTGAGAACGGAAAGAGCTAGCGACTTGAAATTTTCAGGGTGGGAGGCGCATCCCAATACGACGGACAAGTTCGTTAATGGGCATAATCGGCCCAGTGGTTTCCGAGTAATAATTTTGTTTTCAACCAATATGAATCCGATCGAATTGAAACTTGGTGAGTAGTTGTAGAATATGAACCTAAGCTCGTTAGTGCGAATCGTATGGCTAGAAAATTATTAAAAAATATTTTTGTTGTCACTATAACTTGAGAACGGAAAGAGATAGGGGCTTCAAGTTTTCAGGTTAAGATGTACACCAGAACGCGACATTTCAGTTTGTTTATGAGCATAATGGGCCAAACGGTTTTAGAGTTATAGCCATCTGAAATTTTATGATTTGGTGGTTTTTTGTTCCTCATTAACTCGAAAAATACTGAACCGATTGAATTCAAACATGGTTATTAGTTGTAGAATGCCAACGCGGAAACGTTTGCAAAATTTGGTGAGGATAGCATTTGTAGAATATTTTTAATAAAACATTGAAAATAAAAAAAAAATCTATATATCAGTAACTAATCGTTTGAAATTGCTGAAATTTTGCAAGAGCCTTCATAACCTAACTCTACTGCCAAGTTTCAAGTTTTAATACGATCGGTTAAATATTGTTGGAGATTCGAGCATTCTTGTGTGAGTTCAGTAGATGGGTGACCGTTGCCTCGATAACTTTCGAACGAAGGGAGATAAGAACTTGCAATTTTCAGGGTAGGTTGCGAATCCGAAAGGGAGAGTTGAGTTCGTTTTTGGGCATAATCGGTCTAACGGTTTCCGAGTTATACCCACCTGGAATATTATTTCCTTGATAACTCAAAAATAAATATTCGATTGAATTGAAGCTTGGTAACTAGTAGTAGAAAATCAACATAAAGACGTGTTTAAAATTTGGAAGAACCGTACCCCTAGAAAATTTCAAAAAAATCACGAAAAAAAAAATTGGTTCAAGCACTGACGTGAAGTCAGAAGCTTTTGCGCATATGTTCTATTGTCCATTCTTCTGTATTGGACACCCTTAATCGAATTTACCATGGTAAATTATGTTGTCCATTCTCCTGTATTGGACACTCTTAATTCGAATTTACCATGGTAAATTCGAATTATTTCAGATAGATCGAGTGATCGGTTTCGGAAATATTCATAAAAAAATGGTCATACGGCCATAACTCCGAAACCACTCGGTGGATTTCGCCCGTTAACGAACTCGTCCGAGATATTTACGCTGCAAACCTACCCTGCAAATGTAACTCCTTGCGTTCGAGAGTAAGAAGATTCGAAAATTACAGATATTTGGGCAAATTAATAAGCACTCTGTTCCGAGAAACAAGAGCACCAAAAAGTACGATCATTCAAATTTGGTTGCACATAATGCCTGTTCAAACGATCGAAACTTGGCGCCTCTGCGTGACGTAACTCGTCATATCTACTCTCACTCTCTTCTCGTGTCCGTTTCACTCTGTATTCCAGTGTAACACATCACCCTATAAAGGGCTCGTAGTCCGTATTGGCTGTAACAAGCAGATGGTACATATCGATTACGTCAGCTGTCGTAGCAACGATTCAGATGCGTTTCACCTCATTTGAATTTGCTTCTTCACTTACCGATTTTTAATACCGAAATATTCAAATTTTGTAAATTATGAAAGTAGATAAGGGCATATGTGATGATCTGATATTGATGTAGATTCAGAAAAATAATAAATTTATGGTTTTTCGTGTTACATACAAGAGACCTATTCAGAAGCAACGAAACGTAAAATACACAGGTAATCAAAATGAGTGTACGATCGTTTTAATAATATTCCCAAAGATTAGGCATTTGAGTATATTATTGCGCGTATGTTCTGGGTTGTGACCGACCGAAAGTTCGGTTTCGGTTTCGGCCAGTTTCGGCCAAGAAATCTAGTTTCGGCCTTAGTTTCGGCCCAAAATGGCCGAAACTTTCGGCCGGGCCGAAACTTGAATGTTTGACCAGGAGTTATAAGTCGGTATACATAATTGTCCTACGAGTTAATGTGATCTATCTTTGTTAAGACTGAGAATTCATGAGAATTCACATTAATGATTATTAATTAGATTACATAGGGTGATTCCAAATAAGACGTGAAACTTGGAGTATGACTCATTAGCTGTTGTTTAATCTATATTTATTAATAACTAAAAATCAACGGTTTTTGGACTTCGGGTGATTTTTAAAATATTTCTGAACTTATAGTACATATTTCGTCAATTTTGTCTACGTTGACCAAATTTGGTGATAATTTTGGTTTATTTTCATCAGAAAAGAATATGATATGTACGAAAAAAGCAAAACTATGCTGTATAAGAGGTTGAAAAAGATTTAGTATGATTTGAAATGTGGTATATGAATAAATGAAAAATCTATTTCTAATATCAATTTGTCTGCAACTTTCGAATTTCACAATTTTGTATGCCAAAATTATTTTAAAAACTTGCCAAATTCCTTCTTCATTCTCTTAAAGATTTCGTTAGATTGCTTAACTAGTTTCGTTTCAGCAGATTTTTTATAAGCAACCTTTTGAATGTCCGGCATTTAAAATAGTGAATGTGTATCAAAAGACAGCGTGAGTAAATTTCAGGCGGAAAATAACAACTTAAGACATCAGAAAGACGGCACGTGCTAGCCTATGGAATGGTGGAACATAATTTATGAATACATTTTCTAATGTAATTTCGAGCTTAGTTACAACAAAAAATATTGAATTCGTTATTTAGCTCTATTCGCTTCTTATATCCCCTTTCAAATCATACTAATTCTTTTTCAACAGAACCAGTACTCAAATATCTCGAAAACCGTTGATTTTTGGTCATCAATAAAAATGGCTCAAACCACAGCAAATGATCCATACTAACACCTCCTCTAAGGTTCACGTCTGATTTGGAATCACCCTGTATACTTCGACTGATTATTTTGATAACTTGGTAATAACAAAATAATAAATAAATATCTCAAAAAAAATGTCTTTTTATTTTATTTAACACTCCTTAACTATTTTTATATATATGCGAATAAAATTGGAAAAAATACATTAGATTTCAGTATGAAATATAAGGTTTCGGTTTCGGTTTCGGCCGAAACTGAGACCGTGGCCGAAAGTTCGGTTTCGGTTGGAATACCAGTTTCGATCGGACACTAGTTCTGGGGAACATCGGCGTTATCATTTTGCCCAAATGTCTGTAACTTTCGAATTTTTTTACGAAAATGGTCTCAAACGATTTGGTTCGACTCCCCAATGAAGAATTCGAGGTCAAATTTGATTCTGTCCGGCCGGCCGTCCGGCCGTTGCCACGATAACTTGAGAACGGAAAGAGCTAGCGACTTGAAATTTTCAGGGTAGGTGGCGTATCTCAAAACGACGGACAAGTTCGTTAATCGGCATAATCGGCCCAATGGTTTCCGAGTAATAATTTTGTTTTCAACCAATATAGATCCGATCGAATTGAAACTTGGTGAATAGTTGTGGAATATAAACCTAAACACGTTTGTGAAATTTTGTGAGAATCGTATCGCTAGAAAATTATTAAAAAATATTTTTGTTGTTACGATAACCTGAGAACGGAAAGAGATAGCGGCTTGAAGTTAGGTTGTGCATCTGAATGCGACATTTGAGTTTGATTATGAGCATAATCGGCCAAACGGTTTTAGAGTTATAGCCATCTGAAATTTGGTTGTTTTTTGTTCCTCATTAACTCGAAAAGTACTAAACCGATTGAATTCAAACATGGTTATTAGTTGTAGAAAGCCTACGCGAAAATTCTTACAAAATTTCGTGAGGATAGTATTTATAGAAAATTTTTAAAAAATCATTGAAAATTGAAGAAAAAAAATCTATATATCAGTAAATATTGATTTGAATTTGCTGTAATTTTGCAAGAGCCTTTAGAACCTAACTCTTCTGCCAAGTTTCAAGTTTTAACACGATCGGTTAAATATTGTTGGAGATTCGAGCAGCCTTGTGTGAATTCAGTAGATGGGTGACCGTTGCCTCGATAACTTTCGAACGAAAGGAGATAGGGACTTGCAATTTTCAGGGTAGGTTGCGTATCCGAATGGGAGAATTGAGTTCGTTTTTGGGCATAATCGGTCTAACGGTTTCCGAGTTATACCCACCTGGAATATTATTTCTAAATTTACCATGGTCAATTCGAATTAAGAGTGTCCAATACAGGAGAATGGACAACATAATTTACCATGGTAAATTCGATTAAGGGTGTCCAATACAGAAGAATGGACAATAGAACATACGCGCAAAAGCTTCTGGCTTCACGTCAGTGCTTGAACCAATTTTTGTATGAACATTTCGTTTTGGAACGGGCTACTGTGAAAACAAACGCGATTGAAATATGGGCTTTCAATCAACAAATTAGTATGAATAATAACAAGCAGTTTGAGTCGCAAATATCCAAATGAATGCGAACTCATGATATTATAAGGTAATATAAGAGAAGGTTATAAATAAGCATCTATTCCGTACATAAAACTAATTTAATTGAAGTGTCAGCTGTTTCAACACTCCATTGTTTTATTATCAACTGCCAACTGAAATGATATCAAGAACGGTAACATAATAAAGCTATTATTTCCATCGATAGATAATTCTGATCACTATTCCGCAATGGAAAATGCTACACGAACAATTTTCACTCCCCCACCTCCATTTTTTGCGCGCGTGTTCCGCAAGGAACAGCTTGTGGTCACTGTGGTCGCAAACGATTCAGTTCGACTCACTGATGAATAATCCGGGGTCAAATTCAATTCTGTCCGTCCGGTCCGGCCGGCCGTTAGCACGATAACTCTCGAACGGGGAATTTGCATTGTATGTTTGTAGCGTAAATATCTCGGACAAGTTCGTTAATGGGCAAAATCCACCAAGCCGTTTCGAAGTTATGGCCATTTTTAGTTAAGACGTTTTTCAAGAATATTTCCGAAACCGATCACTCGATCTATCTGAAATTTAGCATCAAATTGTAGAATCATGACCTTTATATGCGTGCAAAGTTTTGTATTGATCGGATGGCTAAAAACTAGAAAAAGTCAAGTATTTGAAAATGAAATTTTGTTTTATTATAACTCGAAAAATATTGATCCGATTGAATTGAAGCTCGGTAGTTAGATGCAAAGTACCGACGAAAACACTTGTGCAAAATTTCGTGGGGGTACCATGAGAAGAAAAAAATCAGAAAATGTTTAACTATTAGCGGACTATTTTGTTTAAAATTCCGAAACCTAATATCGGATTGAGTTCAATTTTGGTACTTCGGTAACCAATGATAACCTCTTGGGGTGTGCGAAATTTCACTGAGAACGGACCACTAGGAGCCTAAAAAATTGGTTCAAGCACTGACGTGAAGTCAGAAGCTTTTGCGCGTATGTTCTATTGTCCATTCTTCTTCCACCCTTAATCGAATTTACCATGGTAAATTCGATTAAGGGTGTCTTAATCGAATTTACCATGGTAAATTCGATTAAGGGTGTCCAATACAGAAGAATGGACAATAGAACATACGCGCAAAAGCTTCTGACTTCACGTCGGTGCCTGAACCCATTTTTTTTTTCATGATTTTTTTGAAATTTTCTAGGGGTAGGTACGGTTCTTAACGCAACCTACCCTGAAAATTGCAAGTCCCTATCTCCTTTCGTTCGAAAGTTATCGAGGCAACGGTCACCCATCTACTAAACTCACAGAAGAATGCTCGAACCTCCAACAATATTTAACCGATCGTATTAAAACTTGAAACTTGGCAGTAGAGTAAGGTTATGAAGGCTCTTGCAAAATTTCAGCAATTTCAAACGATTAGTTACTGATATATCTTTTTTTTTTATTTTCAATGATTTATTATATATTTTCTACAAATGCTATCCTCACCAAATTTTGCACACATTTCCGCGATGGCATTCTACAACTAATAACCATGTTTGAATTCAATCGGTTCAGTATTTTTCGAGTTAATGAGGAAGAAAAAACCACCAAATTTCAGAAAATTTCAGATGGCTATAACTCTAAAACCGTTTGACCGATTAGGCTCATAAACAAACTGAAATGTCGCGTTCTGGTGCACATCGCGTTGGCATTCTACAACTAATAACCATGTTTGAATTCAATCGGTTC
Organism: Halyzia sedecimguttata; assembly: GCA_937662695.2. Lineage (NCBI taxonomy): Eukaryota > Metazoa > Arthropoda > Insecta > Coleoptera > Coccinellidae > Halyzia > Halyzia sedecimguttata. Next base: position 16,739,787 of record OW569414.2, on the reverse strand, counting down.
AGTATTTTTCGAGTTAATGAGCAACAAAAAACAACCAAATTTCAGATGGCTATAACTCTAAAACCGTTTGGCCGAATATGCTCATAAACAAACTGAAATGTCGCGTTCTGATGCCCATCCTAACCTGAAAACTTCAAGCCGCTATCTCTTTCCGTTCTCAAGTTACCGTGACAACAAAAATATTTTTTAATAATTTTCTAGCCATACGATTCGCACAGAATTTCACAAACGTGCTTAGGTTCATATTCTACAACTACTCACCAAGTTTCAATTCGATCGGATTTATATTGGTTGAAAACAAAATTATTACTCGGAAACCACTGGGCCGATTATGCCCATTAACGAACTTGTCCGTCGTATTGGGATGCGCCCCCCACCCTGAAAATTTCAAGTCGCTAGCTCTTTTCGTTCTCAAGTTATCGTGGCAACGGCCGGACACAGTCAAATTTGACCTCGAATTCTTCGTTTGAGACCATTTTCGTCGAAAAATTCGAAAGTTACAGACATTTGGGCAAAACTATAACGCGATGTTCCCCAGAACACACGCGCAAAAATATAGACTCGATCAAATTGAAGCTTGGTAACTAGATGTAGAATACCTGTCTTAGGGCCGGTTTCTGAGGAATATAACATGTGGTTTATCCTCCGTTTATCTGTCCAATTCAATAGAATTCAGTAGATAAACTGAACATAAACTCCATTCAAATTCGTCAGAAACCGACCACTATACAGTTATTATACAATAAAGGAGAATGGACAATAGAACATACGCGCAAAAGCTCCTGACTTCACGTCAGTGCTTGAACCAATTTTTATTAGCATGTTTAATAGTATGAGCACAAAGAGTATTATATATTGTTAACAATCCCGCATTTTTGCGGATCCGCGGGATTGATAACTTTCATCCCGCGCGTTTGCGGGATTGAGGTTTTGGTGCGGGATTGGATTCCCTATTAATAACATAATCCTTGGAGCCAATATTGAAATTCATAATGCCTCTTTCGGGCATTTTTCGTTATTCGCATGAGCAGACGAGAAATGATTTAACTGCTGGAGTTTTCGTCTCAGAGGATTGGCGTTTTGAGGTGGAGGAAGCTATTCCTCCATAAAATCTACTTTTGAGGGTCCGCGCATGCGTGGATTGAATATGCGATATCTCCTAAACTACTGGTGTTGGTGAATCCGAATTTTGTGTGAGGTTTGTGATTTTGAGAGGACTTCAAGCCACGAGTGGACTGCACATGCGCAGAGCAGAAATAACTGTTTTTGGGATGTATAAGTTATGTTGGGAGTGGATTAGGAATATTTGTGATGGGTCTAGTGCTGAGCCGATATTGTGAGGTTGTGAAAGAAAATTCATTATGAAGTCAATCTGCAATTGGCGCGCGTGCTATAAACATGATTATGATTATACTGACCCTCCCAAGTCTTCCCCAAGGAGATCCCTCAGAAGCTCCTAGGAGCTTGTGCGACTAAGGAAAGTCAGTTGTGTTCTTTGTCAACTTTGTTACTCTATCCTTATGACAGCGTAGACAAAGCACTCTTAATTTTTGACCCGAAAATGAATGATGTCCACTACCATCTGGGTAGATCTCCGGCTCGTTCTATCCACTGAGCTTGAAACACTAATAATTTAATTCAAATTAGCCAACTTGAACACGCGCGCCAAAGAGTACTGACCTCACGTCAGTGCTTTTTCATATTTTTTTTAGGGCACCTATCAATTTGCCTAAATGTCCGAAATTTTGGAATTTTTGGCTGAAAATGGTCTCAAACGTTTAGTTTCGATTCACTGATGAAGAATACGAGGTCAGATTTCATTTGTCCGGCCGTAAGCACGAATACACTTCAACGAATTCAACTGCAGAGTAGATTTGGAGTCCAAATGCGTCGGTTGAATTCTTCAATGGGGAAAAGCATCCTAGTGGTTTCGGCGTTATAGCCAGATATCGCTGAAATTCGGATCTATATTATTGGGGAAATATAGAAAACTTATAACCAATACAGTTACCAGTTATTTATATTTAGTGAAATTTTGTGTGAATCGTATGGCAAGAAAATTTTAAAAAAATTATTAAAAAATATTTTTTATGTCACGATAACCTGAGAACGGAAGGGGATAGCGATTCGAAATTTTCAGGTTAGGCTGTGCATCTGAACGTGACATTTGAGTTTGTTTATAAGCATAATCGGCCAAACGGTTTGGGAGTTGTACCCATCTGAAATTTGGTTGTTATTTCCTCAATAACTCGAAAAATATAAAACCGATCCAATTCAAACATGGATATTAGTTGTAGAATGCCAACGCGAAAGTTCTTGCAAAATTTCTTGAGTATCCTATCACTAGAAAATTATTAAAAAATCATTGAAAAAAATTCTATAAATCAGAAACTATTCATCCGACATGGCTGAAATTTTGCGAGAGCCTTCAGAACCTAACTCTACGACCAAGTTCCAAGTTTGAACACGATCGGATCTATATTGTTGGAGATCCGAGCAGCCTTGTGAGTTCAGTAGCCGGATAGGTGACCGTTGCTTCGATAACTGTCGAGCGATAGAAGATAGGAACTTGCAATTTTCAGGGTAGGCTGCGCATCTGAATGGGAGAGTTAAGTTCGCTGTTGGCCATAATCGGCCCAACGGTTTCGGCGTTATCTCCATCTGGAATATTATTTCTTCGATAACTCAAAAAATATAGACTCGATCGAATTGAAGCATGCTAACAAGTCTAAGAATATCGACATAAAGACGTGTGAAATTTTGTGAGAACGGTACCGCTAGAAAATTTAAAAAAAAATTACGAAAACAAAAATTGGTTCAAGTACTGACGTGAAGTCAGGAGCTTTTGCGCGTATGTTCTATTGTCCATTCTCCTGTATTGGACACTCTCAATCGAATTAACCATGGTGAATTCTATAGTCCGTTCTCCTGTATTGGACACTCTTAATCGAAATTTACCTTGGTAAATTTCGATTAAGAGTCGAGAAGAATTTACCTTGGTAAATTTCGATTAAGAGTGTCCAAGATCAAGAGAGGATGTTAATTACAGAGGGCATCAGATTGCATTTACCATGGTGAATTCGATTAAGAGTGTCCAATACCGGAGAATGGACAATAGAACATAGGCGCAAAAGCTCCTGACTTCACGTCAGTGCTTGACAAATTATTTTTTTTCTTGATATCGTATAATATACAGGCAATTCCATCCAAAAAGCACTTTTCACCATATTCTTACATCTCGGCAAAATTTCGAATGATACTGTATAATTGGGAACATATTCCCTTACAGGTAACTAATACAAAGGACATTGGTGAACTACTCCCAAAATTTCTTGCTGTCAAAATGAAAAAAAATTTGTTCCGCTCCAGGAATAAACACCAGAACAACCTGGGCTGCCGGTGAGTGACACTGAAATTCTTAGCCCAATCACAAAGTAGCGATGTGAATCAGAGAATACCAGACCTGATGCTTACTTTCTGAGTCTCCTTCTTAGTCACTTTAGCAAGCAGGAACCTGAACACATTGAATGAGAACCACTTACATGGTCACTCTTTCAAACTTGGTGGAAAGGGAGTCCCTACATTGGAACGCCAATTGCTTTTTCGTATTAGTCTTTTATCATTAGCATAATTTGCCTAGGAGTATGTTCAGTGCAACCTGTACCAGTGCCTTCATGAATGCAGTAACAACAGTATCTTTTTGTGGTATTTCTTAACCTGGATTCCTTTTTATATCATTCATCTTTCACTTCAATCGTATATTTATAATATTGTTAATAAAATATTGGAGGTTAGTAGAACAGCAACATCCAAAAATCAAAAATTTTCCACAGGAAATGCCATCAAAAGGGTGCAAAACTAATGCTACAGGATTTGGGTAACTTGCTTGGTAACTCTCCCACTCTCCAATAGTTGGAATAATTTGATAAATTGTTATTAGCAATCTGATCAGAGAGTTTCTCAACTGAAGTTACTAGCAGTCATTAGTGAAAAGGTAAAGATTCTTAAAACTGACTCACCCTCATCCTCATTCAGGTCACTGAATTTAATACCACCACTGAAAATGAAACCATTGTAGTTGATCACTTACAATACAAGCAATAGGGTAAATGTAATGACAAGACTTTTGTGTCTGTAATTTCTCTCACAACTAACCTGAGTAAGACCGATGCAGTTTCTGGTACTCGGAATACCTAGAAAAAATAAATAAAGTATGACCTGAAGGCAGTTCTTAACAAGTACTACGAAATAGGTAAATATTCCATATTTTCCAGAAAGGGGGTGACTAACCTTCCATCCCAGATTTTCGAAAAATGTGCACAGTCTTGTTTGCCCGGTAGTTTTACCACCACATGGCCCTGAAACAGGTAGAAGTCTATTAATATACAGTCGATATTCAAAGTATTTTCACAATTACCTCCTGTCAGTACCAATCTATAGCATATTTTGTCATGCCCATTTTCTCTTATATCATCCATGATCACCAAAATACACAACACAAAGCTTATAAATAGCAGAAACCACTGTTGTTAAAAACTGATTCAATAGATACCGAAATGTAGAGTTGTCTATGATGAACGAAGTAATAAGATATGAATTCCTGGACACATTGTTTTCAAAATATTGAAATCATGGAGCGGTTATGGTCAACCGCACGAGGCGGACGTCATTTAATAAAAATCAAAAGTTTTCAGACACTAAAGTGAAATACTGAATTACTACCACAGATAACTACTATTTTGTATTTATAGCTCGCAGTCATAGAAACTTGTTACCATAGAAATCATAGAATAGAATATTTCTGTCAGATGATTGCAGCACAGAATAAATCGTACAGGATTCATAGAATCATATATATAGCATGTTGCAGAGACTAGTCTCTGTGCCCTAAGCCCTAACCAGCTCCTAACATATTTTATAACTAAGTTCGAAAACTTTCATATTTGATAACTTTATTTTACTTTTATTGGTTTCCAATTTTTTCCATTACCATAATATAATAATATATTTTTTTCTGCAGCTGGTTGAAAAGTTACACTGAGGTTGAATAAAATTTCCCAAATAATTCGTCATGTACAGTGTACAGTGCCAAACTTGAAAAAAATCCGGGTTTGATGTATAAAGGGTTAGATAAATTGTCAAATTAATATTTACTAAATTTGCATGAAATAAGAAACGTAAGTATTTTCAATCAATAATCGCTTCATTCTTCTCACACAAAAGCATGCGCTCTCCTTAGCGCATGTTCCAATTTACTTCAGGTTTGTTATGGGTTATGTTATATTTCCTGACTTCTGAATTTTCCTGAATAGGTTTAATTTCGTTTGCTTCAGAATAGTATTTCTTTAGATTCAATAAACAAACTGATAAACACTTTATCTTATGGCATCCTTTGAAGATATCGATAGCGGAATGGAATCTCAAGAAACTTCTCAGTCTGGTCCAAAGGACTTCTCTCCAGAAAAAAAACTTGAGCTTGAGTCAGACTATGGCGATGAGGTAACTTGGAAGCGATATTTTCATCTAGATAACATAATAATTACTCCTAATATTTAGCCTGATGAAACTCTGAGTGAACGTTTATGGGGTTTGACAGAGATGTTCCCTGAAACTGTGCAAAATGCATCACAGATGATATCTGAAGTTACACAGTCGAGCATGAAGAATTTCTATAGTTTTTCAAGATCGGCTATGTGGATAATATTCAGCACTTCCATTATACTCTTTGCTCCTGTTATTTTTGAAGTAGAAAGAGCTCAAATGGAAGAAATGCAAAGAAGTCAGCAGAAACAGGTAATCTCACATAACAGTATATTCATTTGATAAATTGAATATGAAAGGTATGCCCCCAAATCTATAATGCTTAATTGATTTTATCCACTTTATAAGGATAAATATAAAACATAGAAATATGGATCATGCGGAGTAATATCAATAAGTGGAAAAGTTTAACCATAAAAGAGAGAATATCACTTTTAGGAAAGCTAACCACTGATCGTAGATGAAAGGACTAGTAGAGACCAAAGTTTTGGAGCAATCCACAGAGTGTGTATGATTTCATCAAAGTTGAATAGCTACATACCGCGGTTTCATCCTTATTAGGAATCATCAGTGGAGCACAATTCATCGCTGATGAAATCAACACTACGAAGTAACCGGTTTAAAGAAAACCAGCATTCACTTGTGAGTAGAATTTAGACACAAGTGACACCTGGAAATCAATCAACCAAGCTCCTCGCTATGGCTACCCAAAACTACAGATCTCTACGTGTATTCTTTACCCCTATGTGGTCATCAGCAAGTACTCGGATTTGAGTCTCATGCTATTGACCAATGGGGAGCGAAAACGCCCTGGTTATCACGCAATGCGCAAAAGGAGCCATAAAAGAGAGAATATCGCTTTTAGGAAAGCTAACCACTGATCGTAGATGAAAGGACTAGTAGAGACCAAAGTTTTGGAGCAATCCACAGAGTGTGTATGATTTCATCAAAGTTGAATAGCTACATACCGCGGTTTCATCCTTATTAGGAATCATCAGTGGAGCACAATTCAACGCTGATAAAATCAACACTACGAAGTAACCGGTTTAAAGAAAACCAGCATTCACTTGTGAGTAGAATTTAGACACAAGTGACACCTGGAAATCAATCAACCAAGCTCCTCGCTGTGGCTACCTAAAAATTATTTTAGTTTGCGGAATTACCCGTTAAACTTTTCCACTTATTGATAAATATAAAGTTTTGCACATATAATAAGTTCTGTTTCTCGTGTTAATTGCAATTCATCACAAAGAAAGTGATCATTTCCATCAAGGTATATGACTTGAAGTAATTAGAATTGTCTTTAATAGATTCAGGGCAAATATATACTTTGAGTGATTATCTATTGATTTATTTTAGTTGGTGGATATTGATTTGAAAATATTTATTGATTTCACAATTATTCCAAAATCAGGAGTAGTAAATCTAAATAAATGTTGATGGAGACAGATAAATTCAGATAGCTTCAAAAGTAATACAACGAATTCCAGGAAAGACTTCCCTTACTCTATACAGCAGGGGTGGCCAACCGGTCGATCGCGATCGACTGGTTGATTGTGGCCATAGGTCCAGGCGATCGTGGCGATCAGGACGTTACAAAGCGAAAGCTGAAGACTAAATTTCGATATCTATTACCGCTTCGGAGGATTTACGAAAGAAATTTTGTTCCCGTCCAGACTCCGAATCGCGAGAACATCAAAGGTCGAAAGGTTAAGTTATATGGATCTGATATGATCCTGGTTCGAAAGTAGCACTTGCTGGCGAGTTTATGTCGAAAGATCGATATACTCAATAAATTATATGAGGTTTTTCGTTTCGTAACGTTTATATTAAAAATCGACGTAAGGAAAGGTGCTATTTTTCGCAAGAATTCTAATTTCTTTGCACCAACAAAAAAAATCGTCCAATTCGAAGAACAAGTTCGTTAATGGGCATAATCGGCGGAGTAATGGTTTCCGAGTAATAATTTTGTTTTCAACCAATACTAATCCAATCAAATTGAAACTTGGAGAGTAGTTGTAGAATACAAACCTAAGGACGTTTGTGAAATTTTGTGTGAATCATATCACTAGAAAATTTAAGAATATTATTTATGTCACGATTAGGTTAGGTTGTGCATCTGAGTGCGACATTTGAGTTTGTTTATGGGCATAATCGACTGAATGGTTTAGGAGTTATACCCATCTGAAATTTGGTTATTTCTTCAATAAATCGAAAAATTCAAAATCAATCCAATTCAAACATAGTTATTAGTTGTCGAATGCCAACGCGAAAATTCTTGCAAAATTTCGGGAGGATCGTATCACTAGAAAATTAAAAAATTTTAAAATTTTAAAATCATTGAAAATCATCGAAACAAATTCTATGTATAAAAAATGCTAAAAATATACTCCATTCACTTTTATAAAGTCTCCCGGTTGGCCATGATTTAGGTCTATCACGTTTTAGTAACTAAAACACAGCCAGGTTGGCACTACTGAAATATCGTCAAGGTCAAAACAATTCGCTGAGACGTTGCCAATTTCTACTCTCAACATATTCTTCGAATAATAAAGAACTCTTCGCTTTGAAATTGAAAATGCCGAAAGTAGTTTTGAAGAAGCAGAAGTGCTATATACAGAACCGAAATCTGCAATAGGAAAACTTCATTCTGACATGTTGAACTCTCGAATGAAATTACTTAGTTTCCTATCATTATATTTTATTGAGGTGAGAATGCCTCGGGTTTCGTATTACTACTACATTTTGCAACTGGCGTATTTCAAATTGTGCAACAAGGTATTTAAATGTCCTCTTGAGAAAAGTCGTGAATTCCATAGGTACGTCTGTTCGTTTAGAAGTTTTCCTGCCGGGTTATTCCTTAGACTATAGTCTAAGGGTTATTCAGGTACTTTTATTCTTTTTTCAAATGAACTATCACAAAGTACTTAACGGACTTCTCTATCCATTAGTTTTCAATACAATTCCAACACTTGATTCTTGATTTCCATACAATAAAATAGCATAATTGAATCTTCCAACCAGTTTATAAACGTGAAATATTTCCAGTAACAACAGAGGAAACATTTTCTTCTACAGTCGCCATCAGGACTGGAATTATGGAATTCACATAATATCTTCTCAAATTCATTATTTTTCCGAAGTAAATTCACATTGTGAAAATACGTAGTTACTACGACTTCTTTGTAGAGGACAACGTTGCGTAGTTATCTGACAGGAAAATGACTATAACCTAACATTTTTAAAATATACATGGTGAAATGTGTCAAATTTTCATGGCCAACCGGGAGACTTTATAAAAGTGAATGGAGTTTTTTTATACATCACGTGATTAATGGACGACCCCTAAGGTCAATTTGCTTTGGCGCGCTCACTTTACCATGGAGACCCCTCAGAAGCTCCTTGGAGCTTGTGTGAGTTATGAGAGTCTGTTGTATGTTCTGTGTTGGCTTTGTTACTGTCCTTTCGCCAACTTAAGTATTGAACCTCATGGAAAAATGTTATTCCTACTTGAGATTGGAGCAGGACTCAAATACTTCATCGTCTATGGAAAATTGCTAGAGGATATTTTTGCCCTGAACTATTTCTTGGTTATTAATTTTATTCCTCTTCTGAATACAGTAAGAGCCTCGGAAAAAAGAGGAAATAATTGTCTTAAGAATACTAACTAAAAAAAATACAATGCTGATATTTTTATAAAAATTAAGCTATTGAATTTAATATTATATATTGTATTAAATTTGTATTTTCAGATGTTATTAGGACCTAACACAGCGGTGTCTGGTGGTATGGCGCCAATGATGCCATCTATGCCACGATAAATTGATAAATTCCGCCATTTTGTACTTCAGATACAAATTCTTGATTGTAAATTTGTTGTTATTGTGTTTATTGCAGTCATGCGTCACATGTACATTGTTACATCTACACTTACTATTGTAAAGTTTAAGTAGAATAAATTAGATGAAAAACAGATTGTTTTATTTTTGAGTGCTATAAATTAACAATACAAACCCCTCAAGAATGGTACCTATTAAATAATATGAATATTTTGATTACCTAAATCATGAGATTCAATTGTTCAAGTTTCCTGAGTCTATATTACCTTCGTTAAGAATATAACCCAAGGATCACAGGGACCTCCCATATGTACAGGGTGATTCGCGAAGACCGTTGGTTAGAATATTTCCAAGAAAGACTCGAGATGAACACTTGAAATTTTATAGTTAAGCTTTGTTAGGAGAGATGAATTCTTGGAAAAAAATTCAGATTCGTTCGACTTTACCATGGTGAATTCTATTGTCCGGTCTCCTATATTGGACACTCTTAGAGAGTGTTCAATACTGGAGAATTCACAATTGTAAATTCGATTAAGTGTGTCCAATACAGGAGAATGGACAATAGAACATTCACGCAAAAGCTCCTGACTTCAGTGCTTGGATCAATTTTATTTTTATTTCAATGTCAGTCATGAGAAAAACCTCAAAACTCATTTTGTTCAAATGAGAACTATAACTGAAAATCTAGAAGTTATTAACATTGCAATGAAGCCCTATTTGGGAAAATTTAAAGGGTTTTTTCAGATTTCACACAATATATATAATATGTAAGTGGCACATCAAAACAATGTAGAATTCAATGGATAACCTGATTATCAATGAAAAAACTGGGTATTACAATTAAAAAAATGAAAGTTGATATCATTTCCGGTAAAACCGGAAGTCGAAAAAATCTGAATTTTTTTCCAATAATTCATCTCTCATAACAAAGCTTAACTATAAAATTTCAAGTGTTTATCTCGAGTCTTTCTTTGAAATTGAAACGGTCTTCGTGAATCACCCTGTATATCTCGGCGATCTCTTTCCAGGATATTCCTTTTGCGATATCGCTGGAAGGTCGACAAGAACTCTATATCAGCTCAAAATGTCAGCTACAGGGGATAAGCCCAGTAACATTTCAGAGACATCATATTAGAAAGTTCCCATCAGAATAATACGGTTTTTTCAAAACAAACATAAATTTAATTGAAAAAATATAAGGTTCATAAATTCAAATATGTATATCAAATGAATTGAAATCAACACAAATGTAAACAGCTTAACAAGAGTATATCAGGTACAAAATGCAAATCAATATTTCTTTCAACAAAAAAAACAAATAAACATGAACATGAAAAATTATAGAAAAATAAAAATAAAAGAAAATATTAAATTCAGTCAGACTCAGACATAGGTAGTGTCACACAAATATTACTGCAACTGTGAAGATACAGAAATAATTAATTTTTATTTTCTACTTCATAATGTTAGTTACATATCACACAACCGAAATATTTATATTTACCATCAAAATCCGAACCGATGAGCTCGCAATATACGAAACATGATTAATTGATACACAACATGGATGGTGAGAAATGAATAGACCATCTTGTACCTATATATATATATATAGTGAATCAGTCTATCGGGGATAGCCGAAAATTGAAAAAAATATAAATAGATGGTATCATCAATATTTGAACGAAAATATCCATATTATTATATTCAAACGCAAATATCCATATTTTTAACCTGAAGTTATTTGTTTCATTCCTAATTTATTATTCATTCAATTAAGTTCGTGAAAATTCAGTCAAAAATAAGTTAGTTGAGATCAAGACACAATCAAATAGTCGGAATATTGAAAAATGTAACACTGAAAACATTCCAAAGCTCGGCTTCGAATAGGTACTTGTTTCTTTAGAATAGAAAATGTCTAGTAGAAAGTAGAAATGAATAGTGGAAAGATTGTATGAAATGTTTCTCCCCTCTTAAAAAATAATTCCCTGATTGGAGAATAAACAATTATTAGGTTTCAAATATCGGAGAAGCCTGGAATTAGGTAAAACAATAAAGCTTATTATCTTTTATAGTTCAGAAAGAATATGTTATCACTCGAATTAGAAGTCCAAAGATAAAAAGAAATTGTTCATTTACACCAATCACTGTTCAGTTTTCCACAATACTTTCTTATATAGAAATATAATAACAACTTGAAAACACTTTTTTAAAAAATATGGAGAACTATTGAAAGCAGTTCATTCTAATGAAAAAATACAACGATCTAATCTATACGATGGTTATCTACCATCTTGTCTATGTTATCTACAGACTTGCCTTATCCTACGAGGTATCCACCTTACGTGAACTACTATGCTGAATAATCATTCTGGCGGTCAACGCTACCGCTCGCAACTATGCAATATTGCAATATGTTTCCTTTGAGGAATGTACGGGATCAGCTTACATATTACCTCCCCCTTTTAAAGAACTGAGTTCAATCTCAATGGTTCAACTCTGTTTTTCAATCAGTTTTGAAAATTTAATTATGAATACCTTATATAATATAATGAAAATTCCAATTAAAAAGATTATTAGGAAAATGAAATAAAGAGAGGAAATATAATTAGGGTGTAAATTCCACTTATACAAGTTGGATTCTGCAAAATATGATACATTCAAAGGTTCTATGATTAAATCCTGAATATGTGAGAAATTCATATTATTCAATTGAAATAGATGGTACACATGATTAGTTGTTGATGGATGAAATGTCTTGTGACCATTGGATATGTGACATTTACTCTCTACTAAAAGAATTTTTCTTGGTTCATGTTCATATGATAGATGTCCTGAACAATTTTATTTCAACAAATCATTAAATACAGATAGATAATTTCCATCAGGTAATAATATCAAGTTGTTCACTTCCTGAGCACTTTGTCTGGAACAGTTTTCTCTTTTTTGCGCGTATGTTCTGGGGAACATCGCGTTATAGTTTTGCCCAAATGTCTGTAACTTTCGAATTTTTTGACGAAAATGGTCTCAAACGATTAAGTTCGACTCCCCAATGAAGAATTCGAGGTCAAATTTGATTCTGTCCGTCCGGCCGTCCGGCCGTTGCCACGATAACTTGAGAACGAGAAGAGCTAGCAACTTGAAATTTTCAGGGTAGGTGGCGCATCTCAATACGACGGACAAGTTCGTTAATGGGCATAATCGGCCCAGTGGTTTCCGAGTAATAATTTTGTTTTCAGCCAATATAAATCCGATCGAATTGAAACTTGGTGGGTAGTTGTAGAATATGATCTTAAGCACGTTTGTGGAATTTTGTGCGAATCGTATGGCTAGAAAATTTTTAAAAAATTATTAAAAAATATTTTTGTTGTCACGATAACTTGAGAACGGAATGAGATAGCGGCTTGAAATTTTCAGGTTAGGATGAACACCAGAACGCGACATTTCAGTTTGTTTATGAGCATAATCGGCCAAACGGTTTCAGAGTTATAGCCATCTGAAATTTTCTGAAATTTCGTGGTTTTTGTTCCTCATTAACTCAAAAAGTACTGAACCGATTGAATTTAAACATGGTTATTAGTTGTAGAATGCCAACGCGGAAATGTTTGCAAAATTTGGTGAGGATAGCATTTGTAGAAAATTTTTAATAAATCATTGAAAATAAAAAAAAAAAATTCTATATATCAGTAACTATTCGTTTGAAATTGCTGAAATTTTGCAAGAGCCTTTATAACCTAACTCTACTGCCAAGTTTCAAGTTTTAATACGATCGGTTAAATATTGTTGGAGATTCGAGCATTCTTGTGCGAGTTCAGTAGATGGGTGACCGTTGCCTCGATAACTTTCGAACGAAAGGAGATAGGGACTTGCAATTTTCAGGGTAGGTTGCGCATCCGAAAGAGAGTGTTGAGTTCGTTTTTGGGCATAATCGGTCTAACGGTTTCCGAGTTATACTCACCTGGAATATTATTTCCTTGATAACTCAAAAAATAAATATTCGATCGAATTGGTGCTTGTTAACTAGTAGTAGAAAATCAACATAAAGACGTGTTTAAAATTTTGTAAGAATCGTATCCCTAGAAAATTTGAAAAAAATGACGAAAAAAAAAATTTCAAGAACCGTACCCCTAGAAAATTTTTAAAAAGTCACGAAAAAAAAATTGGTTCAAGCACTGACGTGAAGTCAGAAGCTTTTGCGCGTATGTTCTATTGTCCATACTTCTGTATTGGACACCCTTAATCGAATTTACCATGGTAAATTATGTTGTCCATTCTCCTGTATTGGACACTTAATTCGAATTTACCATGGTAAATTCGAATTGAGAGTGTCCAATACAGGAGAATGGACAACATAATTTACCATGGTAAATTCGATTAAGGGTGTCCAATACAGAAGTATGGACAATAGAACATACGCGCAAAAGCTTCTGACTTCACGTCAGTGCTTGAACCAATTTTCTTTCACAAACTCACTATAACATAAGGGTGGTTTCACTAGTTTATTCTGCGGGCACAACATCCATTCTTCTACATGTTGACAATCTTCATATAGGGACCACTTGATTTCTTCTTGTTGGATCAATAGATACTTCGGTTGATCTATAGGGTAGGTATTTAGGAAGGGAATAAATTTAAGTTCATAGGTTTCGAAAGGAATGGGATTTACCAAAGGTACTCTAATCACAAATAATATTTGTTCGTTTTGAATTTTAACTGATGTGAAACATACTGAGTAGAAATCTTTCAAGTATATCAAATGCCTAAGTAAATCATTATTTTGGACATAGTTTCTGAAATAATTTAAAGGTAATATTGATTCATGCAACAAATGTAGTCTAGCAAAACTAACTAGATATTTTAATTTGTTCGAATTGTAAAAGAATAATTTTGTCTAGAATCTGTTGAAGTTTCCTGAACTTATTCGTTTGTTGTACCATGATATTCGTTTGATTTTGGAATCTATTGGATATAGAATTAATTACACTTACAACTTGATTTTGACTTGTTTCTATGGTACCTACATTATTTTGTAATTTTTGAATATACCCTTGATATAAAGATTCATCCTAAAACAAATGATGTTTATTTTTTTCGTTGCTTGATTCTATTTTTATGATAGATATGGCCTTTATCAGGCTCTTTTATCCGAATATTATTCAAAATTTTTATTTTTGATTCTTTAAATCGAGGTTTCAATTTTGCATCTGCTGGCAATTTTAAATACGTTTTTCTATTTTCGTCAAGAACAACATTTTCTGTTCGGTGCTGATTTTCCTTCCGCCTTCTGATTTCGTTTTTCTTATTGTTATTCGTTAGAACTTCAGAAATGTTTTTTAAATTTTGATTATATTGTTCAATATAGTTTGATACTTTCTCGTTTTCAGTATTCTCAACAGGGAGACTATAATTCAAATCCGATTCATTACTCTGTAAAATCTTGGTGACTTGGTTTTTAATATTTTCATCTAAGTGATCTAAATCTACTGATAATTTCTCTCGAGGTTTTACTTGTTGTAAATGGAGTTCATGGGAAACGATTCCATTAGTCAGTATTTTATTTTTAAGGTCTAAATTGAGTTGCAAATCTTTCATCAAATTATATCCTATAACGCCGTCATATTCACAGAATATACCCTAATACCCTAATATACCTAAGGTATATTCTGTGGTCATATTGGGGATGAAATTTATAAACTATGAATGGGTACGTTGTGTCACAACCAACCATATCAAGAGGAAATAGAAGTTTATTTTTACAGAAGTCTTTTCCTGTACCTAGCTGTTGTGAAATTCGTCATTTCTTCATAGATTGAGTTAGGAAAATAATTATACGCAATCATTGGATCAATAATGGAAATGGAGCTACCTGAATCTACTAACAATTTACAAGGGGGGTTTTCTAACCTTATATATGGGAGACTAGCGATTCTTTCATGGTTGAAATTTAGGTCATGTGTGACTGGTAGGCAGTTTCTTGAAAATTTTGATCTACATTATATGATTGAGCTTTTTCCGAATTTTGATAATCCGTATCGTGGTTTTGATCGACATCTACGTCATATTGTTCGTATTCAAATGATTCATTTTGTTGTTCCGTGTTATACAATTCTTCTGACATGAAATTTGGTGGTGCATTGGGCCTAAAATGATTTTCTCTAGGTTGATAATTCGGTTTTTTCTGTCTTATGCTTGTTGACTCATTTGGTCGTTTAGTTGGCAAAATTCTTGTTCTTACGGACATTGGTTCCGGTCTGTTATTAGGTCTATAATTGGGATTAGGTTTGAATACATCGGGTGGTTTGCCAAACACTTGATCATTCGTGAAAAATTTTGGTTGGGTTATATCTCTACGTGATTGCATTTGTAAGGGTTGACTTGGAAAGTTACTATACCCTTCGTTATTTGTGAAAAATTTTGATTGAGCTAAATTTCGATTGGGTTGCATTGACAAATTTCTATTTTGATTATAATTTGTTTGTTGAAGTATATTATGATTTGGGAAATTAATTCTTTCATTTTTCGTTGGAGGACTATGCGAAAATGACTTAAAATTTGGAATGAAATTTAACTGTTGTCGCTTAATTTCTCGATTTTCCAACATTTTGCAGGTATCATCGAAATTCTTAACATTACTATCTAAAAGATTCCTGACATTTTCATCTACGTTGTTGTAAATAACTCTGTGTCCAATTTTTTCCGATATATTTCTATAAATTACGAGTTCATTCATATTAAAGCCTTGCATTTGTAATTGGTAGTCAAATTGTAATTTCGTATGTTTAATTCTTTCAAGGAAATCTAAAAGGGATTCTTTATGTGTTCTACGCAAATTTTGATATTGATCTTGCAATACATCAAAATTGATTCTAAATCCAAATTTATTGATTAATGCTTGTTTCAATTCTACCCAGGAGTTTGGAATAGGTCCTGAATTTATAATTATTCGAGCTTCATCAATGATTCTAGATTTTATTACGGCAAAACAATATTGATTTATTCTAGAGTTTCCTGTTGAACCAAACTGTTCTATATAATTTTCTATCTCTACAATAAATGATTGTAATTCGTGAGAATTTCCACTAAATTTTGGTAAGAGATCTCCGAATAATTTTAAATCATTAATATCAGTATTTGCGTGACTAATTGTTGGTTGAGTCATTTTTAAATTTTTAAATTGCTCTAATAAATTCTCAATTTTGGAATATGAGATATACTCAGTTTGTTTCTTACAAAATAATAAAAAAAATTAATCTAATATTCCTTTGGTCTAGGGAATAGGAAAACTAGGAAGTCATAGATCAACTTACTTTCAGTTCTTCCAATCCTCGCTGATAGGCGCTACTCGATCAGTCTAAGGGTGTCTTCGAATGTTGAAAAGTTCGCAAGCAGGTCGGAGAGGGTTCACCTTTCTGTTCGTCAGGGATTCAGCCTTTCTTCTTGATCTCTTGCTCACTCGTGGGTTGGTTGTAGGTTCTTGATCAGTTTTTCACCGGTATGGGATTGACGTCACAATTTTCTCACAACTTTTTTTCTGGATTCTGTTCTAAGAAATGATTTTCACGTATTTTTTTCTCAAAAAAACTAACAGCATCCCATCCTCGTCGCCAGAAATATAATAACAACTTGAAAACACCTTTTTAAAAAATATGGAGAACTATTGAAAGCAGTTTATTCTAATGAAAAAATACAACGATCTAATCGATACGATGGTTATCTACAGACTTGCCTTATCCTACGAGGTATCCACCATACGTGAACTACTATGCTGAATAATCATTCTGGCGGTCAACGCTACCGCTCGCAACTATGCAATATGTTTCCTTTGAGGAATGTACGGGATCAGCTTACATATTAATATAAAATACAAGTAGAACGAATAATAAAACCATCACTATTCCTATATTCCTTAGGGTTATAAAATGAATATGAAAAATATTTAGAACGAAGAAATGCCAAACAAGTGTCTTGCACTTTGCACTCCTCCCTCCCACACAATATCGACGGTGGCATGTATATATATACCTAGATTTCAAAGGGACGCCGACAACTCTTCTGCCACCGGTGCGGGAATTTATTGCAGGCAGATAACAATGATTGGAGAAAACATGTGGAAGCGGGACCTTTGATTTGATGTTATTTTAATACTAACAGCAGAATTTTGCTCTAGGTCTGGTAGCGTTTCGTTTCGTGTGACTAATAATTTACACGTTGATTCGATCAGGCGCCCGGGTACCCCTGTTGACCTCCGGGGCCCTACTCTTAAGCGTACTAATTAAGCGTACCGGTTAATCCGCCACTGGGTTCGCTGCGATATCGCAGGAAAGTCGCGATAGCACTATATCTCCTCGAAATGTCCGCCAGAGGGGATGAGCCCTGTAATATCTCAGATACATCACATGGGGAAGTTCTTAAACTGCTCACCCTGGGAACTATTTTGAGAGGTTCACTGCGATTACCCTGGGAGGTCACCAAGAGCCCTAAAATCTGAGATGTATCACATGGAGAAGTTCTCTGACTGCTCAACCAGGGCAGTACTGATGAGAGAAGATCGCTGCGATATAGATCATAGATCTATAATCCATATATCCTCAAAATGAGCTGTAAATGTGCGTCGCCGAATACTTCACTTTGATGCGTATTGCGTAGATCCTGATCCGGTAGATCGAGATTCGACTCGCCTTATTAAGGATGCGGTTCTTCTTCCGGGTACGGCGTAGAGGGTGGTGCCATCTACCGGTGGAAACGAGAAGTGGCAAGGGATGGAGTAGATCCCTACAACGCACCCGCCCTAATTTCTTATTCTAGTTGAATTTGCGATGACTTGAGGAGCTCGCAATAGGAATGTTTTATTCTCGTTACACTCGTGATTAGAGTTGGGCATAATTGAATGATTTAAATAATCGATATATAGGTTCTCGAGAGATTTCAATAATCGAATGATCATTCGAGATATTGATCATTCGGTATTTCTCTCAGTTCTCATTGCGTCAGCTGCTTCGGTTATCCCTTATCTTCAATATAATTGCGTCGGCTTCCTACAGTATTAAGTTTCTCATTTTATGGCTTTCTTTTATTACATTGCCGTTGGTCCTTTGATAATTTATTATTATACTATTTTGTTTTGTTCCAATATTTGAATTAGAGTTGGGCATAATCGAATGATTTCAATAATCGATATATAGGTTCTCGAGAGATTTCAATAATCGAATGATCATTCGAGATATTGATCATTCGGTATTCCACTCAGTTCTCATCATATCTGAATATTTTGAACGAACACCTACTGAATAAGATAAGAATAATAATGAATACCTCAATTTGCAATGGAATAAATAATAAAATCATTCACTGGCTACTTTTTCGGCAGCACCCGACCAGAATCCAGATGGCAGCCATAAATTCTATCGATTGTTGAAGAAACCTTTCATATCTCATACTTATATATGCCATGCCGCCAAAGGAACTTCAAAATATCAAAACATTCAGAACGTATACGAACGAATTACGAGTACGAGTATCTCGTATCTCATTTCATTTCATTCAATTCTTGCTCGAGTCGAGTGATATCTCATCTGGATGCCATATGATAGACGACAGAAAATCATTCGAATGAATTCACTCACATTTTTCAGAACATCTCGAGATATCTCGAGATGTTTCAATAATCGAAATGTTCGATTATTTTCACTTGAGAGGTCCCATCACTAATTAATAGAGGTATTAAGGAAAGCATTCAAGAGGAAACAGGCTGTATACCATGAGCAAAAAATGGAATGAAATATTCAAAAATGTATTTCCAATCATTATTCAAATTAACCTTGTTTGACAAATTAAAACGTAGGTACAAGTTACTAAGTCAGAATATTTATTTTCGAAATGACAACTTTTCATTCTTCAAAGTATGTAAAACTTATAATCTATGGAAAAGTTAGTTAATTAAGTACATACAAACAAAACCCATTCGAGGATGGATCATTAACTACCTGAAATTTAATTGTTGGAATATTGAAGACAATTACAATTATTTGTACGAATACATTATTTTTATAATCTGAGAAAACTATTAGTAGTAAAACGATAGTTTACCGAAATATTTCTCACGATGGTATCCACTGATGATAAAGAGGTGCTCATTTTACAATATGTATATCATGATTTGCAAAGAATATTTCTCCTACCGAAAGATGGTCATGATTTTGATAGAGCATTCTTCTTAAAAATGTACCTAATATATGGAACCTTTGGTTGCCCTATTTTTGTTGGCTTATTGAGCTTTCTTCACCAATCATATCAGCGTAAGATATTATATTTTAGTCATATATCAAACCTCATAGTTTTAATAAGGTTATTAGGTAAGTACGTACAAAATTTTTCTTAGTGAAAAAAATCATTTTTTAAGAATGAGATTATTTTGTGCTCATGTTCTAGGGAACAGCGTGCTATCATCTTACCGAAATGTGTGTAATTTTCAGCAGACGAGACGAGACGAGACGTTTTGAAAAATATTATAGTCGAGACCGAGACCGCATACACCGCAACCCGGGAGTCTCATTAAATTTTTTTTAATATTTTTATTCGCAAAATTAGAAAATGTCTACCTAGATATCAATATATTATACAAAATATCAACTCATGTTGGTAATTTTTTCACTTTTTTATTTCAACTTGTTAACTGTTCGTATAACTTCTTATAGTAACGTATCTCTTATCATAAATATCTATCCTTGCAGATTTTTATATTTTGGGTTTGAATGTGTTTTCTTCAAGATCGATTTTTCACTCTCGGTTGAGTATATGTGTCTATAAACCACTGAGTAATAAACGTATCGAAAGCGTTTCTTTGGCTCGAAAATTTATACCTGGAAGATCGTCTTATTTACTACAGATACATACAGTAAACTTCTCTTATATACGACTCAACCTATTTCAACACCCACAGAAAACAATTGGATATGAACAGTTTCCACTATAATTACCTATATATTTTGTCTATAGGTATTATACATCAATCGTTATAGAAATACACGATTTTTTAAGACCTTGCGATAATTGAGATTATTTTTCAAGAAAAAATAGTATTCAAAACCATAAAAATTGATCCCATTATGAATTCAATACTTAACGGACAACTTTTATTGTCCCTAAATCCCAATGCTTTTATAATTTCATCTCTATTTGAACATCTGGAGAAATTTCTTGATTTTTATTGTGCTTCTTGTAGTGAAGATGTGAACATTTATTGAGTACATCTGTGCAAGTACAAATGATAAAACTGGTAAAGAAATGAAAAATTAAGCTACTTTTCGAAAAGTATTATGAGGAATACGACAAGAACACCCTCAATGATCTAACCACTGGGAAGGTATTCACTGAAAACGACACCTATTTGTCCAATTATATTAAAAAATGTAACATTTGCTGTTAGAAAGAGCAAATAGGAATCAAAATTGTATTTTAGAGTGATGGAAAGGGCATGAAAAAGTTACTACACTTTCCAAGATGGCCGTTGATTTATTAATGGCTACATCCGTATCTGTTGAATGATTATTTTCCATATCAGGTATAATTATGTCAAAAACACGTACATCATTGAAAGATGATGTGGTGCAAGCGTGATTATATTTGAATTCTTGGTCATCGAGTAATTTAAAAGATGAAATTGACAGTGTTTAAAATTAAAGAAAAATATGTAAAGGTACAAATATTTTTGTATAAGAGCGTAATAAGTGAAAAATATAGCTTTACAAAATTATTCATTCTTATCTACCATTTCGTTTATATATAATAATATTTATTATGGATATTCAGAATTAAGCGAAACAAGACGAGACAACTGATAACGAGACGAAACCGACACTTAAACGAGATTTAATTTTTTGGGAATTGGCGAGACCGAGACGAGATTTTTATATTCTCGCCTATTCTCGTCTCGTGTGAAGCTCTACCGATCACTTTCGGATGGAAAGAGATAGTGACTTACAATTTTCAGGATAGGTTGCGCATCAGAGTGTGACGGTTAACTTCGTTAATGGGAATTATCGGCCAAACGATTTTGGTGTTACACCCATCCAAAATATTGTTTCCTCATTAACTCAAAAAATACAGATCTGATTAAATTGAAAATTGGAAATTAGTTTTAGAATGCTGATACACAATTTCTTGGAGAATTTCGTGAAGATCATTTCTCTAAAAAAAAATTCTTCAAAAGTTTTATATCTCAGAAACAATCTGTCAGATTTGGCTGAAATTCCGAAAGAACCTTCAAGCCCCATTTTCCGATTGAATACAAGAGTTCAGCTTGATTGGTTTTACATTTTCCACTATATTTACAAAAATACAGTTCCGATTGTGAATAGGCAATAGAACATGCGCGCAAAAGCTCCTGACTTCACGCCAGTGCTTTCTCAGAACTTTTAATTTAGATTATAATCTTTTGCAGTGCTGAAATTTTTAATGAACGAACAAAATAATAGGTTGCTATGGCCATCAACCTACAATTTTTCTTCCATTAAAAATTGCTGCACTGAAAAAATTATAATCTAAAAAAAATATCATTCTTGAAAAACGATTTTTATTTATTACAAAAAAATGGTTCAAGCACTGACGTGAAGTCAGGCAGACACGGGTCTAAGGGAGGGATGGGGGGGAATGATCCCCCCCAATGTTGAACGGAGTTGGCAAATTTTCATAACAGTTGGAGAAATTTCGAAGGTGTTGGCAAATTTTCAACACAGTTTGAAAAATTTCGAAGGAGTTGGCCGGAGTTGGCAAATTTTCAACACAGTTGGAAACATTCCGAAGGAGTTGGAAAAAATTTCGAAGCAGTTGGAAAAATTTCGATGGAGTTGGAATATTTCCGAAAGTATTGTCATAAAATGTGAAGGAATTCGACCGCTTGACCAGATAAATTCAAAGCACGCATATAATAAGGACGGGATAACATGGAATAACGCAATGTACCCTTGTACACATTCTGTTGCCCTAAATTCAATATTCAATAGTTTTCGGCACAATGTGTGTAGCCGGCAAAAAATAATATTTATCATAATATTGCATTAGTTTTGAACACACAAATTATTTATTTTCTTTTGCGTTATCCCAATAATGCGGGACTGGAGTATGTCATAAAACAAACCATCTGTTAATCATTTGAGCTGTTTCTCACTGTCGAGTGGCATTTTGAAAAGCTTTTATTTCCGGGTGGCCCACCACAGACGCGGAGCTCGATTTGAGGGAGTAAATGAAGATATTTTGAGATTATTTTTTTGGGTTGTTTGTAAGGTGTTCAAAAGCACAATTCAAAATTATTTTTCTATATACAGGGTGTTCGGAAACAAAGATATAGTTTAAAGTTGCAGTTTTTCAAATGTAACACCCTGTATTTGACCTCAAAAATGGAATGGCAAGCTCAAATTATGATGAGTTTCTTCAGATACCTTAGAAGCACTATTTACGAGAAAATGAAAATATGGAGTTTTTTGGCGCTCTAGTTCCTCGGAACTGAGTGCTTATCAATTTGCCCAAATGTCTGTAATTTTCGAATATTTCGATGAAAATGGTCTTAAACGATTTGGTTCGACTCACTGATCAAGAATCCGTGTTCGAAATTCATTCTGTCCGGCCGGTCCGGCCGGCCGTCCGGTCGTAGGCACGATAACTCTCGAACGAAATGAGCTAGAGAGTTGAAATTTTCAGAGTAGGTTTGGGGGATAAATATCTCAGCTAAGTTCGTTATTGGGCAAAATCGGACAGATGGTTACGGAGTAACAAAAAAAAAATTTTTTTTTTACAAAACAAATTCCAAATTAATTTTTTTTTAATAAGCAGTTTTAACATAAGAATCCATTCATATCATTTTTAACTCTAACAAGCTAATAATTTCGGAGATATGATTTTTCAAAATTTCAATGTAAATCGTATTTCACAGATTGATATAATTATTCTATGTATGAATTGACATAATGTTAACTTGACAGAAGGGAATATTGTAACTTCAAAAATATTGGGGTTGAAATACTCGTATTTTAGCGATGCAACGGGGACCTCACCCGAAAATATTACGTAAATATTGAAAGCATAATTCTGTAGTTCGAGAGAGGAGAAAATTTGGTGAACGTAGATCAGGAAATTTTTGATCGATTACAAGGTAATTTCTTTATTATTACTTATCTTCTCTCTTACATGTTTTATGGAATACCTACTATTTGTAGGTACTTTAAACCTGTTTTGGGCAATTGTCATACGAAACTTGTTTTTTTGGTGCTCTAGTTCCTCGGAACAGAGTGCTTATCAATTTGCCCAAGTGTCTGTAATTTTGGAATTTTTGGCTGAAAATGGTCTCAAACGATTTGGTTTGACTCACTGATCAAGAATCCGAGTGCGAAATCGATCCTGTTCGGCCGGCCGACCGGCCGTAGGCACGATAACTCTCGAACGAAAGGAGTTAGCAGATTGAAAATTGCAGGGTGGTTTTGGAGCGTAAATATCTCGGACAAGTTCGTTAATGGGCGAAATCCATAAAGGGTTTCGGAGTTATGGCCGATTTTAGTAAAAATATTTTTTATGAATATTTCCGAAACCGATCACTCGATCTATCTGAAATTTAGCATCAAATTGTAGAATCATGACCTTTATACGCATGTGAAGTTTTGTATTGACGCGATTACCGCAAAGTGTCAAAAAAAAAATTTGAAAATGTGGTGCAGTTCTCATTCTCATGATTGCTCATTTAATATTCATAAATAAACTATTATTTGAATTGAATTTCCTTTATGATGCAGTTCTAGCATATGAATACATTGATATAATTCCCAACTCTGAGAAACCAATACTTTCGGAGATATAATTTGTCTGTTTGAACTAGAGCGCCAGAAAGCTCCTGTCCACAGGGCTTGAACCCATTTTTAAATAGAAATTAATGAACAAACCAGCTATGCCAGCGATACAGACAGTATTTTTTCGAGTAGACATATTGGCTACTCCTAATACAGAAAAAAAATTAACTCTGGAATATACAGAGTGATCATAATTAATTTTCAAACATCAACTACAAATAATGGTCAAACATTTTCTTATTTCAAATGACACAACCGGTATTTCTATATCTCGTTGAACGTAAAAATTAATTTCGAAGCTATCTTCATAAGGTTTCCCCACACCCAAACCTGATAGTTTCTCAGCAATTTTCGACCATTATTTGTAGTTGAATTTTGAAAATGTATTATGAACACTCTATATATTCCAGAGTTCATTTTTGGCGCTCTAGTTCCTCGGAACTGAGTGCTTATCAATTTGCCTAAATGTCTGTAATTTTCGAATTTTTGGCTGAAAATGGTCTCAAACGATTTGGTTCGACTCACTGATCAAGAATCCGAGGTCGAAATCGATTCTGGCCGGTACGGCCGGCCGGCCGGCCGGCCGTAGGCACGATAACTCTCGAACGAAAGGAGTTAGAGGATTGAAATTTGCAAGGTGGGTTTGGAGCGTAAATATCTCGGTTAAGTTCGTTAATGGGCGAAATCCATCGCTCGGTTTCGGAGTTATGGCCGATTTTAGTAAAACACATTTTATATGAATATTTCCGAAACTGATCACTCGATCTATCTGAAATTAAGCATCAAATTGTAGAATCATGACCTTTATACGCATGTGAAGTTTTGTATTGACCAGGTTACCGCAAAGTGTCAAAAAAAAATTTCAAAATTAAAAAAAAAATTTCTACAATAACTCTCGAAAGGAATGAGCTAGGCAGTTGAAATTTTCAGAGTAGGTTAGGGAGATGAATATCTCGGTTATGTTCGTTATTGGGCGAAATAGGCCAGATGGTTTCGGAGTAACGAAAAAAAAAAAATTTTTTTTTAAGCAACAAATTTCAAATTCAATATTTATTTAAGATGCAGTTTCACCATTTAAATTCATCGATATCATTTCCAACTCCAACAAGCTAATACTTTCGGAGATATGATTTTTCTAAATTTCAATAATGAATCGTACTTCTATGTTTTCACAGAATGCTATAATTATTCTATCTTTATTATATGATCTGTGTTCATACTCGTACATTTCATCCTGTTCTATAAGAGAGAGTCAAATTCAGTTCAGATTTTTCAGATTAATTTGATTTCTTCCATGGTGCAGTTTTCATTCTCAGATTGCTCATTTAATCTTGATAAATAAACTATTATTTGAATTGAATTCCCTTTATGATGCAGTTCTATTATAAGAATACATTGATATAATTCCCAACTCTGAGAAACCAATATACTTTCGGAGATATAATTTGTCTGTTTGAACTAGAGCGCCAGAAAGCTTGAACCCATTTTTATTTCTGTATAGGAGTAGCCAATATGTCTACTCGAGAAAATACTGTCTATATTGCTGGCGTAACTGGTTTCTTCATTAATTGCAGCAGTTGGTTTTATCTAATCCTTCAATGTACAGTTGGAAAATTTTCGATGCTTTTCCCCACCAAAAATTTGACATCGGCCCGTCCCTGAAGTCAGTAGCTTTTGCGCGCATGTCCTAATGTCCATTGACCCCTCTATTGGACACTCTTAATAGAATTTACCATCTATATAGACCGTGCTCAGCTAGATATGAAGATATGAACGTACCATTTTAAGGACTTGAGTAATTAGAGAATCGTCTAAGATCGAATAATTTTTTATTCTGACATATGTTTTCTATCGGAATTGAAATTCTTCAAATATCTAATAATATACGAAAAAAAAATTGGTTCAAGCCCTGTGGGCAGGAGCTTTGACGCTCTTGTTCAAAGTTTAGCAAATCATATCTCCGAAATTATTGGCCTCTGGGAATGATATAAATGGATTTTTACGATAGACCTGCATCACGAATGAAATTAAATTCAAACAGACCGATTCTCCCCAATAACGAACTTATCCGAGATATTCATTCCTCAAATCTACTCTGAAAATTATATTATATCAATTAAAACTTAGACAATATTGCAGTTTTTATTTTACTGGAGACATTCTGAACCCAATTTAATTATGTATCTTACCAAATAATGTATCCCCATCATCATATGGATTATCCACGGGCATTATATTATCACCTTGAAAGAATAATATTATCTTCATAATTCTACGATAGCTGAGGTTATTTCATTGGTCACTTTGCATTTACTCAAAATCATACCACTTACTCCGCCGTATTCACAAAGCATTCAATCTCCGTTAAGTCCTAACTGAGGTCCTCAGTTAAGGATAAATAAGAATCGCAACCACGGTTTAAGTGGAAATTAACGTGAAACAGGCCTGTTTCAGCACCGTTTCACACGTTAACAGAGGTTGCGATTCTTATTTATCCTAACTGAGGACCACAGTTAGGACTTAACGGAGATTGAATGCTTTGTGAATACGGTGGATAATCTTACTGTTTAATAATAATAATAATAATAATAATAATTTATTTGCATTTCAAAAGTTATTACAAATAATAAATTAGAAATTATGTCAAATCAGAGAGATAACATAAACTACCTATTTAAAGTTCCTACAACCTAGAAAAAATTCATCAAGTAAATAAGGTTCGATGTGAACTAGGAACTGGTATACTTTCTTCTTATAGGCATTGAGTTCTTTGATCGTTCTCAGACTTCCTGGAAGTGAGTTATATAACTTCATACACATATATCTACTATTTTTCTGAGCTAGACTGAGGGAATGCCTAGGATACAAGTAATGTGCCCTACGTCTAGTGTTGTTAAAATTTAAAAATTCTGCAAAGAATTCAGGATATTTTCTGATAAATAACATACATCTATGTATATATAGACCGACTACAGTCAATATGTTTTCTCTCCTGAATACTCCCCTACAAGTTTCGCGGAATTTCATTTTGTCGATGACCCTGATGGCCAACTTCTGTACTCTGAGGGCCTTAAACAACTGGTTACTATTGCCCCAAGTCACAATACCATAAGTAATCGCAGATTGAAAGTTGGAATAATACAAAATCATCAATAAACTCTTGTCTTGTCTGTTTTCTAGAACAGAAGGTGTATTTTATGTCGAGAATAACGAACCAGAAACAATTTTGACATTTATCTCTCATCTGAAAATAAGATGTCATGTAAGAACACAGATCATATAATAATTGATAGGTAGAATAATTAAGTACAGCATTCTGTGGTAGATAGAATAATTAAGTACACATTATGTGGAAACATAGAAGTACGATCTATTATTGAAATGTTGAAAAATCATATCTCCGAAAGAATTAGCTTGTTGGAGTTGAAAATTATATCAATGGATTTTTATGGTGAAATTGCATATTGAAAAAAATTGAATTTGAAATATGTAATGAAAAAAATTGGTTCAAGCCCTGTGGACAGCAGCTTTGGCGCTCTTTTTCAAACTTTGACAAATTATAACTCCAAAAGTATTTGTTGCTCAGAGTTGGGAATGATATCAATGTAATCTTATGATAGAACTGCATTATAAAATAAAATAAATTAATCGAGAATCCATTGATATCATTCCCAACTCGGAGAAACGAATACTTTCGGAGTTATGATTTGTCAAAGTTTGAACAAGAGCACCAAAGCTCCTGTCCACGGGGCTTTCCCACTTTTCCAATTCTCAAGAATTTTCGTAATTAAATTCAAAGCGTATGTCTATGACTCATCCCATGTTGGATTTATAACATCAGGAAATTATAGGTAATTAGGTACAGTATTCTATGAAATCATTTAGAATTGAGAATTATTATTGAAATTTTGAAAAATCATATCTCCGAAAGTATCAGTTTGTTAGAGTTGAGAATAACATCAATGGAATCTTATGATGAAACTGCAACTTGAAAAAAATGAATTCAAAATTTGTAATGTAAAAAAACATTTTGTTTTTGTTACTCCAAACCACCTGTCCGATTTTGCCCAATAGAGAACTTAACCGAGATATTCATCTCCTAAACCTACTTTGAAAATTTCAATTGTCTAGCTCATTACGTTCGAGAGATATCGTGTTACCGGACGGACGGCCGGACTGAATCGATTTTGACTACGGATTCTTGATCAGTGAGTGGAACCAAATCGTTTAAGACCATTTTCATCCAAAAATTCGAAAATTACAGACATTTGGGCAAATTGATAAGCACTCTGTTCCGAGGAACAAGAGCGCCAAAAATACTGCATTAATCCTCTTGCCGTATTTAGTCAACTGAGTATTAGATTGAAATTCCTTTTAAAATATTGGAACTCACCCAAGTCTGCTCGGATCTACAACAATACAGATCGGTCACCCATCCAGGTACTGAACTCGCCCAAGGTTGCTTTAGCTCCAGGGAGAAGATAACATTCCCAATATTTCCAAGAATATAAATCCGAATATAAAAACAAGCGTCTAAAAAAAACTGGTCCACAGTTAGGCCGAGAATAGTCCCAAACGATTATTTTCAACTCAAATACATACATACAATGAGGCGAACTGTGGCTAATTGCCAATAACTAAGGAAGACACACGGTGAAATATTCGTTGATATTAGCCATCAACAAATATTTCGTGTGAGCCGAGCTAGGTCACCTCATCGCTTAGTGTCCGTCCAAAGAGGAAAACGTCATTCAAGGGCAGACACCAGACACGTACTGCGGTTTCATGGTTGTTACCAATCATCAGCGCGACCTAGCAGTAACGTTTGTTGAGTTGTTTCAAAAGACGATTGCGGTCGTTGTGTGCATGTCGAATACGTCATATATGACGTCATTGGTTTCGACCACGGCTAGATCAAGAAGACCCACGTCTTGTGGTGAATCAACTATGCGGTAGTCAAAGGAAGATGAAACGGGAAGAACTGCGGTCGTGAGCGTGATCGTTGTGGGCCCTTAGTGCAACGCGCCCTAAGAATAATGATCTTTGCAAACACGTCATTATTACTTATATCAACACCTCCTACATTGAAGGCCAGTCATCAAAACCAATATGGCCACGAACGTGGATGGAGATATGGCGATAATTCAAATGTTGAATTATAGATTTTTTCTCATATTCAAACAAATTGCTGAATTATACATGCCATGCAATAGTGCGATGATTTCATTTAATAGCGCACCTATATTTTCCATGGGTCCTCCATTGCATTATTTCAAATCTTAACAAAAATAGAAGGGCAAGTGATCCCCTATAACCAAGTTCAATAAGTGCTACCTACCACTGTGGTCTGATTACAAATTTGTAGCACTAGTTTCATGTTCTGCTTCTCAATTGATGTTGGATATAAGGATATGGTAGGTTTATCAGTTATTTCTTATGTTTTTCAAAAGATGAACTGAGTCGACAGCTTAAAAACTATAAAAAAGCCCTGACGTAAAGTCAGTACTCTTTGGCGCGCATGTTCACGGCTAATTTGAATTGAATGATTAGGGTTTCAAGCTCAGTGGATAGTATGAGCCGGAGATCTACAAAGAAGGTAGTGGACACCATTCACTGTCGGGTCATAAATAAAGAGTGCTGTGTCTAAGATGGCATAAGGATAGAATGAAAAAGTTGACAAAGAACACTACTAGTCACTTGCTTAGTCGCAAAAGCTCCCATGAGCTTCTGAGGTATCTTCTTGGTGAAGACTTGGGAGGGTCAGTATAATCATAATCATGTATATAGCACGCGCGTCAGAGCAGATTGACTCCACGTCAATGCTCTTTTAGCCTTTTTCTTTCTTATGAAATCAATCTGCAATTGGTGTGCGTGCTATAAACATGATTATGGTTATACTGACCCTCCCAAGTCTTCCCCAAGAAGATACCTCAGAAGCTCATGGGAGCTTGTGCGACTAAGGAAAGTCAGTTGTGTTCTTTGTCAACTTTGTTACTCTATCCTTATGCCATCTTAGACACAGCACTCTTAATTTATGACATGACAGTGAATGATGTCCACTACTCTCTGGGTAGATCTCCGGCTCATTCTATCCACTGAGCTTGAAACCCTCATCATTCAATTCAAATTAGCCAACGGGAACACGCGCGCCAAAGAGTACTGACTTCACGTCAGTGCATTTTTATATTTTTTCAAGTTCAATTCTGGCTATCGGTACAGTCTGGCTATTAGTTATACCGTAGATTGAAATAAAAAAAATGCGGTTATGGGACCGCCGTTGGGAAAACAATTGATTACGCCTATTCTCCCAAAACGAACGTAATTTAATATAGATCTTCCAAATATAGTTTTTTATAAATTGGCCCCAGGGCTACAGTACAGAAAATTCAACTCGGAAACAACGCTATTTCCTCGATACTGACTTGTCTCCCAACATAAGCCATACAACCCAGAAAGAACCACTTCAACTCTGTGCATGCACAATCTACTCGTGGCTGTCCTCTAAATCACACACCTGACACAAAACTCTAATTCTGCAACACCAGTTCAGGACATATTTCATCTCAGCTTCAATACGCGTATCCGCGGACACTCCTAAGGAGATTCTATGGATTAATAGCATCCTGCACCTCCAAACCCCAATCCTCCCAGACAAAAACTCCAGTAGTTGAATCACTTCTCGCCTGCTCATGCGCATAACATAAATGCTCTTTCCCAGATAGCACAGGTTCGTCCTATGGATGTCCGATGGATATCCGTAGCGGATATTCCGGACATCCATAGGATATCCCGGGAGGTTATTGGATATCCTATGGATGTCCCAAATATATCTGTTGGCCACCAAATCGGACATCCATAGGATATCCGATACCGACGTCCATAAGATATCTGTTACAGACATCCATAAGACATCTGTTATGGATATCCATGAGATGTCCGTTACCGATATGTTCATGAGATATCCTTTGTAAATTAAACTAGAGTCGATATTCTCCAACTGATAAGATTCAAACATCAAAAGAAACGCCAAAAATGACTTTCCTTTTGATAACAATATTTGAATCTTATAAGTTGAAAAATATCGAATCTAGTTTAATAATTAAAGTGACAAGATTTTTTACTTTAATCGTTACTATAATATTCAGATTGAAAGTGCAATGAAAACCATTTGAAATGAAAAAATATCTCTTTCTTTTGATTACAAGATCTAAATCTTGAAAATGGAACATATATGTCTTAGAAACAATTTGTTAAATAATCAAAACAAATTTAGTTTAATTCACAGAAGAATTCCTTGAATATCATTACTTGGAAAGAAAACAGAGTGTACTTGAAAATAATTTATAACTGAAAAATAACATTCTAACCAATGAACACAACACAAAAAAGTATACTTATTTGAAAATTTTAAAGAATTCACATCAGAGTTCTGCGTTCTTTTCGCTGTACAAGCTCCTCTCCTTAGCCCTTCTGCGCCAATCCTATGTTGAAACTTCAGTAGCCTTCTTTTGAAATAGGAATTAATTTCGGGGGGGGGGGGTTTTGGGGGTGTAAGGGTCACTTTCTGCAGCGAAAAGCTAAGAGAAATATAACATTTCGGGGGGGGTTTGAACCCCCAAAACCCCCCCCCCTGACTACGCCCTTGCTTGGTATAAATATATTATAACTATGAAATATTGGATGGAATCAAAAATATATTCGAAGCAGTTAATAAG
Organism: Halyzia sedecimguttata; assembly: GCA_937662695.2. NCBI lineage: Eukaryota > Metazoa > Arthropoda > Insecta > Coleoptera > Coccinellidae > Halyzia > Halyzia sedecimguttata. The sequence continues at coordinate 16,707,858 of OW569414.2, read as the reverse complement.
AACTTAGTCATCCCATAAACGGTAGGTTATAGATGAAAATGATATATATACAGGGTGATTTTTTTAAGTGTTTCATTAGACGTTTTCGAGGAATGAATTGTAATACAGATTCAAGATTTCGGATTTTCATTTTAGAGTACATGAAGTTTAATTGTAAAATATTTTCAAGAGGAATCTACTTCCGGTTTCACCGGAAACGAATGTAACTTCGCTATTTCAAATGCAACACCCTGTATATTTTTACGTATTAGAATTCTTCGTTTAATTTTACACTGATTTGATGTATGATATGTGCAACCATTCAAGCGGTTTTTGAATTATAGACTGATTATCAAATTTTTCGAAAAAAAGGTTGTCACAGATTAGTGTCCATATCATAAAAATCCCTCATTACAAGAATTTCTTTTTGCGAAAGTGGAACAAAAGAAAGTACGCTGATACTGTTTCTTGTATAACTTATGAGGAAATATTATACAGGGTGTCTGAAAAAGGGCCCCAAAGTGAGCCTCAATAAAACTATGAAATCTCACTTTTTTCAAATGGCAACCCTATAATTTTGTAATTCCAATCGATTGCTCGTCAAAAACCAGTTATGGTGTCCCGAACATTTCATGCCTCTAAAATCAGTATTTTTGCCGTTATTCAATAAAATTATAATTTCACGATTAAAGACAGGTTTCGCACAGTTTGTAAGCTTGCATTTTTGAAGTAGGCTATGTTAGGAACTGTCATTCTTACTTTTTCTTACAGATCAAGCACTAAGGAAAGTATGCAATAATAATTTCACTGGAATGATATATCAAGGGTATGTTCTTTATTTGCGGCAAATGTAACAAATTCCTAGAAAAGGTAATTAGAAATTCAACGAACGAAATTCACATTTACTGACTTTAACGAAATGAAAGTTCAGGAGGTATCAAATCAATTTTCTCCGTACTGGAAGCCTTAACCCTAAACGGACTCGAATGAATACAGTAATAGATAATGAATGATCTCTTAGTTTAAAACTATCACAAAAATTTTATTCACAACATGAAACTAATACTACAATAAATTTTCAAAATATTGGCCGCCTACCGCCATACATTCATCAATTCTTCTACGAACTCCATCTGATGTAGCTTTTCTTATTTGTTCAGGTGGTAATCCCCTTAATGCACCCCTCACCCTCGCTTCAAGTTCTTCCTTAGAGTCGATGTTATTTTTGTAGACCTCTGATTTTATAGTACCCCATAAATAAAAATCAAGGGGTGTTAGGTCTGGAGAACGAGGGGGCCACTCTAATGGACCATTTAGTCTGATCCACCTCTCTCCGAACATTGCGTTCAGTTCGGTAGTGACAGGTCTCGTGCAATGTGCCGGTGCTCCGTCTAATTGGTACCAGCAATGGAACATCACATTAAGAGGTAATTCTTCCAAAAAAGGGGAAACCACCGACCTTAAGATTTCCAGATACCTTTGTCCGGTTAAATTCTCATCATAAATATCATAACATAGTTTATCAACATGCAAAAGACATTGAAACCAAACCTATGTTGATGGTTTTTCTCATTAATCAAATGTGGATTTGTATCATTTGCCGCAAATAAAGAACATACTCTTGATATATCATTCCAGTGAAATTATCATTGCATGTTTTGCTTAGTGCTTGATCTGTAAGAAAAAGTAAGAATGACAGTTCCTATCATAGCCTACTTCAAAAAAGCAAGCTTACAAACTGTGCAAAACCTGTCTTTAATCGTGTAATTCGAATTTTATTGAATAACGGCAAAAATACTGATTTTAGAGGCATGAAATGTTCGGGACACCATAACTGGTTTTTGACGAGCAATCGATTGGAATTACAAAATTATAGGGTTGCCATTTGAAAAAAGTGAGATTTCATAGTTTTATTGAGGCTCACTTTGGGGCCCTTTTTCAGACACCCTGTATAATATTTCCTCATAAGTTATACAAGAAACAGTATCAGCGTACTTTCTTTTGTTCCACTTTCGCAAAAAGAAATTCTTGTAATGAGGGATTTTTATGATATGGACACTAATCTGTGACAACCTTTTTTTCGAAAAATTTGATAATCAGTCTATAATTCAAAAACCGCTTGAATGGTTGCACATATCATACATCAAATCAGTGTAAAATTAAACGAAGAATTCTAATACGTAAAAATATACAGGGTGTTGCATTTGAAATAGCGAAGTTACATTCGTTTCCGGTGAAACCGGAAGTAGATTCCACTTGAAAATATTTAACAATTAAAGTTCATGTACTCTAAAACGAAAATCCAAAATCTTGAATCTGCATTACAATTCCTTCCTCGAATACTTCTAATGAAACACTTAAAAAAATCACCCTGTATATATTAGGGTGTCCCTTATTTTTCAAAGTTTTAATTTCACAACGCATAGGCTCTTGTTTTGTTCATTTGGACCCAAAACACTCGAAAACCATTTTTTACCTCATTTGGAATAGAACTAACCGTGCCGAATTGCACGTAAAGAAGTTCATACAAGTTCAGTCTTCAGTCACAGAAGCGGCGCATGCCTTCTGTTATTGTCAGTTTATTTCGGCTTGTTGAGTAACGATTCGGTATTATTTCGATTTTGAGGATGTCAGTGGAATTAAGAAACAAAAAAAAATTTTTAATTGGTGAAATAAGTCGCCTAATAACAGGTGCAAAATTACCGTCTATTCGTTAATTTCTTATGTATTTATTTTTCAATATACGCGAAGTTGAGTTGGCTGCTAATGACAGTGCAAATCTTCTGGAGTGTATTATATTCTGTGAAAATGCTACAATACCTACCAAAGCTGTTCGTAATGATATTAAAAAGTTATCAAGTCTGGCGTGAGCTCAAAAAGGATAGTAAGAAGATTCAGGATGTTTATAGGCACCACAATAAAACTTTCAATTTGAGTTATGTAGATAATTTATTCGATATCGCACATGCTGATACTCTAGAAAGAATAAAAATTGCAGAAGATAAGATATTCTTGCAAAAACAAAGCGAGCCAGGACGTCCGGGATACTTAGTATGTGTTGACAAAAAGTTGGCTGAAATTGAAGAAAGGGCAGCGCTGAGTAAACTGGCAGAAGAGAAAAAGAAATGAAGGCAAATGATTTCCGAGAGATTATTGATTCTTCACACAGCTTTGAAACACATAGAGAAATAGAGGAACAATCTACAATCTCTGAAGAAAGTCTGGAAGAACCTCAGGCTGCCACATCTCAATATGTAAGTTGACAAGAAGGGGAAGAAAAGGTTTTGTGACCTCAAAATTAGTTGCAACTTTAGACATATGTCCACTAAGCATCAACCGAAAGCTGTAATAAATGCACTTAAAGGCCGGATTCTCAAAACTGCGTTTGATCCAAGATCCAGCTAGTTACTAGTAGTCCTGATATTACGCTGTTCAAAAAGTTTAGAGACAACTGGATGGATATTAATCCTAGTGCCATCAAACCATGTACCGATTTTGTTTAACAGCACCTCTGTGGAACAAATAAATTGATGACGTTTTTCAACAATGAACTGACAAAATCGATAATATAAGATCCTTATCGTAAATCAATCGAGCTTGCTGTTCCTTTTCTGGATAAAGATAATGATAATGAACTAAAAATCAGACATTCTGGCGCAATGCATCAAGCTGTTTGGGTGGCAAAACCCAAAATTACACACTTAAAAAAGCTGTTTCTTGCAATCTCATGAAATGGGTGCCAATAAGGAACAAGCTCTACGTGATTTGTGTTTTTTTATTGTGGCAGTTTATGAGAAGCCCTAGCTGGTATGCAGTTTGGCAGAAAATCACCTTATCAACATTGTTGGTTTATACAAACCTTAGAAGATGATGAAAGAGTTGATAAATTAATTTTTAAAGCGACTCTAAACGAGTTCTGTCAACACTTGTAGTACTTATCAGAGGAAATAGTCGTTATTTAAAATTTTGATGATAAGGTTGATGAGCGGACGAAAACGAACATTGTAGAAAATGTACAGCAAAGGCTTTGAAGCTTCTGAAAAGAGATATGTACCATCCAGGAAAGAAATGTCTGGTTCTCTTTACGTTTGGTAAAAAGTAGTTTAATCAGTTCATTGAAACTCACTCTTTCATTCATACTACTCCAAGTAGTTTAACTTAGAAACTTTAGAAATCTTTGATTGAGTTCGTATCAGTGACAAGCAAAGATTTATTCCCCTGACTGAAACTTGACAGTATTTTCCTGCAAGAGAATGTGTTATTGTGGAATGAAAACTCTGCGAAGTACGAGTATGTATATTGAAGCAAAAAAAAAATTTTTAGATTAAAAACAGTTAATGACACAGCTGAACGAGATGCTAAATTTGATTGTTTGATTACTGCAGATGAAGAACAGTAAAATGGAAAAATCTGAATTAATAATTAGATATATTGTACTATTTTTATTAGTTGCAGAAAGTTTATCATATAAATTTGTGTTTTGAACATAATTTATCTATTAGAATGTATTTAAGTGATGGTCTATGGGCAGAGTTAGGAAATGGGTTTAACAGCTATTTTCGAAAACTTCAAAGCTAAGTCGGCACGGGATAAATTCAACGTAGGAGGTTGAAATTCTGTACTTGGGTAACTAATAGACTAATAAATATAATAAGAGGGTATGCGTTTCGAAAACTAAAAAAAAAAATTTTTTTAACATATAAGGGACACCCTAATATATATATATATACATAGATTAAAATGATTTCACACTTATGTATAGGTGTAGGTTCATCATAAGAGTTGAAATAAAAATTGAATAAGTCGAATGTTCATGGGAATGAGATAAGTCAAGACAGTAGAGAATGAGAAATGTCAATATTAATAATTCATAAAAAGAAAATTAGCTAGTCCGTTCATTTAGAATGATTGGTAAAATTTGTTATTCCTATATAGAGTAAATCCTTTTGATGAATCGTTGAGAAAAATATTCATGAAATTTTTAATCAGCATCAACCAACTCAAAAAAATTTATAGATGCTATCACTCTATATACTATATAACTATATAGCACTTTTACCAGATAAATGAATCGTTTTACTAGAGGACCGATAATTGGACAGAAAGTAAGAGAAGATTCCATTCAAATCGATTATATTAGGCTTCTGCACAATCTGGCAACAAAAGTTCCGAAATTACACGTCAACAATTGTCATTTCAATGTTTTGATTTCCGTATGCCTAAACTGCATGTTTACCATCAATTAATTTTAACTACTGAAATATCTATTGGGCACATTGTTCATTTTGTATTGATTTTCTATATGGATCTACCGTTAACGGATAAATTGACAATGACAACTGACAACCAATTATGTTATGGACGTCCATAGGAGATCCGTCATTGTGAGAAAAGGATATCCATTTACTGTCGCCAATGGATATTCTATGGACATCCATAGGATATCCAGTGTTGAATATCCATTTAATATCTGCTGAAGAATATCTTATGTATATCCATTCTATGTACGAAGATATCCCGACCTGAAATGGACTTGAAACGGTTATCCATAGGATATCGTGTGCTATCTGGGTTAGGAATAACATGAATTTCAGAAATTAGCCTCAGAGCCGCGGTGCGGACACTCCAATTCGGAAACAAACTGACTTATCCCTGCACATAATTACCGTGAATATTCTTTTAAAACCTCTCAATATCAGCTCAGCACTCGACCCATGACCGATTGTTCTAAACCACTACAAAAATAACCCATACAACCCAAAAACAGTCGATTGTCACTTTCTACGCTCTAACTCGTTCCGTTCGAGAGTTATCGTGCTAACGGCTGGACCCGACCGACAGATTTGAATTTGACCCCAGATTATTCATCAGTGTGTCGAACTGAATCGTTTGAGACCATTTTCGGAAGAAAATCTAAAAATACAAACATTCTCCCATTTCAGTCTTGCAAACCTCTCCTGTCCATCGCTTCCTGAACTCCTTCCCTTCACGTTCTTCTGGGTCTTCCTTTTCTTCTTTGCGGAATAACCCAATAATTGAGGACTTTAAATGGCCATCTCTCGTCGCTCATTCAGTCGCCCTGAAGTATTAAATTTAGACGAATTACATTTATATAGTTTACAGAAAAAGTTAGAAACCCTTCCTTTTATTGTTGATATAAAAATAGAGAACAAGATATTTTCATGCCAGATAGATTCAGGTGCCAGTATAAGCTGTATTTCCGACAAATTGTTTGAAAAATATTTCAAAAATTTTAAGTTAGAATCATCGGAAACATTTTTGTATTTCTACAATGGGACAAAAATTAAACCACTAGGAATAGTTGGTTTGAATGTTGAATATAAGAACATCAAGAACAAAATTAATTTTTATGTTTTAAAGAATGGTGGCAATCCTTTAATTGGTAGAGATTTTCTAAATGTTTACAACATAGGTCTATCAAATGTTAACTTTTTCAACAATAAACGAAAAGGAGTTGAATCTCTTGTAGAGATCTACCATCAGTATAACTTTATTACTCGAATCTCATTTATACAATGATCGAATCAACAAATGAAATGCATGCGTGAAACATAAGTGCATGCGCACAACAATGACCATTAAGATGGTATTATCCCAAATACATAACATCTTTCCCCCCTTATTTTATGATGAAAATACCATTACAAGGATATACATAATAAATATTTACAAGATATTACATTTTGAGCTGAAGTCTATCAGGAGGTTTGACTATTCTTTTAGGTCTAGCCGTTAAAATATTGATGTATTAGGATTAATAGGAATGGTTTGATGTTGTGAATGGTCAGATTCAGAAAATGGTTCGTTAGGATAAACTATATCAGGTAATGTTTTTTTCATCTGATTTGCATGGCGTTTCCACCGTTTACCTAATTCCATGATCTCAACTAAAAAATTAACTTTACCGATTTTTTTACAAATATTTCCCTTAATCCAGCATACATTATTAGGGTCGCGATAATCTTTGACCATGACAACATCGCCGACATTGAAACATACATTATTTTTACCTAAATAATATTTTTTTTTGTTTTTCTTGAGCATCTAAAGTTTTCGCCACGACATTTTCGGGAGGTTTATATAAAATTGCGGTGAATCTGGTTCTTAGATTCCTTCCGAACATTAATTGTGCTGGGCTGACTCCAGTGGTACAGTGAGGTGTAGACCTATAATCGATCAGATACCTGCTCAGAATTGTGTTTGTATCTGTGATCTCTCCCTCGGCCAAAACCTTTTTCAAGGAATTTTTTACTGGTTTTACAGCATTTTCAGCAGCTCCATTTGATGCCGGATTATAGGGCGCAATAGTCAGATGCTGGATATTATTCTTCGAAAGAAAATCTTCAAATTCTTGAGAAACGAAATAAGATGCGTTGTCGGAGACAATTAATTTAGGAATACCAAATCTGCCAAAAGATTGCCGTAAAAAGGCAATGGTTGTTTGAGATGTAACCGGTTTAGTCTCGAAAATTTCTGGCCATTTAGAGTGGGCGTCTAGGATTACAAAATAGTATTTACCATTAATAGGTCCGAAATAATCAATATGAAGTCTTTCCCAAATTTCATTTGAACACGGCCAGCAAGCTAATGGTACTTTAGCTGGACTTCTAGATAATTTAGCACAAATATCACATTGTTTTGTGATTTTTTCGATATCTCCATCAATTTCAGGCCACCAAAAATGAGCTCTAGCAATGCTCTTCATTTTGACGATTCCAAAATGGCTTAGATGTAATTGTTCCAAAGAATACTTCCGCAGAATCGGTGGAACAAGGATTCTGTGATTCCAGAATATACAATTGTCCGAAATGCTAAATTCAAAGCGTCTAGAAAAATATGGCTTAATAGTGCTATCACTAACATAGTTCGGCAAACCCTTTTGAATAAATTCTTTAATTTTATTCAATAAAACGTCCCTATCAGTTTCTTCTTTCAGCTTATTAAAATCTATAGGCATTTCCTTACTGTTTGAGAGGAAATAACAATAAGGAAATTCAATATCTATTCCGAAGCCCGAATTTTTAATTGTTTTGTCTGTCAACCTAGATAAAGCGTCTGCAACGTTATCTTTCGATTTCGCATACTGTATCTCATATTGATAGTTAGATAGAATAGTGGCCCATCTCCTTAGCCTATTTGCCGAAAACAAAGGAATAGGTTTTTTTGGACTAAAAATAGTTTGTAATGGCTTATTATCAGTTACAAGAATAAAGTTCTTTGCATACAGGTACTGGTGAAATTTCAACACTGAAAATATAATTGCTAAACCCTCTCTTTCGACCTGTGAATATTTTTGCTCGCTTGCTGACAACGTTCTTGAAGCATATGCAATTGGTCTGTCTACGCCCGATGGAAAGATGTGACTCAACACTCCAGCAATACCGCAGGGACTTGCATCAACGGTCAATTCAATTTGTAATTTAGGGTCAAAGTGCACTAAAATTTCTGCGGAAGCCAAAAGTGATTTTATTCGCTGGAAAGATTCGTCACATGATTTGGACCAGTTCCATTTGTTATCTTTACGTAAGAGCTCATATAACGGATTTAGAATTGTTGAAACATTTCTAAACAAATTTTGCGTAATAATTAACCATTCCCAAAAAAGATTTCAATTCGCTTACATTACGAGGGATTTGAACTGTTTTTATCGCTTCGGTTTTTGATTTACTAGGTTTCAACCCTTCTTTATTAATAATATATCCCAAATATTCAACCTCATCTTGAAAAAAACTACATTTAGAATAACTCAAATTCAAACCTGCATCACTTAAAATTCTTAGAACATTCTTTAAATGAAACATGTGTTCTTCCTCATCACGTCCAGATATCAAAATATCGTCTATAAAGACTACTACACCGTCCAAACCGCTCAATAATGATTCTATTAATTTCTGAAATTTTGATGGAGCTGATGAAATGCCATATGGTAATCTATTATATCGGAAAAGACCTTTATGGGTCACAATTGTCGTAAGGTTTTTAGAGTCTTCATCCAAACAGACCTGTTGATAAGCATCCGATAAGTCTAATTTCGTAAAATGAGATCCTCCCTGCAGACTGGCGAATAGGTCCTCAATTCTGGGCAGGGGATACTGATCGACCTCAATGTATGGGTTTATAGTAACCTTGTAGTCACCACATAGCCTGATTGCTCCATTTTTCTTCTTCACTGGTACCACTGGTGTCCCCCAGGGACTGTAGTCCACCGGTGATAAGATACCTAAAGAAACAAGGCGATTTAATTCTTTTTCAACAGAATCTTTCAAGGCATAAGGAATAGGTCTGGCTCTAAAGAATTTTGGAGATATTTCAGGATTTTTTAACTTTATTCCGACTGATCCCTTATTAAATTTTCCTAAATCCTCAGAAAAAACTTCTGGAAAATCCTCTACAAGACATTCAACTCCTTTTCGTTTATTGTTGAAAAAGTTAACATTTGACAGACCTATGTTGTAAACATTTAGAAAATCTCTACCAATTAAAGGACTGCCACCATTCTTTAAAACATAAAAATTAATTTTGTTCTTGATGTTCTTATATTCAACATTCAAACCAACTATTCCTAGTGGTTTAATTTTTGTCCCTCTGTAGAAATACAAAAATGTTTCAGATGATTCTAACTTAAAATTTTTGAAATATTTTTCAAACAATTTGTCAGAAATACAGCTGATACTGGCACCTGAATCTATCTGGCATGAAAATATCTTATTCTCTATTTTTATATCAACAATAAAACGAAGGGTTTCTAACTTTTTCTCTAAACTATATAAATGTAATTCGTCTGAATTTAAGACTTCAGGGTTACTGTCATCTCGAATATCCTCATGTTGTAGGAAATTGTGACTTGAAGTGTTAGAATGAAAATGGGAATTCTTTTTTCTACATACATTTGATAAATGACCCTTAGATTTGCAAAAATAACAAGAATTTGATCGGAAAAAACACTTATCTTTTCTGTGTCCTGATTTTCCACAAACTTGACATGTTTCTCTTTCTTGGTTCTCGCTATTGGTCCTCTTCTGATGTAGATTTTGACGCTGGAAAATTCTGGTGTTTTGTTAGGACGACTGCGCATATGATGGAGTGCCTCTGGCTTAACTGAAGATCCAACCTTGGTTCGCCGCCATTTTGCGTTCTGCCACATTGATGGCTTCCTCGAATGAAATTTCCTTTTTTTCTTCTAGAAGTCTATCCAAGATTATTCCTCTGTCGAAACCGCAAATAAATTTGTCTCGTAGGCACATCTGTAATTCTGCTCCGAATTCACAGGTTACTGCCAGACTACGAACTCTTGCTGCCCATTCTTTAATGGTTTCACTCGATTTTTTCTTTGCTTCGTAGAATTTGTATCGTTCAGCTATGATCGATTTCTTTTCAGTAAAAAATGAATTCATGAATATTATTAATTCTCCGAAAGTTTTTCTCTCCTGTATGGCTGGGCTACACATGTTGAAAATCAGCTTATACGCCTCTTCGTCCAGCATATTAAGCAGAATCGCTCGTTTTGTATCAACACAATCGACTATCGTTCTTCAATAACAATTGCGAAAGTTCAATAATTTTTATTCTCGTCGCCAATATGTAATGTATTGGATTCTTCAATATAATAAAAAATTGGTTCAAGCACTGAAGTGAAGTCAGAAGCTTTTGCGCGTATGTTCTATTGTCCATTCTTCTGTATTGGACACCCTTAATCGAATTTACCATGGTAAATTATGTTGTCCATTCTCCTGTATTGGACACTCTTAATTCGAATTTACCATGGTAAATTCGAATTAAGTGTCCAATACACACTCTTAATTCGAATTTACCATGGTAAATTCGAATTAAGTGTCCAATACAGGAGAATGGACAACATAATTTACCATGGTAAATTCGATTAAGGGTGTCCAATACAGAAGAATGGACAATAGAACATACGCGCAAAAGCTTCTGACTTCACGTCAGTGCTTGAACCAATTTTTTTTTTCGTGATTTTTTTTAAATTTTCTAGAGGTACGGTTCTTAAAATTTTTTTTTCGGCATTTTTTTCAAATTTTCTAGGGGTACGGTTCTTACAAAATTTTAAACACGTCTTTATGTTGATTTTCTACTACTAGTTACCAAGCACCAATGCGATCGAATATTTATTTTTTGAGTTATTAAGGAAATCATATTCCAGGTGGGTATAACTCGGAAACCGTTAGACCGATTATGCCCAAAAACGAACTCAACTCTCCCTTTTGGATACGCAACCTACCCTGAAAATTGCAAGTCCCTATCTCCTTTCGTTCGAAAGTTATCGAGGCAACGGTCACCTATCTACTGAACTCACACAAGAATGCTCGAATCTCCAACAATATTTAACCGATCGCATTAAAACTTGAAAGTTGGCAGTAGAGTTAGGTTATGAAGGCTCTTGCAAAATTTCAGCAATTTCAAACGAATAGTTACTGATATATAGAATTTTTTTTTTATTTTCAATGATTTATTAAAAATTTTCTGCAAATGCTATCCTCACCAAATTTTGCAAACATTTTTGCGTTGGCATTCTACAACTAATAACCATGTTTGAATTCAATCGGTTCAGTATTTTTCGAGTTAATGAGGAACAAAAAACCACCAAATTTCAAAAAATTTCAGATGGCTATAACTCTAAAACTGTTTGGCCGATTATGCTCATAAACAAACTAAAATGTCGCGTTCTGGTGTACATCTTAACCTGAAAACTTGAAGCCCCTATCTCTTTCCGTTCTCAAGTTATCGTGACAACAAAAATATTTTTTAATAATATTTTTAAAATTTTCTAGCCATACGATTCGCACAAAATTTGACAAACGTGCTTAGGTTCATATTCTACAACTACCCACCAAGTTTCAATTTGATCGGAATTATATTGGTTGAAAACAAAATTATTACTCGGAAACCACTGGGCCGATTATGCCCATTAACAAACTTGTCCGTCGTATTGGGATGCGCCACCTACCCTGAAAATTTCAAGTCGCTAGCTCTTTTCGTTCTCAAGTTACCGTGGCAACGGCCGGACGGCCAGACGGACAGAATCAAATTTGACCTCGAATTCTTCATTGGGGAGTCGAATTTAATCGTTTGAGACCATTTTCGTCAAAAAATTCGAAAGTTACCGACATTTGGGCGAAACTATAACGCGATGTTCCCCAGAACATACGCGCAAAAACTGCTATCATCAGTATAACTTTATTACTCGAATCTCATTTATACAATGATCGAATCCACAAATGAAATGCATGCGTGAAACATATGTGCATGCGCACAACAATGAGCATTAAGATGGTATTATCCCAAATACATAACACACGTGCCCAAACTATTGTAGCGTTTTTGCTCAATTATGTCTCTAATATCTGCATCAACACCCACTCTAGCTCTTATCTCCTCATTCCTGACTCGATCCTGTAGCGTTAGTCTAGAGCAGCGCCTCCAATATTCCATCTCCATCATTTTCATTTTATTCTCAAGTTGCGTTGTCATTTCCTATTTCCACTGGATCCAATGGCTGTGAGGGTCACTCCTAGATAGGCATATTCATCTACTCCCTGTATTATTTCATCTCGCAGGATAAGATCACTCCTGCCATTATTCACAACAATATATTTTGTTTTTGAGGTGTTTATGGTCACACCCCACTCATCTAATTTTCCCAACATACAATAAATTCTTCCTCATCTTTGGCCATGATGACCAGGTCGCCAGCAAATTGTAGAGTGAAAAGCATATCGCACCTCCGCTCAAATAACGTCATAACTCGATTAAATGTTAAATACTTTATTTTGTACCATTCTTATCAGAATATCACATACTTTATGCTCACAAAACGTCATAGACGTAGTTCGATTATTTGCACTAGATGGCGCTTATGACGTTATATTGTTTCCCGAAAGTTGTGCCGCGGCGAACATAAACAGTGTCATGTTACGACTTGCGCGAGGTGATCATACGGGCGTTGTTCAGTAAAAGTGAATTGTGTCGATTCAAGACAGTTTTTGTTAACGAGGTAAGTAAAATTATTTTCTTTTTTTGCAACTAAACTGATGCTTGTCGTGTCATGCCAGTATACGTGATTGAAAAAATTCAAGTAACACATTTCTTGATCACTAATACTGACCTATGACAGTATACATGATTGAGACTATACAACTAACATATTTCTTCATCACTAATACTGACCTATGCTGAGCTATGACAGTATACGTGATTGAGACAATACAACTAACATATTTCTTGACCACTAATACTGACCTGTACTAATGTATGACAGTAAATGTGATCGGGATGATGGCGGAATACGTTTTTATTAGATGATAAGACTGAATTATGTAGAGTTTTGACTTTATTCATAAATGAATCGACTGAAAATAAAACTATAGTCGAATTTAAGCGAATAACCGGAACAGTGTGGTTTATACCAATCCCTTGCTATTATAACCGATCGGTTATGTTTAGCAAGGGATTGGTCTTAACCGCACTGTTCCGGTTATTCGCTTAAATTCGACTTATGTGTCAGCAAGAAAACTGATGTGCGTTCAATTATGCTAGTGTTTTTGACTATGATTATTAATAAAGTGTTTGATTTATTAATTTAAAATTATCGTATAGTAATAGTATAAAATTATTTTAGTTACTGTTTACGCATAATGTTTTCTATTGAATTCCCTGAGGTCATATTATTGTTTTTTTTAGTTTAAAACCTTAAAAAGTGTTTAGGTAGCTATTTAATTGTTCTTAACTAATTGTCTTGTTCATCTTGTTCTCAGGTGGTATTCGGTTTGGCGGTGTATACACATGTAACTATGTCCAGATCCAGAAAAATATTGTCATTATGTCTGGAACCCAATGACCAACATAACACAGTAACTGATGACTTGTCTATTGTGGCAGAAGATACAAAACCAAAAGATGTTGAAGAAAATTGTGACACCGCAAATAAAGAGAATACATATAATTATATAAATGAACCTACTACTACTACACACATTCCCAACTTACAAGTAGAATGTAATAGAATAGAGAATGAAGACTGCAAGAACCCGAATCTACGGGAGAAGTAACAGACGATTATGTTAAAGATCATGATTATAAATTGCCTCCTAAAAAGCGTAGCAAGAATTTAGTAGTTCCTCGTCAGCGATCATCTAGTACTTCATCTACAAGTTCCTCTTGGTCTAGTTCATCTTCATCTAGTTCATCCTCATCTAGTTCGTCCTCATCTAGTTCATCTATTTTATTTTGATAGAAGTTCATTTTTAGACTCACTGGTAGGTACAAATTGTGATTTTAAATAGGTACTGAAGTACCTAGACCTAGATTATTTAATTTTGATAGAATATTGTTGATTTTTTTTTAATTAAAAGTTTCTTAATTTGTTTTATTTTTGCAATACTAAAGAGGTGTACTACCCTCGTTTTAATTAAACTGTTGATTGTTTTGAAGTACATTTATTATTATGTTATTATGATAATATTATATATTATTTACCTACTTTTGATAATTGTTGTTTATTTTTCAGTTATAAGTTTGAAAATTTAATTGTCTTTGTATAATAAGGCATTTCAAAGTCTGATATGTGTGTACTACACGTTATATGTAAGAATTTATTGTATTTTGTAACAAGTTAAAGATACTTGTGTCATTATAATAAACAAATTATAGTAAAAGTTTGTTTTTTTTGTACATATAGTGTCACAACCCGGATTTTTTTCAATGTTTTTTCAGGATTTTCAGAGTACTAATAATATGAATTTATAGAGCTTAAAAAATCATTATAACTCGCTGAAGAACGTTTTCTTCTAAAATAGTTCCTTTTTTAATAATTATGATCAAAAAAGTAAACAAATTGAGTTGGGTAAACTTCAAATGTCTTTCCTGAAAAACTTAGTTTCTGGAGTTGTGACGTTATTTGAGCGGAGGTGCGATATTATTTTCCTATTGGAAGTCCCATATTTCGACATTTTCTTCGCCAATGTTTCAGAGTCGATGCAAGGTAGGCCTGAAACGAAGTCATAGCTACCGGAGAGCCCTCTCGGAGACCTTTTGAGATACGAAACTCCTTAGACAGTTTGGTTCCCACCTTCACCCTTGCTGAAATATCCGTGTAGAGCTCCTTCACTGCCCTAATATACAGGGTGATAATAACCAAGAAATTTTAACCACATTGTCTTCTTCAAAAATAAGCCACAGTTTGACATATAAACATATGTCGAGAAATGCTTCCACTCTGCGATACAGGGTGTTAAAATTATTAGAAAGAAAAAATGTTTTTTTTTTTACTTTTACACGTTTCGTTTACAAAGATAGTCTTATTATTATTATGTACCATATCAAATTTAGTGATTTCTTTATGCTTGAGAATGTGTAATTTTTTCACTCGGAAACGGTGCCTCGTTCGTCAAAAAGTCAAGAAAATAAATTTGCTTCAAATTAAATAAGGATTTCAAGGGTAATTTTTATTGTTGGAAAAACCAGTTATCAATTTTTTGTCTAAAAATATTCAGTCTCGATGCAGTACGGACACCACAGGTAGAATTAAAAAAAAATTATTGTATTCAAAAGGAGCTCCTTGATCCTTAAAACCTATGTCCCAAATTTCATAGAAATATTTTAAGAAGTGTAAAAGTTATTGATAAAAAACATTTTTTTTTCTATAATTTTTACACCCTGTATCTCGGAGAGGAAGCATTTCTAGACATGAGTTTATATGACAAACTAGGGCTTATTTTTGACGGAGAATATGTGGTTAAAATTTCTTGGTTAAGATCTGGATCACCTTGTATATCTGGCTTACGCCATTTTCTTCCAAGGTCTTCCACGATTTAGTGAGTGGTACACTATCATAAGCCTTCTGCAAGTCTACAAAAAACAAGGTCCCATCTGTTCTTTTTTCCACACGCTGCTTCAGGCAAAAAAATCTTGTCAACACATGATCTTTCTGCCTTGAACCCATTCTGATCTTCTATGACATGTATTATATTTCATCTTCTGATCTGTTCTACCTCTTATTATTCAACCATATAATCTGGATAATGAGTTGGTAACACTGAGTCCTCGGTAATTTGGACGAATCTCCATTTGAAATCAAATTTTCAACGGTGATTCAAGCATTCACTATTGACAAATAAAACAGCTGTCAATTGAACTTTCATTCACCTTCGCCGCCATATTGTAAAAAGTGATGGAGAGTTGCTTGGCCTTTTTTAGGAAGTATTGCTTATATTCTTTCAACAAAAACTGTTGAGTATTTGTTTGGTTGAATGTAAAAACAGTGGACCTGTTGAGCCCGATCTTTGGAATATTTTGAAATTTCGGCAATATCTTCACCAATATAGACCCGATCGAGCTCAAATCTAGAACTTTACTGTATAAATAGGTTTTGAAGGCTCTCACATGATTTGAATGATATCTGACCGATAGTTTCTGAGATACAGATTTTTTTTTAATTTTGCAGCCATGCGATCCTCACAAAATTTTGCATGAGTCTTTATTTCAGTATATTTCAACTAATGGCAGTGCTTCGATTTGATCAGATAAGTATTTTTCGAGTTATTGGGAAAACAAAATTTCAAATGGCTATAATTCTGAAACCACTCTCTGGATTTTGCCCAATTAACGAACTTAGCCGGTGCATTGGGACTACAACCCTACCCTGAAAATTTCAACTCTCTAAATCATTGCGTTCGAGCGTAATCGTGCTGACGGCCGGACAGAATCAATTCTGACCTCGGATTCTTGATCAGTGAGTCGAAACTAATCGTTTAAAACCATTCTCGGTCTCTGTTCATAGAACAGCGCGCCAAAAATTGAATTTGAAATTTGTAATGCAAAAAAAATTTTTTTTGTTACTCCGAAACCGCTAGGTCCATTTTGCCCAATAACGAACTTGACCAAGATATTTATCTACCAATCCTACACTGAAAATTTCAACTGTCTAGCTCATTTCGTTCGAGAGTTATCGTGTCAATGGCCGGCCGAACATAATCGATTACAACCACGGATTCTTGATCAGTGAGTCGAACCAAAACGTTTGAGACCATTTCCAGCCAAAAATTCGAAAATTTCAGACATTTGGGCAAATTGATAAGCGGTGTGTTCCAAGGAACAAGAGCACCAAAAAGGAAAACGTTCATCTTACATTCTGCTCACTACATTCTGACGTTACATGTTATTGTTGTGTCAAAAGTCTTTGCTCGGTGATGGATCGAGCAATGGCATAGATAATGGAAGGGGTCACTTAAATCAGTATATTAGCTCAATTTAAAATTTAGTAGGTTATAATTTTTAGTCCCGCTATTAAGTGAGACAATTAAGCCTGATGCAAAACGGTATCACTTCTCTCAGATCTCTTACTTCGTGTTCTGTACCGAAATATAAGAATCTAATGGGAAATTTGTGAGAGAAACCACTTCGCTCACATTTCGGAATACCCATAAAGTGAATTTGGAATGAATTTTGAATTCTCCTCCTATCCAGACGTATCAATTTTTGTTTAAACATTATTAAAAAGGTCATCAAAATTTTTTATAAAATCGGAAGAAATTTCACTCATATTTCTAGATATCATCTTATCTCTTCCAGACTGAGCACCTGTCCTTGTTTTTAGAGTTGGCTTTGAAAGGTATTTAGGTGATTTGGAAAAATCTTAGGAACGGCACTTTCTCTCGACGTCGGGCTTGTCAGTAATACAAATTTGATTGTTCCATCGGACTGCAAATGTTTAGTTACCTTTATTACATCGATGTCCTCAAAATGTTTCTCACAAACTGCGCTATAAGGGGAAGGATTTTACCCATAAATCCTTCAGCACTTAATTTTTTGGAAAAGTGAAACAGTGAATATAATTTCCATTCCCTGAAAATGAATAAAAAAAATTAAAAAAAAAATAATAAAATTTTTTAAATTTTGATTTGTTACTTAAGGGCACTCCAAAACTTCTTATGCATGTAAAGGTCATGATTCCATGATTAGGTACTGAATTTCAGATAGATCGAGTGATCGGTTCAGGAAATATTCATAAAAAATGTTTCAAGTAAAAAAAAAAACACTGACGTATAACAAAATGAAATTTGATTGAATCAAATGATCCAACTTCAAGTAGAGAACCACCAA
This sequence comes from Halyzia sedecimguttata, assembly GCA_937662695.2. Taxonomy (NCBI): domain Eukaryota; kingdom Metazoa; phylum Arthropoda; class Insecta; order Coleoptera; family Coccinellidae; genus Halyzia; species Halyzia sedecimguttata. Next base: position 16,689,741 of record OW569414.2, on the reverse strand, counting down.
ATAAAAATGCAAAAAACTTCTTTGCAAGAATGTGTTTTTGAGTTTATTTCCATGAAAAATATATTGAATTATTACATGCGTTGATACAAAAATTATTTACCCAGACTACTATGCAGATCACCCTCTATCTGTAAACGGTCTCTGGCCGCGGACCTGCAACGAGCGCGCTAAAGCCACTGACGTCACGTGAGTGCTTTTGAATTTTTTTCAACTGAATCTTCGAGAATTGGAATTTTCATTTTTTCCGAGTTAATTATAGTCTAAGCGGAGTTTCATGTCTTTCCTTAGCCTCGGTACGATTATATATACTATATACTTTTGCAGATGGAAACTATGTTGATTTGGTCTCTGGTGCTTATTATGCATTATATGCGATTTCTTTTTATATGTCATTGCATATATTTTATTATCATAGCGAGAAAGCCATGCAGTTACATATGAGCTTATCTAAAGCGAAGGACGGAATAACTGAGGAATTCGATAGAATCGAAAGATATTTGGAAGCCTTTGGAATATTCCTAAAGTATGCAATGTACTTAATAATAATTGGAATGTGTATCCAGAGCTATATAACGGATATGTTCTGTCAAGATAAGAAATTGATTGAAGATCCCCACTACGTGTGTGGAGCACTGGTTCCTTTATGGTATCCCGTTGAAGTTAACGTAGCTATGATGAAGCCAGTAGTCAGTTTATATGTGGTTGGATTTTTTTTAACACATATTCCTATTATGGTGTGTAACTCTTTATTTTTGATTGGATCTGTCATATTTCCCATGATGAGAATTTACTTTATTATTGGTCAAATAAAAAAACTGGATATTGTCAACAACACCGAAGAGGCAAAGAAGAGAATTTTATACTGCATCCAACATTATAAAGAGAGCACAAGGTGAGTTGAGTAGAAGAGGAATTTGGGCTAAAAGCTCAACCTTGGCTAGTGAATGATTGAACACAAAGATACGCTGCCAATTTTTCACAATGGTTTATTATTTGCCATGAGCAAAATTCTATAATTTCTACACGCTCATGGTAGGAAGCGTAATTCCTTTAGGAATGAGGATAAATAAAAAAAGCACTGACGTGAAGTTAGTACTCTTTGGCGCGCGTGTTCACGGTGGCTAATTTGGATTGAATGATGAGTACTTCAAGCTCAGTTGATAGAGCGAGCCGGAGATCTACCCAAAGGATAGTGGACACCGTTCACTGTGAGTTCAAAAATTAGGAGTGCTGTATCTAAGCTGGCATAAGGATAGAGTAACAGAGTTGAAAAAGAATACAACTGACTCTCCTTAGTCGCACAAGCTCCTAGAAGAATCTGAGGGATCTCCTTGGGAAAGACTTGGGAGGGTCAGTATAATCATCACCCCAAAATCCCAATCCTCTCTGACGAAAACTACAGCAGTTAAATGACTTCTCATCTGCGCATGCGCATAACGAAAAATGCCTGGAAAGGGCACCATGAAGTTCAAAAAAATTGGTATCGGCATTTCAAGCAAAGTATTCCGCAAAATAGTAGTAATTTTTTGAATTTTTTCACTTCACGTGATCTTCACGAAATTTTGCGAAATGTTTGCTTTGGTTTTTTGCATCTAACTACTGAGTTTCAGTTCAATCAGATCAGTATTTTTCTAGTTATCATGGAAACAAAATTTTAAATTTGTTAAAATTTTTTTTGCCACTTTATGTCCATCAGGTCAGTATAAAACTTCGCAGGTCATGATTATATAATTTGATGCCAAATTTCAGATAGATCGAGTGATCGGTTCCGGAAATATTCATAAAAAACGTTTTTACTAAAAACGGCCTTAACTCCGAAACCGCTTGGTGGATTTCGCCCATTAACGAACATGTCCGGGATATTCAGGCTACAAAACTACCCTGCAAATTTGAACGCTCTTACTCGTTCCGTTCGAGAGTTATCGTGCTAACGGCTGGCCGGCCGGCCGGACCGGACGGACATAATTCAATTTGACCTCGAATTCTTCATCAAGGAGTCGAACCCAATCGTTTGAGACCATTTTCGCAAAAAAATTCGAAAAATACAGACATTGTGACGAAATGATATCACGCTGTTCCTTGTGGAACACGCGCGCAAAAATAGGTTTCGTAGTTTCAAGCGAAATATTCCGCAAACTAGTAGTAATTTTTTGAATTTTTTCATGTCACGTGATCTTCAAGAAATTTTGCGAAAGTGTTTGCTTTGGTCTTTTGCATCTAACTACTGAGTTTCAATTCAATCAGATCAGTATTTTTCGAGTTATCGTGGAAACAAAATTTTAAAATTTTGGAAATTTTTTTTGCCACTTTATGGTCGTCCGGTCAGTACAATACTTCGCAGGCATATAAAGCTCATGATTCTACAATTTGATGCCAAATTTCAGATAGATCGTGTGATCGGTTCCAGAAAGATTCATAAAAAAACGTTTTTACTAAAAACGGCCTTAACTCCGAAATCGCTTGGTGGATTTCGCCCGTTAAAGAACTTGTCCGAGATATTTACGCTACAAAACTACCCTGCAAATTTCAACGCTCTAAGTCGTTCCGTTCGAGAATTATCGTGCTAACGGTCGGCCGGACCGGACGGACAGAATTATTTTGACCTCGAATTCTTCATCGCAGTCGAACCCAATCGTTTGAGAACATTAAAAAAAAAATCGAAAAATACAGACATTGTGACGAAATGATAGCACGCTGTTCCTTGCGAAACACGCGCGCAAAAAACTGATGAGCTCATAATTTTCCACAAATTTGTATCGCAATAGAAATAAATGTTTTCCTTCATACGAAGTTACCGCGGTAGCTTTGGAAATCTGTAAATCATCCTCAAGTATTATACATAACTAGTGAGCCTTTAATACGCCTAGCCATTAGTCTATCTAGCCTGTAATCCATCTAGCCATTTATCCGCTTAGCCTTTAATCTACCTAGCCATTAATCCGCATTGCCATTAATCCGCTTAGCCATGATCCACCTAGCCATTTATCCGCATAGCCATTGATCGAGTTAGGTACTCGTTCAGGAAATTTTAATTACACCTCTCTGAAAAACCTATCATAACATGTCGTAATTGACCCTATAACCGTGTTATGTGGCCCCACCATAAGAAGTTTTACGATGCACTGAGATATATCTTGTCTATGGCTGAGATGAATTATTGTATATTTCCTTTAGAAACTCAGAGCAACGATTGCATTGTGACAGAAGACGTCATGTTTTAAATAATTATTGTTCTACAATATCGAAAGGCTTTCTCCTGGGTTGTGTTCGAATATTAACTCCGTAGAGTAATATTTACTCCATTGCGTTCGAAACCTTGGTTGGGTTAATTTTACTCCATGTCTGTCGTTCGAAATGTCAGAGTATTCCACTCCGAGTTCATTTTACTCCTGTCAAAATTGACATAACTCATGGGACGAAAATCTAGTAATTCTAGTATCTTCGTCTCACTGTTTTATGAATGTTCTGTGAGGTAATTTTATAGTTTTAATACTGATCACAATATATATTTATGGTTAGAGTTACATATATGTAAGAAAACAATAATAATAGGTTCTTTCTTAAACCAACATAACCTATTTTCCGATATGGGCACCCTCTGTCACTGTCAGTGTCAGAGTAAACTCTAGAGTGTGAAGCAAGAGGAGATGAGCATTGGTCGCGTTCAGCAGAAAGATCGGTAGCATGAACCGCTACGCTACCGATGGGTAGCGGTATCGTGTTCTGCCGAACGGACAGCTCCTTTTGTCAGAAAATCACAGATGTTTGAAGTTCAGGTTAGGTGATTCGAATTTTCTTTGATTGCCTGTCACAAAAATAAATATTCAATCATGAATCCAAATATCATTTCATGACTCTTCGAAGATGATAATATTACGGCCAACATAAGAAGTGAACTTGTTGAATTATTGGCTCAACCTCTGCCTTCATTGGAAGATGAAAACAGAGAAATTGTTCCAGGAATCAGAATTTTTATGAAGAGACAATTCCTCAATATATGTGTGATTTATTCGAAGACCATTTTAGAATGTCCCGAAATGCAGGTATTTCTTTCCGTCGAAAATATATGTCCAGCATACATTTTGGAGAAGAATGGAGAAGATTGCCCAATAGGTTGAACCAGTGCATAACCAAGGAGGTCCAAGCTACCATAAGAGATGATGATGGAAGTCCTTGGCAGAAATTCTTCGAGAAGCGCAATCGGCCGGATTGTCGTCAGAAATAACAGAGAGAAGAAGGCATCAAATCTTGAATTTCTGCAATGCCTTTGCCAACAAATATTTTCCATTTGTGGCTTTCACCTTGGATTTAAGATAAGGTGACAGATGAGTCAGAAAATTCGAAAATTTCTACTTCGAGATGTTGGATGACGCGTATGAAAATATGATGAAGAAGTTCGGAAAGAAGATATGCATCGCGTACCTCCAAACGTGGCAGATTAACAGTCTTGCAAGGGTCAACTTTTGACTTAGTGATCAGAAGGTAACATGTTGGAAAGAGTTAGGAGGGTCAATATAATCATAATCATGTCTATAGCACGTGCTATAGATATGATTATGATTATCCTGACCCTCCTAAGTCTTTCCCATGGAGATCCCTCAGAAGCTCCTAGGAGCTTGTGTGACTAAGGAGAGTCAGTTGTGTTCTTTGTCATTTTTTGATATATTATCCTTATGCCATCTTATGCACTGTTAATTTTTGAACCGACAGTGAAAGATGTCCACTATCCTCTGAGTATATCTTCAGCTCGCTCTATCCACTGAGCTTGAAACACTCATCATTCAATTCAAATTATCCAACGTGAACACGCGTGCCAAAGAGTACTAACTTCGCGTCAGTGCTTTTTTGTATTTTTTGTACTAATACCAGGAATACATACATACACATATACATGGTGAACAAATCGTGATACAAAACACAAACATCGCACGACATCTTTTGATTGTTGGTTCCAGTAAAGACACATCCAATATGCATATAAAGCACATCCTTTTGAATTCTCGAATCTTGGTAAACCTGCGGGCTCAAATTTTTTTCTTTGTTGTCGTAGGTTGATTGAAGAAATGAATAATACTGTTGGATATATTATATCACCAATAACAATTTTTGTGACTGATATAATGATTGCCATATGTGGATACAAACTGATTAAAGTAAGTACTTCTATAAACAAAATGATATGTTATTGCAGTTGCACCGACCCATATTCTTTATTTTCCGTACCTATTCGTTCATTGTTGGAGCGATTGTTCCCCTAAGCGCCTATCATTTTGACCAAATGTGTATAATTTTCGTGTTCGAGGAACGTGGTAAGAAACCTGTTCAGCTGAAACAACAACAACTGAAACTGATGAAAAATAAAAGATATTACATACCCTAAGTCTATCGCAGATAGTTTTCTACTTGTTGAGCTTCTTATTTATAGCCAGAGCGGGCACCCATCCTGATACTGATCTCACCTAAGGCTGCTTAGCTCCAGGATAAAATATATTCCCAATATTTCCAAGAATATAAATCCGACTGTGAAAAAAGCGTCGAAAACTGGTCCACTTTTTGGCCGAGAATGGTCTCAAACGATTAGTTTCGACTCAAATACATACACTCACTGTTGGGTCGAAAATAAACAGGGCTGTGTCTTTGGTGCTGTAAGGACCCATTCAAATACATACATAAATTCACGGTTGGTTCAAAAATGAACAGCGCTGTGTCTGCGGTTGCGTTAGGTCCCATTGGAATACATACATTCACTGTTGGTTCAAAAATGAACAGTGCTTGGTTTATGGTGGCGTAGGGTCATTGTTCAAATACATACTTTCATCATTGAGTCGAAAATAAACAGTGTTGTGTCTGTGGGGGCGTAAGGACCCGTTCGAATATATAAATTTACTGTTGGGTCGAAAATAAACAGTGCTTTCTTTGTAGTGACGTAAGGAGACAAATCATATAATTGTGCCATGAGATAAAAACATCTGTATACCAGTGGTATATTGTCGATTGTGTATTTCAAGAGTAATTTCTATCAAACAAATCAGTCCAATCAAACGGTTGTGCCATGAGAAATTCTGAGTAATTTCAATATTTAATTCACGTAATTTTAAGAAGAAATAGACCTAAATTAATTTGATATACGTTTCCTTGAAGATATTATTTCAATAGAAATAAAAAAAAAACGAAAAAGAGCAATTTCGGTTACGGGGCTCGATTCGGGTTCCTTCTTTTTGACGCTTCAACCATCAGAGCTATGTACAGATCTACTGTGAAAGGTGCACTATGAACGAATGTTGTTACCCTGTTTTCTAATTTTTTTTGTGATATTTCTGAATTTCCCTAATATCTTCTACAATATAGATCTGCTCAAGTTCAAATTTAGAACTTTACAGTAAAATAAGATTTAGAAGGCACGTACAAAATTTCAATGATATCGGATAGATAGTTACTGTGATACAGATTTTTTTTTAAATATATTTTTTTAAGTTTCTAGTCATGTGATCCTCACAAAATTCTGCATAAGTTTTCTTGTCAGTATTTGACCATTCTTTAGGTTATTCGATCTGATCAGTATTTTTCGAGTTATTGGAAAACAACATTTCAAATGGCCTTAATTCCGAAACTACTCGACTGATTTTGTCCATTAACGGATTTAGCCGTCGCATTTGGACTCCAAATCTACTCTGAAAATTTCAACTCTCTACCTCATTGTGCTGACGGTCGCTCGGCCAGACAGACTGAAGTTCGTCCTCGGATTCTTGATCACTGAGTCGAAACTAATCGTTTGAGAGAATTCTTGGCCAAAAATTCGAAAATTACTGACATTTGGACGAATTTATCGGCAAGTTGTTCACCCAAACAGCGTGTCAAAAAGAAAGGATATTACCTACCCGTACAAAGCATTTTGCCTGAAAGAATAAAAACCCAAAGTAGAGAACACGCTAAGACTAAGCGATGTTGGAGTCCATAAGTACCAAAGAAAATGACCAGAAGGGGGTGTGCATATTGTAGCACAAGATCCAAAGAGAAAAGGGGTGAAATTCTATGCGAAAATGCAATTTGGCGATATGTAAAGGCTGTTCTGTGAAATTGCACAATAAGCCAAAGAAACATTAGGAGCTACTGACAAAAAAAATTAATTTAGGTACAGTGAAATTATTAAATGGTTCCTTTCTGAGTTTTCTCTCCCAAATTCTGAAAAATATCTATAAAATAAAACAATAATTATTATCAAAATGTATAGAACAATGTTTCTTAACAAACATTAACGAAACAACATCAACGATAAAACAAATATTTCGAAACGTTTCTGAGACTAGATGAGTCTCCTGCGTCAGACACTCAAAGGAAAATCTTCAGAATTTCAGAATAACTATCAACAAAAAATGGTTCAAGCCCTATGGACAGGAGCATTCTGGCGCTCTAGTTCAAACCGACAAATTATATCTCCGAAAGTATTGGTTTCTCAGAGTTGAGAATTATATCAATGTATTCTTATGGTAGAACTGCATCATAAAGGAAATTCAATTCAAATAATAGTTTATTTATCAAGATTGAATGAGCAATCTGAGAATGAGAACTTTACCATGGAAGATATCAAATTAAAATAGCTGAAATGAATTTGACTCTCCCTTATAGAACAGGATGACATGTACGAGTATGAACACAGATCATATAATAAAGGTTAGATAGAATAATTATAACATTCTGTGAAAACATAGAAGTACGATTCATTATTGAAATTTCGAAAAATCATATCTCCGAAAGTATTAGCTTGTTGGAGTTGAAAATGATATCAATGGATTTTTATGGTGAAATTGCATCTTAAATAAAAATTTAATTTGAAATTTGTTACTTAAAAAAAAATATTTTTTTCGTTACTCCGATACCATCTGGTCTATTTTGCCCAATAACAAACTCAACTGAGATATTCATCTCCTTAACCTACTCAGAAAATTTCAACCTCCTAGCTCATTCCGTTCGAGAGTTATTGTAGAAATTTTTTTTTTTAATTTTCAAATTTTTTTTTACACTTTGCGGTAACCTGGTCAATACAGAACTTCACATGCGTATAAAAGTCATGATTCTACAATTTGATGCTAAATTTCAGATAGATCGAGTGATTGGTCTCGGAAATATTCATAAGAAATATTTTTATTAAAATTGGCCATAACTCCGAAACCGCTTAATGGATATCACCCATTAACGAACTTGTCCGAGATAGTTACGCTCCAAACCCACCTTGCAAATTTCAATCCTCTAACTCCTTTCGTTCGAGAGTTATCGTGCCTACGGCCGGCCGGACATAAATGATTTCGACCTCGGATTCTTGATCAGTGAGTCAAACCAAATCGTTTGAGACCATTTTCAGCCAAAAATTCGAAAATTACACACATTTGGGCAAATTGATAAGCACTCAGTTCCGAGGAACTAGAGCGCTAAAAATAATAAGATTTCCGCTTGTTGTCTGACGAAGGAGTCTGATCTAATCTCCGAAACTATACGTTTTATCGTTGATGTTGTTTCGTTATTGTTTGTTAGACAATATTGTTCTAACAATTGCTTCTGAAGAATAACTTGTGTTTCTAACGCAGAGTTTGGGTGAGAAAACTCTGAAAGGAACCATTTAATAATGAATATTCCTCCCAGAGTATCCTTTAATGATTACTTATAGAGGAATTATCTTGTTATTTTTTATGGAGTTGAGAGTTTATTTAATAATAATATGATATGATATTGTGCTCTATATTTTCCTCTCATTGTTCATATAATCATTTGTGAGAAATAAATTGTTGATTAAAGTAGTTGAGGCAATTTCATTGGCAGGCCATGTGAACTGAAAGAATAATACTGCTCGTAATAGACCTTGGGATAATAATATACCCTGGGTAACGCTAAAGAACTAGAACCAATTGGCAGTCAAACTATCACTCTCTGGTGATCTCCTGACTACTATTTACACACTGTACCGAACGATACCGAACGAAGATCACAGAACGGCGCTTCTCAGCGCCAACCGACCAGATATCTGGGACCATCTGTCCGGATATGCCACCTGAACATAGAAGGATCTAGCAAGGGAAAAAATCAATACCTCTCCAAAATTCTGCTTAGCCAAAATATCGATATAGCAGTTGTCCAAGAAACTCACGTCGCAACTGAAGCAGACATGAAATCGAGAGGAATAATTCACGGCTATGCCATTATTGGCGCAACCTACCACCACGCCCATGGCATAGCAACTTATGCTAGATCAGACATAGAGAACGTCCAGTTAATCTTTTATATTTTTGTATCTAGAAATATGTGTCCATATATATTGTATAGAGTGTGTAAAGCGCCATACGCTAAATAATAAAATATCGAAAGAAACTGAATATACCTACTGTGATTGATAAAAGACCTTTTGAGGCTCTTTTGCCCCCTACAGAGTTCAAACACTTCTAATGATCCTCTCTAATGCCTCTAATACCGCATACAGACCGATATTTCAACACCGAGTATCCGCTCTGGCCTCTCCTGGATCTACTTGCCATAATAGGCACGCCCGATATTTATGTTGAAGCATACACCGACGACCTACACATTGTGACCATGGGCCATGATGACTCAATACTGGTCGAGAGCATCTCAGAGGCTCAAGGCTGGTGGAAGCCGGAACAGTTAAACGTTAACCCTCATGAGACCTCATGAGCTTAACATAGATTCCCTCACTATGAATGAAGTTCACATGATTTTTGCTGATGAGGCTAGACATCTGGGTGTCATTCGAGATAGAAAACGGAATTGGAATTCACACCTAGAAAAGGGCGATTACCAAGGCTAGGCACTCGCTCTGGGCCTGCCAGCGGGTTAGTGAAAAGAGGTAGGGACGAGCTCCAAAACAGCTTCATTAACTGTACGTGATGGTGGTGAGATCACAAAACACTTACTGCGTGGTTGATGGTGACTGGAGCCTTCCGCTCCACTCTCACTGCAGCCATAGAACACCTACTAGACCCCGCCCCTCTTAACCTAGTTATCAGAGCGTGGCCTAGATGGTGACATACGGATTTCTGCATATGACTCTCAATGAGCCTGATACGATTGAATTTGAGCCCGGTTCCCTCCAGGCTGAATTGGAGGCAACGAGATAATGAGCATGCAGTCTGACGTATCTATAACAAAAACTTACACAGAGAATCCTACCGTGTTGTATGTCCCAGCAGAAACGATTGGACCATCTCTGGTACCCCACTGCTTTAGGGCCCCTGTTGGTTCATATATGGCTCTGTTTCCACCCAAGGGGTGGGAAGGAAGGAAGAAAGGAAGGAAGGAATGAGTTTAGTGTGACCTAACCTAAGACCTATGGTTGCAACCCCCATGGGCGTGGGATTGGGATACGTCCAATCAGCGCGCAGCATCGAGGATGCTACTTCCTGTATTGCTATGTTTTCCAAGACTTACACCCTCACTGGCAGGAGGAGGCACTATCCAACCTCTACTAATTCTGCAAGTTAGTTCCCAAACTGAGGGTACGCAACTCACACGCCGAAGGGAACAGAACCCTTCTAGCCCAGCTTGCGGGCTTTCAACCACTGCTACCACGAAACCTATCCTGATAGGGCAGGCACCACCCTCCCGTGGTAGCAATCATAGCGTCATTGCTGGAATATGCTTCGGGAACGTATTCTCTCGCAAATTTTGGACATTGGCGTCCAGGTCTTGCTGAATCCAGCAAGTAATGCGGATTAGCCATTCTCGTCGGCATTTCTGGAATTGGTACGCGTCAGGAATACCCAGGCAGCGCTCCGACCCACCGCCCAATGGCATCCTGAATGACATCCCTTTCAACCAGATGTTACTGCCCTGCATATCTGACCCCCCCCCAGAAGAGAACACCCCTCTCTCCCAATCGAAAGATCGGGGGAGGGACAGCTCAAAGAGTCTATTCCTCCTTAAGGAGATGAGCTCCTATCTCACTCTATCTATCTACTATCAGTTCCTTCTCAGCAATAAAATCTTCCATCCTTACACCTCTTTCCACGCTGTTCCCGTATATTCCCACCCCCTTGCTGTACCACAGGGGGGATATAGCATTCGCATCTAGCCCGAATAGTTTCGGACTGTTCCCAACCGCAGCAACCACTCGCTCCAGGTACCCTAAATATGGCCTCAACTCATGAGCAAACTTACAATACACCGACACCAGGAACCACACACAGACCCCCATTCATCCGTCAACTCTGGGACTTGCACGACGTCACCATCATGATCGTTGATCATGATGGCTGGCATGCCACCCACGGATGCATACATTCTCATGGCACTGGGCACACCACAAACAAGACCCTCCCGCACGTGAGGCTCTTGTAACAATCCCACGCTGATTCTTTCACGCAACATACACACACCCATCTCACTCATGACGCCGTAGCACCCCTGGCAATTTAGCTGTAAAGCTTTTAGGCACGCCATTTGAAGCACCCTCAACGATTCTTCCTCTCAACCACTTTTCACGCAACCTGAACTCCGGACACCCAGCACTAGAAGTATTGTGCTGGTACTCTTTCCGCCCTCTCTACTTGCAAATTCTGCACTACTCACTCGTTTTGCATTCTTTCAAAATATGCCCAGCCTCACCACACTTCCTACAAGCATTCGACTTCATCTTGCATTCCTGCACTAGATGCCCGAGATCTAGGCATCTGTGACATCTTTCAACCACACTTATTTCCTTCACTCTACACGCATAAAAGAAAACATACACCCTCTTTTCTGCCACCCACACATTCTTCAACCTCACATGTACCTCGAGTACCACAATCCCTTTCTCACCAGACCCATTCCTACTTTTGAGCTTCACAGCTTCCATAAACTCATTTGCACTCAATCCAAGGGGTGGGAGTGGTTGCAAAATTGCTAATGGCGATTCCATCAGCCTGGGTAGATTTACGACTGTCTTTCGAGAATAAATTCTCGCCATTGATCAATACGCAAAGCTCATACTTGAGAAAGGATGGTTTCGCAGATCAATAAAGATCCTGCCGGATAGCCAAGCTGCTTTGAAGGCCTTGGCTTCCTACAACTGCACATCCCTGATTTTGCAGGATTGTCGGGCTCCACTTGCCAAACAGGGAGAGCGTTGCAGGCTGCAGCTCATCTGGGTTCCGGGCCATTCAGGCATACCAGGTATCGAAGGTAATGAGTTGGACTCATTGGCGGTGAGAGGGGCTTCCATGGGGCTCATTGAACCTGAACCGGCCTGTGGCATCTCTCTCAAGGCAAGGGATTGGGAGAACAATACATGGTTGGACGAAAATAGGAACTCTAGAGCAGCATATGTGGTCTTAGACATGCTCACTCAACAATTATTAGTCCGTCAGCTGAAAGAGCCAGACAATGGCTCAAATTCTCTAGGTTAGACCTGAAAGTTTTAACAGCCATGTACACTGGTCACTGTGACCTCTGAAAATCCCTAAATAAGTTGGGGTTGGTTGAGGACTCTGAGGCCTGGAGGACGACGAGTATATCAACCACATCATATGGCACTGCCCCGCTGGGGACAGGATTAGATGAGGAACTATGAGTCTACAAACTGAGGGAACTGGACAAGTGTTCACTCACCAGACTCATCTACCTCATTAAAAATTTTACCCATAAATCCTTCAGAACTTCATTTTTTGGAGACGTGAAACAGCTCACATAATTTCTATTTCTTGAAGATGAATAATTATAATTGCTGTTGCAGGATGGAACACAACATTTCCCAACCATCTTGTTCAGTCTATAGTCTCAACAGAAATAAAGTCAGGCTCGCCTCCCAAGTAGAAATAATCCAAAGGAAAATTCACTATCTACACACTGATTAATCAAAAATTGGTTCAAGCACTGACTTGAAGTCAGGAGCTTTTGCTCGTATGTTCTATTGTCCATTCTCCTGTATTGGACACTCTGAATCGAATTTACGATGGTGAATTCTATTGTTCGTTCTCCAGTATTGGACTTAATCGAATTTATCTTGGTAAATTCGATAAAGAGTGTCCAATACTGGAGAACGGACAATAGTCTCCATGGTAAATTCGATTAGGACTGTCCAATACAGGAGAATGGATAAAAAGAACATGCTCACAAAAGCTCCTGACTTCACGTCAGTACTTGAATCAATTTTTTTTTCGTATTTTTTTTTGAATTTTCTGGGGGTACGGTTCTTACAAAATTTTAAACACGTCTTAATATCAACATTCTACAACTACATACCAAGGTTCAATTGGATCGAGTCTATATTTTTTGGGTTATAGAGGAAATAATTGTCCAGGTGGGTATAACTCCGGAACCGTTGGACCAATTTTGCCCGTAAACGAACCTAACTCTCCCATTCGGATACGCAACACACCCTGAAAATTGCAAGTCCCTGTCTCCTTTCATTCGAAAGTTGTCGAGGCAACGGTCACCCATCCATCTACTCAACTCACACAAGGCTGCTAAAATCTCTAACAATATATATCCGATCGTGGTCAAACTGGGAACTTTGCAGTAGAGTTATTATTATTATTATTATTATTATTGATAAGGGGGTTACGTTGCACCGCGACCTTGAGATCTATTGTGCCCCCCAACAGAGCTGTTCTCACCATTACGCCATCTACAGCTCGCCCTCCAGTTCCAGAGTATAAATGAACCTCAATATCTGGGAAGGCTTCAAGGATATTATGTCTTCACTCCTACAAGTTTCCTGTCCAAAGCATTCCTTTCGCTGACTTGCAATGGCGAGGCATTCTGTAACAAGGTGAAGAGGAGTTTCTTCCTCCTCCCCACAGAATCTGCACTCGTCAGTATCTGATAAACCTATTCTCATCAAATGCTTCCTGAGGCGACAGTGTCCTGTGAGGAAGCCAGTGACCAGGTGTAACTTATTCTTGCAGAGATCCAGATTGCAGTAGAGTTAGGATCTAAAGGCTCTCGCAATTTCAGCGATGTCGGACGAATAGTTACTGATATATAGAATTTTTTTCGAAAATTTTCAATTATTTTTTTTTAATTTTCTAGTAATATGATCCTCACGAAATTTTGCAGGATATTTTTGTGTTGGCATTCTGTAACTAATAACCATGTTTGAATTTAATCGGTTCTGTACTTTTCGAGTTAATTAGGAAATAATAACCAAATTTCAGATGGGTATAAGTACAAAACCGTTTGGCCGATTGTACCTATAATTACATTTATATTGGTTGAAAACAAAATTATAACTCGGAAACCATTGGGCCGATTAAGCCCATTAACGAACTTGTCCGTCATATTGGGATGCGCCACCTACCCTGAAAATTTCAAGTCGTTATAGCTCTTTCTGTTCTCAAGTTATCGTGGCAACGGCCGGCCGGCCGGACAGAATCAAAGAAAGTTTTTTCGAAGGGATCGTGCCTCCGCGGCCAGTGCGAAGTGTGATGGTGGTGGTGCTCTCATTGGAGTCCGGAAGGATCTGGATCCATGTATTGTACTGGAATTTCAGAGCGGTGCAGAGGATCTATGGATACGAGTCTCAATAAATGGTCTGAAAGTTTACATGTGCTGCGTATACATCCCTCCCGATGATACTCTGGCAATGTTTAGTTTTGTTTCCAAATTGAATGATGTAATCAATGCGATGGGAGATAGCATCATCTTGATGGTGGGTGATTTTAACTGTTCTGGGGTTTCTTGGGTTGCAGACAATTCAGGCAATTGCCTTATGCCTAGGAACGTAAACGCTAGGTATGCCGATTTGATTGACTCTTTTTCATTACTTGAGCTCATGCAATTTAATAATTTGGTAAATATCAATAATAGAATATTAGATTTAGTACTCACCAATACCTTCAGAATACAAGAATTGATGAGATGTGTTAACCCATTGGTGCCCGAGGACGTAAATCACCCATCAATAGAATTTTTATTTAGTATAGACTATGTTAAGCCTTTACGTCAGAAAACTTCCTTCTATAATTTTAAAAGGGCAAATTATGATCAGATTAATGATTGTTTGATTCGTACACCTTGGGATGAACTACTTATTAATGATAATGTTAATAATGATTTGACTACTTTTTATTGTATACTGAACAGGGTTATTGATGAACATGTTCCAAGAGTCACTAAAGTTAGAGGTTTTCCATCATACTTTTCTAGTAACACAATCAAATTGATTAAACAAAAAAATAAATTTCACAGAAAATGGAAGATCTATAAGAATTTTGGTGACTACAAAACATTTCAGGTCTTACGATCCAAAACAAAGCTCCTCATGAAATCCGATTATGACAGATATTTACTATCTGTCCAATCCAATGTGTGCAGTGATCCCAGAAAGTTGTTCAGTTTTGTTTCTGTTAAGTCTGGTAATTCCAACATTCCAAGCAAAATGTCTTATAATAACTGTACAAGTGAGTCCGGAGAGGAAACTTGTAATTTATTTGCCCAATACTTTAAAAGTGTCTTCATAAATCCTAGTAAGGTCCATAATAACGGTGGCGAGGACTTCCACTCTGATCACGGTAGTTTGAATATACCGGATATTCCTGTAGCCCGTGTTGAGGATGCTTTGATGAGTCTAGATTGTAATAAGGGATCTGGTCCCGATTTAGTTCCTTCAATTTTTGCGAAAAATGGTAGCTCTTCGCTAAGCCTACCCTTAACTTTGATTTTTAACAAGTCTCTTCGCACTGGCATATTCCCCGACATCTGGAAAAGAGCCTGTATAGTACCAATTTTCAAAGCTGGAAATAAAAACCTTGTGGAGAATTATCGTCCAATTAGTAAGCTTTGCGTTTTCGAATAGATATTTGAGTCACTACTTTATCCCCACTTGTTTCATCATGTAAAGTCACAAATAATATCTGAACAACATGGATTCTTTAGGGGAAGATCTGTTGAAACGAATCTTATTCGCTTCATTGAATGCGTTCAGGAAAATCTTGATGATAGAGTTCAGGTTGATGCTATCTACACCGATTTTAGCAAGGCATTCGATAGGATTAATATTGATCTTCTTCTATATGAACTAGATAGTGTTGGAGTGGGGGGACTGTTGTTGAGGTGGTTTAATTCCTATTTAAGGGGCAGAAGTTATTACGTCGAAATAGGAAACTTCAAGTCTGAACTTTTTGTTTCAACATCTGGCGTACCCCAGGGTTCTCACTTGGGCCCCCTATTGTTCATCATCTATATTAATAAAATTATTGTTTGTTTCCGCATATGTAGATTCTTGTTATTTGCGGACGACTTGAAGATGTTTGCGGCTATTAGGGATGCTCGAGATTGCTTAGCGCTCCAGGGTGATCTCGACAGACTGGTGAGTTTTTGTGGGAGTTACAGTTTGTACTTGAATACTTCAAAATGCCATGTAATATCCTTTACGCGAAATAAGACCCATATTTATTTTCCATATTCGGCCGCTGGAACAGTTTTGAACCGCACAGATAGTGTCAGGGATTTGGGTGTGACACTGGATTCGAAGCTACTCTTCGATGAACACGTAAATAATGTGGTAGCTTCTTGCAATGGAATGCTGGGATATATTGTCAGGCACTGTGGTCAATTTTTTAGCCGTGAAGCTCTTCTCTCTGTCTATTATGCCTTTGTATTTAGCAGGTTAAACTTCGCATCCTCAGTATGGTGTCCCATTTATGGGATTTACATCGATAGGTTGGAGAGGGTACAGGCTAGATTTCTCAGATTTGTCGGTTTCAGGACTGGATTTCGGTTGGCTCCTGGCGATCCGGAGAATTATTCAATACGTATGAGACACTTTGGGATGATAAGTTTGGAGAACAGGAGGAAGATCAACGATATTTTGTTTATTTTTAAACTAATGTCACACCGTCTAGATTGTCCTGACATTCTGCGATCGGTCGATTTTCACGTCCCATCGAGGCATCTTAGACAGCACTTCCTTTTTCACTTGCCGCCAAGGAGAACCAATTCCGCTAAGAATTCACCTCTGTCTAGAATGTTGGACCCATGTAATGTTCATGGGGCTAGATTGGATTTGTTTTCTGATGTGAGCTTTCGTTGTTTCAAAAAGAATTTGAGGACTATTTTCACTTAAATGTTTGCATCCGCATTTCTTGTTTGTTTTTCTTTTGTTGCTGGTTGAATATTTGAATTAAAATTTTTTGTAAATTAGCAGATATATATGTAGATTTATTATATTATGTACACTATCTGTAAATGCTCAGTGAATGCTGTTTTGGGTGTTTGTTCACCTGTGTGCATTCATGTTTGTAAATAAATAAATAAATAAATAATAAATAAATAAAGTTATCGTGGCAACGGCTGGACGGCCAGCCGGACAGAATCAAATTTGACCTCGAATTCTTCATCAGCAAAAATATCGAAAATTACAGACATTTGGGTAAAATGATAACGCAATGTTCCCCAGAGCACACGCGCAAAAACATAATATATCAATGTATTGCACTAATTCACGACATTTACCTATGCACAAAAATACCACGAAATACCGCACCCAAAATCTTAAAAGAAATGCCATTAAATGGTACACAGACGGTTCAAAAACCACTACAGGAGCTGACGCTGGAGTATATGGGCCAGGCACCAAATGCTCCCAATCGCTAGGCTCCTATCCGAGCATTTTTCAGGCAGAAGTACTTGCAATAGAAATATGTGTGGAAATGAACCTAGAAAGAAACTATCAGAGATTTGATATAGCAATCCACTTTGACAGTCAAGCTGCTATTGAAACTCTGAGCTCCAATGTTATCGAGTCCAAGGTAATATGGGAGTGCCGAAGAAACCTCAACGAAGTACGCAAGAACAACAGGATCTCCTTGGTCGGGGCTCATGGTCACGCGGGAATTGCAGAAAATGAGGAGGCCAACACACTTGCCAAGAGAGGAGCACAAACTCCCTTTATTGGCCCGGAACCCTACTGTGGGGTTGGTAGATACACCTAAAAAAGTGAATTTCGGATGAAAGAGCAAACTGAAAGAGGTATTTTCTGGAGATCTCTCCCCAGAATTTATCACTCCAAGAAATTCCTCCGGAACATTGATACTGTCAGATCCAGAAATACTTGGACCTCAGTAAGAACACGCTGCACCTCCTCACTGGTTTCCTCATAGGGCACTGCGGCCTTAGGAAGCATATGATGAGATTAGGGCTAGCAGAAACTGACGAATGCAGGTTCTGTTGGCAGGAGGATGAAATGCTTGATCACCTGATAACGAAATGCCTCACCAACTCAAACCAACGCAAGGAATGCTTTGGGCAAGAAATCTGGAGGAGCGAAGACGTAGCCTCCTTGAAGCTAACCCAGATACTGGAGTTCATTAGAACTCTGAAACTGGAAGGAGAGCTGTAGATGGTGACGACATCGATAGCTTTGACGGGGGACCACAATAGACCTTAAGGTCGCAGTGCAACGTTACCCTCTTCAACAATATACAATATGCAAGGGCGTAGCCAGGAATTAATTTCGGGGGGGGTTTTGAAATAAAAATTCATTTCGGGGGGGGGTTTTGGGGGTGTAAGGGTCACTTTCTGCAGCAAAAATTTTTGTTTTTAAGGGATTTGAACCCCCAAAACCCCCCCCCTGGCTACGCCCTTGACAATATGCATCACCCTCAGATCAATAAGATTTCTTACTAATCTGAGGTGCCACCCAAGACTTTTGTATGCCAGACGTGTTTATCATATCATCAACTATCAAGGGTGCAGAACTGTCTGTATATTAATTTCTTAGGTAATTAATATTTTTATTTTTACACAGTCATGAATACATATTTCATTGTAGTTCTCCAACTATTTGGATGGCCTGCAAATGTTCAATTGGATAATGCTTGAAGGCCTTTTCTGTTTTTTGGGGCAGAACTTGGAGAATGCGGTAAGAAATATTCTCGAATTCGAAAGTAGGTAAAATATCAATTTTTATATTTGGTACTGTACCTAACTACTCATAAAAATATTTTATTCATGAAATGGGTCATAAAGATGAATCGTGCTAGAATAGTTCACCGTTGAGAAGTTGGCATATGGAAGAAATCACTCATATGCGATATATGGTTCATTTTAAGTCATATAAACATATCTGTAGATTAAAGTAATAACGCCTACGATTTGTTTACAGAAAAGTGGGAAAGCCCTGCGGACAGGAGCTTTGGCGCTCTTGTTCAAACTTTGACAAATCATATCTTCGAAAGTATTGGTAAGAGTTGGGAATTATATCAATGGATTCTTATGATAGAACTTCATAATAGCAGAAATTAAATTCAAACATCATAAAAGAATTTAAATTCAACAAGACAGCCAAAAATTATTAATCCAATAGACCAATTCTACCCAACAACGAACTCATCCGAGATATTCGTTCCTCAATTCTATGATGAACGATATATTTTTTCCTCAAATCCACTCTGAAAATTATATTATATCAATTGAAACTTCAGCCATTATTTCAGTTTTGTTTTTACTGGAGATATTCTGAACTCAATATTATTAACTTACCATTACCATTCCCATCATCATATGGATTAACCATGGGCATTAAATATCAAAATTTGACATATCATGTCTCAGGAAAATAAGTTGACATGTATCAACATAGATCATATTATAATAATTCATAGATAGAATAATTATCGTATTCTGTGAAATCACAGAAGTACGATTTATTATTGAAATTTTGAAAAATCATATCTCAGAAAGTATTAGCTTGTTAGAGTTTAAAATGACATCAATGGATTCCTATGGTGAAACTGCATCTCGAGAAAAAAAAACAAAAAAAAAATTTTTTTTACTCCAAAACCATCGTACCGATTTTGCCCAAAAACGAACTTAGCCGAGATATTTATCTCCCAAACTTATGCTGAAAATTTCAACTGTCTAGCTCATTCCGTTCGAGAGTTATCGTGTTAACGGACGGACGGACGAACGGACAGAATCGATTTCGACCACGTTTGAATCGTTTGAGACCATTTTCAGCCAAAAATTCGAAAATTACAGACATTTGGGCAAATTGATAAGCACTCTGTGACCACTAACAAGAGCGCTAAAAACCCATACTTTGGCTCATTCAAAAGAAATACTTTTCGTAAACCATTTTTTTTCAGAGAAATATTTGCATTTTCCTTAAACAATTACGTATGAGCAAATAAAGTTTTATCAGAAATTCGTCATTTTCATGATTCTTTGGAAATTATCACCTACCTTTCAAAACAGAT
Source organism: Halyzia sedecimguttata (assembly GCA_937662695.2). Lineage (NCBI taxonomy): Eukaryota > Metazoa > Arthropoda > Insecta > Coleoptera > Coccinellidae > Halyzia > Halyzia sedecimguttata. The sequence goes on along the minus strand of OW569414.2, from coordinate 16,669,558 downwards.
CGTTAGGCAACTGCACCAATTATATCTCCGGCTAGCTCGACTGGTCTCAGAACAAGCGTGCCTCCCTTCCTCCGAAAGTTCATAGGATATGACCTCAATGGTGGGAATTTGAGGTATTATGTGAAAGTGAAAGGGAAGCGTGTAATGAACCAAAGGAGCCTAACGATCTAGAAGGTGGACTCAAACAAGGGCTTCACACGAGAGCGAGATTTTTCTCGTTTCGTCTCTTTCTCGTCTTGGAAAAGCGAGACGAGACGAGACATTACATTTTTTTTATGAAGTTTTGATTCGAAAAATTAGAAAAGGTCTACATAGAGGTCAATATATTTTACAAAACATCAACTCTTGACTATTTATGAAATATTTTATTGTCACTATCTCTTTTCCTTCGAAAGTTATCGTGGCAACGCGGTCACCACTCCAGCTACTGAACTCACTCAAGGCTGCTCATATCTCTAACAATCTAGATCCGAATTTGTTCAAATTTGGAACGTGGCTGTGAAGTTAGGTTTTGCATTTCAGCGATGTTGGATGAATAGTTTCTGATATATAGAATTTTTTGAATGATTTTTAAAATTTCTTTTAGTTATACGATCCTCACGAAATTTCGCAAAAATTCGAGCGTCGGTATTCTACAACTAATTACCATGTTTGAATTGGATCGGTTTCATATTCTTTGAGTTATTGAGGAAATCAACAAAATTTCAGATAGTTATAACTCCGAAACCTTAACTCTTAATTTACCATGATTAATTCGAATTGAGACTGTCCAATACAGGAGAATGGACAATATAATTTACCGTGGTAAATTCGATTAAGAGTGACCAATACAGGAGAATGGAAAGTAGAACATACGCGCAAAAGCTTCTGACTTCTCGTCAGTGCTTGAACCATTTATTTGAACTTTTATATTGATATGATTGATTTTTATTGAGATATATTTATTTTATTCCTTTTGTTAATTGAAGTTTTTTCTTAGAGTTTGTTGCTACGAGATGAACTTTATAATTTACCGTGGTATAAATTACATCCATCCCACAGGAATACGTTCAGAATTTTTCAAATGCATGTTAATTTGACATTACAAATGAATGCAAAACCGCATGTGATCTTCAACATGAGATTATTTCTAAAGGTAAATCAAGCTAATATATGTTGGGTTTCACGAAGCTTTGATTAGCTTAATCGTGGATTTATTTCGATGGTTGTATCAAAAATGAACTGAAAATCGACATAGAATCGCACTAATTTGGCAATTAAGAGCTGTCAAAGCTTCGTGAAACCCAACATCAGTCTCAGATCATTCATTCGACCCTCGCAAAAACTAAGAAATGAATTAATTTGCAGGTCCTCAAGAATGCATATTCTTTCATTATGTTCTTGGAACAATTCTGAATACTTCTGGTTAACTGAATTGAAGAATTTGATGTGCACATTTAACTTAAATATGATGAATATATATATATTAGAATTTGAAGAGTTTTCTTTCACAATTTCTTTGAATATGAAAACCGTTTTTAGGCCTCGGTAAAAGTTTTTGTTTTGAGGTCCCTTTTCAACGTTTGTGAGGTCCTTTTTTGAAGCTCAAGGAGGGGGGAGGCTTTATATCCATCTATGGATATATAAATATTTATTATATTATACAGGGTGATTCAAAACTCGAGGCGAAAAATTGAGGAACGTATACATGCCGATATTCTCGATAAAAAATGTAAAATAAAATGTTTGGCTTTGTTTCCGAGATATCAGACTTCAAAGTTTCTGCATGTCATCAATTTTCAACGTCAATTCATGATATAAAAATACAAAAACAATTAAATCGAATGTTCAAAAATACGTCTTGGCAACGCAAAAGGAGGGAACCGTGTACTAATTGCATGTTTTGCCTATTTTGAGTGAATTTGACTGCATTAATACTCATTAATAGTTCTTGATTGTTAATTTCTACCGCGTAAGAAAGTTGTTTCAAAGGATTCATGTCAGTTGTTCTCGCAGGACATAGCACCAGACCACGCCGATCAATCCCTCTCCTATTAAAAGTCGGCCGAAAAACGAATACCTGAAATTTTTGGAAAAAATCTCGCAAATTTGCTAGAAGATTTTCATGTGGATTTGGTAAACAATCGCATGTGTTATTATGTCATCATGACATAAGTCGTAATTTGTCCGGCGCATTTTTCCATTCTTTTATATAATATAAAGTAAAATATATATCTATGGGAGATGATAGCCCTTCTTAAGGGCCCTGTAACGGGCTTCGAACATCTGAAGTTCTGAATAATCATCGCTTGGACTTGGACCGGTCAGACCTGGTTTTGAAAGAGACCCTCCTGGCCTTACGAGCAACATTTTCATTTTTGAATTCAAATATTGAAGGGATTTCAGGAGTGAATATCTTCGAAAACTAGCGGAGGCGATTCTTCTCCACGAGATCCCATTCGCCTACAGAGAAGGATTTTTGTGAGAGGAGACTTTTGAAAGGTTATGTATTATTTTTAATTTGTTCGTTTCCTCCTCTTGTCTTTTCATTTTTCAGGTTGAGTTTCGGGTACCTTGGAGAAACCTATCCGTTTTTTGACGAGGGAATCCACATTGAAGAAATATATCCCCATCAATATTTTTAAATTACAGCAAATTTTGTAAACAATAGTTACAAATCACCACACTCACGGAGAGAAAGGGTTTTTTGCTGAGGTTTTTCCCTAAGCTCTTGTATCATACGTCGAATTGTATGGTACCCCGTTACACCAACCTCTGCTAACACATATACAGCTCTCAGTCAAAAGAATATACAGTATGGTGCAATTGAAAGGAATAAATTCGTTATTTCGTAAACCGGCGACTTTAAGGAAAAATCCCGAAACCCGTCGATTTTTATTCTTAAACAGGCTATTCGTAAGGAAACCATTTTATTTTTGACGTCATTTTATTTTTGACATCATATTAAATAATAATAATAAAATTTTATTAAATGTTGAAAAAAATAAAAAAATCAATTTTTGTACATTATTGATATGGCTGAATAGGTATTTAAAAGACCTTTCAAATAATGTATTACAACACCCACCTTTCCATCTGAAAATTTTAGCGATGAGGTCATCACGCTCACATAGATGACGTAAAAAATGAAAAGGTATCCTTATGAATAGCCCGTTTAAGAGTAAAAATCGACGGGTTTCAGGATTTTTCCTTAAAGTCGCCGGTTTACGAAATAACGAATTAATTCCTTTTATTTGCACCATACTGTATATATATTAGCACGACAGAGGATCACCGCATGCTGGATGAAATGTAGTCTCCCAAATAAAAGACATATTTTTTGCTTTTCAGCAATTTTTAATTTGACATTTCTTAAACTATATATATAGGTCTATTTACAAGGGGAAATATACAAGATAATCGCTTACATCAAGGATTTACATTTAGTGCCTGATCTCTGGGATCTTATCTAGAAATATAACATTATATATCTGTCATGAGATGTGTGGAAGAATGTGACAATTTTACTAGAGGTATGTCGAAGCAAATACAAGACATACTTCTCAGATGGGATGAAGGATTTCAGGAGTTCTTGTTATCGTTTTAACGATAACAATTTTCCTGCAGGATGAGGTGATGGGATAATTTATGTTTAATTTTGATGTTTGTGTTTTCCGCCGTGGTTGTCCCGAGATGTTCTGTTTTTTTCCAGTTTCTTCGTCGTGTTTTTGTGAAATTTTATTGTCTGACTTTTTATTATGTCGTGTATTGTGTCCGCGTTTCCGGATTTATGTAGGTCTTCAATTTTAGTGTATCTGGGTTTATTCAAAATTATTCAGAGGAATTAATTTTGAATAATCTGTAACTTTTTGAAATTTGTGTTCGATATATTGCTCCATATAGGGTGCGCATATAAAAACACTGGTCTGATTCCTTGATTATAAATTCTAAGTTTTGATTTCCGGCTTAGCTTTCTACGCTTGTTCAGTAAGGGGAAAATGTTACGTTGGATTATGTAGGTACGCCTTTCGCGATAAGTCGTTAATGTGTCAGTTATGTTTCAGTTTTTCGTCTAGGGTTTTACCGAGATATTTGACTGTGTTTTGCTGTTTTATGGTCTGGCCGTTGAATGTTACGTTTTGTCCTGTGTGTAAAGTGTACCAGAGTAGTTTTATTAGCGTTTATTTTGGTTTTCCATCTTTAATAGTACTTTTCGAGTTTCTGAATGTGCTATTGTATGTATTTGTCTGGCTGAGTTGGATGGAAGGATTCTGCTATTACCGCGGAGTCATCGGCGAATATTTTCAGTTTTGTTCTGTCTGTTTTTGGAATGTCGTTTATGTAGTAGTTGAAGAGGGTTGGGGAGAGGATACCTCCTTGTGTCAACCCAGCAGAGATGGAGGATTTGTTGGAAAGGGATTTTTCAACCCTGGTTTGGAATGTTCGGCCCGAGATGTAGGATTGTATGATTTTGATTATGTGTACCGGGAGTTTGGTTTGGAGGAGTTTGAATATGAGGCCCTCATGCCACACGGTGTCAAAGGCTTTCTCGATATCCAAATTGAGCATTGCTGTGACTCTTCCGAAATTGATATTTTTTTTGATTTGATCGGTGATTGTGGCCAGTTGGAGGGTTGTGTTGTGGTTTCCTGGTTAAACCGAGCTTTTAATAGGAGATTGATTGGTCGGCTTGGTCAGGTGATATGGCCTGCGAGATCACCTGACTTGAATCCTTTGGATTATTTTGTATGGGAGCATTTGAAACAACTTATTTACACGGTGGAATTTAATAACCAAGAATAATTAATGGAACAAATTATTAATCCAGTCGAATCCACTCATAACAGGCAAAATATAGTATACGATTCCCTCATTTTGCGTTGCCAAGACTGTATCGATGCTATTTGCGGTGGTATTTTTGATCATTTGTTATTTTTGTATTTTTACATTATGTATTACAGTTGAAAATTGATGACATGCAGAAACTTTGAAGTCTGATATCTTGGAAACAAAGCCAAATATCGAAAAATTTTATTCTACATTTCTAATCAAGAACATTAACCTGTATACGTTCCTTCACTTTTCGCCTCGAGTTTTGAATCACCCTGTATCTACGTTTATATATAAAAACAATGTTTGGCAAGGCCCAGATACTCATCAAGGTAAGTAACAAACTTAACATCAATTTTTTTTATTACTTCTTGTAATTGCGTGAATGTTCTGCAGAATAGCAGAATGTTATCATTTTGCCCAAATGTAAAAATATTATTAATTAATATTATAATTATAAATAATATCAGAAAATAAAAAAAAATTAAACAATTATATCTTTCCCACGACAACCTGAGAACAGAAAGAGATACTAATTTGCAATTTTTATGGTAGGTTGCGCATCTAACACTGACATTTGAGTTTAGGCTTATTCGGCCTAACAGTTTTGGAGTTATACCCATCTGAAATTTTATTGTTATTACCTCAATAACTCAAAAAATACGAATCCAATCCAATTCGAACATGGTAATTAATTGTAGAATGCCAACACGTTTATTTTTGCGAAATTTCGTCAGGATCGTATTACTAGGAAATTTAAAAAAATCATTGAAACAATTCTATATCCCAAAAACTATCCATCCGATTTTTTTTTAATCCGCTCGAGAGGAAAAACCTTTTATAGCCCCGCCCTGAGAGGGTCCGCTTCTCTCAGGAGTGTGGGACTCCAGATGTTGATGGTTACTCACTAAAAAGCCTCTCACACGTTCCTTGGAGTAGTTCTTCGTCCTGCCCTTACAGCGTCTCTTAACAAAAGAGATGAGCTGCAAGCGGCCTTCATAGTTGATGGGACCTGATGACTCGAAATGATCCGAGCTACACTGCCTTCTGCATTCTGTGAGCTTAATCCTCGGCCAGAGATTTGCAGGCCGGAATAATCTTCAATTCGGTCACGTAGTTCGCTCTCATTCCGCCTAGGCATCCTATGATTATTATGACCATCCTAACCTTATCCCTTGGATACAGGATCCCCCTTGTATTTCTCCCTCTTCTGTTCTTCTTTCATCACCACATTATTTTCTGCGGTGGCGGAAAATTCGACTACAAACAATTCCTTGAGTTCTTTGTCCAGCAGAAGTATATCTGGCTTTATGGCATGGATCTGCCGAGTTGTTGAAATCGCATAGTTCCAGTAGATGCGAGCCCTGCCATTTTCAACAACTGCTTCAATCTCACATATGGTAGCACTGGTTACTTGTCTTACAATACACCTCTGTCAGATGGAAGTAGAGAATTTGGAGTGCCGCATTGTGTCTTTCCACATACCCTGATGGAGCATGGACTCTGCAAGCAGACAGAATGTGCATAATAGTTGCTTGCTGGCTGTGGCATGCCCTGTACGTTGTGGGGGTGTCCACTTTCATGATGTTCTTTTTATACCATCTGGTATTTATAACCCCATCTTGACAAGCTATTGGCGAGATAGGTGTTCCTGCTAGCTCATGATCGATAGATAGTGATGTGAAATACTCGAGTTTTTAAGTAAGGGACAAATATCCTGGAAAAATGTCCGAAACTTTCCCCCAAGGTCGAGCATTTTGAGTATTTAAGTATTTACGGACATAGCGGAAAAATATGACAATCGTCACATGTTAAGTTAAAATATCAGGACAATTTGAGGCATTTCAAGAAATTTTTCATGGTCAATTTGGAAATAACAAATATCTTATCATTGAATGAGTTATTATCGTGTTATTTTATTGAGTATCAGAGATAAAGGACAGGAGCCAGGTTCTGAATTAAGAATTAGTATTAGAAAAATCGATTTAATTAGACTGTTAAATAATAAAAATAAACTTGTTAAAAAAAACTTTGTACACTCTCCCAATTGGTCACAGATCGTTAAGAATCTACGATCCAAGTAGAAAAAAATGAACTTCTTAGAAAAATTTTGTATAATTGGCACCTCATACGTTCCGTAAATCAACCAAAGTAACCAATTTTTTCAGGACCGGTAACTACTCTGGTGAGATTGTCATCTGTCAGTCTTTCTGTCAGTTGTTTAAGTTTAAAGGTTAATTATTGTTGAATATTCGTGAAATCAGTTAACTTGAAGTGGAACAAATAATATCTAATCTATCTCAATTAAAGAATCCATTATCCATTATAATAGCAACAAAAATTTCTAGTTTTTGAATATATTATCTAAAACCAGTTGAAACATAAGACCACAGAACACTTTTGACTTCCAAACAATAACAAACCGATGTTACCAAAGAAATTCGTCGGTTGTTCTGGTGCCTGCATGAAAATCTACCGCTTTCTTAGGAACCAAGTTCCGTAAATAACCTATATTTCAGGAACCACCCGAACATTTCATATTTACGGAACGGAAAAGTAGTAGTATTCCTTGTCTATGGTAGTAACCACAACAACCAAGGTGATTTACGGAACGTATACTTTGATCGTTAAGCATCATCGATTCAAGTAGAAAAGAAAATTAAATATCGGACAAAAATGAAAATTGTCAAACAATTCTTAAGTAAAAAAGAAATTTATGATATTTATCCAGACATTTTTAATAATGTCGATAAATACTAAAAAACTCTAAATGTCGACTGTTTTTAGATGTAATGATAATTTTCGGACATTTTTCAGTATTTATCAGAGGAGTATTTAAGACATTTTCCACACTCACAACACTAGATATGCCAGTTATACAGAGCTTCTCCAAAGCTCTTTGACCATCCCTAAATAGGAAAGCTCCTTGATTTCTGATTTCATGCTGAGCCACCATTTTTCAGAAGCGGATCTTTGCTTCTCAATATCCTTATTGCCATTTCCAACGTTTGTTGATGGTGTTGGTATTCCAAACTTTGCAAACCTCTGCCTCCCTGCGTTCGTGGAAGGTATATCCTTTGAATCGAGCAGTTGGGATGCAGGCTACGATTCATGTTCATCACTTTACGAGTGGTTCTGTCTAGCTCGAAAATTTCATTCACTGTCCAGTTAACTATCCCGAATGAGTAGGTGATTATCGGTACTGCCAAGCTGTTCGTAGCAGATACTTTATTTTTCCCGTACAGCTGTGATTTCCATATACCTCGGATCTTCTTTTTGTAGCTAGCTGTTAATGCATCCTTGATTTGGGTTGTCTCTAGTGCACCGCGTTGTTTCATCCCATGAATTTGTATGTTTCTTCCTCTTCGAGGTGTCGAATGCTTATTCCCCCTTCTAGATCGATTATCCATCCGATCATTATATTGTATATTATTATACTGATCCTTCTAGGTCTTCCTCAAGAAGACCCCTCATAAACTCTCGAAGAGCTTGAGTGAGTAAGGAGAACCAGTTGTGTTCTATGTAGGATTTATTACTGTATCCTTACGACACCTTAGGCACAGCAATGTTAATTTTTGACCCAACAGTGAATGGTGACAATTACCGTGACTAGAAAATTTCTTTCCTAACCTCGGGATTGAACTTGGGGCTTCCGCTCTCAAGTCAAACGCTCTACCCCTGAGCCAACTGCACTATCGCTGAAATTTTACGAGAGCAGTCCAAACCTAACTTTACAGCCAAGTTCCACAAAACACGATGGGATCTATATTGTTAGAGATCCGAGCAGCCTTGGGTGAGCTCAATAGCTGGATGGGTGACCGTTGTCATGATAACTTTCGAACGAAAAGAGATATAGCGACTTGTAATTTTCAGAGTAGGTTGCGCAACCTAATTGGACAGTTAAGTTCGTTGTTGAGCATAATCGGATTCGGAGTTACACCGATTTGAAATATTATTTTCTCTATAACTCAAAAAATACAGTTCCGATCGAATAAAAACTTGGTAACTAGTTGTAGAATACCGTAATAAAGACGTCGTATGTGAATTTTTTTTGGGGATCGTAACACTAGAAAATAAAAAAAAAATCGGTTCAAGCACTGATGTGAAGTCAAGAGCTTTTGCGCGCATGTTCTATTATCTATTCACCTGTATTGGACACTCTTAATCTAATTTAGCATCGATATAGACCATTTTCTCATCATCCTTATCCTAGTGTCCCCCGGCTTTACAATGCAAAAATGCGCTAATAGGATATTGCAACGCAGTGCGAAGAAGTTAATACTGACTTGCAAATAGTGTATTTCTCGAAATAGAGGAAATCATATTGGAAGATGAAGATAATATTGCGAAAGCGGAGAGGAAAAGGTGGTTGTGTAGCCCCTGCAGGTATTTTCGGCCCCCTTCGATATCAAAATTTTCGAATAGCACCATCCAGTATATTTTCGGAGCAACGGGATCCTCGCACGATAACACGAATTTAGTAACCAACAAATTCATCACGGGATGTTACGTTCGTTCGTCATTCGAAACAGTCGAAATACGTTACCCGCCAAACTTTAACTAGGTAGGTACTGTGATTTGAACTCAAAAATTATAGAAAAATAGTGAGCGCTTGCTTTTGTCTTTGGATACTGTAATAGTTGAACTATCTTATACGAGATTTGAAAGATAATAATGAATTGAGGATTTGATAAATATGGTGTTCATAGGATTTTTATATAAATCGCCTAAGGTAAATGTCCCAATTATCGACAGTGTCCCAATTATCGACAACTTAGGTTTATTTTCCATAAAACAAGACGAAAAGAATTTCCTTACAAATTTTAATTCAATAATTATCTAGTTTATAGTTTCTTGAATGAATTTGTTCACACCATTAATTTCTCTTAAGCATCCTCAGTGAAAACTCAGCTGTTAATTGGCCGACTGTCGGTCTTCATCGAGTGAGCACTGTTTTCCTTGCTATTCTGATAAGTCCACACTCTTCATTTATGTCTCCCCAGATTCAACGAATGAAGGTGAAATTTAATTTTTTGAAGAATAATTAACTTGAGACGATTAACTGTATTCAGTTCTATTAAAAAAATTTCAATGTGTATCATATTTTATGAGAAATATGTGTGTCGATAAATGGTACTTCTGAAGCATATTGTGTCCCAGATATCGACATCTATGTCGATATTTGAGTCGCTGAGGATGATTTTTGATTAACTTTCAGAAACGTTAACTCCATTTTCCTGGATACGATTGTTTCGCTATCCTACCCAAAAGATCCACAATTTTCAGTGTACCAATTATCGACACACTGTTTTCCATCGAATTACATGATAAAAGTACAACAAATTTTGATGTCAATACTACGTTCAACACTATGTCGATAAAAGGTGCAATATTCTGTCGACGGCTGAGACTCATACCATAAGTAAAAATAATCAATTATATGGAGAAATCATTAAACTATTTTTGTTATCTTTTGATAATCAGCTCATAGAATATTCAAAATTGCTCTCAGTACTGATCGACATTCGATTGTGGTCCATTTATTTGATTTAATCATCAATTTTTTCATGACTGTCGATCAAACGCACATTTATGTGGGGATAATTGGTCATATTTAGTTTCCAGTTATCTCATGATTACAAAATGTCTATAGAAGACTGCAATGCACACATGAAAAATACTTTGTCCCGTCGGAAGCAACTTCTGACGCAAATAATAATTATGAATCGAGTAGAATAGAAATCGCAAACTTTTCCCTGAATTCGTCTCTCTTGGATGTAAGGGAAGAGAATTTGGGTGTAGATTTACTACTGGATTGTTATGACCGTGATTACTCCGACACTGATATAAATGTTTGTGGGCTACATCAAGATATGAATGGTCAGAAAGGGGGGATTACAGATTATCTTTTTGAAGCCCAAGTTCTTGGTGAAGCAAGCATACAAAATGCGAAAAATAGTGAATCAAATGAGAGAGCCCCTGAAAATGACAAAAAAGAAAATTGAGTTAGGACAGAGGAGAAACAAGTAGAATTACAAGCCTGAAAAGTTGAATGAACGTGGCTTATAGGAAGTATCTGAAGTGAAAACGTTAATTTCAAAGGATTAACCAAAGATCATCAAATATTTTTTCATATTAAGCAGAGAATTTATATATCTCTTGTTTTTTTAATTTTTGTGAACATTCTTAAACTGTTATTTTCACTAAATATATCAATATTTCTTTAAATACAAACATATTATTGATGCCAAAATCTGGATTTCCCAAAGTGTCGATATTTGGTGCACATGTATGTCGATGATTGGTAATTCATATTTTTCCGGTGTCGATAATGGGTACATCTGCTTTGAGACACCATTCATTTTTTTTAATAATATTTACCCCTTTCAATATGTTCGTTTTTTGTACTTTTATCAAAATAGAGGGTTCAGAGAAGTAGAAGCAGAATATTTCATTCTTATAAAACTATTCTTTGAAGTCGAAATATATTAGACACTTTGAGGAACACGCTATTGTGTCGATAATTGGGACATTTACCTTAGGGGTTGATTGATTTACCGCCCATTCACAATCATGTTAGTGCTTATGTTAATGTTAAGATGTTAATGTTAGTGGATTTAGTATGACTATTCACGTTCACAATCATGTTAATGTTAATGGTAATGTTAATTGTAAGCTATGATGTTAGAGTCTAAAAGATAGGACTACCTCGATACTGTTCACAAAGATGTTAGTAATGTTAACGTTCTTCTTGATTTTTAACATCATGGTTAACATCAGCCAATAGAAAAACGCTGTTTAGGATAGATGCGCAGTGTCAATTTATCATAAAAGCAAAGAATTCTTCATAACCTAAACAATCATTGTTATTAATTATAATTAATCATCATAATTATCAACTATGTTCACAAGAAAGCAATATACTACTACAATTACTACCGGCAATAACCTATTGAAAACTTATCACTATTATCAGCTAAATAATCAAATATGCCTGTCAAAATAACTTTATTATTAGAACTTGTTGCAACAATATGAATTTCTGTATGATAAGACTAGAAAATACTTCAGAGATCTTCACAAGAATAGCAATCCGTGGATGCAAATAGCGCACTTTAGACGGTAATGGTGAGTACATATACTTGATATTTTTTTCACAATACCTTCAATTAACAACACTGACATGTTATTATTTTGCTTATAGTTGAGGAAGTAAAAACTCGATAGAAAACACTCAAGAGTTTCAAAGAATGCAAAACTCAGAAAATTAATACAAGAAGTGGTCAAAATCAAGTTGATCAAAGAGATGTTTGGCAGTGGCTTGATACCATGAGTTTTCTCAATTCTCATGTGTGAAACCGAGAAAAACTACTTCAAGTAGCTTAGTGGCAGAAAATGCTATAGAAACTATAGAATTAGGCATGCCTGGGAAAACCTGATGGTTCTTTAGCATCTCCCTCGACATCTTTGACAGGCAGTTACAAAGATATAGATACCCCTACTAGGAGTATTCGGAAAAAAAGAAAAATATCGGCAGATATTGACATGGAAGTACTAAGTACTTGAAAAGAAGAGTATAAGGAATCAAGTTCCAGTCGAAGATGAAGATGACATTTTCTGTTAGTTATTAGTTTTATAACTAACATAATTCAAATTTTTCTACAATAATATCGTACCAAACTGAGATTATCAAAATAATATCTCAGGAAACATTTTATTTCATTGGTTTTGATAAAATTAAATTATAATAGATCTCTGATAATGTTTTTATACCTATTTGTTTTGTTAATTACTGAAAGAACTTCTTAATTTTTGTGAATTATTTTTAAGCATCATTGCGTTATGTAGTTATTTTCTTTTTCCAAAATTTCGAAGTAGTATCAGTAAAACGTATTTAAACCAAGAAAACTAAGACAAAACTAGTTATGTAACGAGCAACGTAACAGCAAAGACAACTGCATTTTCACGAACTTCACTTTTTCATATTATTGATTTCAGAATGATATGACATTTTCTTTTTTTTGAAAACGCCAATATTAACCTGTATCTCCTAATGCATATGAAGTCCATTTGTTGTATCATTATTATGTTGCCGTACTGCAGTAATTCTAAAATACCAATTCTTTACATCTATACTTCATGTCATGATAGTACATTGAACGAATCTTGCACAATAGAAGAAATGAATATTTCTTGATTTTCTAACATAATGTTTAACATCAGCCAAAGAGAAACGCTGTTTAGGTGTATGAAGAAGGAGACTGTTTTAGTCTCCGAAACAGAGAACACTAGACTTCACACAGTCCTATCTAGAAAACTATCCTATAGTTTTTACCGAATATGCAATGTAATGTATACCCAAGTATTGTTTTTTACTGCAAACTTTAATAATCACAAATTAGAACTGTGGAAGGTGAATTTATCAGATCATGGTTCCTTTCTGGGTTTTCTCTCCCAAACTCTGAGAAATATATATGAAATAAACATCTGTACTATTGTATATTTCATTCAAATGAATTATAATAATAAATATAATTTGTATATATTTTCTTGATAAAATTACAATCGCAATATGGTTTTGAATATTTTTGGGCGCATGTTCTAGGGGAACATCGTCCTATCATTTCGTCCAAATGTCTGTAATTTTCGAATTTCGAGCTGAAAATTGGCTAATAGACTAATTCGGACTCCCTGATCACGAATCCGGTGTCAGATTTCAGGGTGCCGTCCGGCCGTCCGGCCGGCCGGCCGGCCGGCCGTACTTCCGGCCGTAGGCACGATAACAGGAGCACCGAAGGTCCTATCGACTTCAAACTTTCAGGGTAGGTTTCTGATCAAAATGCGACGGTTAAGTTCGTTAACGGGCAAAATCGGCCGGACGGTTTAGGAGTTATAGACATTTAAAATTTTGAGGTTATTTCCCTGATATTTCAGGAACTAAAAAAGATGTTGAATCGAAACTTGGTAGTCAGTTCGAGGATATAAACGCGCAACTTTTGGCAAAATTCTGTTATGATCGAAATGTTGGTAATTTTTAAAAAAAAATTTCTTTTAATTTTTTCGAAAAAAAAATTTTTTTTTCGTGAACTATTCATCAGATTGCAACAAAAACTTGTACTAACGTCAATTGTAGTATTTTGCAACATTGTGCAAAATTTTGGCTCTATACGATTTCAATTTCTGGAGATATAAGACAAAATGTGTCAAATTTCCTGGGTCTCTCTCAGTATTTTCATCGATTATTCTATGAACTCTTTGAATTCCACCGAAAACAAATTCAAAGACATAAACATAAAGAATCAAGTCATAGTTTAGACGTCGAAAGAAGGACGATGTTGATCGACTTAAAAAGGTACCTATTTCAAGAAATGCAATAATGAAATGCTTAATTTATGGATATAATATTATCTAAGTATTGTTGGGATCGGGCAGTTGGAAAATTTTTTAATAAAAAAATTTGTACCGACGTTAAATCAAGCATTCTACACGAGTGTGCAAAATTTCAATTCGATACGATCTCAATTCCAGAAGATATTGCTTAAAATTCACATTCCAGCGTGTTTTGACGTTCTATGGTCACAGAAAATCGTCACAAAAATCTATTTACCTCATTTGACGGCTGTTTGTCAAATCAATTAATTCCAATAATTGATGTCAGATTTCCTACATACCAAGTTCAAACACATTTTATTATATGGAAAACACTTATTATGATCACGTTCTACAGGAATTGATACTAAATAGAAGCTAGATGAAGATTATTGTAATGGAAAATTTGTGTTCCAGAATAATATTAAGGTATTCAACATGATACTGCTTTTTTTCTTTACTGGTCAGTACGGGCCACAAGGAAGATGAACATGCGCCCAATAGCTCCTGTCCACAGGGCTTGAACCAATTTTTAATAAAGAGACCATTCTATTCATTAATTAAATGAAGGATGTCTTGGTTTATTCCTAATTTCTGTTTTTGGGCGCATGTTCTAGGGGAACATCGTCCTATCATTTCGTTCAAATGTCTGTAATTTTCGAATTTCGAGCTGAAAATTGGCTAATAGACTAATTCGGACTTCCTGATCACGAATCCGGTGTCAGATTTTTGGGTGCCGTCCGGCCGGCCTTCCGGCCGTAGGCACGATAACAGGAGCACCGAAGGTCCTATCGACTTCAAACTTTCAGGGTAGGTTTCTGATCAAAATGCGACGGTTAAGTTCGTTAACGGGCAAAATCAGCCGGACGGTTTAGAAATTATAGACATTTCAAATTTTGAGGTTATTTCCCTGATATTTCAGGAACTAAAGAAGATGTTGAATCGAAACTTGGTAGTCAGTTCGAGGATATAAACGCGCAACTTTTGGCAAAATTCTGTTATGATCGAAATGTTGGTAGTTTTTAAAAAAATATTTCTTTTAATTTTTTCGAAAAAAAAATTTTTTTTTCGTGAACTATTCATCAGATTGCAACAAAAACTTGTACTAACGTCAATTGTAGTATTTTGCAACATTGTGCAAAATTTTGGCTCTATACGATTTCAATTTCTGGAGATATAAGACAAAATGTGTCAAATTTCCTGGGTCTCTCTCAGTATTTTCATCGATTATTATATAATAATCAATAATATTAAGGTATTCAACATGATACTGCTTTTTTTCTTTACTGGTCAGTACGGGCCACAAGGAAGATGAACATGCGCCCAATAGCTCCTGTCCACAGGGCTTGTTTCATCTTTTTTATGATAAGTTTTTACTGTCGTCATGTCACCAAACATCTGGTTCATTTGCTAATCAAAAATTATCAAATTGAAACTACATCATTTTGCAGTTCTCATTGCCACAGTTCATTATAGGTCTTCGACATATACACCAGTGCGTAAATGTTGCTGTACCTTTGTGCCTTGTAAAAAAACTGACCTAGAAGTTCAGGCATAATGACTTCCCTTGGAAAATTTAAAAGAGTTTGGACTTGTTGTTTCCAAAACTCATTATTGGGCAACATTAAATTAATAATAGTTATTTTAGTCCAGATGATAAAATCACAATACACGAACATAAATATTTGCATCTGTTTTATATCGATAGTAAAAAAATCATCCTCTAGGACAAAGCAACAGTTTTTCATACCAAGATACATGTTTTAATTATCAATATTCTTTATAAGTTGTATGGACATTTTATTTCCACAACGCTTGCACTCAACCAGAAGTTGCTAGTTCAGAATGCTTGGGATGTACTGACAATTCCACCTCACTAATGCTGAAACTGTCATGGTTTTAGTTTATTTTATAACATATCTTCGTCACCTACACGAAGGAATGGAAAATATATTAGTCGGATATAATAATAATAATCATGAAACACACTTCTGGGTTATCCTTTGGTAAATATTCACTGGCCATTGTTAAAATCAACTGCACAATACTCCACGAAGTCTAATTAATCATTAAGATGAAAATTTCCACGCTTTGACTTCAATATAGGCGGACAAAGTTAAAAAATTCATCGTATTTATATAAGAAATACAAATGCGGCTTTGTTTACCAACAACGGCCATCTTAATCTTGGGTGACGTGATCTGGATTCCCTAAATATCATTCGTTCATATTAACCATGATGTTAGAATTTAAGAAATTTTTAACATCACCATTAACATTACCACTAACAATAACATCATTGTGAACAGTATCAATAATTTTTTAAAATTTTCTAGTAATACGATTCTCACAAAATGTCACAAACGATCTTAGGTTTATATACTACAACTATTCACCAAGTTTCAATTCGATCGGATTAATAGCGGATGAAAACAAAATTATTACTCGGAAACCATTGGGCCGATTATGCCCATTAACGAAATCGTCCGTCGTATTGGGATGCGCCACCTATCCAAGTTATCGTAACAACGGCCGGCCGGGAAGAATCAAATTTGATCCCGAATTCTTCATAGGGAAGTCAAACCCAATCATTTGGGACAATTTTCGGCAAAAAATTCAAAATTACAGACATTTGGGCAAAATGATAACGCGATGTTCCCCAGAACATACGCGCAAAAACTCGTCTTCGCCAACCGTCTTAGTCTAACGTCTTGATCTTATCCCACCTTAGAACACACTTCTTCATACCCTAGGTACCTACTTCGTTTACCCCCCGCACTTAGCTTGCCCTCGATCTCACAGGGTAGTGAAATGATTGGTGATTCTCTGGCTGAACTGCGTTAGAACAATAGGATTTCCTGGAAACAATCCCACGGTCTTAAGGCAATTCCTGGAATCTAGTAGTTGTTGTACGTCAAGAGCTCTTCGGGTTATAAAATCCAGATACAGATATCCCGTTAACCCCGAGCTCCTTGGAGGCGCCAGAGAGTTGGGATTTAGTATTAAATTCTTCATCTCCTGTCGGTGGTAGATCTGTCTATATATGTCATGATGACATATGGAATTGTAACGTACATTTTCCGTCTCAGTTTTTCAATCTATTATACAATACAAAGTATAACATGTATCTATGGGAGATGATAGCCCTACATAAGGACCCTTATGACTAAATAGATAAATAGCAACAAAAAACAATAAAAAGATAAAAAATATAAATATAATAAAATAAATTCTTTTCTCTTTTTTCTTCCCTTGAAGAGAATCTAAACATCCAAAATTAAACCTTTCAACTTTTTTTACAATGTTCCCACAGAACTAATATTCTTAACCAAAGAAATGTAACTGTTCAGTAATTTCTGCAACTTATAATCAAAACAACCCTCGTATTTAACAGTCCTATGTTTCGGAATACTATAATGATCCTTGGATCTGATGTTAACATTATGTGCTGTACTTCGAGTTTCTAGTCTGCTGTAAAGATATTCTGGAGATTGCCCTCTCAGAAGTTTAAACAAAAAAATAACATATAGGTATTCCACTCTTTCAATAAAACTTAGCTCATTGAGTTTCTTCCTGAAGGGCGTGATAGAAACTCTATATGAGCAGCAACAAACAAATCTGAAGCATGACTTCTGAATTTTATGTAGTCTTTCTTTATCCATTTTGGCGCTCTAGTTTCTCGGAACTGAGTGCTTATCAATTTGTCCAAATGTCTGCAATTTTCGAATATTTCGATGAAAATGGTCTTAAACGATTTGGTTCGACTCACTGATCAAGAATCCGTGGTCGAAATTCATTCTGTCCGGCCGGTCCGGCCGGCCGTAGGCACGATAACTCTCGAACGGAATGAGCTAGAGAGTTGAAAATTTCAGAGTAGGTGTGGGGGATAAATATCTCGGCTACGTTCGTTATTGGGCAAAATCGGACAGATGGTTTCAGAGTAACAAAAAAAAAATTTTTTTTTTACAGAACAAATTCCAAATTAAATTTTTTTTAATAAGAAGTTTCATCATAAGAATCCATTCATATCATTTTTAATTCTAACAAGCTAATACTTTCGGAGATATGATTCTTCAAAATTTCAATGTAAATCGTATTTCACACATTGATATAATTATTCTATGTATGAATTGTCATAATGTCAACTTGACAGAAGGGAATATTGTAACTTCAAAAATATTGGGGTTGAAATAATCGTATTTTAGCGATGCAACGGGGACCTCACCCGAAAATGTTTGAAAATATTACGTAAATATTGAAAGCATAATTCTGTAGTTCGAGAGAGGAGAAAATTTGGTGAACGTAGATCAGGAAATTTTTGATCGATTACAAGGTAATCTTTTATTTATTACTCATCTTCTTTCATATTATTACTCATCTTCTTTCATACATGTTTTATGGAATACCTACTATTTATAGGTACTTTAAACCTGTTTTGGGCAATTGTCATACGAAACTTGTTTTTTTGGCGCTCTAGTTCCTCGGAACAGAGTGCTTATCAATTTGCCCAAGTGTATGTAATTTTAGAATTTTTTGGCTGAAAATGGTCTCAAACGATTTGGTTCGACTCACTGATCAAGAATCCGAGTGCGAAATCGATTCTGTCCGGCCGGCCGACCGGCCGTAGGCACGATAACTCTCGAACGAAAGGAGTTAGCGGATTGAAAATTGCAAGGTGGTTTTGGAGCGTAAATATCTCGGACAAGTTCGTTCGATCTATCTGAAATTTAGCATCAAATTGTAGAATCATGACCTTTATACGCATGTGAAGTTTTGTATTGACCAGATTACCGCAAAGTGTAAAAGTTTTTCCACAATAACTCTCGAACGGAATGAGCTAGGTAGTTGAAATTTTCAGAGTAGGTTAGGGAGATGAATATCTCGGTTAAGTTCGTTATTGGGCAAAAGTGGCCGGATTTAATTGGATTTCTTTCATGGTGCAGTTCTCATTCTCATGATTGCTCATTTAATCTTGATAAATAAACTATTATTTGAATTGAATTTCCTTTATGATGCAGCTCTATCATATGTATACATTGATATAATTCCCAACTCAGAGAAACCAATACTTTCGGAGATATAATTTGTCTGTTTGAACTAGAGCGCCAGAAAGCTCCTGTCCACAGGGCCCATTTTTTTTTGTTAAAAAGTTAAAAAATACTGCACTACAGTAGTCGAAAATTGGATATATCAGTGATTTTGTTAGCTGTAGCTCAATTGTCTCATCCATTTCATATTTATACCTCTGCAAACCTCTCAACCTCACGAAATAGCTGCGCCTCACTTCTGAGGTATGTCTTCTGAAACTTTAATCACTGTCGAACCACACCCCGAGATTTTTAGCTGATTTTTAGCGGATGTAATCTGTTGATTTCTAAATTTTGTTGGCTCCCCAACAAATTTATGCAAACCGGAATACTAAAAACTCTGACTAAGGATATGAAAGAGAGTTTGAAACAAGCCCTGTGGACAGGAGCTTTCTGGCGGTCTAGTTCAAATAGACAAATTATATCTCGGTATTGGTTTCTCAGAGTTGGGAATTATATCAATGTATTCTTATGAAAGAACTGCATCATAAAGGAAATTAAATTCAAATAATAGTTGATTTATCAAGATTAAATGAGCAATCTGAGAATGAGAACTGCACCATGGAAGAAATCAAATTAAAATAGCTGAAATGAATTTGAGTCTGAACACAGATCATATAATAAAGCTTAGATAGATTAATTATAGCATTCTGTGAAAACTAAGAAGTACGTACGATTCATTATTGAAATTTAGAAAAATCATATCTGCGAAAGTATTAGCTTGTTGGAGTTGAAAATGATATCGATGGAATATAATGGTGAAACTGCATCTTAAATAAAAATTCATATGCGCTCAGATCCGAGGAACTAGAGCGCCAAAAAGTGTAATTCCCTTTCCGGGATTTGAGCCCGCCTTGTTCCGAAACCCGACGGGACAGACCGACCGGCTATCGAGCTCCTCGAACGAACTTATCGATCTCCGGTATTGGAATAAAACGTCGGTACTTACATGGGATATAATATATTCTTAATTTTCACTTTTCGACATAAGATCGCCACATGGGGGTTTATTTGACTGTTTTTTACCCTTATATTCGCTTTTCGTCAACTTTCAGGCCAGAAAACTGTCATGTCTCAGGAAAATAAGTTGACATTATGACAATTCATGCATAGAATAATTACATAATTCTGTGAAATCGTACAAATACGATTTATTATTGAAATTTTGAAAAATCATATCTCCGAAAGTGTTAGCTTGTTAGAGTTAAAAATGATATCATTGGATTCTTATGGTAAAACTGCTTATTGAAAAAAATTTAATTTGGAATTTGTTACGTAAAAAAAATTTTTTTCTGTTACTCCGAAACCAAATGTCCGATTTTGCCCAATAACGAACTTAGCCGAGATATTTACCTCCCAATCCTAATCTGAAAATTTCAACTGTGTAGCTCATTCCGTTCGAGAGTTATCGTGCCTACGGCCGACCGGACAGAATGAATTTCGACCACGGATTCTTGATCAGTGAGCCGAACCAAATCGTTTAAGACCATTTTCATCAAAAAATTCGAAAATAACAGACATTTGGGCAAATTGATAAGCACTCAGTTCCGAGGAACTAGAGCGCCAAAATGTAGATTGGTTAGGGGCCATTTGATATCTGGACAGTTGAAATCGGCAGTAATCACAATATTTCGATCTTTATTCGTGATCACGGGAAGGAAATTAATAAACTTAGATTACTAAACTTAGTATCAGAGGGACATACATAGGAGATAAATAGAGAAGACATGGCAAGTCATATGAAAGAATAATCTGTCAATCCCATGCCAATCTTGATGGGAAATATGGACCTCATACTCAGATGTGATGCTGTGCAAAAAGACATAGGTACCGCCGTATTCACAAAGCATTCAATCTCCGATAAGTCCTAACTGAGGTCCTCAGTTAAGGATAAATTTGAATCGAAACCTCAGTTAACATGAAAATTAACGTGAAACAGGCCTGTTTCACCACCGTTAACTGAGGTTGCGATTCAAATTTATCCTTAACTGAGGACCTCAGTTAGGACTTGACGGAGATTGAATGCTCTGTGAATACAGCGGATAAACTCCTCGAGCATAACGTCATGTTGTTTGTCAAATGCGCATTAATAGAGGTATTAAGGAAAGCATTCAAGAGGAAACAGGAAACAGTATACCATGAGCAAAAAATGGAATGAAATATTCAAAAATGTATTTCCAATCATTATTCAAATTAACCTTGTTTGACAAATTAAAACGTAGGTACAAGTTACTAAGTTAGAATATTTATTTACGAAATGACAACTTTTCATCCTTCAAAGAATGTAAAACTTATACTCTATAGAAAAGTTAGGTAATTAAGTAAATACAAACAAAATCCATTCGAGGATGGATCATTAACTAGCTGAAATTTAATTGTTGGAATATTGAAGACAATTACCTATTATTTGTGACAGTGAAATACGAATACATTATTTTTATAATCTGAGAAAACTATTAGTAGTAAAACGATAGTTTACCGAAATATTTCTCCACGATGGTATCCACTGATGATAAAGAGGTGCTCATTTTACAATATTTATATCATGATTTGCAAAGAATATTTGTGTTACCGAAAGATGGTCATGATTTTGATAGAGCATTCTTCTTAAAAATGTACTTAATATATGGAACCTTTGGTTGCCCTATTTTTGTTGGCTTATTGAGCTTTCTTCACCAATCATATCAGCGTAAGATATTATAATTTAGTCGTATATCAAACCTCATAGTTTTAATTAGGTTATTAAGTGAGTACCTACAAAATTTTTTTTATTAATAAAATATTCTTTTTCAAAAATGAGATTATTTTGTGCGCATGGTCTAGGAAATAGCGTGCTATCATCTTGCCGAAATGTGTGTAATTTTCAGCAGACGAGACGAGACGAGACGCTTTGAAAAATATTATAGGCGATACCGAGGCCACATACAGCGCAACCCGAGACTCTCGTTTTTGGTCTCGTTAATTTTTTTTATGTTTTTAAGTTTGTATACGAAAAATTAGAATATGTCTACATAGATATCAATATATTTTACAAAATTCAACTCGTGTGACTATTTGTGAAATATTTTATTGTAAATTGAAATAATTTTTTCACTTTTTTGGCGCTCTAGTTCCTCGGAACTGAGTGCTTATCAATTTGCCCAAATGTCTGTAATTTTGGAATATTTCGATGAAAATGGTCTTAAACGATTTGGTTCGACTCACTGATCAAGAATCCGTGGTCGGAATTCATTCTGTCCGGCCGGTCCGGCCGGCCGGCCGTCCGTAAGCACGATAACTCTCGAACGGAATGAGCTAGAGAGTTGAAATTTTCAGAGAAGGTTTGGGGGATGAATATCTCGGCTAAGTTCGTTATTGGGCAAAATCGGACATCGGTTTCGGAGTAACAAAAAAAAAATTTTTTTTTACGAGACAAATTCCAAATCAAATTTTTTTTAATAAGTAGTTTTATCATAAGAATCCATTCATATCATTTTCAACTCTAACAAGCTAATACTTTCGGAGATATGATTTTTTAAAATTTCAATGTAAATCGTATTTCACAGATTGATATAATTATTATTCTATGTATGAATTTTCATAATGTCAACTTGACAGAAGGGAATATTGTAACTTCAAAAATATTGGGGTTGAAATACTCGTATTTTAGCGATGCAACGGGGACCTCACCCGAAAATGTTTGAAAATATTACGTAAATATTGAAAGCATAATTCTGTAGTTTGGTGAACGTAGATCAGGAAATTTTTGATCGATTACAAGGTAATTTATTATTACTTATCTAATAAACTATTATTTGAATTAAATTTCCTTTATGATGCAGTGATATCATATGAATACATTGATATAATTCCCAACTCTGAGAAACCAATACCAGATATAATTTGTCTGTTTGAACTAGAGCGCCAGAAAGCTCCTGTCCACAGGGCTTGAACCCATTTTATTTCAACTTGTTAACTGTTCGTATAACTTCTTCTGGTAACGTATCTCTTATCATAAATATCTATCCTTGCAAATTTTTATATTTTAGGTTGGAATATGTTTTTTTCAAGATCGATTTTTCACTCTCGGTTGAGTATATGTGTCTATAAACTACTGAGTAATAAACGTTTATACTATTGAAAGAGTTTCCTTGGCTCGAAAATTTCTACCTGGAAAATCATCTTATTTACTACAGATACACACAGTAAACTTTTCTTATATACGACTCAACCTATTTCAACACCCACAGAAAACAATTGAATATGAAGAGTTCCACTATAATTACCAATATATTTTGCCTATATTGTACATCGATCGTTCTAGAAATACACGATTTTTTAAAGACCTTGCGATAATTGAGATTATTCTTCAAGAAAAAATTGAATTCGCAACAATAAAAACTGACCCCATTATGAATTCAATACTTAATGGACAACTTTTATTGCCCCTAAATCCCAATGCTTTTATAATTACGTCTCTATTTAAACATCTGGAGAAATTTTGTGTTTTTATTGTGCTTCTTGTAGTGAAGATGTGAACAATTATTGAATACATCTGTGGAAGTACATATAATATAACTGCTAAAGAAATGAAAAATGAAGCTAATAAATGTTTCTAAAAGTGTTATGAGGAATACGACAAGAACACCCTCAATGATCTAGCATCTGGGAAGGCATTCATTGAAAACGATATCTATTGGTCCAATTCTATTAAAAAATGTAACATTTGCTGCTAGAAAGAGCAAATAGGAATCAAAATTGTATTTTAGAGTGGTGGAAGGTGCATGAAAAAGTTACTACACTTTCCAAGATGGCCGATGATCTGTTGAAAGTTTATTTTCCACAGCAGGTATGATCAAGGCAGAAACACGGACATCATTGAAAGATGATGTGATACAAGCGATATTTGATATTTGAATTCTTGGTCATCGAGTTATTTAAAAGATGAAATTGACAGTGTTTAAAATTGAAAAAAAAATATGTTTACATGTACAAATATTTTTGTATAAGAGCGTAATGAATATAGCTTTACAAAATTATTCATTGTTATCTACCATTTCATTTATATATTATAAATATTTATATGGAAAAGTATAACGGGTGATTCCGCAAAAGAAGCAGAGAAAATAATTCTGCTGGTACCTGCTTCTTTTGCGGAATCACCCGTTATACTTTTCCATTTAAATATACTTATCCGCATTATCCTGTTTGCTTTAATAAATATTTATTATCGATATTCAGAATTAAGCGAGACGAGACGAGACAACTGATAGGTACGAGACGAGACGTAAACGAGACCAGAGCTGAGCCAAAGCATTGTGCTTAGTGCTTGTGAAAGTGCTTGAAGCCTTTTTGTGCTCCCAAGTACTGTGCTCCCGAGCACTTTTTAAAACCAGTGCTCAGTGCTTAGTAATTCAAGCACTTCATGAAAAGGCTTAGTGCTTAGTAATCCCTTAAGTGCTCCCGAGCACTTCCGATGATTACTAATCACTAAAGCCTGGTTTATGCTGGCTGGTAACTTTAACTTATTCCCTAACTTAAAAATTGAAACATAGATTTCTAACGCTATGGTTGATACTGAGACTGAATAATCCGTTTACTTATTATTAATAATAATAATTAATAAGTTAACGGATTATTTAGTCTGATGATAAAGCATAACACTAAAAATAAATGTCTATATATATTATATATATATGATTAAGTTAAAGTTACCAGCCAGCATAAACCAGCCTTAAGCCTTTCCGAAATCATGTCGTAACACGAATAGACGCTGACGCGCTGTGGTCGTAGGAGTTAATGTGTACCAGGGAGATCAATTGAGGAATGAACGGAACTTGTAATCTTGTAATTATCACTTGTTGGTCAGTTGTTGGTTATTGATTAATGGAATGGGACGTAGATATGTGAATATTACCAACTACTGAAAATTAGTCAGTATCAAAGCATTATCAAGTGGATTGTCTATCAAAAATGGGTTCAAGCCCTGTGGACAGGAGCTTTCTGGCGCTCTAGTTCAAACAGACAAATTATATCTGGTATTGGTTTCTCACAGTTGGGAATTATATCAATGTATTCATATGATAGAATCATAAAGGAAATTCAATTCAAATAATAGTTTATTTATCAAGATTAAATGAGCAATCATGAGAATGAGAACTGCACCACATTTTCAATTTTTTTTTTTACACTTTGCGGTAATCTGGTCAATACAAAACTTCACATGCGTATAAAGGTCATGATTCAACAATTTGATGCTAAATTTCAGATAGATCGAGTGATCGGTTTCGGAAATATTCATAAAAAATATTTTTACTAAAATCGGCCATAACTCCGAAACCCCTTGATGGATTTCACCCATTAACGAACTTGTCCGAGATATTTACGCTCCAAAACCACCTTGCAATTTTCAATCCGCTAACTCCTTTCGTTCGAGAGTTATCGAGTCTACGGCCGGTCGGCCGTCCGGACAGAATCGATTTCGCACTCGGATTCTTGATCAGTGAGTCGAACCAAATCGTTTGAGACCATTTTCAGCCAAAAATTCCAAAATTACAGACACTTGGGCAAATTGATAAGCACTCTGTGACAATTGCCCAAAACAGGTTTAAAGTACCTACAAATAGTAGGTATTCCATAAAACATGTATGAAAGAAGATAAGTAATAATAAAAATTACCTTGTAATCGATCAAAAATTTCCTGATCTACGTTCACCAAATATTCTCCTCTCTCGAACTACAGAATTATGCTTTCAATATTTACGTAATATTTTCAAACATTTTCGGGTGAGGTCCCCGTTGCATCGCTAAAATACGAGTATTTCAACCCCAATATTTTTGAAGCTACAATATTCCCTTCTGTCGACATTATGACAATTCATACATAGAATAATTAAATCAATCTGTGAAATACGATTTACATTGAAATTTTGAAAAATCATATCTCCGAAAGTATTAGCTTGTTAGAGTTAAAAATGATATGAATGGATTCTTATGATAAAACTGCTCATTAAAAAAAAATTAATTTGGAATTTGTTATGTAAAAAAAAAATTTTTTTTTTGTTACTCCGAAACCATCTGTCCGATTTTGCCCAATTCTTCTTTAAGAGAAGAATACATAATTATTCTTGAAAAATATTACTGGAGTTAATGTCATATTTAAATAATCAAAGTAAAAAAAATTATAAGTTTAGTTACTAACATATTGAATGAAATTCAATTGAATTCCCGTAATATTCAATTACTTATTCTTAACCAATAAATGTCCATTGATAGATCTAAAGGTGATGAGGTGAAACATAAAGATATATTCTCATTAGTGATAGAAAAACTGGCCTAAAATTCCTCTCTACCCATCACGAAATTTAATATCAGTAGGTAAACTACCGGGGTCCTAGGACATTTCAAGGCCACCAAAACCATGGTAGTTCCTGGTACACTTCAAGGTCACCCAAATGGAACCTAACCCAAGTGGGTAGGCAACCAAAAATTAATGTAGTAAACGTGTGACGTCATTGCAGGTGACCTTGGGCTGGTAGATCAGGCCTAGCCAGGCTTGCGCAGGTTAATTTTGCGAGAGAAGTGAAAAAAATTTTTTTTCGGACTTAGAAAAATTTCGAGAATTTCGGACTTAGAAAAATTTCGTAAAGTTCGGACTTAAAAAAATTTCGACAAGTTCGGACTTAAAAAAATTTCAACAAGTTCGGACTTGAAAAAATTTCGTAGGTTAATTTTGCGAGAGAAGTGAAAAAAATTTTTTTTCGAACTTAAAAAAATTCCAGACTTAAAAAAATTTCGTTAAGTTCGGACTTGGAAAAATTTCGACAAGTTCGGATTTCAAATCCAATAAAACGATGATTAATTTTGTGAGAATTGTGAAAAAAAAATATATTTTTGAAAATTCTTTATGTTGGACTTGGAAAAACTTTGAAAGGAACAATTTTAGCTACTATAAACCTTAGATATCCTTATGGGAAATTACATGTTGAAATAAGTGAACTTGAACTAGAATTCTGGGAGGAAATAAACCAAGACAATTATAATATTTGTTTTTTATTGACAAGCCAATCGTATAGTATATTTACATTTTCGAGTGCATATGTGAGTTCATTCTTTACATGATTTCTACAGGTATATAGTAATCATAGTTGGTGGTCCAATCCAAACCATGGATATTGTGTAATATACAAGTACGAACTTGTCAGGTAATAAGAATTCTTAAATTACAAATGGTAGTACAACAAACTGGTTTATAAGTACAAATGGGTTGTATGTAAATATATTAACAAAAAAAAAGATTACAAATTGTATATATTATACACAAGCAGTTAGTTTAGGTAACGTACTTGACCTGAGGTAGAAATGTGCTAGAACAAATGATTAATGCATATATTAAATAGGGGAGATTCTGAGGCTGCATTCACAGAATTATATTATACGCAAGTAGTTAGTTCAGGTAACGTACTTGACAGGAGGTAGAAATGTGCCAGTATAAGTGACAGCGACCAACGACACAAGAATAAGAGTACAAAAGGGAGGCACAGTAATGATCTATGAAGAGTTTAAGATCCCGATTGAAGATTTCAGGGAAAAAAAAGGTTCTGCCTATAAAGGAAGAAAGGAAACAGCTCGTAACAGAGTACATAGGGAAGATTCTGAGGCTGCATTCATGTTAAAAAAAAAATATATATGTATTAGGAAGATTATCGATAAGTATTATGTTATATACAAGTAGTTATTTTAGGAAATAAAGTATTTCTTAATAAAAAGGTAAGTATGGATACGAGCATACATATTAAGCAAAATAACAAAATTATAAGTATCTTTATAGAAGAGTGATGTTCTTTTGGTTCAGAAGGAGGCACGTTTAGCCAATCAGATTCTTTACAACTTCGATTTGAAAAAGTATAAATTATTTTGAAAGTATGTATGTTGTAGACATCATAATCATCATCATTTTTAAAGTAATATTTAAATACAGGTAGATCATTGTTTAGCCTGCATACAACCATATTATCACATAGTTTATTTTTATTAGTACATATTTGAGCCTTTATCACTTTAGGTTGGAAATGAACATATAAGATATTTCCAATAAGCGAGTAAAGGATTACTAAATTCATTTTTTTGTAGTAGTAGAAGTGGTAGTAGTAGTAGTAGTAGTAGTAGTAGTAGTAGTAGTAGTAGTATTTTGTGGGGGTGATGATCTTCGTTATGCGTAGTCCTGGAATATTTCCACAACATCTGACCAAATGCACAATCTTTGGAATACTTATAATGATCCTCCAAAGCACTATCCTCCTTCTTCCAATTATGAATTTGCACTGAACAATAAACACAACGGCAAATGTCTCCTTCACCGGTGAAATACAGACCAGCTCTAGCCAAATCGATAGGATTTGCAGCACCGGTCCAAAATTTCTTCTTAAACGTGAGAAGTCGTTGTTCAAAGTCCATGTGATCCATACTTTCAAGACACATCTTCACTGCTCTTGCCACATTAATCGACAACAACTACATCTATGTTTTACTCCATACAGTTTTTTGTCTAGTAATTGAAAAAAACAACGAATACAAGGTGCATAGTATTGTTCAGATTCACCTTTACATATAGGACAGACGTATTTAACGGGCACAGGCATGTTGATCTTTGAGAAATTCTGTATCAAATGAAACAGTGAAGAGACCGAAATGAAACTGGTAGTTCATCGATTACTTTTTCTTAAATAAAATACCGCCTAATGGCACTACTACTACTTCGGGTTAAACATCAATTTCTTAACTTATTAAATAGATATAATATTAACCTAAAGATAAATATAAAACCTAATCTAGTTGTCCTGACACATTACAGCACAATGCGTTAGATAATACTGCTGAATAAGCCAGGCTTTCCAATGACCTGGAATATTGGCCAGTGCCACCAGCCGTCTCAGGTCCTGGAGTGTTAAGTCTCCAGGTTTTTCCAGTACATGGAAAAGTACCTCAAGCTCCCACGCGGCTATTGGGCACCGCCGCAGCTCTGCTCCAGTAGGTAGATTATTCATTCTGGTAATGAAATTTTATATTTTGTTTTAGTTTTTTTTTTTTTTTTTTTTTGAGAAACAACGATACAGCATTTTCACCGAGAGAGGCTGTGTAGATCAATCAAAATATATAAAGATAGGAATTAATCAAAATACCCCCATGGTACCGTTGATATTTTATCCTCCAATACAATTCTTTTATCATCATCAAAACTTAAACCAACCTTTTCTTGTTGAATTGAGAAAATCTCATGATTTTTCGCAATTATACTGTTCTGAATTATTGAAAATGTTGATTGTTCGAAAAGTGTTTTATAAAAATCCTGAAAGGTTATATAATTTTTTATAGCAGCATACTTTACTCCTTTTACTTTTTTAATTGTTTTCAAAAGCTCAATAAGTTCATGGTTATCAGCATAATTAATATTCTGTTCTTTTTTTTTTTCAATTTCGCAAACTTTATACGTGTACATCTTCGACCTCAACCCGATAAATTCACTCATGATGCAACCATTATTTTCATCCTTCATTAAACCAACTACTTTTTTATTCCGCCTAGGAATATTAAAAATATTATTCTCAGGATAATCGGAGGTATCAAATTTATCAATATCCTGCCTTATATGTTGGTAAATGTCATCTGTGAAAATCTGATAAATAAGGCTATCAGTATCTGTGTACAATAATTTTGCATTGTCGTTAAATTTAGCTTTAATGTATTCATAATGAAAATCATACAAAAATGTTTTCGAAATATCTAAAATACACATACCGATGAAAATTGGTTTATTCATATTTATGGTTAACCTTTTCATTTCTATTAGTACAATATCTTCATCGATAATAGTAATGCTACTAAAGTTCCCTTGTGATAAGTAGTAATTAGCACCATATCTTCCTTCATAATGTGTTACTAGCTTTATATCTCTATATCTTCTAACATTTTCTATTGTTTTTCCAAATGGCGCATTGTTCATCAATTTGAAGTGGTTACGTTCAAATTCGTTTTTACTGGCTTTACGCAACTCTGTGTTAAAATCGATGTACGATTTCATCCAAGGTTTTTGAGCAAATTTCAAACACCGATGAACTTTCTCTAGCTTCAACCCCAATTTAATAGCCTGTTTCAAATTTTGGTAATGAATAATATATTTTTTTTTATTGTATAAAGTCAATAATAATTTAGTTGTATCATTATCAGATACAGGTGGTGGCAGATGATGCGGACATAACGGAAGATCTTTATGTTTTTCATATAATGATTTCGGATATTCCAAGTCCACTTCTAAAACATAACCAAATTCAGCATCATCTGGTGTGTTTAAGATAGTGCCTATTTCATTAGACCCTATCTGCACCCATTGAAAATCAGAAAATGGTAATGCCTTTGTCATGGCAGCTCCATATAAATTCACCACATCAAAATACATTAAATACGAAATAGGCTCATCAGACTTGTATTCATCAACACACATGTATTTATTGTTGGATTTCGCATAACGCCTCGAACATTGCGACACTCCTCCTCTAATGCCTTTTTCAATAAAATTAATCATTTCAATGTCAGTGAGTAATTCCAATTCAATTTTTGTAAGTTTTAACATCGCATCAAAGGCCAATCCTGGTGTTGTAAAATAATGGAGTGCATCTAAATTATAATATTTCATGCAATTAATTCGAAAATTCTCGAAAATATCGCTCAAAAGTAAAACATCAGTTTTAAGATACAATTCAGCATATTGTTTTAAATTTTGAATTTTGAAAGTTTTCCATACATTATTTGCATGATTAAAGTCATCATCCGATATTGCCTCCTCAGTGAGCGTGTTATAAAAATTTTCCTTCGATGGAAGTTCCTGATCGTCTAGTCTTTTAAAATTATCAAGATACTCATATGGAAATACACCTTTTCTTGTCACTAACTCAAAGTGAGTTTTATCAGGAAAGAATTTTGAAACAATAGTTCTTTGTTCATCATCCAAATACGAGGATAATTTTTCCAAGCTACCGGCTAAAAATCTAAAGGAATCTATAAATCTCAAATTTATTTTATATTTAGTGATGTATTTTGTGAACGAAATGAATTTTTCCTTATTAACAGGCAAAATATTCAAGGGACCCTCAATATCTTTCGCAAGACTTCTAATTAGAAAATGACTATCATAATTGGAAAAGTTATGGAAAACCACAGGTATAGTATTAGATATCTGCAATTTTAAATTGCAAGTTTCATGAGCTGCACCACGATATTTTCCTGAAAAATGACAATGATCACGAACTTTACCATCACTAACAGAAAATTCATTATCGCACACATAACATTGCTTCGCTTCATAAAAATTCTGTTTCTCCTCATCGTTCATTACAATTGGAAGAGGGTTCGATATAATTCCTCCAACATATGCTGAAAGATTTTCCAATTCATTTATGAACCATTTTATACAATCAGAACCTGTATATAAATTGAATTTAGATAAAGAATCATCATAATCACATTTGAAATAATAAGCTATACTAAAGGCTTCATGTTTTTTGCGCTTTATAGTTTTATTATCGAGAGCAAAGGAGGAAGAGGACAGATCATAATCAACCAAAAGACTTTCAATGTCCGCATAAATAACGAAAGGCATAGGTATTTGATGTGTAAAATTTTTGAATTTTAAAATCTTATGAGTTTCTTTAGGTAAAACTATTTTACAGTGATTCAAATCTCTACATAATTCCAGATGCCTTTCCAAAGATTCATTTGTAGCGAAATGATTCAAACATCTTTCACAGAAATATTTCCTATTTTTCGAATCTTTAAGTTGACGACTCAAAAGACGGGATAAATTTTTTATTAGAGCAAAATGGTAATATGTTTTAGTTTTCAAATTCATTGAACTCGTTCCAGGATTATTTTCAGCTATTTCATTTGTCAAATTTTCACAAGGCACCATCAAGAGATTTATTATTATTTTGTAAAATGGACTCTTGGTAAGACAAAGAGGAACAATCTCCTTGTTATTCGAAATAGTAAAAATATTTATTCCTAAACCGTTCAATAATTCAAATTTTGGAATATCCTTCAATTCTATTGGGAAATTAATGTTTTCATACTTAAGAAAGCCTTCAAAATCGGGGTAAGAATATACTCTACATTTATTTTTGGATTCATCGTAAACGGGAAAAAGAGCAGCCATTATAGACCACAGGAAACAGTACTGATCATTATTTTTTATATTGATTACACTATGCGTGCTTTTCACAAATGCTGGTAAATCTACATAAGTGGACATACCAACATTTATTGGACTGAAATGATTAATGTTCAATTTCAAATACAAAATTTCATATAGACTCCAGCCCGAATCGCGTTCTTGGAACTCACCCATTCGATTCAAAATAACAGACGATACATTGTTTTTATACCAATCTTTTAAATTTACACTAACGTCAATAACTTCATTTTTTGTGGAAAAAAATTTAAAGTTAGTCTCTAAATCAGAGGGTTTCACAAATAAACCAGCCAAAATAGTGTTAACTTTTAGTACAGATTTTTTCAACGACTTACGAATTTGTATTGCAAAACTTCTAAATGCTTTCTCCAAAAATAATTGAGGATCTTTGAATCCAAGATTTGTAATAATACCACTAGATATACGCCCATTAAATGCCGATTTAATTTCATGCCATTCTAAATTTGCTTCGCATCGTTTTTCCATTAATTTTGATAACTTTTTCCTAAATGTTCGTTGATAATACTTTAAAATACTAAGATTAGATTCAACTCTAGCAAAATTCCCAATAGCATCATTATATTTATTTTTAATCGATCTATTCAAAACGCAAATAATATTTTTCAAATAAGTAATATATTTTAAAAATTCCTCTTTAGTTTTGATTAATCTACTCACCCTTTCCATAGTCTTAACGGCTTCAGCCGACAAACTATCTAAACGGGTGGTTGCTGTACCGCTCATTTTTTTTCTCTGCCTTTTTCACGGATTTTTGCTGTTTTTTTATGGTTTTTTTTCTTTTATGTCTGAAAAATATATTTTCATTTGAAAAATTGGAAACTCAAAAATCAGCCCAAACATTTTTTTTTTAAACAGGTAGAAAATAAAATCTGCTTACCTCGATTCTGCTCTATGCACAAACACAACCTCAAGTAGAATACCTACGCAATCTATTTCTTATATACCAATTCGGATCGCAATTACACGTGCCCCAAAATTTTTGTTAATTTGCAATAATTCAATTCAGATTATAATAGTAGACAAAGTTGCATCCTAACAATCTAGATTTTTGCATGTACATCATTAATATTAAAACAATGTATCATTCGATAAAATTAAGAGGACGAATAAATGGTCCAGTTGGTCAATGTATCCGCGGAGATAAATAAACGCCGACGAAGCTCAATTAGCATACCGACTCAATTAGCATACCGATAAGCGTTTACTTAGAGAGTACGCCTAATAAATAATTATTATATTTATAAGATTATCTTATCTAAGGAATGTGCGATGCAGGTCCACGCGCTAGGATGCAAAATGCTAAATAAGCAATATCTAACAAAGTAATATGAATACAGTATGGACCTTTGGAAATAAACCTATCTATTAAATATGTAATTGATTCACACCAATTAATTGATATATGTAATTCTTAATATGGATATTCGTTTGGTGAAAATGAATAACTTCAAACAAATTTCAATTGATATTTCACATGAATTATATGTATTTACATTTTCATATAAAATAAAGGGGAAGAAGGATTGACAGTAAAATATTCTGTCCCAAAATTTAAACATTTTGTCCTTGACAATCAGCGATTTCAGAGTATAAATTCCGTTCAATTCATCTTGAAAAACTAGTATAATTATTGGAGTTACCAGCTACGAACGTGCACGTGAATAAGAAAAAAACTTTAACATGAATATTCCTTGTACTATTGTTGTTTTCTCTACTGATCGGGACAATTTTACTCCCCGAATGTTAGAGGTGGTGTGCAAGCAGATTTTTCAGTAAGTTTTTTTCCTCCCTAATCATTTTTATTTTTTTTTAAACTACCTTCATTTGTTCAAAGATATGGAGCCCCCAAAGTCACTCTTTATGATGATAAGGTAACAATAAAACTATCATATAGTCCAAAAGTAAAAACGATGAAAAAAAAATTTGGTAATTTACCTGTGAAATACCTGAAAACACGATTGGAGGATGACAAAGATCTGGGGTTATTGGAAGATGTCATAAGAAGATACAAGTACAATATTGTCGACGAAGAGGATATCGAGAGTGCTCAAGTAACACAAGCATGTATATCAACACCACCACCACCTTCACAAACACCCCCATTACAATCAGATGGGGTGATATTGAAGAGAGCCTTGAGGGAAGCAGGAGTTCCCATTACCCAAAGTACACCTCATGTGAATAATGGGCTTAATGAGGAGGATTCGAGACAAAGAAGAGCAGCCAAAAGACAACTTTTTGAAATTAATTCACAATTATTAGCGGGGGAGGAGGAAACAATACCACCCCTATCACAACAACCACCCTCATCACAACCGTCGAAAAGAAGAAGAAGGGAAATGCCAAGAATCGAGATTGATGATCATGATTTCATTTGAAAAAAACGTTAACCATTTGGGACTTTGAAGTAATAAAAGAATCATTATTAAATTATTGGTGTTTTATTGTAACCTTTAAGATACATTGTCATTTGATATCCATTGATTATGTGTATCGTCAAATCCAACCCATTTAACTAGGCTTTTTCCACCTTTACGTTTCAAAACTTTTTCAACCAAATAAATATCTGGATATTTCACTTTTTGCATTTGCTCCTCATAAAATCCTCCCTTGATTTCTTTATCATTGATATCCTTCAAAATATATGTTGTGGGTGTGCTCAATACTTTTTTTTTAATAATAAAGATTTCAGGAGACCAATTCATATTATATTTTTTATCAAAGACACCCCGCGCTGTGGAAATTCTTACATGATCACCTTTTATGAATTTACATTTTCGTATTGGTGACTTTGGATTACTATAAATTCCACGTAGAGAATCTTCATTTGTTTCTTTTACATCGATCGGTTTCATTCCGATTGTGCGGTGCACAGAATTATTATAGTTTTTAACCACTTCAGCTAAAATACCACCTATCCATTTGTGGGTATTTTGAAAGGAAAATTGAGGATACATTTTTCCTTTAATTGTTCGAATTACACGTTCAACAATTGCTGCTTTTTTATCACTGTAGGTGGAATAATGATTAATAGAATATTTTTCCATTAGCTTTTTGAAAGTAACATTATAAAATTCTGTACCCTTGTCTGTTTGTAAATTTTTCAAACTGTTGTTTTTTTTCGATTTCAACATCTTCAACAAAATAGTTTCCATAGCAGTAGACACATTTTTCCCTGATTTATCCTTGAGCGGTTCAGTCCAAACGTATTTAGAGAAACAATTGATGACAATTAGAATATACTTGAAACCGTTATTTTCTTTGGCATATGGTTGCATATCTATCAGATCAGCTTGGCATAAGTCCCACAAGCCACGTACAATTGTTTTACGACGTTTAAAATTTATTCGGGCCTGCTTATACAGCTCGGTGACAATTTGCCACTTCTTCTCGGTTCTCGATGTCATCGTTATACTATCAAACCAGCCTCGTACAATTCTTCAACAATTGAAGTGATTTCATTTATAACACCACTGTTTCCAGCTTCATGTGATGCCAATAATAATTTCAATCGTTCAACTAATTCATTAGGATCATTCCAAAACATATAGGCTGTGTTTTTATGTAATCTCAAATTGATAGAACCCCCCTTTTTTTTTATTAACGGTGCAACAATTTTTTTATATTTAACAGTATTGTTACCATCTATCTGATTGCTTGGGTGATAATAACATTTATATGCGTTTGTTTTAGTAATTATATCATGGTAATTTTGCAAGTCTTCCTCAGAATATTTCTTAGGTTTTCGTTTAAATATTAATTCGTATAAACCTCTAGTACCTCGATACCTTTTATTTTTTACCATAACATCTCCATTATCAATTATTTGCATTCGTGAATTACCAATCGAGAATTTTTCCGTTTCTGGATCAAAACGAACACCATATTTTCGATCGAATTTTGAAGGATTTTCATTCAGACTCATAATATATTTCCTCGCAATGGGTGGATATTGATCTAGGTAATCGATAAACGAAGTATTATTAGCGGCCTCCTTGGTCCTGTCTTTACTGCTGCCTGCTGTCGTTTCCCCAATGGGTGTGAGCGGTGATAAAGACGATTGAGGCATCACCCATTTTAAGTCTTCTTCTTCTAATTCTTCTTCATGATTGCCATTCTTTTCGTCTTCCTCATGTTTCAAATTTTTTTTTATTTCCTTCAATTGTTTCGTTATTGGAGAAAATGCATTTTCTTTGACTCTCTCTCCATACTTGAGTAATTTTAATTTATCTTTAATATTTTTACGTTTTTGAATCAAAAGTCGTTTCAATCTCTTATTGTAAGTGTTCATTTCGGTCACCGTTATCAACGTTCTGCTTGTCAACACCTGTTGTTGAACTGGCAAACTAACATAAGCAGTAATAGAGTTTAGGTATTTATATTGATGAATTCGTCAAAACCTTTTCTATATCGACCTCCATTTAGTTCATTATCCTTAAAGATTGAAACGAAACTAAATGGTTCCCCCGACCAGCACATTGAACATATATTTTTAAATGTATCAAAGGAAAAATCCATCGAACCAATATGATCTGTATAGACATGTTTTAGATTCATTTCATCTTGTTTGAAAAGAATAATAACATTAGCATTTTCTCGTATTAGATTTTTTGGTATTCTAGCGTAACTTTGTGCTAAATAGAAACAATCCACATGATTATGTCTTCCCATACTGAAGAACTCACGCATTACATCTTGTTTGTTGCAGATGACATCATCGAAAATGAATAGAGAATTAGGTTTGGCTCTATTAGGTGGATCTATATTTTCAGCTGTCGTGAAAGTGTTGAAAGTTATTCCTTTTATTGGTTTTAATAATTGCTCGAGGTACTGGTATTTCGGTTGATGTACCGATTTTGAGTATAAGTTAATATTCTCAAATTTCAATCCATGTGGATGTTCAATGAGTGTAATCATAACATTAGTTTTC
The DNA here is from genome assembly GCA_937662695.2 of Halyzia sedecimguttata. Classification (NCBI taxonomy): domain Eukaryota; kingdom Metazoa; phylum Arthropoda; class Insecta; order Coleoptera; family Coccinellidae; genus Halyzia; species Halyzia sedecimguttata. The sequence continues at coordinate 16,632,120 of OW569414.2, read as the reverse complement.
CCACAATTTGAAGGTCCTACTATAAGACATCTAATAGTAGCGGGAAATAAATCACCATGTTTCGAATGTTGATGATAAGCACCTGCAGTCTGCAACACATCATTATTCTGAACTTTTAGATGAACTTTTTGTTGATGAACTTTCATATTGAACAATATTTCAAATAAAAATGACTAACATAACTAAAACTATATCATTTATAGCTTTTCTTTATAAAGCGAAGGTTGTGTATGTGTGTGTGTATATATATATATATATTTTGGTTAAAATATGAAATTTTATACGGGTGGTGGACTTGTTAACAACCTTATAAATTCCCTGCCATTTGAATTACATATACCTGGGTACAATTATTGTGGTCCTGGAACACGTCTATCGAAACGTTTAATGTCAGGATCCAAACCTATAAATAAATTGGATGAGGCATGCATGGAACATGATATTAAATATTCGAAAGAGAAGGATTTAAAACACCGCCATAAAGCAGATGAAATTTTAGCTACTAAAGCTATGGAAAGATATCATTCTTCTGATGCTTCGCTTACTGAAAAGATGGCTGCATTAGGTGTTAGCGGTATAATGCGAAGCAAAGTTAAATTAGGGATGGGAATTGGTAATAAGAGACAACAAAGAAATGTTTTACGAAAACTCCTAAAGAATTTGTTGCTCATCAGAAAAAAGTGCAATGAAATCATTCTAAGTGTAGAAGAAGAAAATTCAGGGGAAAAGGCAATAAAACTGTTAAAACCAAGAATTTTAAAATCCAAACCTACTCAACCTTCACAACAACAACAAAATCAAATTCCTACTCCTGCGATGATTAAAATTATGACATCAAATAGGACTGCTGCTGCTGATGCTGCTCCTGCTGTCGCTGATACCATCAATAAAAAGAAAAATCGAAAACCAATTTTGAGGGTGAAAAAGCGTAAAAGCGTCTATAGCAACGATGAGATTGAAAGTAAAAGATTGAAAATAAATACTGACAATGACAAGATAGATTATGAAGAAATACCTTATATAAAACGAAAAAGAACCACAGATGAAGATCAGGACGAGAATGGGGGTGCTAAACGAACAAGAATTTTACCTATAAATATGTGAGCTTTACATAATTGGGGTGCAGTCCTGCTCAACTTTGAGTGTGTATATATGGTGTAAAAAGAATGAGCATGAAGAAAAAGAAGATTAAACGTGTTTCTTTCAATAAAGTGGTGAAAGAAATAAAAAAACATATAATAAGAAAAAAACCTAAGGATCTATTTTCACGGGTATTTTTGGCAAAGAAATTAGCCAATAAATTCAAATCCAAAATAAAGTCAACAAAAGTGATAAGGTTACCTAAAAAAGGAGGTATTTTACCATTAATTCCGATTTTTGCGGGATTGAGTGCTTTAGGTGCACTAGGTGGGGGAACTGCAAAAATTATTGATTCAATTAATGCTGCTAAACAGGCCAAACAACAATTCGAAGAGGCAAATCGACACAATAAAACTATGGAAGCTATTGCTATGGGAAAAGGAATGTGCTTGAGAAAATACAAAAAAGGGTTTGGACTTTTTCTACGAGACAGTGAAGCAGATCGTTACAATTAACAAAAAAAGAGAGAGAGAGAGATGAAACTTCCAAAGCGAGCACTAACAGATCGGGATATTAGCAATTTGGTTACAGAATTAAAAATTGCTAATTTTCGTGGATGCTTTATGAAAGATGAGATGCCTAAACGTATTCGAAAAAATGAATGCGGAATTGTGAATTTAGACAACTCTGATGGGCCGGGCACACATTGGGTCAGCTATCGCAAAAAGGGGGATAACATTTCATATTTTGATAGTTATGGAAATCTACCTCCACCTCTTGAAGTTTGTAAATATTTTAAATCTGGTTGTAAACATCATTGTACGCATAAGAAACAATTGAATATTTTCTATAATTATAAAACATATCAAAAAAAAACATCGTATAATTGTGGACACTTATGTATAAAATTTTTATTAAATAAATTATCATTCAAATGAAAAATATGGTCAGTGTTATGCAAGCATCATCATCATGTCCTACACGTTCACGTTAAACGACAAGTCGTCAGAATTGAAAGCCACTATATATCCACCAATTGTGTTAAGTGAATCTCATGACTATGTTATCGGATTAATAAACTTTGTCAGTTACAATAGCATTCCCAATGTCGATGAAACAAATAATCGTTTCCATTTTGGTGTAAACAACATAATCATTCTTCCACCTGGTTGCTATGAAATAAGTGATATAAATCACTATCTACAAAAATATATAGTTGATAACTATGAAAATAATCCATTGAAAGGTCAAACAGATAGACCAGCCATAAATATTTCGTTGAATCGAACCACCCTGAGATCGGAAGTGAAATGCACGGAACCTATTGATTTTCAACAGAATTGTAGTATAGCACAAGTTTTGGGGTTTACACCGCAAATATTAGCTGCTAATAAAAAACATATTTCCAACAAGCCTATCAATATTTTCAGAGTGAATGCGATCAATATTGAATGTAATTTAGTGCAAAACTCATATTCTAATGATGAAAAAAAACATATTTTGCACGTCTTCTATCCAAAAAATGCACCAGGCACCAAGATAGTTGAAAACCCCTCTAATGTTATCTATTTACCGATAAATACGAAATTTATCAATGAAATTGCTATAAAACTAACAGACCAAGAGGGTAACTTGGTCAATTTCAACGGAGAAGTGGTAACAGTAAGATTACATGTGAAAAAAATCTACAACAAGTGAACTAAGAGCGATCATGAGATATTATAACGTTTTCTCAAGCAACCAACAACAACAACAACAATCTAATGGTATGAAAAATAATAAAAAAGGGGCTGAAAGAAATATATTGTTCAGTACTACAAAAACCAGTGTACCGTTAACAGCGACAAATAAATTATTTTTAAGGTCCTTGGGTTTTAAAGTGAAGACAAAATGAGTTTCCTAAATTTAAATGTAGCTGAAAATGTTCTAATTGATGAATCTATTGCGAATTTTGAATATCATACTCATCAACCGTATGCTTCAACGACATATAAGTGCAGTGATGAAATAAGAATACCCATCCAAACGCAAGATCTATACACTTTACCATCATATAGTTACATTTATATTGAGGGGAAATTATTAAAAAATAGTGATGATGTTAAACATCCACCTACTGAAACTACACATATAAAATTTATAAAAAATGGAATTTCATTTCTTTTCGATGAAATTCGTTATGAAATAGGAGGCACTGTGATTGATCAAACACGGAATTTGGGAATAACTAGCACATTGAAGAGTTACTTATCCTACACGAAGAATCAATTTGATCGTTTGCAAAATGCTGGATTGGCATTAGATGGACTACCTGATATCCTTGATCAAAAAGGTAATTTTACCGTTTGTATACCTCTTAAATTGTGGCTGGGATTTGCAGAGGATTTCCAAAAGGTTATTATGAATGTTCGTCAAGAATTGGTATTGATTAGGAGCAGCAATGATTTGAACGCGATTATTAATCAACCAGTAACAGGAACTGAAAAACCCTTTGTGGAAATCAACAAAATTTATTGGAAAGTGCCACATCTTAAAGTGGCCGATGTGCAAAAATTAAGATTATTGAAATATGTTGAGGAGAGCAGAGATTTATCCATTTCATTTAGAAATTGGGAAATTCAACAATTACCCACTCTTCAAGAGACTACCCATCACACCTGGACTGTTAAATCAAGCAGCTTGATGGAAAAACCCCGAATTGTTATTTTTGCCTTCCAAACGGATCGTAAAAATAGCTTAAACAGAGATTCGGCATTATTTGATCATTGCAATCTAAGGAATATTAAATTATTCCTGAATGCAGACGCATATCCGTATGATAACCTTAACCTTGATTGGGACAAGAATCAATGGTCGTTATTATATGAAATGTATGCGCATTTTCAAAGAGCGTACTATTATAAAAACGAAGCTGAACCAGCGTTTACACCCAGTTCATTTAAACATACAGCACCAATAGCTGTCATAGATTGTACTCATCAGAGTGAGACAATAAAGAACGGTGCAGTCGATATCAGACTTGAAATTGAAACAGCAAAACCGGTACCAAACAAAACAAGTGCTTATTGTTTAATTCTTCACGACCGAAACGTGATATATAATCCATTAAGTGGGACTGTAAGGATTATCTAGAGCTCATACGACGGCACAAAATGGCATTTATTGTGGATTTCCAAGGGTTCCACTACAAAGATAGTGAATTTTACATCAGGGAACTTTCAATTCTAAATATTAACACTTGTGAAAGGAAACATTATTTTATAAGAACACCAGTGCAATTTCATCTACTATCTGAGCATTTCAAATGGCAGATAGATTACACAACAAACAACATCCATGGTTTGGATTGGACGACCAACTATGATTACTATATACCTGTAGAAATGCTAATTTCTGTTTTGAAGAGCCACCTACTACCTGATGCACAAAGCTTAATTTACGTAAAAGGATTGCCGAAAGTAAGGATTCTAAGAACACTATTACATAAAGACTCCGATCGATGTATCATCCTAGAGATGTCTGACTGCCCCAAGCTAAAACTCTTAAAAGAAGCATCCACAACAAGTTATCATTGTAGGTTACATGTAAAGAATGAACTCATATGTGCACTCGAAAATGTTAATTTACTATACGATTGGCTTGTCAATAAAAAACAAATATTATAATTGTCTTGTTTTATTTCCTCCCAGAATTCTAGTTCAATTTCACTTATTTTAACATGTAATTTCCCATAAGGATATCTAAGGTTTATAGTAGCTAAAATTGTTCCTTTCAAAGTTTTTCCAAGTCCAACATAAAGAATTTTCAAAAATATATTTTTTTTTCACAATTCTCACAAAATTAATCATCGTTTTATTCGATTTGAAATCCGAACTTGTTGAAATTTTTGTAAGTCCGAACTTTACGAAATTTTTCAAAGTCCGAAATTTTCGAAATTTTTTTTAGTCCGAAAAAAATTTTTTTTACTTCTCTCGCAAAATTAACCTACGAAATTTTTCTAAGTCCGAACTTTACGAAATTTTTCTAAGTCCGAAATTCTCGAAATTTTTCTAAGTCCGAAAAAAAATTTTTTTCACTTCTCTCGCAAAATTAACCTGCGCAAGCCTGGCTAGGCCTGATCTACCAGCCCAAGGTCACCTGCAATGACGTCACACGTTTACTACATTAATTTTTGGTTGCCTACCCACTTGGGTTAGGTTCCATTTGGGTGACCTTGAAGTGTACCAGGAACTACCATGGTTTTGGTGGCCTTGAAATGTCCTAGGACCCCGGTAGTTTACCTACTAATATCCACAAATGAACCTCTCACCTTACAAGATCAGAAGCCTTCAGCAAAATTTCAGCGATATCATATTAAAAATAATACAAAACCTTTCAAAAGTCCCCTCTCGCAAATATACTCCTCTGAAGGCACATGGATCTCTTGAAGAAGAATCGCCTTCTCTATTTCTCAAAGATATTCACTCTTGTTCATAGAAATCCCTTCAATATTTAGTTGCCTCCTCCTAAGGAGGATCTCTTTCAAAACCAGGTCTGACCACTAATGTAGGGCTATCATCTCCTATAGATTTGTGATGAAATAACACGAATTTTTCCATAACATACGCGCAAAAATATGTCATCATGACATTCATATTTTATTTTTGAAGGTTCTCGCAAAAATACGACCATAGACAACATATACGACGATTCGCATCCGCTACCGCTACAGCTACGCTACCGAACTCACAAAAGGCTGCTCGGTTCTCCAACTATATAGATCCGATCGTATTCAAACTTGGAATTCTGCAGTAGAGTTAGGTTCTGAAGGCTCTTCCAAAATTTCAGCCATGCCGGACGAATAGTTTATGATATAGAATTTTTTTCAATTATTTTTAATAATTTTTTTTTAAATTTTCTAGTTATACCATCCTCACGAAATTCTGCAAAAATTTTTGCGTTGGCATTCTACAACTAATAACCATGTTTGAATCCAATCAGTTTTGTATTCTTCTAGTTAATGAGGAACAAAAAACAACCAAATTTCAGAAAATTTCAGATGGCTATAACTCTAAAACCCTTTGGACGATTATGCTCATAAACAAACTCAAATGTCGCATTCAGATGCACAACCTAACCTGAAATTTTCAAGCCGCTGTCTCTTTCCGTTTTCAGGTTATCGTGAGAAAAAAAATATTTTTTAATAATTTTTTAATAATTTTCTAGCGATACGATTCTCACAAAATTTCACAAACGTGCTAAGGTCTATATTCTACAACTATTCACCAAGTATAAATTCGATCGGATTTTTTTTGGTTGAAAACAAAATTATTACTCGGAAACCATTCGGCCGATTATACCCATTAACGAGCTTGTCCGTCGTATTGGGATGCGCCACCTACCCTGAAGATTTCAAGTCGCTAGCTCTTTCCGTTCTCAAGTTATCGTGGCAACGGCCGGACGGCACCACAGAATTAAATTTCACATTTGGGCAAAACTATAACGCGATGTTCCATACGCGCAAAAATGGGTTCAAGCCCTGTGGACAGGAGCTTTCTGGCGCTCTAGTTCAAACAGACAAATTATATCTCCGAAAGTATTGGTTTCTCAGAGTTGGGAATTATATCAATGTATTCATATAATAGAACTGCATCATAAAGGAAGTTCAATTCAAATGATTTATCGAGATTAAATGAGCAATCATGAGAATGAGAACTGCACCATGGAAGAAATCAAATTAAATCTGGCCAATTTTGCCCAATAACGAACTTAACCGAGATATTCATCCCCCTAACCTACTCTGAAAATTTCAACTACCTACCTCATTCCGTTCGAGAGTTATATCTATGTCTATGGATGAAAAGCAGTCTTACTACTCTCAGATCTCTTACTTCATGTTCCGTTCCGAAATGTAAGACTTTTCTGATAAAAACTAATTTCGGAGCAAACAACTGAGATTTTTCTCACTTCACTCACAATTCTTCGATTGATTAGATAATGACATGTCTCAGGAAAATAAGTTGACATTATGACAATTCATACATAGAATAATTATATCATTGTGTGACAACGTTGAAATACGGTTTATTAATGAAATTTTGAAAAATCATATCTCCGAAAGTATTAGCTTTTTAGAGTTAAAAATGATATCAATGGATTCTTATGGTAAAACTGCTTATTGAAAAAAATTAAATTTTGAATTTGTTTTGTAAAAAAAAAATTTTTTTTTGTTACTCCGAAACCATTAGTCCGATTTTGCCCAAAAACGAAATTAGCCGAGATATTTATTTACCAAACCTACTCTGAAAATTTCAACTCTCTAGCTCATTCCGTTCGAGAGTTATCGTGCCTACGGCCGGCCGGACAGAATGAATTTCGACCACGGATTCTTGATCAGTGAGTCGAACCAAATCGTTCAAGACCATTTTCATCGAAAAATTCGAAAATTACAGACATTTGGGCAAATTGATAAGCACTAGAGCGCCAAAAAATAGGTTTCGGAATTTCAAGCAAAATATTCGCAAAAATAGTAGAAATTTTTGAATTTTTTCATGTCACGTGATCGTCACGAAATTTTGCTAAAGTGTTTGCTTCGTTCTTTTGCATCCAACTACTGAGTTTCAAATCAACACATCAGTATTTTTTGAGTTATGGTGGAAACAAAATTTTAAAATTTTTTAAATTTTGATTTGTTACTTAAGGGCACTCCAAAACTTCTTATGCATGTAAAGGTCATGATTCCATGATTAGGTACTGAATTTCAGATAGATCGAGTGATCGGTTCAGGATATATTCATAAAAAATGTTTCAAGTAAAAAAAAAAGCACTGACGTATAACAAAGTGAAATTTGATTGAATCAAATGATCCAAGTAGAGAATCACCAAATAAAATAGCAAAAAATTCTCTTCGCAAGAATGTGATTTTGAGTTTATTTCCATGAAGAATATATTAAATTATTACATGCGTTAATACAAGAATTATTTACCCAGAGTACTATGCAGATCACCCTCTATCTGTAATCAGTGTCTGGCCGCGGGCCTGGAACGAGCGCGCTAAAGCCACTGACGTCACGTGGGTACTTTTGAATATTTTTTTCAACTGAATCTTCGAGAATTGGAATTTTGATTTTTTTTTCGAGTTAATTATAGTCTGCATTAAATGAACTGTGGCTAATTGCCAATAACTAAAAGAAGACACACTTAAGGCAAAAGAATGAACGTCGCTGAACTTCGCTCAAGGTTTCTTCATCACAGAGGGTCGGAGATCGTAAGGATTCTCCATAGGTGGCTCTGATGGGGTTCTTTCCCTACTAGTGCTCGACCGATAGATATAAGTTTCCTAGAAGGCCGTCAGTTTTCATTCAGTCCCATTTATGATTGGTAATGACCATGAAACCCTGGGTCTGTGTCTGCCCTTGAATGATACTTTCCTCTTTGGGGAACACTGAGCGATGAGGTGGTCTAGCCCGGTCACGCGGAATATTAGTTGATGGTTAAAATCAATAAATATTTCACAGTTTGTCTTGTTTTAATTATAGTCTGAGCGGAGTTTCATGTCTTTCCTTAGCTTCGGTATGATTATATATTCTATATACTTTTGCAGATGGAAACTATGTTGATTTGGTCTCTGGTGCTTATTATGCATTATATATGGCTTCTTTTTATATATCAGGGCATATATTTTATTATCATAGCGAGAGATCCATGCAATTATATAGGAGCTTATCTAAAGCGAAAGACGGAATAACTGAGGAATTCGATAGAATCGAAAGATATTTGGAAGCCTCTGGAATATTCCTGAAGTATGCAATGTCCTTCACAATAATTGGAATATCTATCCAGAGCTATATAACAAATATATTCTGCCAAGATAAGAAGTTGATTGAAGATCCCCACTACGTGTGTGGAGCACCGATTCCATTATGGTTTCCCGTTGATGTTAACGTAGCTATGATGAAGCCAGTAATCAGTTTATATGTGGTTTGTTTTTTTTTAACACATATGCCTATTTTGATATGTATCTCTGTATTTTTTATTGCATCTGTCGTATTTCCCATGATGAGAATTTACTATGTTATTGGTCAAATAAAAAAACTGGATATTGTCAACAACACCGAAGAGGCAAAGAAGAGAATTTTATACTGTATCCAACACTATAAAGAGAGCACAAGGTGAGTTGAGTAGAAGAGGAATTTAGGCTAAAAGCTCAACCTTGGACTAAAATAAACTTAGTGTATGAATGAACACAAAAATACGCTGCCAATTTTTCACAATGGTTTATAATTTGTCATGAGCAAAATTCTAATTTCTACACGCACATGGTAGGAAGCGTAACTCATTTAGAAATAAGAAAAACTATAAAAAAGCACTGACGTAAAGTCAGTACTCTTTGGCACGCGAGTTCACGTTGGCTAATTTGAATTGAATGTTGAGGGTTTCAAGCTCAGCTGATAGAATGAGCCAAAGATATGGATAGAGTAACAAAGTTGACAAGGAACACAACTGAATCTCCTTGGTCACACAAGCTCCTAGACAAGGGAAGACATGTGAGGACCAGTATAATTATAATCATGTTTCGAGCACGCGCGCCAAAGCATATTGCCCCCAAGTCAATGCTCTTTTAGCCTTTGTTTTAATTGTGGAGTCAATCTGCAATTGGCGCACGTGCTATAAACATGATTATGATTATACTGATCCTCCCAAGTCTTCCCCATGGAAATCCCCCAGAAGCTCCTAGGAGCTTGTGTGACTAAGGAGAGTTAGTTGTGCTCTTTGTCAACTTTGTTACTCTATCCTTATGGCAGCTTAGACACAGTACTATTAATTTATAAGTGAATGGTGTCCACTACTCTCTGAGTAGATCTTCGGCTCGTTTTATCGGCTGAGCTTGAAACCCTCATCATTTAATTCAAATTATCCAACGTGAACACGCGTTCTAAAGAGTACTGACTTAGCGTCAGTGCTTTTTTATATCTTTTGAAGGTTCTTCAACAAATCTGGCTATCTCTACAGTCTGGCTATTAGTTTTAACGTAGATCGATATAAAGAAAAATGCGGTTGGGGGACCCCCGTTGGAAACGCCATTGCTTACGCCTATTCTCAAAATTCAAACTTAATTTAATAGAGATCTTCCAAATATAGTTATTTATAAATTGGCCCCAGGGCCACGATACAGACAACTCAACTCGGAAACAACGCTATTTCCTCGAAACTGACTTATCGGTGCACATAATTGCCACGAAATTTGTCTCAAAACCTCACTAACCGCCGTATTCACAAAGCATTCAATATCCGTTAAGTCCTAACTGAGGTCCTCAGTTAAGGATAAAAAGAATCGCAACCTCAGTGGAACCTCAGTTTAAATTAACGTGAAACAGGCCTGTTTCAGCACCGTAACATACGTTAACTGAGGTTGCGATTCTTATGTATCCTTAACTGAGGACCTCAGTTAGGACTTAATGGAGTTAAATGCTTTGTGAATACGGCGGAATATTGGTTCAGCACCAAATCGATGACCGCTAGATGCAAACCACTCCCAACATAAGCGATCCAACAAAATCACACACCTCACACAAAACTCTGATTCTTCAACAACATTGGTTCAGGAGATATCGCAGCTTCAATCCACGCTTGCGCAGACACTTCTAAGGGGATCTAGCAGTTAAATCACTTCTCGTTTGCTCATGCGCATAACGTAAATGCCCGTAACGGGTAAAATGAATTTCAAAATTAGCCCCAGTACCATGGTACAGAAACTCCAAGTCGGAAACAACGCTATTTTCCCAAAACTGACCTATCCGTGCACAGAATTGCCATGAATATTCTTTCAGAACCTCACAATACTGGCTCAGCATCAGATTCATGACCGATAGTCCTAAACCACCCCCAACATAACACATGTATCCCAAAAGCAGTAACTTCTCCTCTACGCATGCGCAATCCACTAGCGGCAGAAAGTCCATTCAAAATCACACACCTCACAAAAAAATTCGATTCTCCAACACTAGTAGTTCAGGAGATATCGCATCTTGAATCCACGCATGCGCAGACCCTCTCCAGTCTATGGAGGAATAGCATCCTCCACCCCAAAACCCAAATCCTCGCAGACGAAAACTCCAGCTGTTATCACTTCTAATCTGCGCATGCGCATAACGAAAAATGCTAAGAAGGGACAGCATAAACTCAAAAAAAATTGGGAAAGCCCTGTGGACAAGAGCTTTGGCGCTCTTGTTCAAACTTTGAGAATTCATCTCCGAAATTATTGGTTTCTCAGAGTTGGGAATGATAACAATGGATTCGTATAATAGAACTGATTCATAAAAGAAGCTAATTTAAAATTAAAGTACGAACTTATACGAGATATTCATTCCTCAAATATACTCTGGAAATTATATTATATCAATTGAAACAATATTCCCATTCTGTTTCCACTGGAGATATTCTAAACTAACCAAATTATATATTTCCATCATCGTATGGATTATCCAAGGGCATATAGGCTAGGGATAATTATAATATCCTATAGTTGGTCATTTTGCATTCAATCACTTTGTTTGTTAGATTATTATAGATTATTGAGAGATACATTTGACATGTCTGGTATAGGTAAATAAGATTACATGCATGAACAGTGTACACAGATAGAACACAGACAGATAGTCTGTGAAAACATAGAATTACAATATATTAATGAAATTTTGAAAAATCATATCTCCCGAAGTGTTAGCCTGTTAGAGATGAAAATGATTTCAATGGATTCTTATGATAAAACTGCATTTTAAAAAAAATTGAATTCGAAATTTGTAATGTATATGTAAATATTTTTTTCGTTACTCCGAAACCATCCGGCCAATTTTGCCCAATAACGAACTTAACTGAGATATTTATCTCTCAAACCCACTCTGAAAATTTCAACTGTCTAGCTCATTCCGCTCGAGAGTTATCGTGTTAACCGACGGACGGACGGCCGGATAGAATCGATTATGACCATGGATTCTTGATCGGTGAGTCGAACTAAATCGTTTAAGACCATTTTTATCTAAAAATTGAAAAATTACAGACATTTGGGCAAATTGATAAGCACACTGTTCCGAGGAATAAGAGCGTCAAAAAATAGGTTTCGGAATTTCAAGAAAAATATTCCGCAAAATAGTAGTAATTTTTAGATTTTTTTGTGGCATGTGATCCTCAGGAAATTTTGCAAAATTGTTTGCTTCGGTCTCTTGCATCTAACTACTGAGTTTCAATTCAATCAGATCAGTATTTTTTGAGCTATGGTGGAAACAAGATTTAAGAAATTTTATAATTTTTCTTTGCACTCTGATCAATCCAAAGCTTATTATGCATATGAAAGTCATGATTCTTTTATTTGATGCGAAATTTCAGATAGATCGAGTGATCGGTTCCGGAAATATTCATAAAAAATGTTAAGTAAAAAGATCCATAACTCTGAAATTGCTTGGTGGATTTCACCCGTTAAAAAACTCGTCTGAGATATTTACGCTCCAAACCTACCCTGAAAATATCGACCCTCTAACTCCTTTCGTTCTAGAGTTATCGTGCTAACGGCTGACCGGCTGGACCGGACGGACAGAATTGAATATGACCTCGGATTATTACCAGTGAGTCGAACTCAATCGTTTGAGACCATTTTCTTAAAAAAATTCCGAAAAATACAGACATTGTGGCAAAATGATGGCACGCTGTTCATTGCGGAACAAGCGCGCAAAAACTGATGAGCCCGTAATTTTCCACTAATTTGTATCGTAAACGAAATAAATGTTTTCCTTCGTATGAAGTTACTGAGGTAGAGTTTGAAAGCATAACAAAAACAAACGCCATTTTAAATAATAATATTCAAGTTCCCGTTCCATTGATAAACGTCGTCAATACTGGATACTGGACGAACGTTATGTTTTACGAAATCGGCTGCGCAAATGCAACAAATACTTCTCCTTGGCCTTGGCCTATTATTCGACCAATAGGTAACCTTCCACCAGAGAACTTGTCCTCTTCTACCGCAGTCATGACAACTGGGGTTGACTACGCAGGTCAACTTTATGTTACCAGAGTTGTGTTCGAAAATTAACTCCACGGAGTAGAGTAGAGTTTTTGAAGGTTTGACAGATTTACTCTAGAGTTACTCTGACACTGACACTGACAGTGACAGAAGGTGCCAATATCGGAAAATAGGTTATGTTGGTTTAAGAAAGATCCTATTATTATTGTTTTCTTCACATATATGTAACTCTAATCATAAATATATATTGTGAGCAGTATAAAAACTATTAAATTACCTCACAAAACATTCATAAAACAGTTAGACAAAGATACTAGATTTTCCTTCCCATGAGTTATGTCAATTTTGACAGGAGTAAAATGAACTCCGAGTCAAATACTCCGACTTTTCGGACGACAGTCACAGAGTAAAATTTACTCAACTCTTCCGTTTTCGGACGCAATGGAGTAAATATTACTCTATGGAGTTAATTTTCGAACGCAACTCAGTGCTCGGTTGCAAGGAGCTGTAAGTACCAAGACTTATTTGTCGGTGTTCATCTGTTTTGTCACCAAGGCCGTGCATCTAGAATTGGCATCTGAACTCTCTACTCCCACATTTGTTGCTTCATATCGTCGTTTGGTAGCACGTTGAGGCCATACATCCGTCATTTTCTCAGACAACGGAACTTCGTAGGGGCCAACAACTATCTTCAAGATTTAGGACGCTTAATGTCAGCTTCTCCACATCAGCAAATCATATCTGATGCAGGTTCTTCCTCCAGGACGGATTGGCGATTCATTCTACCAGCTAGAGCACACTTCAGTGGTCTTTGGTAAGCCACTGTGAAAGCTGCGAAACATTGCCAGCTGCAAGTAATCGACGAAGAAAGACCCACATACGAAGAGTTTCCAATATTTGGAGCGCTGTTCAGGTGAACAGAGTGCCTATTAATTCGTCCAAAAGGCGGCCGGCCGATCGTCAAGATGATTACTCTTGAACGCAAAGTGAGAGTTGAAATTTGTAGAGTAGGTTTGGAGACCAAATACCGCCATCTAAGTTCGATAATGGGCAAAATCTACCGAGTGGATTCAGAGTTTTAGGCATCAGAAATTTTGTTTTTTCAATAACTCGAGAATTCTGATCTGATCGAATTGAAACGCGGTTGTTAGTTGAAGAATACCAACACGGGGCGAAAAAAATATGTATCTCACAGAGCTGTGCCGAGCACTGAAGAAGAGTGCTTCGAGCCCTAAGCACTAAGCACTCAATAAAAATGATCCCGAGACTCGAGCACAAAGCACCACGTTTTCACAAAAGGCTTGCGATTACTTAGCACTTTATAAAAGTAATTCGATTTTCCGAGCAGTAAGCAATAAGCACTTTTAGATGGAAATGAGGATATACTCTGTGAATTGGTATATAAAATTGTCTTCAATTGGAGAAACATGTAAACTAGTAAACCTGCATTCATCATATGCATCAATGGAGGATAAGAAATAGAATGCAGCGAAACAAATTTCTATAAAACTAACGATCTTGCAATTCGTTCTATTCTCACACATATATTTATTATTTAAGAAAATGATACAATTAATAGAAATATAAATTCCATAAGCGTCTCAGTATTTCTTTCTGCACATGTAGAATGTATTTCCCTATTAAAAAATGGGACACCCCCGGAACATATATAACAACAACATAGTGTTATATTATGAAACTTAGGCCAAGTATTTTCTTTCCTTTAACGATAACGAAAGTACTGACGTGAATTCAGTGCTCTTTGGGGCATTTTTCATTAATACATAATTTAAGTCGAATTGATCAACATGAAGTCAGTTTTTTTTTAGTTTCTCAAAATGTCAAAAATATAATCCGCAGAAATCGGATAGCATTATTTTATGTTGTGATTGTCATCATAAGCAATTTAGCATTGTGAATAAGATATATATTTAAATGCATACATATATCGAATAAATTCCGTAGATACTCATTAACTCCTTCGACCACAGCGCGTCAGCGTCTATTCTTGTTACGACAAGATTTCGGAAAGGCTTAGTGCTTAGTAATCCTCGGAAGTGCTCGGAAGCACTTAAGGGATTACTAAGCACTAAGCCTTTTCATGAAGGGCTTGAAATACTCGGAACTGGTTTTGAAAAGTGCTCGGGAGCACAGTACTCGGGAGCACAAAAAGGCTTCAAGCACATTCACAAGCACTAAGCACAATGCTTCGGCTCAGCTCTGGTATCTCAGAGACTATCCAACAGATATCGTTGAAATTCTGCGAGAGCCTTCAGAATCTTATTTTACAGTAAAGTTCTACATTTGAACTCTATCGGATCTATAATGGTGAAGATATTGATGAATAGTCGAAATATTCCAACGACCTAGATGTTCTGGTTAATTGGATTACACTCGATAAAATAAGTTTTCAACAGGTATTGATTTTTGACGTGGTTGTAAATCAATTCATGAATTATATTTTGTGCTTTCCATAGATCATATTTGTAACATCATTCAAACATCGCAAACGCCACCGCGGCCGCAGCCGCGCCATTTTATGGAGTCCTTTAAACTTCTTATGGTGGGGCCACACGGATAAAGGGTATATTTCGACATGTTATGATATGTTTTTCAGAGAGGTGTAATGAAAATTTCCTTAACGAGTACCTAACTCGATCAATGGCTAGGCGGATAAATGCCTAGGTGGATCATGGCTAAGCGGATTAATGGCTAGGTAGATTAAAGGCTAAGCAGATAAATGGCTAGGTGAATTACATGCTATATAGATTAATGGCTAGGCAGATTAAAGGCTCACTAGTTATATGCTTGAGGATGATTTACAGATTTCCAAAGCTACCTCAGTAACTTCGTATGAAGGAAAACATTTATTTCTATTGCGATACAAATTAGTGGGAAATTATGGGCTCATCAGTTTTTGCGCGCTTGTTCCGCAAGGAACAGCGTGCCATCATTTTGCCACAATGTCTGTATTTTTCGAATTTTTTTTACGAAAATAGTCTCAAACGATTGAGTTCGACTCACTGGTAATAATACGAGGTCAAATTCAATTCGGTCCGTCCGGTCCGGCCGGTCGGCCATTAGCACGATAACTCTAGAACGAAAGGAGTTAGAGGATCGACATTTTCAGAGTGGTTTGGAGCGTAAATGTCTCTCAGACGAGTTCGTTAACGGGCGAAATCCACCAAGCGATTTCAGAGTTATGGCCCTTTTTACTTAACATTTTTTATGAATATTTCCGGAACCGATCACTCGATCTATTTGAAATTCCGCATCAAATAAAATAATCATGACTTTTATATGCACAATAAGCTTTGTATTGATCAGAGTGCCCTAAAGTGACAAAAAAAAATTATAAAAGGTATAAGAATGACTCAGGTTTCGTAGTACTACTACATTTTGAAACTGGTGTATTTCAAGTTGTGCAACAAGGTATTTGAATGTCTTCTGTATGCTTATTCCTTGAGAATTTCGAAAAGTGGGGAATTCCATAGGTACGTCTGTTCGTTTAGAAGTTTTCCTGCCGGGTTATTCAGGTACTTTTATTCTTTTTTCAAATGAACTATCACAAAGTAGCGGAGTACTCTATCGATTATTTTCCAATAACATTCCAACACTTGATTCTTGATTTCCATAGAAGAAAATAGCATAATTGAATCTTCCAACCAGTTTATTCACGTGAAATATTTCCAGTAACAACAGAGGAAAAATTTTCTTCTACAGTCGCCAGGACTGTGGAATTATTGAATTCACATAATATCTTCTCAATTTCATTATTTTTCCGAAGTAAATTCACATTGTGAAAATACGTAACTACTACGACTTCTATGTAGAGAGGACAACGTTGCGTAGTTATCTGACAGGAAAATGACTATAACCTAACATTTTCAAAATATACATGGTGAAATGTGTCAAATTTTCATGGCCAACCGGGAGACTTTATATATGTGAATGGAGTATAAATGTATTGCATTTCTGCATATTCTCGAGGAGTGTAGGACATTTTTCGATAGAAGTAGTTGAAAAATATTCAAATCATAGGCACAAGCACCAATTCGAGAGTAGGTTGAAAAATGAAATTAGTGGTAAGTCCATATGATCCGAAAAGATAGCGAAAAATTGCTGGTGAACGGCTGTTTCAATCGTTGAATTAGGAGTTATTCCAATAAACCAGGTGTTTTTCGAATATTAACCGAATTAATGTTGACGAATTTTACGTTTTTAGCATCTGTATGAATCGTTGATGTTTTTAAAATGATGTTCCATAAGGTTTCCTCCGACTTTTTTTACACCAGTATGACTCACAAAATCACTTGTCATGTTTTGTTATTTCAAACATGGACAAGTTTATGTCTGTAAATTTTTGGCCACCATTTATATCACATAAATAACATTGTGATTATTATGAAAAATGTTCTCTTAAACATTCTAGCCAAAAAAACACCACAAAAAATAATAACATCTCCTAAAAAATATTTATTTTCCATGGAAAGTAACGAAAATTGGTTAAAATTTAAAAAAAATCATATCTCTCAAACCATTGGGCCTAGGAAAATAAAATTGTCGTTGTATTTGTAATAACCCCCTCAATCACTGACATTGCCATGATCCTCTATTTACGGGACATCCTGTATGGGCTCCGATGATTTTCTTGTTTAGAAGTAACTTGAGGAATAGGGGATGGGTTTTGGTTTGTTGAATAGGAAGTTCACCGTTGTCACAGCATACGATGAAGTCCGGTTCCTTTTGAGAACTAGTTCACTAAATATCACTTTCGTGAGCACTGCTTTAGTGGCATGAACTCGGAACTCCACAGAGGTTTAGTTTCTTCAGCATTTCTTCATGGTCCACATTGTCAAAAGCTTTTGACATATCTACAAAGAGACCCATTGGTATTTTTCTCCAGCGCCTGAAGGATTGACCCAGTCGGTTCGAATATAGCATTTCTTATTAGTTTTTAGTATTTCTAGACTTCATATATCCGCGTTTAACATTTGGAAAACTATTGGATTTATTGAGAAAGTTCAAAAGCCTATTCACCAGTATAATAATAATAGGTTTAAGATTAGTTTTACTGGTGCAAATAAAGTTTACCAACATTCGCACCGATAATTCAGTCGTACTTCTGGATTATATCCCTGTCTGAAGAAAACCCACACCATCCCCAAGACATGTAAATATCAACTCTGGAGATGCCTCGAAGCCCATTAAGCCGTCAAGAGTGACATAATCCTTTGTTCTAAACAGGAAATTGCAACAACATTAGTGTTACTTTCCTCATAAATTTGGAAGCAAAACGTATTTCGCTTCCTGGGAAAGCCTATTTTGTGGAATTACAATACCTCTTTAGAGACCTCTCTCATGAACCCCATTGATTCCAGCGAAGTATCGCAAGGTAGAGGATCTACCAATCAACTTGATAATACAGAAGGTACTAAATGTTGAGTGAATGAGTGGAGTGAGTAGGGTAAGTCAAATTTGATCGGCATGTCGAATGGATGCAGCTTAGCGCAATTGAAGAGAGTACGGGAGTCAAGGGAATCCGTGAAACGCTGCGAAAGTTAATATCATTTAAACGTGCGAACATACTGTCAGACAGTAGAGACTTGCAACGTAGAAGTATACATATAGTACTAAGATGTTAGGAACCTCAGAAATCGACGATATTTTATGTATATTTGATTACGACGGCGAAGTTGAAGATTGTAGAATTATGTATATAATTATGTTTCCCGACTCTCTAGGTCTGTTTTTGAAAAGAACTTTATTCTTATTCCAACTATTACTCGCAACACAGATGATACAGGAATAACAATTCTACAGGTCAAGAGTAGGGTATTGAGAGATGAAATCGATGTTAAGAGATCTAATTCATAATACTGTCCTTGTTACATTCTAAAACGTATGAAGTAAACTATAATGTCTATTCGGCGTTATCCATTTCTAAGAACACTATGCGGACGCTCGGCTTGTCTCCGCATGGTCAGCGGAATTCCATGACTATATAAACCTGTACATATTAGCATACAGTGTTCTATTTAATCCAAAAGTGTAAATGTAGAATCCTCTAGACAACGACAAATATCCTACATTTTCGAGGCTCGTCCGGGATGGAATTAAGTATACTTATATTAGTCCAGGATAGAACGTATGAACTGGGATTGAAGGAGGAGACCGCACGGGAGGAAGCCCAGTTCCAGAAACAACGACAACAGCGAAGAGTATTGTGAAATAGGGCATTTAGTCCTTAATTGTTAAGTGTTATAAAAGGGATTAATAGGAGATACTGAGGTGGAATTAATCCTTATTGACTATTTATTTCCGATTGACTGAAATTGATTGTTGCCTTATGTAAATCTTGAAGAAGTTTAAGTTTTTATTGGTAGAGTTTTTTTAATCTGTTTTATCTTTCGACGTGAATATTCTGGTATATAGATTATCAGATTTAATTTCTATTTTGATAAGGACGCTAATTTTTAAATATCGTAATTTAGAATTTGATTCGAAAAAAATTGGTTCAAATACTGACGTGAAGTCAGGAGCTTTTGCGCGTATGTTCTATTGTCCATTCTCCTGTATTGGACACCTTAATCGAATTTACAATGGTGAATTATATTGTCCACTCTCCTGTATTGGACTGTATTGGAATAGAATTCACCATGGTATATTTGATTAAAAGTGTCCAATACAGGAGAATGGACAATAGAACATACGCGCAAAAGCTCCTGACTTCACGTCAGTGTTTGAACCATTTTTTTTTAGTTTTCTAGCGATACGGTTCTCACAACATTTTACACACGTCTTTATGTCTATATTCTACAACTAGTTTGCAAGCTACAATTTCATAGGGTCTATATTTTTCGAGTCATCGAGGAAATAAAATTCCAGATGGGTATAACTCCGAAACCGTTGGGCCCATTATGGCCAACAGCGAACTTCACTCTCCCATTTAGATGCGCAACCTACCCTAAAAATTGCAAGTCTATCTCCTTTCGATCGGGAGTTATCGAGGCAACGGTCACCCATCCAGCTACTGAACTCACACAAGGCTGCTCAGATCTCCAACAATATAGATACGATCGTGTTCAAACTTGGAACTTGGTAGTAGAGTTAGGTTGTGAAGGCTCTCGCAAAATATCTGCCATGTTGAATGAATAGTTTCTGATATATAGAATTTTTTTCAATGATTTTTAATACAATTTCTAATGATACGATCCTCACTAAATTTTCCAAGAATTTCCGTGTTGGCATTCTTCAACTAATTACCATATTTAAATTGGATCGGTTAAGTATTTTTCGAATTATTAAGGAAATAACCACCAAATTTCAGATGGCGATAACTCCAAAACCGTTCGGTCGATTATGCTTATAAACAAACTCAAATGTCACATTCAGATGCACAACCTAACCTAAACATTTCAAGTCGCTATCTTTTTCCGTTCTCAGGTTATCAAGACATAAAAAATATGTTTTAATATTTTTTTTTAATTTTCTAGTGATACGATTGGCACAAAATAACACAAGCGTGCTTAGGTTTATATTCTACAACTATCACCAAGTTTCAACTCGATTGGATTCATATTGGTTGAAAACAAAACTATTACTCGGAAACCATTGGGCCGATTATACCCATTAACGAACTTGTCCGTCGTATTGGGGTGCGCCACCTACCTAGAAAATTTCAAGTCGCTAGCTCTCTCCGTTCTCAAGTTATCGTGGCAACGGCCGGACGGACAGAATCAAATTTGACCTCGAATTCTTCATCAGGGAGTCGAACCCAATCGTTTGAGACCATTTTCGGCGAAAAATTCGAAAATTACAGACATTTGGGCAAGATGATAGCGCGATGTTCCCCAGAACATACGCGCAAAAAACTTGGACATTCTTGCTGAAGACTCCAAGGTATCCCGGCATCTTTTTGCTATCCCATCGTTTCAATATCTTGATGCCTGATCTTTCTCTGTTGCAAACTGTGTGGTTGTGGTATTTTGAACTTTTATGGTCGTGTTACAACCGGCAACATTCAAGTTTGAAAGCATAGTTTCCATTTATTCTAGGTAATTATCTGCCTTATACAGGGTCTTTCACGAGGAACCTCACCCATATTTATACGGGAAACTACTGAACGTATTTTCATGAAATTCAGCACAAAAAACATTGAAACTCCAGGTCTCTTGAAAGTTCCATTGTCTGAAGTGGTGGTTGTTCTCTTCATCCCAATAATGACTGTTATGCCTATTGAAAGAACCATTCTTTGTGAATTTAGATTCATCTGTCCAAATTATACAGTCCAAAAAGTTTTCATTCTCTTGAAATCGAATCATCATAGCTTCGCAAAACTCTGTTCTCCTGACGAAATCAGTTTCCTTCAAATGCTGTACCCTATTGAATTTATATGGGTGCATTTTATGTTTTTGGGCGCATGTTCTAGGGGAACATCCTCCTATCATTTCGTCCAAATGTCTGTAATTTTCGAATTTCGAGCTGAAAATTGGCTAATAGACTAATTCGGACTCCCTGATCACGAATCCGGTGTCAGATTTTAGGCCGGCCGGCCTTCCGTCCGTAGGCACGATAACAGGAGCACCGAAGGTCCTATCGACTTCAAACTTTCAGGGTAGGTTTCTGATCAAAATGCGACGGTTAAGTTCGTTAACGGGCAAAATCGGCCGGACGGTTTAGAAGTTATAGACATTTCAAATTTTGAGGTTATTTCCCTGATATTTCAGGAACTAAAGAAGATGTTGAATCGAAACTTGGTAGTCAGTTCGAGGATATAAGCGCGCAACTTCTGGCAAAATTCTGTTATGATCGAAATGTTGGTAATTTTTAAAAAAATATTTCTTTTAATTTTTTCGAAAAAAAAATTTTTTTTTCGTGAACTATTAATCAGATTGCAACAAAAACTTGTACTAACGTCAATTGTAGTATTTTGCAACATTGTGCAAAATTTTGGCTCTATACGATTTCAATTTCTGGAGATATAAGACAAAATGTGTCAAATTTCCTGGGTCTCTCTCAGTATTTTCATCGATTATTCTATGAACTCTTTGAATTCCACCGAAAACAAATTCAAAGACATAAACATAAAGAATCAAGTCATAGTTTAGACGTCGAAAGAAGGACGATGTTGATCGACTTGAAAAGGTACCTATTTCAAGAAATGCAATAATGAAATGCTTAATTTATGGATATAATATTATCTAAGTATTGTTGGGATCGGGCAGTTGGAAAATTTTTTAATAAAAAAATTTGTACCGACGTTAAATCAAGCATTCTACACGAGTGTGCAAAATTTCAGTTCGATACGATCTCAATTCCAGAAGATATTGCTTAAAATTCACATTCCAGCGTGTTTTGACGTTCTATGGTCACAGAAAATCGTCACAAAAATCTATTTACCTCATTTGACGGCTGTTTGTCAAATCAATTAATTCCAATAATTGATGTCAGATTTCCTACATACCAAGTTCAAACACATTTTATTATATGGAAAACACTTATTATGATCACGTTCTACAGGAATTGATACTAAATAGAAGCTAGATGAAGATTATTGTAATGGAAAATTTGTGTTCCAGAATAATATTAAGGTATTCAACATGATACTGCTTTTTTTCTTTACTGGTCAGTACGGGCCACAAGGAAGATGAACATGCGCCCAATAGCTCCTGTCCACAGGGCTTGAACCAATTTTTTAATATTCTCCAAACACTCGATTGAGATAATCCCAGATCAATCTCGGCATCTTTGAGAGAATTTTGAGGATTCACACGAAAATATGCAAGAACTGTAATTTCGTTGTTCTCATCTTCTACTACACTTTTTTCTCTGTGTATAGTTTTCTTAACGAAAGATCCGACATTTCTCAAGTTTGTCATGGTTCTGTTAATGGTATCTCTCGTTGGTCTGGGTCGGTCAGGAAACCTCTCAATGAACAGTCGAATCGTTCTATCTACAACTTTATTACATTCTCCATGAAGTAGAATGAGATTTAAATAATCTTCATTGGTAAAATTAGGCATAGTGATCGATTTTATAACTTAATACGAATTATCACCAAATTACAGTAGAACCCCTCTAATCCGCCCTCGGCTGGTCCGTCACTCCGGTTAGTCCGACCAGGCGTACTTTCTGACTTTTACTAAGTTTTATAAGCTCTGTTTCTTTATTCTTCTTTCATTACTTTTACTTATTACTTATTAAGTATCTACTTCTTGATTTGTACAGTTAAAACAATGTTTACAAACATTTTCTAAGATCAAAGATCACTTATTTCACTGTAAAACATGTCTGTATATGTTTAATGTAATAAATATTGGATTTTTGGATAATCCGACCTTTTTTGCGTTCCGACCATACCCCCAGTCCCGTAAGTGACGGATTAGAGGGGTTCTACTGTAATAGTAAACACAAAATGCTACTCAATAAAGAGGAATTTGGCAGATGTAATTAATGATATCTATCATTAAAAAAAAAGAATGTAAAACATGGTAAGTTTTTGCATATGGTTCATAAAGAATTATTTATTTATCACTGGAGATAAAACCGATGGCCGATTAGTTGAAATAAAGAGGTTTCCCATACAAATTCGAATCAAAATTCGCCATCTATTTAGGAACAACCTGTAACTTTTTTCTCTTGCATATTAGGGTAGTAAAATCTAAAACATGGTTTAAGTAACAGTTCCTGAAAATTTCATCTTTTTGGCGTGAAGGGAAAAGAAATAGCTGAAAATTCAAGTCGAAAAACAGTTTTTTGTGAATAACTCAGAGAATATCCACTTTAGGGCAAGGGTGTGATGCATACACTCACATTATTTTTTAACGTAGATTCAATATCTGCCATAAAAAAATGGGGTTCTAATTTGAAAAAATTGATTTTTCACGATTTTGTCATCCCTAACTTTGAAAGCGATTTTTTCACCCCCTGTATCATGAATCGCGATTTCGATTTTTAAAGTCGATACATCAATTTTACATCTTGAAAAATCCCAAAAATGAAAATTTTCCATCCAAAAACCTCGAAGTTATTCTTGTTTCAGCGGAGCTCTATTTTCGATTTTTTTTTCGAATTTTCCCGCTCAGAGAGAATTTTCCAACCAAAACTGAAAAATGGGTTCAAGCCCTGTGGACAGCAGCTTTCTGGCGCTCTAGTACAAACAGACAAATTATATCTGGTATTGGTTTCTCAGAGTTGGGAATTATATCAATGTATTCATATGATATCACTGCATCATAAAGGAAATTCAATTCAAATAATAGTTTATTAGATAAGTAATAATAAATTACCTTGTAATCGATCAAAAATTTCCTGATCTACGTTCACCAAACTACAGAATTATGCTTACAATATTTACGTAATATTTTCAAACATTTTCGGGTGAGGTTCCCGTTGCATCGCTAAAATACGAGTATTTCAACCCCAATATTTTTGAAGTTACAATATTCCCTTCTGTCAAGTTGACATTATGAGAATTCATACATAGAATAATAATTATATCAATCTGTGAAATACGATTTACATTGAAATTTAAAAAAATCATATCTCCGAAAGTATTAGCTTGTTAGAGTTGAAAATGATATGAATAGATTCTTATGATAAAACTGCTTATTAAAAAAAATTTGATTTGGAATTTGTTTCGTAAAAAAAAAATTTTTGTTTTTGTTTCTCCGAAACCATCTGTCCGATTATGCCCAATAACGAACTTAGCCGAGATATTCATCCCCCAAACCTACTCTGAAAATTTCATTTCTCTAGCTCATTCCGTTCGAGAGTTATCGTGCTTACGGCCGGCCGGCCGGCCGGACAGAATGAATTTCGACCACGGATTCTTGATCAGTGAGTCGAACCAAATCGTTTAAGACCATTTTCATCGAAATATTCCAAAATTACAGACATTTGGGCAAATTAATAAGCACTCAGTTCCGAGGAATTAGAGCGCCAAAAATGTTACATCAAAATAACGTGATATTTTCAAAGGAATCTATTTCTGCAATGAAAAAATGGTGTTCTAATTTGAAAAACGGAAGTTGACGTCATTTCCGGAAAAACCGGAGGTGCTCATGCCTTGAAAATATTTTAGATTTCATCAGCATCGTGAAGTACTTATAAGTGCTGAATTTCATGAAAATACGCTCAGTAGTTTCCCGTATAAATATGGGTGAGGTTCCTCGTGAAAGACCCTGTATATTATAATTTCCGAAATAAACGCTATACTTACTTCTTGGACACATGAATCATGAGCACTAAGCGTTCAATTCGATCTCGCTCAATCAGGAGGTGAATTTGGGATCTTTGACAAGCTGTCTTTGTATTGATAGGATGGCTAGAAACCGGCAAAAAAAAATTCCAAAAATTTCAAAATTTTGTTTCCACAATAACTCGAAAGATACTCATCTGAAGACCGAAACAAACACTTCAGCAAAATTTCGTGAGGATCACATTTTGAGGTGGAGGATGGTATTCCTCCAAGGAATGCCTTAGTGAACGTCCACGCATGCGTGGATTCAAGATGCGATATCTCCTGAACCACTGGTGATGCAGAATCGGAGTTTTGTTTGAAGAGTGTGATTTTGAGATGACTTTCAGCCACGAGTGGATTGCTCATACGCAGAGGAGAAGTGACTGTTTTTGGGTTGTATGGGTTATGTTGGGAATGGTTTAGGATTATCGGTCATGGATCTGGTACTGATGAGCCGATATTGTGAGGAAAACAAAAAAATCATGGCAATTCTGTGCACGGACAAGTCAGTTTGGGGGAAATAGCGTGTTTCCGAATTGGAGTGTCCAAACCGTCAATTTTACTCCTTTCAGGTATTTTTCGTTATTTTCCGAGTTGAAATGTCTGTACCTGGGCCCAATTTATAAATAACTATATTTGGAAGATCTATATTGAGTAACATTCAGATTTGAAGAACAGGCGAAGAAATTGCGTTCCTAATTCATGTTAATCCTTTCGGGCATTTTTTGTTTCGCGCATGGACAGAAGTGAGTTTACTGCTGGAGTTTTCGTCTGAGAGGATTGGGGTTTTGAGGTGCAGGATGCTATTCCTCCATACAATCCCCTGTGAGGTAGCTCATGAGTGGATTGAAGCAGCGATATCTTCTGAACTACTGGTGTTGAAGAAGTAGAGTTTTGTTCGAGATGACTTTAAGCCACGAGTAGATTGCCATTACGCAGAGGAGACGTGGTTCTTTTTGGGTTGTATGGTTGATGTTGGGAGTAGTTTATGTCAGAGTCTGAGCCAATATTGTAAGCTTTTAAAAGAAATTTCAAGGCAATTATGTGCACGGACAAGTCAGTTTCGATTAAATAGCGTTGTTTCGGAGTTGAAATGGTTGTACCTTAGCCCTGGGGCACCTTATATATAACTATATTTGGAATATCTATATTTAATTACATTCGAATTTGAAGAATAGGCGTAATCAATTGGGATCCTAACGGGGGGTACCATAAGAGCATTTTTTCTTTATTTCGACCTACGGTGAAACTACTAGCCAGACTGAATTATTAGCCAGATTTGTCGAAAAAACTTGAAAAAATATAAAACAGCACTGACGTGAAATCAGTACTCTTTGGTGCGCGTGTTTACTTTGGATAATTTGAACTGAATGATGAGGGTTTCAAGCTGAGCATATAGAGCGAGCCGGAGATCTATTCA
This sequence comes from Halyzia sedecimguttata, assembly GCA_937662695.2. NCBI lineage: Eukaryota > Metazoa > Arthropoda > Insecta > Coleoptera > Coccinellidae > Halyzia > Halyzia sedecimguttata. Next base: position 16,605,378 of record OW569414.2, on the reverse strand, counting down.
GATGGTAGTGGACACTATTCATTGTCAGGTCAAAAATTAACAGTGCTGTATCTAAGCTGGCATAAGGATAGAGTAACAAAGTTGACAAAGAATACTGACTCTACTTAGCCACACAAGCTCCTAGGAGATTCTGAGGAATCTCCTTGGGAAAGACTTAGGAGGGTCAGTATATTCATAATCATGTCTATATCAGGCGTGCAAATGTAGATTAACTTAACTATCAAATCAGGGCTATATAAGCATTGAAGTAGGGCAATCTGCTTTGGATATACTGACCCTCCTAAGTCTTTCCCAAGTAGATTCCTTCAGAAGCTCCTAGGAGCTTGTGCGACTATTGAGACTCAGTTGTGTTCTTTGTCAACTTTGTTATTCTATCCTCATGCCACCTTAATTACAGCACTGTTGATTTTTGAACCGACAGTGAATGACGTCTACTATCCTGAGAGTGGATCTCCGGCTCGCTCTATCTGAGCTTGAAACACTCATCATTTAATTCAAATTAGCCAAAGTTAACACCGAACACGCGTACCAAATAGCACTGAATTCACGTCAGTGCTTCTTCATATTTTTCGTACTAATTTATTTATTTATTTATTTATGAACGGGATAAACCCAATTTCACAAATCAATATTACTATACAATAACAATAGTTAATTCATAATACAACTTAATGCATAATACAACCTAATACAGATTGTGAAAAAAAAAAAAACAATACAAAACTTTCGATAGACATAACGCACAATGGATGGGTAACTGAGGTAAAAGAAGTCTATGCCTGTTCTACTGGCAGTGTTTACATGTTGTGAGATTCTTGGAATTGGCGAAGCCCTGGTGTAATTTTACCTGTAAGTCCTAAGATAGCAGCACGGTACCTCTAACATTCCTTGATGGAACGTGAAAACCAAAAAGAGATAGAAGACTGGAAGAGGACAAAAGCCCCCCGACCAATCTAGCGAACAATAATACATCCGCCCTTATTCTACGAGTCCGCAAAGCAGGAAAGCGAAGAAGTGATCTCATATGAGTTGCGGAAAAATTTACTCGTGGGATTCCCATCCTGCACGACACAGAGAGAAGAAACCTATTTTGAACTCGTTCTAACCTGTCACAATCTTCATAAGTATATGGAGACCATACACAAGAGGCATACTCAAGATGAGGCCTAACCAGACCGACATAAAGATGTTTCAAGGTATTAACATCCCCAAACTCACGCGAGTGCCGTAAAATGAACCCTAGCATCCGAAGCCCCGCATTAACTATATGGTCAATGTGCGCCCTGAAACCCATCCTATTGTCGTAAAAAACCCCTAAGTCTTTAACGATGTTTACAGTATGTATTGTTTGGTTATTCAGACAGTAGTGCGATACAAAATGCTGCTCCCGCCTTACTATACTCATATGCTTGCACTTTCCAAGGTTAATGATGACTTTGTTATCTTTACACCATTGCTCCAATCGATCCAGATCTGAGTGGAGGTTTAGCATGTCGATTAGAGTATTAACCCTTAAATAAACCTTGAGGTCGTCAGCAAACAGAAGGTAAAGTGCAAACTCAAAGCAAGTAGTAATGTCGTTAATGTAAATAAGAAACAACAAAGGGCCCAAATGACTACCCTGAGGTACACCCGAATCAACAATGTATGATGGGGAGAAGGAATCACGAACTTTATCTGACTGAGTACGGCGGGTGAAATATGATATGAACCACTTCTTCAACATGCCACCAATTCCAAAGGACGACAGTTTTTCACTCAAAATGCAATGATCTACCTTATCGAAGGCCTTGGAAAAGTCAGTATATACAACATCAACCTTACCTCCACTTTGCAAGGAATCGAAGACATACTGGACAAAAACCAATAGATTTGACTCGACACTTCTACCCTTAGTGAAGCCATGCTGTTGCTCGACCAATCTGGAGGATATATCATTCTGTATACGATCCAGTATCAATGTCTCAAGGATTTTAGGAATGGCGCTTATAATGCTTATAGGCCGATAATCAGCAATGTCATACCTACTCCCAGACTTGAACAATGGTTTCACCGTACTACACTTCCACTTGGTAGGAAAAACACCAGCCGATAAGGACCTGTTGAACAATATCTTAAGTGGAAGTGCCATAGAGGAACAGCAGCTTTTCAAAAAGAGTGCCGACAGGAAATCAGGTCTCGGACCCTTTCCAGTATCAAGAGTTTCCAACTTCCCGGCAATCTCGTCAAGAGAAAAAGATAAAATGTCCCCGCCAAAGTGATCGGAATAGGTCGAATCATCGAAAGGAGTAGGGCCCGAAACATAGGTAGATCGAAAGTGTTCAGAAAAGAGGGCAGCTATGTCAGTGTCACCTTCTACACCTCTGTCATTAAGGTGCATACTTGATGGCAAGTCATTGTCATTTCTCTTAGAATTAGTGAAATTCCAAAATGATTTGATATTATCCTTTATTGATTTCTTCATGTTCTTAATATAATCAGAATAACATGACGCCGCCATATTAGCGCAAGCCGACCGAATCTCAGAAAATGAAATATAATCCTCCCAGCGTTTATATCTCTTATAGCAACGATGAATTTCCTTTTTTTTTTTAAACGAGATTTTTAAGTTCGGGAGTATACCAAGGAGGAAAAGTGGACTTCTTAATGAGAATTTTTGGAACAAATCTATCTATGGCCCTGAAAACAACATCGTAAAACACACCAACCGCATCATCTATCTCAGCACTCTCATGGAATAAAGCCTCCCAATTGAGCTCTAAGAAGTGTTTATTTAAAGCTGTGTAGTCGGCTTTCTTAAAATTGTAAGAGGTTTTACCCACATCCGGAGAATGTACGATGTTAACCGGAATATTAGCAAAAAGTGCGGGATGGTAAGCATCTAACTTAGAGAGAACGTCAACAGCGGGCTCAATTGAGAGATAGCGATTCCCAGAGAACACAAGATCTAACAAACGGTCATACGAATTTTTTACTGAATTTATTTGAAAAAGATCATTGAAAGCAAGAGCATCGCCAAGAATTCGAGCACATGAATCAGTACATCTGTTAAGAGTCGCATAATTCCAATCGATCTCCCCCATGTTATAATCACCTGCTATGAAAACATTTTCCGGTCTAGTTATACCAACTAAATGCTCCAAATTCTCACAATGGCTCTCAAAGTACTGAACTCTAGCAGAAGCACATGATTCAGGAGGTATATAAACAGTTCCCAACAATACATCAGTATCAAACTTAAGTAAAACAAAAATATCCTCAACATTATCACGCAAAGTTGGAACCAAAGATGATAAGAACCTTTTTTTCACCGCAATCAATACCGCAATAATCCCAGGAATACATACATAGACAAATACATGGCAAACAAATCATGATACCAAACACAAACATCGCTCGACATCTTTTGATTGTTGGTTCCAGTATAGGCACATCCTTAGACTATCTTTAGTCTAAGGGCACATCCCATATGCATCTTTCTGAATTCTCAAATCTTGGTAAACTTGTGGGCTCAAATTCATTTCTTTATTGTTGTAGGTTGATCGAAGAAATGAATAATACTGTTGGATATGTTATATCTCCAATAACAATTTTTTTCGCTCATATATTGATTGCCATATGTGGATACAATCTGATTAAAGTAAGTACTTCTATAAACAAAATGATATGTCATTGCAGTTGAACCGACCCATATTCTTTATTTTCCGTACCTATTCGTTCATTGTTGGAGCGATTGTTCCCCTAAGCGCCTATCATTTTGACCAAATGTGTATAATTTTCATGTTCGAGGATCGTGGTAAGAAACCTGTTCAGCTAAAACGACAAGGGTCAAAACAACAACTAAAACTGGCACAAAAAAAAGATATTACATACCCTAAGTCTATCGCAGATAATTTTCTACTTTTTGTGTTTCTTATTTATAGCCAGAGTGGGCACCCATCCATCGCCTAAGGCTGCTAAGTTCCAGGATAACATATATTCCCAATATTACCAAGAATATAAATCCGACAAAAAGATGCGTAAAAAAAAACCGGTTCACTTTTTGGCCGAGCAGGGTGTCGAACGATTAGTTTCGAACAAATACATACACTCACTGTTGGGTCTAAAATGAAAAGGGCTGTGTCTGTGGTGTTGTAATAACCCATTCAAATACATACTTAAATTCACGGTTGGTTCAAAAATGAACAACGATGTGTCTGCGGTGGCGTTAGATCCCATTTGAATACCTTCATTCACTGTCGGTTCAAAAATGAACAGTGCTGTGTTTGTGGTGGGGTAAGATAATTGTTCAAATGCATACTTTCACCACTGAGTCGAAAATAAACGGAATTGTGTCTGTGGTGGCGTAAGGACCCATTCGAATATATAAATTTACTGTTGGGTCGAAAATGAACAGTGCTTTGTTTGTAGTGGCGTAAGGAGATAAATCATATAATTGTGCCATGAGATGAAATATATCTATATACCAGTGGTATATTTTCAATTGTGTATTCCAACAGTAATTTCTATCACACAAATCAGTCCAATCGTGCCATGAGAAATTCTTAGTAATTTCAATAGGTATCTAATTCACGTAATTTTAAGAAAAAACAAACCTAAATTAATTCGATGAATGTTTCCTTGAAGATATCATTTCAATAGAAATAAAAAAAAAACGAAAAAGAGCCATTTCGGTCACGGGACTTGATCCGAGTACCTTCTGTCTAAGACCATCAACCATTAAAGGTGCATTATGAACGGATGTCATGACTGACCTCTGATACCTTGTTTTCTAATTTTTTGACCTCGGATTCTTCATCACCGAGTCGAAACTAATCGTCTGAGACAATTCTTGGCCAAAAATTCGAAACAGACATTTGGACGAATTTATAGGCAACATGTTCACCTCACAGCGCGCCAAAAAGATAGGATATTATCTATCCATACAGAGCATTTTGCCTGGAAGAATAAAAATCAAAAAATTGGTTCGAGCACTGACGTGAAGTCAGAATTTACCATGGTAAATTCGATTAAGGGTGTCCAATACAGGAGATTGGACCAGAGAAAATACGCGCAAGAGATTCTGACTTCACGTCATTGCTTGAACCCTTTTTTTTGTTCAATGATTTTAAAATGTTCTAGTGCTACGATCCTTTCGAAATTTTGCAAGAATTTTCGCGTTGGCATTCTACAACTGATAACCATGTTTAAATTGGATCGAATTCGTATTTTTTGAGTTATTGAGGAAATAACAACCAAATTTCAGATTGATATAACCCCAAAACCATCTGGCCGATTATGCTAGTTAACGAACATCAATGTCACATTCAAATGTGCAATCTACCCTGAAAACTGCAAGTCGCTATTTCTTTCCGTTCTCAAGGAATCATGAGATAAATAATATTTTTTCGTAATTTTTAAGAAATTTTCTGGTAGAACGGTCCTCACAAAATTTTACACACGTCTTTATGTCGATATTCTTCAACTAGTTACCAAGCTTCAATTCGATCGAGTCTATATTTTTTGAGTTATCGAGGAAATAATATTCCAGATGGGTATAACTCCGAACCCGTTGCCCGATTATGGCCAACAGCGAATTTAGCTCTCCCATTCAGATATTCAACCTATCCTGAAAATTGCAAGTTCCTATCTCCTTTCGTTCGGGAGTTGTCGAGGCAACGCTCACCCATCCAGCTACTGAACTCACACATGGCTGCTCGGATCTCCAACAATATAGATCCGATCATGTTCAAACTTGTAACTTGGTAGTCTAGTTAGATTCTGAAGGCTCTCGCAAAATTTCAGCGATATCGGATGAATGGTTTCTGATATATTGAATTTTTTTCAATAATTTTCTATGATTTTTTAAGAATTTTCTAGTGATACTATGGAAATTCTGCAGAAATCTTTGCGTTGCCATTCTACAACTAATAACCATGTTTGAATGGGATCGGTTGTGTATTTTTCGAGTTTTTTGAGGAAATAACTACCGAATTTCAGATAGGTATAACTCCAAAACCGTTTTGCTGATTACGCCTATAGATGAACTCAAATGGCGTATTCAGATTCTCAACCTAACCTGAAAATTTCAAGTCGCTATCTCTTTTCGTTCTTACGTTATCGTGTCGTAAATAATATTTTTCAATAATTTTTAAAAAATTTCTAGCGATACAATTCTCACAAAATTTCGTCCAAAAGTTCGCCTGGCGTACGTCTCCATACCCTGTTGCCATTTTATCACGTTCCAGGCTTTCCATTTAGACGGTTGTGTCAGAGCGCGGGCAGCTGGTGGAAAGGGAAATAAAAAAAATTGGTTCAAGCCCTGTGGACAGGAGCTTTCTGGCGCTCTAGTTCAAACAGACAAATTATATCTCCGAAAGTATTGGTTTCTCAGAGTTGGGAATTATATCAATGTATTCATATAATAGAACTGCATCCTAAAGGAAATTCAATTCAAATAATAGTTTATTTATCAAGATTAAATGAGCAATCATGAGAATGAGAAAAGCACCATGGAAGAAATCAAATTAAATCTGGCCAATTTTGCCCAATAACGAACTTAACCGAGATATTCATCTCCCTAAACTACTCTGAAAATTTCAACTACCTACCTCATTCCGTTCGAGAGTTATATCTATGTCTATGGATGAAAAGCAGTCTCACTACTCTCAGATCTCTTACTTCATGTTCAGTTCCGAAATGTAAGAATTTTCTGAGAAAAACTAATATCGGAGCATACAACTGAGATTTAACTCACTTCGCTCACAATTCTTCGATAGATTAGTCTCAGGATCAGGAACATCATTTGACATTATGACAATTCATATTCATACATAGAATAATATCATTCTGTGACAACGTTGAAATACGATTTATTATTGAAATTTTGAAAAATCATATCTGAGATTTTTCTCACTTCGTTCACAATTCTTCGATTGATTAGCATAGACAAGATATACTATGATTGATTAGTCTCAGGAACATCATTTGACATTATGACAATTCATATTCATACATAGAATAATATTATTCTGTGACAACGTTGAAATACGATTTATTATTGAAATTTTGAAAAATCATATCTCCGAAAGTATTAGCTTGTTAGAGTTAAAAATGATATGATTGGATTCTCATGATGAAACTTTTTATTAAAAAAAATTTAATTTGGAATTTGTTTAGTAAAAAAAAAATTTTTTTTTTGTTACTCCGAAACCATTTGTCCGATTTTGCCCAATAACGAACTTAGCCGAGATATTTATCCCCCAAACCTACTCTGAAAATTTCAACTCTCTAGCTCATTCCGTTCGAGAGTTATCGTGCCTACGGCCGGACAGAATGAATTTCGACCACGGATTCTTAATCAGTGAGTCGAACCAAATCGTTTAAGACCATTTTCATCGAAATATTCGAAAATTACAGACATTTGGGCAAATTGATAAGCACTCAGTTCCGAGGAACTAGAGCGCCAAAAAATACATTGTGATTTTATCCCGTGTCGTTCTGTCATTATTTGACTAAGGGCTTTGCTATGGTAGTCCCGTCTCTATTCATAGCATTGATTATATGTATCACTGGGACAGGGAATCCACCACTAAATTACTTAAAATAATTGCCATTAAATGGTACACAGACGGTTTAAAAACCACTTCAGCAGCTGGCGCTGGAGTATATGGCCAGTCACCAAATGCTCACTACCGCTAGGCTCCTATCCGAGCATCTTTCAGGCAGAAGTACTTGCAATAGAAATATATGAGGAAATGAACCCAGAAAGAAACAATCAGAGATGTGATATAGCAATCCACTCTGACAGTAAAGCTGCTATTACATCTCTGAGCTCCCATGTTATCGAGTCCAAGGTAATATGGTAGTGCAGAATAAACCTTAATGAAGTAGGCAAGAACAACAGGATCGCCTTGGTATGGGTTCCTGCACACGCGGGAATTGCAGGAAATGAGGAGGCCAACACACTTGCCAAGAAAGGAGCACAAACCCCCGGAACGCTACTGTGGGGTTGGTAGATACACCTATAAAAGTGAATTTCGGATGAAAGAAGAAACTGAAAGAGATATTTTCTGGAGATCTTTCCCGGAATGTATCACTCCAAGAAATTCCACCGGAACTTTGATACTGCCAGATCCAAGAATATTTGGACCTCAGTAAGAACACGCTGCACCTCCTCACTAGTTTCCTCATAGGGTACTGTGGCCTTAGGAAGCATATGATGAGATTAGGGCTAGCAGAAACTGACGAATGCAGATTCTCCTGGGAGGAGGATGAAACTTCTGATCATCTGATTACGGAATGCCTCACCATCTCAAACAAACGCAAGGAATGCATTGGGCAAGAAATCTGCAGGAGCGAAGACGTAGCCCAGATACTGGAGTTCATCAGAACTCTGGAACTGGAAGGCGAGCTGTAGATGGTGATGCCATCTCTGACGAAGGACCACAATAGACCTTAAGGTTGCAGTGCAGGGTTACCTTCTACAACAATATACTATATGTATCACCCTCAGATCAATAAGTTTACTTACTAATCTGAGGTGTCACCCAACACTTCGGTTTGCCAGATGTGTTTATCATATTATCAAATATCAAGGGGAACTAACTGTATATTAATTTCATAGGTAATTAATATTTCTATTTTTACACAGTCATGAATACATATTTCATTGTAGTTCTCCAACTATTTGGCTGGTCTGCAAATGTTCAATTGGATAATGGTTGAAGGCCTTTTCTGTTTTTTGGGGCAGAACCTGGAAAATGCGGTAAGAAATATTCTGGAAATCGAAAGTAGCTAAAATTTGAATTTTTATATTTGGTATATCAATATACCTAACAACTCATAAAAATATTTCATTCATGAAAAGGATTATAGAGATGAATCGTGCTAGAATAGTTCACCGTTGAGAAGTTGTATGGAAGAAATTACTCAAATGCGATTTATGGTTCATTTTAAGCCCTATTCACATATCTGTTCATATTTGTAGACTAAATTAATAACGCCTGCATTTTGTTCCCAGAAACACCCATATTTTGGCTCATTCAAAAGAAATACTTTTCGTAAACCATTTTTTTTTTTCAGAGAAATATTTGCATTTTCCTTAAACAATTACGTATGAGCAAAGAAAATTTCATCAGAAATTCGTCATTTTCATGATTCTTTGGAAATTATCACCTACCTCAGGTACCAATTTACAGGCCAACAAAATGAATTAAAAAATTTGGTGCCAGAAATCTAACATCTGATTTTAGATGTTTTTGATGTGCTGATTCCAAAAAATCCACCAGATTTTTTCTATCAGCTCTAGTTTTTGAGATACACGTACAGGTTAAATGATATATTTTTTTCTGATAAAGGACAACAAATAAAGAGATAAATATGTACTTAATCGTCAAAATAGAAATTTCCCAGAATCTAATTAGCCAAATGGATACCTGGAATTGTCCCTGACCCAATGTTCCTATACTAGGAACTACTCAATACTTACAATGCTCTTAATTACTTTTATACCTGTAATTGCCTATGACCCGATCCTTCTATACCTGCTTGGCTCTACTTGATTTAGTATATTACTGAGTTTTCCCAAGTAAAGTTGTGCTATCATTTTGTGTAAATTTTGGTCGTTTTGTAGTATCAAGACACTAAACTGAAACAATGGCATCCACAAGCAGACGTACCTGTGTAAATCATCCCGATGTTTTTTGTTATGTGTGTGGTGAATACACTTTGAAAGAGAGCAGAAAAACGATTTCTGACTTTGTGAAAAGAGCTTATCTTGCCTATTTTGGCGTTCATTTAGGAGATCAAGATAAATCTTGGGCCCTCATTTCATATGTAAAACATGTGTTGAGCATTTGCGACAGTGGACAACTGGAAAGAGGAAGTGCCTAAAGTTTGGTGTACCAATGGTTTGGAGAGAACCGCGGAACCATCATGACGACTGCTATTTTTGTCTCGTTAATATTAAAGGCATAAATAGAAACAATAGACACAAATGGACATATCCTGATCTAGATTCTGCAAGAAGGCCTGTAGTGCATTCGGAAGAAATACCCGTTCCATCATTCAGCAGTCTACCCGAACTGACAGAAGATGATACAGAAACATCAACGACTGACGAAGTTAAGAGAATTCAATCAGAAAACGACAGCGATTTTGAAGCAGATTTAGCAACTCCGCAGTGTTTCAATCAAGAAGAACTAAACGATCTTATAAGAGACCTGAATCATTCAAAGGAATCCGCTGAATTACTTGCATCCAGATTAAAAGAAAAAAATCTACTTTGTCGAGGTACTAATATTACATTTTATCGTAAAAGAGATAAGGATCTGCTGCCTTTTTTCACTCAGGAAAATGACTTGGTATTCTGTAACAATATAAAAGGGCTCTTAGGAAAAATGGGTTTGCCTGAATACACTCCAGATGATTGGCGCCTTTTTATTGACAGTTCAAAACGTAGTTTAAAATGTGTTCTTTTACATAACGGTAACAAATATGGCTCAATTCCTATTGGTCATTCTACTACCATGAAGGAAGAATATGAAACAATAGCATTAGTTTTGAGAAAAATCAAATACGAAGAACATCAGTGGTCAATTTGTGTTGATTTAAAAATGATTAACTTCGTCCTTGGACAGCAGAGTGGTTATACAAAATATCCTTGTTTTTTGTGCCTTTGGGACAGCAGAGCTAAAAATGAGCACTGGGTTAACAAAAATTGGCCTTCAAGAGATGTCATGATTCAAGGAATACAAAACGTGATCAACGAACCTTTGGTTTCAAGAGAAAAAATCTTACTTCCGCCCTTGCATATCAAGCTAGGCCTAATGAAGCAATTTGTGAAGGCCTTAAATCGAGATGGAAATTGTTTTGGGTATTTGTCACGTAAATTTCCTGGCATTAGCACGGAAAAACTAAAAGCTGGTATATTTGATGGTCCTCAAATAAGGCAACTTGTTAAAGATCCACAATTCACCACATCAATGAACGAGACTGAATCTAACGCTTGGAGTTCATTTGTTCAAGTAGTACAAAATTTTCTTGGCAATCATAAAGCAGAGAATTACGTAGAATTAGTGGAAACTATGCTTTCAAATTTTAATATTCTCGGCTGTAGCATGAGTATAAAAGTTCACTACCTCCACAGCCACCTAGATCGTTTTCCAGAAAACTTAGGTGATTGTAGTGAAGAACAGGGGGAAAGATTCCACCAGGATATTAAAACTATGGAAGATTGTTATCAAGGACGATGGGATAGCCACATGATGGCGGACTACTGCTGGAGCCTTCAGCGAGACTGCCCTAGTAAACTCCATTCTAGAAAATCGTATAAAAATTTTTTTTTATGTGATTAGTGACTAATGTAATTATGTAAATTAAGTTTTTGCAATAAATACTTAAATCCATGTGTCTTTGTTTTTTTTAACTGTCAATAGTAATATTATATATTATAACATTTATAACGTAAATTATATACACAATTTTTTAAAAAATCTCAAAAACTAGATCTGATAGACAAAATCTGAGAACTTTTTTACATTCTGCATCCAAAAATTACTCAGGAACAGTTAAAAAATCGCAGGCACCAAAATGTGTGTTGGCCTGTGCTCCGGCTACCTCGACTGATGGTCTTAGATATAGCGTGCCACCCTTTCTCCGAAAGGATTCTCCATAGGATAAGGCCTCAATGGTGGGAATTTGAGGTATTATGTGAAAGGAAAGCGTGTAATATACCAAAGGAGCCTAACGATCTAGAAGGTGGACTCAAACAGGGCTGTATTTACAAATAGGCTAAGATGACTGCAGCCTAGAGCGGTAAATTTTCAGAGGCGGCAGCAAATTTTCAGGTGCAGCAAATATGAACCATAGAGGGGCGTCTAATGGACTTCAGCTAGGACTTTAGCCCATAGGCGGCATACTCTTGAATCCGGCCCTGCACTCAAGCTAAACGACGGAATTCTAACCTCTAATATAATCACACATCACAGGGAGACTTTTGGGTAGAGCAACGTATACGTGAAATTTCAGCCACACAACTCCATACAACTCCAGTTCTATTATTCCAGCTCTCTTGAATAGCCTATCGTGGAGAATAAATTATACGTTAATCAACCGAATATTCGATGAAAATTATTAATCAAAAGGGACTAATTTACTTTTATTTATTCATTTATTAAAGAGATAAAACCAATTACATAAGGAACATTTTTATCATATTGTAGGATTTTTATATCAATCGCCAAGGGTTTGATTGTGTTAATTTCCTGATATTTGTCTCAAACTTCTCTGATTTTCAATGAAACACTATTTACGCAGTTTATTTACAATTCAACTCGAAGAAATATTTACAACTCTGACTGTACTTCCACAATTAGTGAAGTTCGTCAACTACCGCAATATACTATAAATTCGGCTAAGTCAGAATTCAATAAATTCGTCTAAGTACTCTATGCACCTAGTCCGTTTTAACTCCCCCCACCCGCACTTGGCTTGCACTCGATTTAGAGGGTAGTTCCATGATTGGTGATTCTTTGCCTGAACCACCCCCCTTAGACTTAGGATTCCCTGGTAATAATCGCACGGTTTCGAGGAAATTCTTGGAATCTATAGCCGTTGTTGATTTTTCATGTCAAGCGCTCTTCAGGAATTATACAACACAGACCTCCTTGGAGGCGCCAGAGTGTCCGGTTTTAGTCTTAAATTCTTTATCTCCTATTGTTACATCGATTCCAGGATCTGCATAGTATCTCTAAAGGAATGCTAATGGATTACTGGCGACGGAGGTTCCAGAGCATACTGACTTCACTTAGAACATGCATGCAAAAGCGTGTATGTTCTATTGTCTATTAATTTCTATTGGACACTGTTAATCGAATTTACCATCGATATAGACCGTTTTCTAAGCTTTTGTAAGAGATGAATATATTTCGTACCATTTTAATGACAGACTTGATTAATGAGAGAAGAGTCTATGATAACTATGATAACGTCTCAAGTAATTTCAGGAATCCACGAAATTCCTCGAAAATTAGCGCTTCGGCATTCTACTAGTAATTTTTGGCGCTCTTGTTCCTCGGAACAGAGTGCTTATCAATTTGCCCAAATGTCTTTGTGAGTGTTTTAGCTTCCCGCCTTTCGGCTTTAGCTATATTTGTTTGGTTGCAGCTAGGTGTTCTGCTGCAACCTCTGTCCTCGTTAATTGTCAGTTTGTTAGTTGGTTTCGTTTACCTATGGCTTTCTGTGCCCATTCGTTCAGTCTGTTTATGTCCGTTTCGTTTGCCTTTCCGTCCTTCCTTAATTGTATATTTATGTTGTTGTATTTCCTCATCATTTCCTGTCTTATTTCATTTCTGTCTGTCAGCGTGCATTCCTTCCTTCTGTGTCGAGCATCTTCTGTTTTTCCGTTGCAGTCACATTTTCCGTCCGTATTCATGTTTCCATGCCCCGTACTTAGTTGTGTCGCTTTGAATGTAAGTTTTAGTCTGTCCGTCCCTATCTGTGAGCAGCAATCGTATAGTTTTCGTCCTTTTTGTTCAGTGTCCCATGCATGTTGCCACTCCCTCATTATGTCTTGTCTCATCGTTTTCCTCCTTCCAAAATGTATTTTTTTCTTGTTGTTTGTGTCTATGTTCTGTTCTCTAGAGGGATGTGGCTTGTCTTTTGTTTGGAGCCTTCTGGTCTGTATGTCCGTTCTGTTTTTAGTCCAATCGTTATGTCTGTGTTTTGCTTCTGCCCACCATGGCGAAACCCCTGCGATAACCTGCAGTGCCGCTGTTGGTGTAGTGGCGTAGGGCCTATTTATGAGCAGAAGCAATGGTCTCTGTGTCGCGTCCGTCTGCCTTCTCAGTGGGGTCCTTTCTGCGTTGATGCCCCATATTTCAGAGGCATACAGAACAGCTGGTTTCATCACACTCTCCGTAATTTGTTTTATAATGTCCTTGTTGTGTCCGTACGTTCTGCTAATTGTTCCCAATAGTTTTGTCGCCATTTTGTTGATTTTCTGTCTTGTCTCTTTTACGTGTGGTGAATAAGTAAGTGTTCTTTCTATCTATCGTTAGTCTTAAGTATTTTATGGTGTCTTTGTGCTGTAATGTAACGTCGTCTGTTTTTATTGTCGGTGGTCTCACTTTTCGTCTGCTGTACATAAACATTGTCTCTGTTTAGTTCTCGTTGTATTTGTTTCCACTTCCACTTTCCCAGCGTTGGCATCCCTCCCATGTGTATCGCCATTTTCTTTCTATCTCTTTTGCGGAGTTTCCTTCGAGGAGCATGAACTGGTCGTCTGCAAACGCCTGGAAAGTTGCCAATGTGTCCGTATATTCTATGTTTACGTCTCGTCTTTGTGCCTCGTCTGTTTTCCATCTTTCGTTCGCGTCGTCCATTTTCCTGAACCATCCCTGCATTACCAGCAGCCACAGGGTTGGTCCAAGGCATGATCCTTGGGTACATCCTTTCGACATTGTCCTCGTTACTGGTCCACTTGTTATTGTCCTGTCCGTTAAAAAGTCGCCACATAGCCTGCGGAGCACTTTCGGCACCTTGGCTATTTCCATTGCATTCTTTATATACGGTGTCCAGGCTCCATTGAAAGCGTTCCGCAGGTCTAGAGTCACAAGTAGTTGGTGTTTCTTTTTGTCCTTGTTGGTTTGTATTTGTATTATCAGTGCATCTATTGCGTCGATTGTTGAATGTCCTTCCCGAAATCCGTATTGTCTCACGACCAGTCCTTCGTTAGTTTCCAGCCAGTGTTGGAGACGTCTGTTTGTGAGTCTGTCCTTTACCTTTCCCGGGGTTGGGAGAAGGCTTATTGGCCGCAGGGTTTTGTCCTTTTTTGGTATGCAATGCATACCACTCTGGCCGTCTTCCACACCCTAGGAAAATGTCCGTATGTCAAGCATTTGTTGTATAGGTCCGTCAGTATATGTTTCGTGACGTCGAAAATATGTGTCATGGCTTCATTTGGTAATCTGTCCTGTCCTGTACCCTTTCCTTTCTTCAGTCCCTTTATTGTACGTTCTATTTCGTCTGTTGTTGTGTCCGGTTCGTCTGTGTCGCTATATGTTTGTGTTTTCTGTCTAATTACTTTCATGTAATCCATGTCTAATGACTCGCTGTCTTGTGGAAATTATTTGTCCATCAAGTATTTGTTTTTGTATGTTTCGTCCTTTGTGTACATGCCGTCTTCTTTCTGTATGTTTGTATTTGGTGTTGTCCGTTATTGCGCGTATGTTTTGGGGAACATCACGTTATAGTTTTGCCCAAATGTCTGTAACTTTCGAATTTTTTGACGAAAATGGTCTCAAACGATTAAGTTCGACTCCCCGATGAAGAATTCAAGGTCAAATTTGATTCTGTCCAGCCGGCCGTCCGTTGCCACGATAATTTGAGAACGAAAAGAGCTAGCGACTTGAAATTTTCAGGGTGGGTGGCCCATCGCAATACGACGGACAAGTTCGTTAATGGGCATAATCGGCCCAGTGGTTTCCGAGTAATAATTTTGTTTTCAACCAATATAAATCCGATCAAATTGAAACTTGGTGAGTAGTTGTAGAATATGAACCTAAGCACGTTTGTGAAATTTTGGGCGAATCGTATGGCTAGAAAATTTAAAAAAAATTATTACAAAATTTTTTTTTTGTCACGATAACCTGAGAACGGAAAGAGATAGCGGCTTGAAAATTTCAGGTTATGTTGTGCATATGAATGCCACATTTGAGTTTGTTTATGAGCATAATCGACCAAACGGTTTCAGAGTTATAGCCATCTGAAATTTGGTGTTTTTTTGTTCCTCATTACCTCGAAAAATACTGAACCGAGTGAATTCAAACATGGTTATTAGTTGTAGAATGCCAACGCGAAAATGTTTGCGAAATTTGGTGAGGATAGTATTTCTAGCAAATTTTTAATAAATCATTGAAAATAAAAAAAAAATTCTATATATCAGTAACTATACGTTTGAAATTGCTGAAATTTTGCAAGAGCGTTCATTACCTAACTATACTGCCAAGTTTCAAGTTTTAACACGATCGGTTGAATATTGTTGGAGATTCGAGCATTCTTGTGTGAGTTCAGTAGATGGGTGACCGTTGCCTCGATAACTTTCGAACCAAAGGAGATAGGGACTTGCAATTTTCAGGGTAGGTTGCGTATCCGAAAGGGAGAGTTGAGTTCGTCTTTGGGCATAATCGGTTTAACGGTTTCCGAGTTATATCCACCTGGAATATTGTTTCCTTGATAACTCAAAAAATAAATATTCGATTGAATTGAAGCTTGGTAACTAGTAGTAGAAAATCAACACAAAGACGTGTTTAAAATTCTGTAAGAACCGTACTCCTAGAAAATTTGAAAAAAATGACGAAATAAAATATTTTAAGAACCGTGCCTCCAGAAAATTGAAAAAAATCACGAAAAAAAAATTGGTTCAAGCACTGACGTGAAGTCAGAAGCTTTTGCGCGTATGTTCTATTGTCCATTCTTCTGTATTGGACACCCTCAATCGAATTTACCATGGTAAATTTGAATTAAGAGTGTCCAATACAGGAGAATGGACGACATAATTAACCATGGTAAATTCGATTAAGGGTGTCCAATACAGAAGAATGGACAATAGAACATACGCGCAAAAGCTTCTGACTTCACGTCAGTGCTTGTTTATTCAGGAATTTCCATAGAGTGTCCCATGGATTGCTCTCGCATATTTCTTGTATTTGTTTTTGTGTCTGTTCCAGTTTTGTCTGTTTTATTTGTTTCTTGTATTGGTTTTTCCTTTGTTTATATGTTTCCCATTTGTTCCTTCGTTCTTCCTCATCTGTCTCCTATTGTGCATGTCTTCTCTCTTGTCGTAATATCCGTCTAGTCCTTTGTAGTTCGTCTGTTCACCACTCTATCATTCCGTTAGTCCCTTTCGTCTTTATGTGCCGTAAACAGGTCTTTTTGCAGATTTCCTGCAGATTCTCTGCCACCCTGTCTAGTTGCTCTGCGTTGTCTATTGTCCATTGTTCTTTCTGTATCTGTTTCTTCAGTTCTGTCTTGTATGTGTTCCAGTTTGTGTTTTCGAAGTCGTATGTCCTATGTTTCCCTTTGGTATTTGTTATGTCTATATTAATGTCGTATTTGATGTATCTGTGTAAGCTGAGTGATTCATCGTCCAGTACCTTCCAGTTGCTTACTGTCAGTCCTTTGGTCATTGTCATGTCTATGTAGCTTCTGCCTCTTGCGCTCATGAATGTCGGTATCTGTGTTGCGTCATTGTGTATTTCGTAGGCGTGTGTCATCTTCCAGTCTAGTAATTTTTCCCCTCTCCTATCTATGTTGTTTCCTCCCCATGCAGTGTGATGTGCGTTTATGTCCCCAGCGATTATGTGCTTGTTCGATTTTTGTCTCATTGTTTGTGTGAATTCTGTCAGTCTCATGTTGTCGTTACCCCCGGGTTCGTGGTAAATTGATGTTATTAGCACTGTGTCTGTTATGTCCTTGTTCGTCATCGTTAGTTCAACAGTTGTGTAATTTTGATAAGTCAAATCCCGTCTTGTTGCTACGTTTGTCAATGTATTTTTTGTGAGTATTTGTGTTTTTGCTTTTGAGTCTTGTGTATGTATTATATAGTCGTCGTTCTCTGAGTATCGTCCGTATGGTTCTTGTACCAGTGCTATGTCTATATCTTCGTCGTTTAGTTTTTTTCGTAGTAGTATTGTGGCTCTCGTCCTCTGTCCAAATTTATTTTTAGTACTTTGAGTTTCATTGCGAGTAGTCTATTGTTTGTCTGGCCTGTCTCTCTTTCCTTATGTACACCGGGCATTTTCTGTCTCGTGCCGTGTGTTGTCGTAGTTCCCGTCGTGTCCCGTCTATTTTGCAGTTAGGGCAGTCAAGCGTTTCGACCTCACACGTTCGTCCCTCGTGATTTCCTCCGCACTTTTGACACATACTTTTGTGTCACAGTATTTTGCCACATGTCCGAATTTGTGGCAGTTGTAACACAGGGCCACGCTTATTGCCTCTTCTACCCTAACTTGTTGTAAATCCATGTATATCGTCCCGTTTTTCAGAAGTTTCTTCGCTATTTGTGTGTCCGTTTGTATTATTATGTTCTCTTTGTATTTGTTTCTGCATGTCTATCTTGTCAGTATACGTTTTGTCTTCCTACATAAGTCACCGTCTATGTCAGATGTTTTCGTGTGGTATTTGTCTGATTGATTCGTCGTCAGTATATCATTTCGTTAGTCCCGTTATCATTATTGTAGGTTTCCTTAGTTTGTCTGTCCTCACATCTATATCTTTATGATTCCGTAGTGCTTGGTTAAACTTGTCATGTTGTGTCTTGTCCGTGCATTGTAATATAATTTTTCCGTCTTTAATTGATATTATGTTCCTAAGTTTTTCGTTTTTCAGTATGTCCTTTGTCGCTTCTGTCAGTATTTTTATTACGTCTCTATGTTCTGTAGAGTTGTTTATTCCTATTATGGTCTTATGTGATGTCCACTGTTCCGGTGTTTTCCATCCTCGTTCTGTGCTTTTTCTTGTGTCTTATCGTGACGTCATCTGTGCATATGTCTTTGTCTTCTTTGTTCGTCCTTGTACTTTCCAGTCACTGTCTGTGTCGCATTCTGTGTTTGTTTCGGTTTCTTCCTCTCTCTTGTTCTGTTTTTTGGGTGTCACATTTTTGTTATTGGTGGCTTGTTATTTGTGGCGTACGTCTGTCCCTGTTCGTTCAATGTCTTTGTCTGTCATATCAGTGTTTTTGTCTGCGATCATTCTGTCAATCGTATTTTTTATTTCAGTTATTTGTCTACTCATATTGAATATGTGTGCGTTCTGTTTATATATCTGGTCCTTCTGTATCTGTATTGTTACCTCCATCCCCTTGTGTTTTCCGATCTCATATGCCAATTTAATCATTATGTCACACATAATGTCGAGTTGTGTCTTGACTATCCCTTGTTCTTCCCTATTAAATTGTACCTTTCCCCCCGAGTATCTTGTCGTTGCCCTGTTTATGTTTTCCTTTGCTACCATCATGTCCTCTATCCAGTGGCCCACTTTACCTTTTTGTCCACGTTCTCTTTTGTCCTTATGTGCTTGTTCGTCTGTTTGTTGTTCAGTTTCTTGTTCGTTTTCCCTGTCTGCTAAGTTTCCCCTGGTCTCGTTTGTTTTTTGGTATTTTCCTCATATAATTGCATGATTTCCTTAATTTTTTATTTTCCCTTACCTGATTGTCCCCGTCCATCTCTATATCAGTGGAAGAGCGTTCTCTTTCATCCTATTCGCCATTCCTGGTTTCCGGTGACCTAGAAAGCGATTGCGTTCGGGGTATTTGGCCAGATTTTCTGGCTTCCAGTTCTATAATTTTCCACCGTTCTTCCATTTCCTTTTCCTTTTCCTGCTCCTGCTCCTTGGCCGTACCCGTAATATCTTTTCTATTGACTTTATATTTATTGTTACTGTTCATGTTGAGTCCCACGAGATGGGTCGAAATAAAAAGTCACCTCTCAGCAGTGCGCCCGTACTGAGAGGAAGGCTAAATGTCCCACTGGGTGCGCCAGGTGCCCAGTGGTGAGAAGGTTAGAGACCGGTCTGCTCTCCGGCCATGCATCCCATCAGCACTTATCTACACCTTGGGATTAGAGGTTTTTTATAGAGGTTGCCTCCTCTTTGAACCAGGCGGTTAAACCAAGCTCCCCGTCCACCCTAAGACATGACTAGGTCAGGACGGTGTATACAAGGTGGCTAGTCACCAGGTCCTCGGGTAACTCGGGTTTGGCGATCCCCGTACTACCCACCGAAGAGGGTAGCTCCCTGAGCTTGAGTGTGTTTGTCGCCTCTTATGACACCTCACACTCCAAGGGTAGGTCTATTCTTAAACCGGATTCTACACGGACGGTGCCCAATTGTCTGTAATTTTTGAATTTTTGGCTGAAAATGGTATCAAACGATTAGGTTAGACTCACTGATCAATAATCCGTGGTCGAAATCGATTCTGTCCGGCCGCCCGTGGGTCCATTAACACGATAACTCTTGAACGAAAGAAGTTAGAGGATTGAAATTTGCAGGGTAAGCTTGGAGCGTAAATATCTCGGACGAGTTTGTTAACGAGCGAAATCCATCAAGCGGTTTCGGAGTAATGGCCGTTTTTGGTAAAAATATTTTTTATGAATATTTCCGAAACCGATCACTTGATCTATCTGAAATTCAGCACAAATTGTAGAATCATGACTTTTAGACGCATGTGAAGTTTTGTATTGATCGGGTTACCGTAAAGTGTCAAGAAAAACCTTTTGAAAATTTTTAAATTTTGTTTCTACAATAACTCTCGAATGGAATGAGCTAGGCAGTTGAAATTTTCAGAGTAGGTTAGGGAGATAAATATCTCGGTCAAGTTCGCCATTGGGCAAAATAGGCCAGATTGTTTCAGAGTAACGAAAACAATTTATTTTTTAAACTCACAAATTTTATATAAATTTTTTTCAAGATGCAGTTTCACCATAAAAATCCATTGACAACATTTTCAACTCCAACAAGCTAATACTTTCGGAGATATGATTTTTCGAAATTTCAATAATGAATCGTACTTCTATGTTTTCACAGAATGCTATAATTATTCTATCTATGATTTATTATATGATATGTGTTCATACTCGTACATGTCATTCTGTTCTATAAGAGAGAGTCAAATTCATTTCAGCTATTTCAATTTGATTTCTTCCATGGTGCAGTTCTCATTCTCAGATTGCTCATTTAATCTTGATAAATAAATTCTGATTTGAATTAAATTTCCTTTATGATGCAGTTATATCATGAGAATACTTTGATATAATTCTCAACACTGAGAAACCAATACTTTCGGAGATATAATTTGTCTGTTCGAACAAGAGCGCCAGAAAGCTCCTGTCCACAGGGTTTGAACCAATTTTTCAGTTCTAATTAGATCGTATTTGTATATTTTGAGGAAATAACAACAAAATTTTAGATTTGTATAACTCCAAAATCGTTTGTCCGATTATGCCCAACAACGAATTTATCTGTCCCATTCGTATGCGCAACCTTCCCAGAAAATTGCAAGTCGTAATCTGTTTTCCTTCGAAAGATATCGAAGCAACGGTCGCCACTCCTGCTACTGAACTCACTCAAGGCTACTCGGATCTCGAACAATCTAGATCCGATCGTGTTAAAATTTGGAACTTGGCTGTGAAGTTAGGTTTTAGAGTCTCTCGCAAAATTTCAGCGATGTTGGACGAACAGTTTCTGATATATAACATTTTTTTGAATAATTTTTATTTTTTTTTTAGTTATACGATCCTTACGAAATTTCGCAAAAATTCGAGCGTCGGTATTCTACAACTAATCACCATGTTTGAATTGGATCGGTTTCGAATTTTTTGAGTTATTGAGGAAATCATCAAAATTTCAGATAGTTATACCTCCAAAACCTTAACTCTTAATTTACCATGATAAATTCGATTAAGAGTGGCCAATACGGGAGAATGGACGGTAGAACATACGCGCAAAAGCTCCTGACTTCACGTCAGTGCTTGAACCATTTATTTGAACTTTTATATTGATATGACTGATTTATATTGAGATATATTTGTTTTATTTCTTTTGTTAATTGAAGTTTTTCCTTAGAGTTTGTTGCTACGAGATGAACTTTATAATTTACCATGGTATAAATTACATCTATCCCACAGGAATACGTTCAGAATTTTTCAAATGCAGGTTAATTTGACATTACAAATGAATGCAAAACCGCATGTGATCTTCAACATGAGTTTATTTCTAAAGGTAAATCAATCTAATTCAGTCTCAGATCCTTCATTCAACCCCCGCAAAAACTAAGAAAATAAATATTTTGCAGGTCCTCAAGAATGCATATTCATTCATTATGTTCTTGGAACGATTCTGAATACTTCTGGTAAACTGAATTGAAGAATTTGATGTGCACATTTAACTTAAATATGATGAATATATATTAGAATTTGAAGAGTTTTCTTTCACAATTTCTTTGATTCTGAAAAACGCTTTAAGGCCTCGGTAAAAGTTAACACGTTTTTGTTTTGAGGTCCCTTTGCAACGTTTGTGAGGTCCTCTTTTGAAGCTCAAGGAGGGGTGGAGGCTGTATATCTATCTATGGGTTTAAATATTTATTATTAATAATATTAAAAACTTTTCGGCGAAAAGTTAAGGAACGTTAAATGCCGATATTCTCGATAAAAATTGTAAAATAAAATTTTTGGCTTTGTTTCCGAGATATCAGACTTCAAAGTTACTGCATGTCATCAATTTTTAGAATTTGAAGAGTTTTCTTTCACAATATCCTCAATTATAAAAAAACGTTTTTAGGTCTCCCTAGAATTTTTTATCCTCGGTAGAAGTCAACACGTTTTTGTTTTGAGGTCCCTTTGCAACGTTTGTGAGGCCCTTTTCTGAAGCTCAATGAGGACGGGAGGTTTTATATCCATCTATGGATTTAAATATTTATTATATTATATATATGTATAAACACTATGTTTGGCGAGGCCCAGATACTCATCAAGGTAAGTAACAAACTTAATATCAATTTTTTCATTACTTCTTGTTATTGCGTGCATGTTCTGCAGAATAGCATGTTATCATTTTGCATAAATGTAAAAATATTATTAATTATTAGAAAATTAAAATTTTTCATCTTTTTCACGATAACTTGAGAACGGAAGAGATACCAACTTGCAATTTTTATGGTAGGTTGCCCATACTAATGTGACATTGTAGTTTGTTAACAGGCTTATTCGGCCTAACAGTTTTGGAGTTACACCCATCTGAAATTTTGTTGTTATTACATCAATAACTCAAAAAATACGAATTCGATCCAATTCGAACATGTTAATTAATTGTAGAATGCCAACGCGCAAATTTTTGCGAAATTTCGTCAGGATCGAATCACTAGAAAATTTAAAAAAAAACCATTGAAAAAATGGGTTCAAGCCCTGTGGACAGGAGCTTTCTGGTGCTCTAGTTCAAACAGACAAATTATATCTGGTATTGGTTTCTCAGAGTTGGGAATGATATCAATGTATTCATATGATATCACTGCATCATAAAGGAAATTGAATTCAAATAATAGTTTATTAGATAAGTAATTATAAATTACCTTGTAATCGATCAAAAATTTCCTGATCTACGTTCACCAAACTACAGAATTATGCTTTCAATATTTACGTAATATTTTCAAACATTTTCGGGTGAGGTCCCCGTTGCATCGCTAAAATACGAGTATTTCAACCCCAATATTTTTGAAGTTACAATATTCCCTTCTGTCAAGTTGACATTATGAGAATTCATACATAGAATAATAATTATATCAATCTGTGAAATACGATTTACATTGAAATTTAAAAAAATCATATCTCCGAAAGTATTAGCTTGTTAGAGTTGAAAATGATATGAATGGATTCTTATGATAAAACTGCTTATTAAAAAAAAATTGATTTGGAATTTGTTTCGTAAAAAAAAATTTTTTTTTTGTTACTCCGAAACCATCTGTCCGATTTTGCCCAATAACGAACTCAGGCTAGATATTCATCCCCCAAACCTACTCTGAAATTTCAACTTTCTAGCTCATTCCGTTCGAGAGTTATCGTGCTTACGGACGGCCGGCCGGCCGGCCGGACCGG
Organism: Halyzia sedecimguttata; assembly: GCA_937662695.2. Classification (NCBI taxonomy): domain Eukaryota; kingdom Metazoa; phylum Arthropoda; class Insecta; order Coleoptera; family Coccinellidae; genus Halyzia; species Halyzia sedecimguttata. Next base: position 16,581,754 of record OW569414.2, on the reverse strand, counting down.
CCGGACAGAATGAATTCCGACCACGGATTCTTGATCAGTGAGTCGAACCAAATCGTTTAAGACCATTTTCATCGAAATATTCGAAAATTACAGACATTTGGGCAAATTGATAAGCACTCAGTTCCGAGGAACTAGAGCGCCAAAAATTCTCAGAAACTATTAATCGGATATCGCTGAAGAGCCTTCCAAACCTAACTTTAAAGCGAAATTCCAAGTTTGAACATGATCAGATCTATATTGTTGCAGACTCGAGCAGCCTTGTGTGAGTTCAGTAGCTGGATGCGTGACCGTTGCGTCGATAACTTTCGAACGAAAAGAGATAGGAACTTGAAATTTTCAGGGTAGGTAGCTCATCCGATTGGGAGAGTTGAGTTGTTGGGCATAATCAGCCAAACGGTTCCGTAGTTATACCGTTCTGAAACATTATTGGCGCTCTTATTCCTCGGAACAAAGTGCTTATCAATTTGCCCAAATGTCTGTAATTTTCGAATTTTTGGCTGAAAATGGTCTTGAACGAATTGGTATGACTCACTGATCAAGAATTCGTGGTCGAAATCGATTCTGTCCGTCTGGCCGACTGGCCGGCCGTTTACACGATAACTCTCGAACGGAATGAGCTAGACAGTTGAAATTTTCAGAGTAGGTTTGGGGGTTAAATATCTCGGTTATGTTCGTTATTGGGCAAAATCGGTCTAATAGTTTCGGAGTAACGGAAAAATATATTTTTTTTTACATTACAACTTTCGAATTCAAATTTTTTTTAAGAAGCAGTTTCATCATAAGAATCCATTGTTGTCATTTTCAACTCTAACAAGTTAATACTTTCGGAGATATGATGTTTCAAAGTTTCAATAATACATCGTAAGTTCTATATGTATTCACAGAAGGTGAACAGAGAATCTGTCTGTGGTCAATATTCATAAATGTCATCTTTTCTAGATATTATCATCAATTTATAGTTGTTATTTTCTTTTGAAAAGCAAGTATTCGATTCTTGAAGTTGTTAATACATACGAGACTGTTTTGATGTAGTTTATGGAGGCAATAGGAAAGAAGAACATAATGGAATCATCAAAAGAAATTACTGTTCGTTGACCACTGAGGTTAATATTACCTTTTACTTCCTTGAGTAGTGAGACATGTTCCTATATACAGTATTTTCATAATGTTGCTAGCAAACAAATACTGAAATATGGATCTACATTTGTGTAACAATCATTTTTTCTTGAGTTAAGGTTCATAATACAGAAAAGAAGGTATTAGTGGTATGGACTATTAAATTATAAATTATGAAAAGAGGATAGATTTTATTAATATATTTTGAACTATTAAAATAATTTTTTCGTAATCCACTACCTACTCAAATATAAGGAATAAATGGACTATCTGCTATGATTGTCTCCAGCCTTGGGTATTTCGAATTGTGAAAACTATGCATCGAGTCTAAGTTGCAACAACCCATTCCACGAGGTTGAATCATTGCAGATTTCTCATTTAATCTAGATAAATAAATTTAATGATAATTTTTGAAGCATTGAGGCATTAAAGCATTGTAGATTGCCCTTTTTTTATAAGATAATTTTTGAAGCATTTTTTTTAAACGACAATTCTTTTCAATTTAATTTCTTTCATGATGTATTTCTATCATAGGAATCCATTGATATAATTCCCAACTCTGAGGAACCAATACTTTCGGAGATATAATTTGTCTGTTTGAACAAGAGCGCCAAAAAGCTCCTGTCCACAAGGCTTGAACCAATTGTTTTCTCTATAACTCAAAAAATGCGGATCCGTTCGAATTGAAACTTGGTAGTTGTGGAATACTGACATAAAGGTGTATGTGAAATTTTGTGGGCATCGTAACACTAGAAAATTTTAAAAAAATTGGTTCAAGCACTGATGTGAAGTCAGGAGCTATTGCGCGCATGTTCTATTGTCTATTCACCTCTATTGGACACTCTTAATCGAATTCACCATCGATATATACCGTTTTCTCAGCTTTTATAAAATATGAATACATTTCCTACCATTTTAATGACTGGCTTGACGTTCGTTCGCCATTCGAAACAGTCGAAATACGTTACCCGTAAAACTTCAACTACCTACTGTGATTTCAAATCAAAAATTATAGAAAAATAGTGAGCTCTTGCTTTTGTCTATGGATATTGTATTAGATGAACTATCTTCTACGATATTTGAAAGATAGATGAAATTGTGCGTTTGATAAATATTTTTGGTATGTTTTTTTTTTTTTTTTAAATGATTTATTGAATGAAATATACAAGTACAAAAAAAAAATTCATTCGCAATCCTCTAAACAGTACCCTAAGCTGGTATCGAGGACAGTAAATACAAAATTCCATTCAAATCAAACAGTGCCTTTGTTAGCAAATTAAATCTTATTGCGTACCTACACACTTGATGTTTGATGGAATCGCAGTTCCACATCAAGACAAAATTTCAAAGAAGCGAACTTAATATTCTATTGAACAAGCGGACAACTTACATTACACCAACTCTAAGTATTCTCTTATTTGATTAGAAAATTTGCTAATTGAACTCACAGATTTTATGGAAGTAGGTAATTGATTAAATATTTTTGAAGCTTGCGCTATTGGGTTATTCAACCCTTTTTGGCTTTTTACTTTTGTCTGATATAAGTTTTGATGTGTTCTTGTTTCATAACTATGAACATCTTTCGTAAATTTATACTCTGTATTGCACTTTTTCATTTTATTTATGATTTTAAAAATTAGTTTACATTGTTCTAATTCTAATACTTTCTTCAAATTTGGTATATGCAAATCAGAGTAAAGTTGTGTAGTATTTTTAATCGATCATAATTGAACAATACTTTATTAAATTTATTTTGTAACGTTTGTATTTTTTGCGCGTATGTTCTGGGGAACATCGCGTTATAATTTTGCCCAAATGTCTGTAACTTTCGACTTTTTTGAAAAAAATGGTCTCAAACGATTAAGTTCGACTCCCCAATGAAGAATTTGAGGTCAAATTTGATTCTGTCCGGCCGGCCGTTGCCACGATAACTTGAGAACGAAAAGAGCTAGCGACTTGAAATTTTCAAGGTAGGTGGCGCATCCCAATACGACGGACAAGTTCGTTAATGGGCATAATCGGCCCAGCGGTTTCCGAGAAATAATTTTGTTTGAAACCAATATAAATCCGATCGAATTGAAACCTGGTGAGTAGTTGTAGAATATGAACCTAAGCACGTTTGTGAAATTTTGTGCGAATCATATGGCTAGAAAATTTTAAAAAAATTATTAAAAAATATTTTTGTTGTCACGATAACTTGAGAACGGAATGAGATAGCGGCTTGAAATTTTCAGGTTAGGATGAGCACCAGAACGCGACATCTCAGTTTGTTTATGAGCATAATCGGCCAAACGGTTTTAGAGTTATAGCCATCTGAAATTTTCTGAAATTTCGTGGTTTTTGTTTCTCATTAACTCGAAAAGTACTGAACCGATTGAATTCAAACATGGTTATTAGTTGTAAAATGCCAACGCGGAAATGTTTGCAAAATTTGGTGAGGATAGCATTTGTAGAAAATTTTGAATAAAACATTGAAAATAAAAAAAAATAATTCTATATATCAGTAACTGATCGTTTGAAATTGCTGAAATTTTGCAAGAGCCTTCATAACGTAGCTCTACTGCCAATTCTCAAGTTTTAATACGATCGGTTAAATATTGTTGGAGATTCGAGCATTCTTGTGTGAGTTCAGTAGATGGGTGACCGTTGCCTCGATAACTTTCGAACGAAAGGAGATAGGGACTTGCAATTTTCAGGTAAGGTTGCGTATCCGAAAGGGAGAGTTGAGTTCGATTTTGGGCATAATCGGTCTAATGGTTTCCGAGTTATACCCACCTGGAATATTATTTATGACCGTTGCCTCGATAACTTTCGAACGAAAGGAGATAGGGACATTATGTTGTCCATTCTCCCGTATTGGACACTTAATTCGAATTTACCATGGTAAATTCGAATTAAGAGTGTCCAATACAGGAGAATGGACTACATAATTTACCATGGTAAATTCGATTAAGGGTGTCCAATACAGAAGAATGGACAATAGAACATACGCGCAAAAGCTTCTGACTTCACGTCAGTGCTTGAACCAATTTTTGAAGTATGTTTTTCCACAGGTTACCCAAATCGGTATCAAGTATCTTATATGTGACATAAAAAACGCATTGTAAACCTGAAATTTACTTTTTTTTGATAAATAAGATCGAACCTTATATATAGCTGAAACCATCGGTATTATCTTCTCCATTATGTAGTCAACGTGGCTTTTCCAGCTCAAATTTGTGTCCAACATCAGACCCAAGTACCTCGCCTCACAGACTTCTTGAAGTTCAATATTATTAATGGTAACTTCAGACTTGCAACTTTTTTGTTCTTTCGCTTGAATACCATATACTTAGTTTCATCGATATTAATTTTCAATTTATTGTTCCAAAGCCAATGTAAATACCGTTGTAGATCTTCGTCAATTTGTTCATTCAATTCTACTACGTTAGTGCCTGTATATATCAAGACAGTGTCGTCTGCAAAAACGAAATACCTGGCTCAGACGTCCGACTTGCTCAAGTTAAGCACGTATAATGAATAGAGAAGGGGACCTAAAACCGACCCTTGGGGAACACCAAATGAATTGGAAGTCCAGTCACTTTTGCTATCATCTATACATACATATTGAAGGCGATCGGTTAAATAGGACTTAATCAACTTATATATTGTTCCTCTGAATCCCATTCGTTGGAGCTTATTATGAAGAATATCTCTGCTAACCATGTCAAAAGTCTTTCTCAAGTCGACCAGTATGGCCACGGCTATTTTGCCATCGTCTAGAGCTAACGAAATTTCATTTATCAAATCAACTGTCGCATTGAGGGTATTACTGTTTTTTGTAAATCCATACTGGTATTGATCGACCACAACATACTTTTTAATAAAAGATAACATTCTATTGGCGCTCTAGTTCCTCGGAACTGAGTGCTTATCAATTTGCCCAAATGTCTGTAATTTTGGAATATTTCGATGAAAATGGTCTTAAACGATTTGGTTCGACTCACTGATCAAGAATCCGTGGTCGGAATTCATTCTGTCCGGCCGGCTGGCCGGCCGGCCGTAAGCACGATAACTCTCGAACGGAATGAGCTAGAGAGTTGAAATTTTCAGAGTAGGTTTGGGGGATGAATATCTCGGCTAAGTTCGTTATTGGGCAAAATCGGACAGATGGTTTCGGAGTAACAAAAAAAAAAATTTTTTTTTACGAAACAAATTCCAAATCAAATTTTTTTTAATAAGCAGTTTTATCATAAGAATCCATTCATATCATTTTCAACTCTAACAATCTAATACTTTCGGAGATATGGTTTTTCAAAATTTCAATAATAAATCGTATTTCAACGTTGTCACAGAATGATATTATTCTATGTATGAATATGAATTGTCATAATGTCAAATGATGTTCCTGAGACATTATCTAATCAGTCGAAGAATTGTGAGCGAAGTGAGAAAAATCTCAGTTGTTTGCTCCCAAATTAGTTTTTCTCAGAAAATTCTTACATTTCGGAACTGAACATGAAGTAAGAGATCTGAGAGATCATCCATAGACATAGATATAACTCTCGAACGGAATGAGGTAGGTAGTTGAAATTTTCAGAGTAGTTTAGGGAGATGAATATCTCGGTTAAGTTCGTTATTGGGCAAAATTGGCCAGATTTAATTTGATTTCTTCCATGGTGCTTTTCTCATTCTCATGATTGCTCATTTAATCTTGATAAATAAACTATTATTTGAATTGAATTTCCTTTAGGATGCAGTTCTATCATATGAATACATTGATATAATTCCCAACTCTGAGAAACTAATACTTTCGGAGATATAATTTGTCTGTTTGAACTAGAGCGCCAGAAAGCTCCTGTCCACAAGGCTTGAACCCATTTTTTTTATGACCGTTTCACAAACTTTAGAGAACAATGTTCGTTTAAATATTATCAATATTTCCAATTCGCCTCCCTCACATTAGTTGTATAAGGGTTATTTTTACGCGTATGTTCTGGGGAAGATCGCATTTTGCCCAAATGTCTGTAATTTTCGAATTTTTCGCTGAAAATAGTCTCAAACGATTGGGTTCGACTCCGTGACCAAGAATTCGAGGTCAAATTTGATTCTGTCCGGCCGGCCGTTGCCACGATAACTTGAGAACGGAAAGAGATAGCGACTTGAAATTTTCAGGGTAGCTGTGGCGCATCCCAATACGGCGGACAAGTTCGTTAATGAGCATAATTGGCATAATGGTTTCCGAGTAATAATTTTGTCTACAACCAATACTAATCCGATCAAATTGAAACTTGGTGAGTAGTTGTAGAATATAAACATAAGAACGATTGTGAAATTTGGTGGGAATCGTATCTCAAGAAATTTAAAAAAAAACGATTGAAAAATATTATTTACGTCACGATAATCTAAGAACGGAAAGAGGAAGAGACTTCAAATTTTCAGGTTTAGTTGAGAATCTAATTGCGACATTCGAGATTCTTTATAGGCATAATCCGCAAAACGGTTTTGGAGTTATACCCATCTGAAATTTGGTTGTTATTTCCTCAATAACTCGAAGAGTACAAAACCGATCCGATTCAAACATGGATATTAGTTGTAAAATGGCAACGCGAAAATTCTCGCAAAATTTCGTGAGGATTGTGGCACTAGAACATTTTAAAAAAATCATAGAATATTATTGAAAAAAATTCTATATATGAGAAACTATTCCTCTGACATCGCTGGAATTTTGTGAGAGCCCTCAGAACCTAAGTCTACTACCAAGTTTCAAGTTTGAACACGACCAGATCTATATTGTTGGAGATCCGAGCAGCCTTGTGTGAGTTCGGTTGCTGGATGGGTGACCGTTGCCTCGACAACTCTCGAACGAAAATAGATAGGGACTTGCAATTTCCAGGATAGGTTGCACATATGAATGGGTGACTTAAGTTCGCTGTTGGCCATAATCGGCCCAACGGTTTCGGAGTTATATTATTTCCCCGATAACTCAAAAAATATAGACTCTATCGAATTGAAGCTTGGTAATTAGTTGTAGAATATCAACATGAAGACGTGTCTGAAATTTTGTGAAGACCGCACCACTAGAAAATTTTTAAAAAATTACGAAAAATCATTATGTATCTCATGATTCCTAGAGAACGGAAAGAAATAGCGACTTGCAGTTTTCAGGGTAGATTGCGCATCTGAATGCAACATTTGAGTTCTTTAACTAGCATAATTGGCCAAATGGTTTTGGAGCTATATCAATCTGAATTTGGTTGTTATTTGCTCAATAACTGAAAAAATTCAAAGCTGATCCAATTCAATCATGGTTATTAGTTTGTGAAATGACAACGCGAAAATTCTTGCAAAAATTCGTGATGATAGTAGCACTAGAAAATTTTTAAAAAATCATTGAAAAAAAATCGGTTCAAGCTCTGACGTGAAGTCAGAAGCTTTTGCGCGTATGTTCTCTTGTCCATTCTCCTGTATTGGACACTCTTAATCTAAATTACCATGGTGAATTCTATTGTCTGTTGTCCTGTATTGGACACTCTTAATCGAATCTTAAGGAGAACAGACAATAGAATTCACCATGGTAATTTCGATTAAGAGTGTCCAATACAGGAGAATGGACAAGAGAACATACGCGCAAAAGCTTCTGACTTCACGTCATTGCTTGAACCAATTTTTTTATTGGTACGATTTCCACTAACCTTTAGAAGAATTTGCGCATTGGCATTCTACAACTTATTAGCAACATTCAATTTGATCAGATCTGTATTATGTGGGATGAAAAGAAATAATGCATTTCTTACTGAATGGGAGTCAATATTGAAATATATTAATATTAATGAGAAGTTTCTTGAATGCTGAAGTGTTTCTTTGGAATTCAAAAACGCAAATGTGCATATTGAGAGGCTATAAAATGTTACAAAAAAGTGGGAAAGCCTTGTGGACAGGAGATTTGGTGCTCTGGTTCAAACTTTGATATCTCCGAAAGTATTGGTTTCTCAGAGTTGGGAATGATATCGATGATTTCTTATGATAGTACTGCATCATAAAATAAATAAAGTTCAGAAAAGTATCATTTAAAAATAACAAGAGTGCAGAAAATTATTAATTTGAAATTTGATTTTGCCGCGCACTGAATTTGGTGCGCGGTATTGCTTCATAATATCAATGATAAAATGTAGTTAAGTGAATCACAAGAGGAAGTCGCAACGAAAAGTTGGGCGATAAAACAATTTAATAATACTATTGCTGCCATTCGTTCCCGTGCTAGTGGTGCTAAAATATTTGCGATGAGTTCAAAGAAAATACGTCGATAATGGAGGAGCAAAGTGCCATTTATTTGAGTAGTCGCATAAATTAGCACATCTCAACTTTTTTAGAAGTCTGTTTTTTGTTCAATAATTTATATTGTTACTTATTTAGTTCATTATATTATAGTTACTTCCAGAGTTTCCAATTTTGATCATCCTCAAAAAACTTGTGCGATATTGCTCCAATGGTTGCGCAATATTGCCCCATGGGTGGGGGTAATAACATTAAATGCACCTTACTATTTACATTTTAATTTGTTCTAACAGTTCTGGAATGGTATTTCAATAATCAATATATCATAATGAACTAAAGACTTGTGAGAAATATTTCCCAAGCTACCAACCGTTTACAATGAGACTTGAATTTTCCTTATGATTCCGCTTAGGTGCACGGTATTACCCCACTCTCTCCTACTTGAAGATGTAAAATCCATAATAACATAACACAAATCTGGACAAGGAACAGTATTTGGACTGACAATCCAAGTCAGAACTCTAATTTCTAAAATTAACCTTTCAAATTGGAAATTATCCGAAACTACAAGCTATCTTCTGAAAATAAGACAGTAAAATTGGCGTTTGTGTACACAGGCGCTTTACAGAATCTTAGGGTGTATGGGCCCCTTCAACTCCAAGTACAACAAGGTCTCAATATTGTTCACTGATAAATTATATAATTTCACTTCGAAAAATCTAAGCTTAAAATGATAAATCCTAATTTTGAAAATCTAATGGACACTCCTATAATCACTTTAGGTTTAAAAGATAAAAGGAGAGATGATAAATCCACAGTTAATCAAAAGAGAGAAAAGTGTTAATTTGTACGACCTTAATTTCTTTGAGCTAATTTAATTTCTCATTGGACTCTCAAAATGTACGTAGGAATTGACGTACCACAATTGTCAACCAGCCAGATCTCCTTGAACGGAATTTAAAATCAATCCTTGATTTGGGAATATACGAAAGCGAGGACCTAAACTTGGACCTGGACGAGGACCTGGACCCTCGTTTAATGTTGGAAGGTCAATTATTCTATATAAGTATATCAAGATTGAATCAAATATAGTTGTTTGAATCTCGTGTGAGCAGAACGAAAAAATTCTTCTTGAAATATCCCTTTTCAGGAAAACCACAATTCAAAACAACAACTCTTGAATTGTATTATCTAAAAATCTTTGAAAAGCAAACTCCCAAAATTATGGTATCGATAAACGATGAATGTATTTTAAAAATTTTCCGAAGAACTGCCATAATTACGCTTGATAAAATGTCAAGACCTGGTTGAAAAATATGGTGATAAACAACTTGGGCCAGCCTCATTACCGTCATCGAGGGGAAATCCAGTGGCGGTACCGTGATCATATCTGAACACGTAACATGCTTACAAAATTGTCATTTGAAAAAAACAACAGGCCGAAAATTATTAACCCGAAACCACCAGACCGTTTCTACCCAATAACGAACTTATTCGAGATATTAATCCCTCAAATCTGCTCTGAAAATTATTTTAAGTAGATATATCAATTGAAACTTAGACAATATTCCAGTCTTGTTTTTACTGGAAATATTCTGAACCCAATATGATTAACTTACCAAAGTATACAGGGTGAGTCTTTGGCCACTGCATTAATTTTAACCATTCATCTCATCAAATGAAACACTTTTTTCATTTAACATTTTTCCAAATTCAGCTTAGGTAAAAAGATTCAGGCTGCTGAAATTTTGAAAAAAAATCAGTTTTTATTTTGTAGCTTTGACATCCTTTCTTCAAATAAAATGAATGTTGGTGTAAAGTTTCCTATAACTATGATACATATTTTCCAAATATTAGTTATTTTCTACTTCTACTGGTTTTCTAGTTATGGACTCGTGGATTCATAAAACTAAACGAAATTAGCATAAAGAAAGCATATAAAGTTTTTCTTGAGTAATTTCAAGAATATTCCATCGTTTTAGAACATTATATTATTCTTCATCATTTCTCCTTAAACGCACCGTTTTCGACATATTCTGCATTGAATGTTTTAAAATGGAAAATTCCAGAAATTTCACTACTTTTATGGATCCGTCCCTGAGCGTTGGAATCCCGAATCAAGCTGTAAACGACGTTATCATACCTTATTCTCGTCCGCCAACAATGTCGTAGATAATTTATATGCGGGAGTGTGTCAGCACATTGTGAAATCTTTAAACGCTTGTAACTTTTTACCTGAGCCGAATCTGGAAAAATGTTAAATGAAAAAAGTGTTTCATTTGATGAGAGGAATCTTTGGTTGAAATGAATGCAGTGGTCAAAGACTCACCCTGTATATTTCCATCATCATATGGATTATCCAAGAGCTATATCTACGATATAGGTTGTTTCATTGGACATTCTGCATTAAATCATACTTTGTTTTCTAGAACAGGAGGCATTTTATAACAAGAATTTTAAATAGAACTAGAAATAAATATGACATCATACTTAGTTTGACATGTCTCTTATTTGTAGACAGAGACAATACCTTCTATTTCTCTATGATATGACAATCACATAACACTAATATATGACAATGATGACACACAAAATCTACCTTACCTAGGGTATATTCTGTGTGATGATATGTATGAACACGGATCATCAAATAAATCATAACACCTAAAGTATTAGCTTGTTAGATCAATGATATCAATGGATTCTTATGATGAAGCTACATAAAGAAAAATTGAATTTGAAATTTGTTATGTAAAAAAAAATTACCTTTTCATTGAAAAAAAAATTTTTTTTGTTACTCCGAAACCATTAGGCTGATTTTGCCCAATAACGAACTTTACTGAGATATTTATCTCCCAAACCCATTCTGAAAATTTCAACTGCCTGGCTCATTACGTTCGAGAGTTATCGTGTTAACGGACGGCCAGCCGGACAGAATCAAATCGTTTAAGACCATTTTCAGCCAAAAATTCCAAAATTACAGACATTTGGGCAAATTGGTAAGCACTATGTTCCGAGGAACAAGAGCGCCAAAAAACACTAGAAACCCCGCATGCAGTGATACGTGTCTCCATCGTTCAAATAAAGGATCGTTTTGATCCTCAATGATGAGAGCTATGTATTATGCGTAGTGTTACTCCCATAGAGAAATAGAAGGAAGAGAGAGTTCGATTGCCTACTAAACAGGGGCGACAAGGAATCCAGTTGGGTTTGGTGTAATTTTTATTTATTTGTATACCGTGGTGGTGTTGCGAAAGGCGCATGCGGGCATTTACCCGCGCTCTTTAAATTTATTAGTAGTGTGATTTCGTACTGATTCAACTGATTTCATTTACATAAATCACTCCGTTCAGTACTGATTTAACTGATTTTAGTTACATAAATCACAAAGTGATTTATGTAGCTGCAGTTGAATCAGTACTGAATGAAGTGATTTATGTAAATAAAATCAGTGGAATCCGTACGAAAGAAAATTGTTATTGAGCCTCTGAAAATAAGGAAGGAGAAGAAGGGAAAAAAGTACTTTGATCAATTTGTTTATATTTGAACAATTGTTCGATAACATAATACATAAAATGTAAATCTTATATAATTTTTCATTGAGGTATAAAATAGTCAATGACTGAAATAATTTTGATACATAACAACAGTATTAGAATTAAAATATCAATTCAATAAAATATATTGTGTAAATAAATTCACTTGCCAATGCTCCGAAGGAGAGGGATGTTTCCATCATATCTGCAACAGTTTGACTTAAAGTTTTGGCAGCAATAGATTTCATATCCAGGATATTGTTTCAAATTGATATATTCTTTACGTATTTTCGGTGCCAAATAAAATTTTCTTGTTTAATCTAATTCTAAATATTGTTCAAGGTAACATGATTTTGCAATTTCATGGTTATCGAACTGAATATTATATTTAAGGAAACTATTTCTTGTTGATTTTAGCAAATGACGGGGATTGAATAAGCGAAAAAATTATCATTTAGCCTAAAGTAATAATCAGTTCTAGCTGTTTGAGTATTAAAAAGTTGTCTGATTGCTGCTCGATTAGCTGTCCCCTGATCGTAAACAGTCCCCATTACCTCCAACCTAATGCTTTGGAGAATTTCAGCTATTTCGAACAATAAATGCTTCCGATCTGCTGTCTGTACCTCTGGTAAAATAAGAACCCAGAGGTTGTTTCCATTTCATGAACAGTCCTTGGGTCATAAAACAAGAGGTTGGTTGGCAAATTCGTTCCTACGTCCCAGGGAACCCAAATCAACAAATCCAACAATTTTATCAGTTACTCGATCCAGCACAGCTTGCTTTAACAAAGTTATTCCATCAAAAACAACTGTACAGCATCTGTTCAAAGCATCAAGTTTGGATATAAGTTTAACAAGGTTTATTAATATCTGTTTATGCAAACCCACATCAATAGAACTTTTTGTATAGTGTGTTTGGAAGGAAGTGGTAAAAAACACTTTAAGAAATTATACCAGTTTGGTCCTTTCTTAGAGAGTCAATGCAAATATTTTGTCTCTAGTAGTCCAAGAAGGTCTTTTACACTGAGCATTTCTAACAATGGTCCTAAACATGCTTCATTTTAGATTTTGACATAAACAATGATTGTCTAATTTTACCTCTAATTTTCTGTTGGGATCTACTCACATTATACAACTTACTTTTCCTAGGTGTAAGATTCTTCATCCTACTTTCACCTATATGCCCTAGAATGCTAGTCCTTCCTCTGACCTGAAAGTACCTCGTATGAAGGACCAGCACATCCTACACTTGCGGTTTCAGAAGTAGCAGAACATTCCAGTTTGAGATTCAACTTTTACGTTTACTGGCAGAGCAAATTTTGTCAGCCTACCTCTCGTTGTAGAAGTAAAAGCAGATTCCTCGAAGTGATCTTCACATAAGTAGATACCCATCTGAAATTTTGTTGTTATAACCTCTATAACTCAGAATATACAAATGGGATCCAACTAAAATTAGGTAATTACTTGTAGTATACCGACGTGCAAATTTTCGTGAATATCGTATCTCAGGAAAAAGAAATAAAATTAATTTTTCTTAAAAAATTTTACAATTCCGAAACTATGCGGCAGAATCGGCTGAAATTCCGCTTATAACTTCGATAAACCATTTTACATCGAATTTCAGCTCCATCGACTTCATATGAGGCGTGAATAGACAATGGAACATGGGCGCAAAAGCTCCTGACTTCTCGTCAGTGCTAACCTCAATTTTTAGCGTGAATGTTCTGGGGAACATCTCGTTATCATTTTGCCCAAATGTCTGTAATTATAGAATATTTTGCCGAAAATGGTCGATTGGGTTCGACTCCCTGATGAAAATAATTCGGACTGAAATTTGATTATGTCCGTCCGGCCGTTGCCACAATAACTTGAGAACGGAAAGAGATAACGACTCGAAATTTTCAGGGTCTTTGGCGCATCCCAATACGACGGACAAGCATAATCGACCAAATGGTTTCCGAGTAATATTTTGTTTTCTACCAATACGAATCCGATTGAATTGAAACTTGGTGAGTAGTTGAAGAATACAAACCTAAGGACGCTTGTGAAATTGTGGACATCGTATTGCTAGAAAATTAAAAAAAAATTATTTAAAAATGTTATTTCTGTCACGATAACCTGAGAACGGAAAGATATAGCGTCTTGAAATGTTCAGGTTATGTTGTGCATCTGAATGCGACATTTGAGTTTATTTATTTGCATAATGGGCCGAATGGTTTTGTAGTTATACCCATATGGAATTTGGTTGTTATTTTCTCAATAACTCGAATAATACAAAACCGATCCAATCCACACATGGTTATTGTAGAATGCAAACGCGAGAATTCTTTCGCGAAATTTCGTGAGGATCGTATCACTCGAAAATGTTTAAAATATCATGGAAAAAAATTCTTTACATCAGAACCTGTTCATCCGACATCGCTGAATTTTTGCGAGAGCCTTCAGAACCTAACCATACTGCTAAGTTCCAAGTCTAACGGTTTCTGAGTTATACCGACATGGAATATTATTTCGTCGATAACTCAAAAAATATAGATTCGATCGAATTGAAGGTAACTTATTCTAGAATATCGACGTGAAGGTATGTGTAGAATTTTGTTAGAACCGTACCCGTAGAAAATTTCAAAAAATTACGAAAAAAAAGTTGGTTCAAGTACTGACGTGAAGTCAGGAGCTTTTGTGTGCATGTTCTTTTGCCAGGTCTCCTGTAGTGGACACTCTTAATCGAATTTACCATGGTAAATTCGACTGAATAATAGAACATGTTCGCAAAAGCTCCTGACTACACGTCAGTGCTTGAACCAATTTTTTTTTTGTTTTCTCCTTCTGTGGTGCTAACTAGTAATTTTAAGTTATACTTGATATATTGTTTCTGAATACTGATTTTGGGCACATGCCTGTTTGTATTCCTATTACCATAAATAAATTATTGAATAAATTATATTTTGGGAATAAATTCACATCGGTTCACGATGTGAAGCAGTCGAAAATGAGATCTATTTTGGAGAAACCCATCTATCATTTTCAAGCATTTTGTATTCGATGAAGATAATTTCTGATAATGATTGTATAATAGTACGATAATTCCAGTAAATATTCGGTATAATTTTTCACTGTTCGTTGAATTTTTTACGATGTATAATTCGGAATTGAAAATGATTGGAGTTCTTATTAAATATTTATTTATTTGTTTGGAACAATATTTCAATATTTTCTCATTATATGCTCATATTGTCTATCGAAAATGTCTTACATCAAGAATGATATATATGTACTGAAAACATTACTTGAAAATTTGGAGGCCATATATTCATTCCCACACGATGGAAATTCTTTCGACTTAATGTTGTCCGCAAAGTTTTTTACTACCAGATTATTTTTCGGAAGTCCTATATTCCTTGGAATGATTGGTCATTTATATCAGTCCATATTGAGTAAGTAAAATTTCAATTAGGTTGTATGTTTGATATCTATTTTTAAGGAAAATGTTGAACGTATTTGTCGTATTTTAACCGGGATAGATACGTTAACATTGGGGCTTCACAAGAGAACGAGATTTTTCTCCTCTCGTTCCGTTCTCGTCTCGGAAAACTGAGACGAGACGTTATGAAAAATATTTTAGGCGATACCGAGACCAAATACAACGCAAACCGAGAATTTTGGTTCGTTAAATTTTTGTATGATGTTTTTATTCAAAAAATTAGAGAAAGAGTACATAGAGATCAATATATTTTACATAATATCAACTCTTGTGACTATCTGTGAAATATTTTATTGTAAATTATAATATTTTGTTCACCTTTTTATTTCAACCTGTTAACTGTTCTTATAACTTCTTATAGTAACGTACCTCTTATCATAAATACCTATCCTAGAAGATTTTTATATTTTATGTTTGTGTAATTGTGTATGTTTTTTTTCGAGATCGATTTTTGGCGCTCTTGTTCCTAGGAACAGAGTGCTTATCAATTTGCCAAAATGTTTGTAGTTTTCGAATTTTTTGAAGAAAATGGTCTTGAACGATTTAGTTCGACTCACTGATCAAGAATCCGTGGTCAAAATCGATTCTGTCCAGCCGGTCCGCGGACCGGCCGGACCGCGGACTGGCCGGCCCTCCGTTAACACGATAACTCTCGAACGAAATGAGCTAGGCTGTTGAAATTTTCAGACTAGGTTAAGGGAATAAATATCTCGGTTATGTTCGTTATTGGGCAGATTCGCTCTGATGGTTTCGAAGCAACGAAAAAAAAAATCTTTTTACATTACAAATTTCAAAATATTTTTTTTTAAGATGCAGTTTTATCATAAGAATCCATCAATATAAGTTTCAACTCTAACAAGCAATCACTTTCAGAGATATGATTTTTAAAAATTTCAATAATACATCGTAGTTCTATAGAACTACTATAGAATACATATATGTATTCACAGAATCTATCTGTGTTCACTGTTCATACATGTCATCTTATCTAGCTATTAGAGACTTGTCAATTCGTAGTTTGAAAATATTTTCTGTTGGAGAACAAGTATCCGATTCTTGAATTTGTGAATATATACAAGACTGTTTTGAAACCGAAAATCATTATGACTGATCACATATTGAATCATTTATGTATAAATATTGGGGATGATGTTTCAGAAGATTTAGAGTTGGATCATTTTAATGATGTAGTTTATGAAGGCAATAGGAAAGTATAACATAATGGAATCATCAAAAGAAATTACTGTTCGTTGACCACTGAGGTTAATATTAACTTTTACTTCCTTAAGTTGTGAGACATGTTCCTATATACAGTATTTTCATAATGTTGCTAGCAAAAAAATGCTGAAATATGGATATATGGAATGTGTACGTGTTATGAACTATTGAATTTTAAATTATGAAAAGAGGATAGTATTTTATTAATATATTTTGAACTATTAAAATAATTCGTTCGTCAGCCTTGCTCTTGACATTTCGATGATATTTTCCTTAGTTATTTCGAGTTGTGAAAACTATGCACCGAGTGTAAGTTGCAACAACCCATTCCACGAGGTTGAATCATTGCAGATTGCTCATTTGATCTTGATAAAGAAATTTAGTGAACATTTTTGAAGCATTAAAGCATTGAAGCATTACAGATTTTTTTTTTTCAAATGATAATTTTTGAAGCATTTTTTTGTAAGCGACACTTTTTTAAATTTAATTTCCTTCATGATGCAGATCTATCATAAGAACCCATTGATATAATTCCCAACTTTGAGAAAAGAATAATTTCGGAGATATAATTTGTCTGTTTGAGCATGAGAGCCAAAAAGCTCCTGTCCACAGGGCTTGAACCAATTTTTGACTCTCAGTTGAGGAGGCTATCCCAGATACTGTAACCATAAAAAGTGATCCTATTATGAATTCAATACTCAACGGACAACTTTTATTGCCCCTAAACGCCAATGCTTTTAAAATTTCCTCTCTATTTGAACATCTGGAGAGATGTATTGTCTTTCATTGTGCTTCTTGTAGTAAAGGTGTGAACAATTATTGTATACATACATATGTGGAAGTACATATAATAAATCTGGTGAAGAAATGAAAAATGAAGCTATTCAATGTTTCGAAAAGTGTTATGAGGAATACGCCAAGAACACCCTCGATGATCTACCCTCCGGGAAGATATTTACTCGGGAACTCGGGTTCAATCCCATTACAAAATGTATAGACATCGATAGTCTCTTTAAAACATCAACAAAACCTTCGAAACATTGGAAAGCTGAGTTTGAAGAACATTCGCTGTTAGAAAGATCAAAAAGGAATGAAAAAAATTGTATTTTAGAGTGGTTGAAAGTGCATGAAAAAATTCCTACACTTTCCAAGATGGCCGATGATTTATTAATGGCTACATCCGTACCTGTTGAGAGTATTTTTTCCACAGCAGGTCATGGCTAAAACACGTACATCATTGAAAAATTCAAGCGCGGCGTGATTATGTTCGAATTCTTGGTCATCGGGTAATTTAAAAGATGAAATTAACAGTTTTTTAAATTAAAAAAATTATGTACCTATAAATATTTTTGTATAAGAGCGTAATAAATATAGCTTTACAAAATTATTCATTGTTACCATTTCGTTTATATAATTTAATATTTATTATCGTTATTCAGAACTAAGCGAGACGAGATGAGACAACTGATAACGAGATGACACCGAGACTTAAACGAGACTTAATTTTTTGGGATTTGGCGAGACCGAGGCGAGATTTTTTATACTGTCGCCTACTCTCGTCTAGTGTGAATCCCTAGTGAACATAGGTTGACGGAGCCGAGTGCCCAGTTCAATCGCGGCCAACGATTAGTTTCTGAGATCACAACGACAAGTTTTGTCGCCGTTACGACGTCGTTTAAATGACTATAAAGTCATTTGAACGACGTCGTTGTAATGCTGGATTTATTTAGCTTTCCTCCGACCATATATAACATACCTCTGACAGCCGACCAAATTATATAACATACCTCTGTCATTAACATTGGTTCAAGCACTGACGTAAAGTCAGGAGCTTTTGCGCGCATATTCTATAGTCCATTCATCTCTATTGGACACTCTTAAGCAGATTCATATTATACGTCCCGCTCGCCTCAGCTCAGCAAAATGATAATGCGATGTGTTCCCTAAAACATGCGCGCAAAAAGTAGGATGTGCGAAGCATGCAGGTTTTTTTCAAGCAATGGAATCCGATCTAGAATTTCAGCCCGCAAGTACATTATTAACACGAAACTCAAAATTTTCTTTTAATATGCATATTTACTTTTTTGTTAGGAATCATAATTGGAGCTGTTGTGATTGTTTCTCTTTTGCGATTTAATGCATTTATATAATTATTAGACATAACTCTGGTACTCTGGATGTACTACTGATAATATTTTAAATAACAGTTTCTATACCACAAATTGAAATAATGATTATAATCACTCATTTTGTTTATATCTAGGTGTAATATTAACACTCAATTAGGTTGTTTTTAAATCTGCTCAAAAGCTGTTCGATCGAGTATATCGCCTGAACTATTGGCGGATTCGGCCCAATCACGACCTATAACCGATCTATCACAATACAATACAACTTTATTCATCTTTTCAGACATAACAATGATGTATAGGACACGTCAACAAAATATGTAATTATATAAATCAGAAACAAGAAAATATAATGATTGAAACTATACGAAAAGTAAATACAAATGAAATCAGCATTCTAACTTAATGAGCTAGAGAAAAATTCATCTGTGCTATAAAAGAACTTTTGAATGAATACGTTTTTTATTTCTCTTTTGAACTGTGGACTGTTCAAAATTTTGTATCGATTGGGTAGATGTTTATACAACGTGATACCCGTCAGTCTTGGTGAGGACTCGTATTTGGTCGATTTGTACACTGATAGTATTCTGATGTCCGGTATTATAGTCTTGGAAATCTAAGCACATCATAAAGATATCCAAGTTACATCGGACAATAAACAATTTAACATATACAAAGTGCCAAAAAAGTGACGTAACTCGTCAATAATTCTTGTACGAAGTGAGATGAGTACTACCTTTTGGGTAGACCTTCGGCTCGCTTTACCTACTGAGCTTGAAGTACTCATCATTCCATTCAAATTAGCCACTGTGAACACGCGTGCCAAAGAGTACTGACTTCACGTCAGTGCTTTTTTTTTTGTCAAGTTCCTTTAACGAATATAGCTATTAATACAGTTTGGCTGTTAGCTTTACCATAGATCGAAAAAAATTGTGGTTATGGGACCTCCGTTAGGAACGCAATTGCCTCTTCTCCAAATCCGAACGTATTTTAATATAGATCTACCGAATATAGTTATTTATAAATTTGCCTCAGGGCCACCACACAGACATTTCAACTCGGAAACAACGCTATGGGTTATGTTGGGAGTGCTGAGCGATATTGCGAGATTTTAAAATAATACTTATGGCAATTCAGTACTGAATTGCGATAAATATTATTTTAAAACCTCACAATATCGCTCAGCATTCCCAACATAACCCATACAACCCAAAAACAGTCACTTCTCTTCTGCGCATGCGCAATCTACTCGCGGTTGAAAGTCCTCTCAAAATCACACACCTTAAAAAAAAAACTCCGATTCTCCAACACTAGTGGTTCAGGAGATATCGCATCTTTAATCCACGCATGCGCAGACCCTCACCAGGGGATTCTATGAAGTAATAGCATCCGCCACCCCAAAACCCCAATCCTCTCTGACGAAAACTACAGCAGTTAAATGACTTCTCATCTGCGCATGCGCATAACGAAAAATGCCCAGAAAGGGCAGCATGAACTTCAGAAAATAGGTTTCGGAATTTCAAGCAAAATATTCCACAAAATAGAAGTAATTTTTTGAATGTTTTCATGTCACGTGATCTTCACGAAATTTTGCAAAAGTGTTTGCTTTGGTCTTTTGCATCTAACTACTGAGTTTCTATTCAATCAGATCAGTATTTTTCGAGTTATCGTGGAAACAAAATTTTTAAATTTTTGAAATTTTTTTTTGTCACTCTATGGCCATCTGGTCAGTCACAAAAAACTCCGATTCTCGAACAGTAATGGTTCGGGAGATATCGCATCTTGAATACACGCATGCGCAGACCCGCACCGGGGGATTCTATGGAGGAGTAGCATCCTCCACCCCAAAACCCCAATCTTCTCAGTAGAAAACTCGAGCAGTTAAATTATTTATCGTCTGCTTATCCGAATAACAAAAAATGCACAAAAGAGGCAGTAACACACCCAGTCGTTCACCGTTCAGACAAATTTTGAAAACCAATTTAAAATTCCACACATCGTTTACGCATTAATTCATTTGCCATGCTAGTAAGTGGTCCATATTTTAATCAGTTGCCCTCGTACATATCGACTTGATTCAGATAAACGCGCAAAAAATGCTTCGGAAAGAAATCTGATCTCCAGATGTTACAGATATTCCATGTAGTAATTCGAAATGAAATAATTTGTCGAGATTGGGAGTTAAAAAGTATATTTTTTTTTTAGGCTCCTAGTGGTCTGTTCTCAGTGAAATTTCGCACACCCCAAGAGGTCATAATTCGTCACCGAAGTGCCAAAACTGAACTCATTCCGATATTTTGTTTCGGATATTCAAGCAAAATATTCCGCTAATAGTTAAAAGAATTTTAAATTTTTTATACTCATGCTATCCCCACGAAATTTTGCATTGTTTCCATTGGTACTCCGCATCTAACTACTGAGTTTCAATTCAATCGGATGAGTATTTTCCGAGTTATACTGAAAACAAAATTTCAATTTGATTTTCAAATATTTAACTTTTTTTTTCTAGTTTAGAGCCATCCGATCAATACAAAACTTCGCAGGCATATAAAGGTCATGATTCTACAATTTGATGCTGAATATCAGATAGATCGAGTGATCGGTTAGGAAATATTCTTGAAAAACGTTTTAACTAAAAATGACCGTAACTCCGAAACGGCTAAATGGATTTTGTCCATTAACGAACTTGTCCGAGATATTTACACTGCAACCATGCCCTGCAAATCTCAACGCTCTAACTCGTTCCGTTCTAGAGTTATCGTGCTAACGGCCGGACCGGCTGGCCGGACGGACGGACAGAATTGAATTTGACCTCGAATTTTTCATCAGGGAGTCGAACCCAATCGTTTGAGACCATTTTCGTAAAAAAATTCGAAAAATACAGACATTGTGACGAAATGATATCACGCTGTTCCTTGCGGAACACGCGCGCAAAAATGAATAATTTGTAAAGCTAGATTTATTACGCTCTTATAGAAAAATATTTGAACATGTACATAATTTTTTCAATTTTAAACACTCTTAATTTCATCTTTTAAATTACTCGATGACCAAGAATTCAAACATAATCACGCTTGCATCACATCATCTTTCAATTATGCACGTGTTTTTGTGATGATTATACCTGCTGTGGAACATAATCATTCAACAGGTACGGATGTAGCCATTAATAAATTAATTATCGGACATCTTAGAAAGAGTAGGAAATTTTTCATCCACTTTCCATCTCTCTAAAATACAATTTAGATACCTATTTGCTCTTTCTAACAGCAAATGTTCTTCAAACTCAGCTTTCCAATGTTTTGAAGGTTTTGTTGATGTTTTAAAGAGGGTATGGATGTCGATAAATTTTTTGATAGAATTGGACAAATTGATATCGTTTTCAATGAATACCTTCCCAGTGGGTAGATCATTGAGGGTGTTCTTGTAGTATTCCTCTTAACACTTTTCGAAACATTGAATAACTTCATTTTTCATTTCTTTACCAGATTCATTATATGTTATTCCACATCAGATGTATACAATAATTGTTCACATCTTCACTACAAGAAGCACAATAAAAAACAATACATTTCTCTGGATGTTCAAATAGAGACGAAATTTTAAAAGCATAGGGATTTAGGGACAATAAAAATTGTCCGTTAAGTATTAGGTGCATTTGTTGAATACATCTGAGCGCTCGGATCGCTCAATCGTGTTTGTTATTTACAAATCGAGTACACTGAGTGATCAAAATGGTGTATGGTTATTACCTCAGCGATTGCTCGGACGTCACTCGAAAAGCTCCGAGCAAATCGGTGGAGCGGATCGAGCTATTAAAATTTCTCGTTAATGGGCTCGGCACTCGCCATGTACCCAGATCAACGTAGTTATATGAATTATTTTCCATCCATACCGGACAATCACACCCAACATCCATGGCCTGAGCGGGATTCGAACCCGCGACCTCCGGCACCCTAGCTAGTTCTTCAACCGCTAGACCGCCTGGGCCGGCTCGGATCGAGCTATCAACTATTTTCAATTTCAATGTCAATATAACCGTCAAACGTTCAACGGAATGATTACCCAAACATATTTGAGAATGATTTATGAATGCGAAATTTGCCAAGGAACAACAGAAAACATTTCTGTTATATGAAAATACAAATGGAAAAACGTATGTTTTTTTTTTAAACATGATTATATGTTAGCAAGGTACCACACGCAAATCATGAATTGCTCCTCCATTGCGACTTCAGGATGTCCTCTCGGCACGTTATCTTCATGAACCTCATGCAATTTTATTAATAAAAAGGCGACCGGAGTTATTCGAAAATGATGCCTAAATTGATTATCTGTAAATCTCATAGCGGTATCTTCGGCAAAATGCCATATTTTTTCTTCATGTTTGATTTCCTCATCATCTGAATCCTATATGTAATAGATTGAATAATAATTCATTATTCATATTTTTGAAATTTTGATATGACGCAAGCAGTATATTCAGGTTAGAATTTCAAACTCAGAATAAACAATTGCGTTTGGATATTCCTAGACGCTCGAAAGACTCGAAAATCACATGATCATAAAATCCGCTCGATCTTATCGGCTCAGTGATCTAATTACCATATGCACCTATTGAATTCATAATGGGATCAGTTTTTATAGTAGTGAATTCTATTTTTTCTTGAAAAATAATCTCAATTATCGCAAGCTCTTTGAAAAATCGTGTATTTCTAGAACGATCGAGGTATAATATAGACAAAATATGTTGGTAATTATAGTGGAAACTCTTCATATTCAATTGTTTTCTGTGGGTGTTGAAATAGGTTGAGTCATATATAAGAAAAGTTGACTGTAATGTATCTGTAGTAAATAAGATGATTTTCCAGGTAGAAATTTTCGAGCCAAAGAAACCCTTCCAATAGTATACACGTTTATTACTCAGTAGTTTATAGACACGTATACTCAACCGAGAGTCAAACATCGATCTTGAATATAACACTTACAAAGCTAAACTATAAGAATCTGCAAGGATAGATATTTATGATAAGAGATACGTTACTATAAGAAATTATAAGAATAGTTAACAAGTTGAAATGAAAATGTGAAAAAATTATTTTAATTTAAAATAAAATATTTCACAGATAGTCACAAGAGTTGATATTTTGTGAAATATATCTCTATGTAGACCTTTTCTTATTTTTTTAAAGAAAACTTAATAACAAAAAATTAACGAGACCAATGACGAGACTGTCGGGATGCGCTGTATGTAGTCTCGGCATCGCCTATAATATGTGTTAAAACGTCTGGTCTCGTCTCGTCTCGCTTTTCCGAGACAAGAACGAGACGAGTCGAGAAAAATCTCGCTTTCGTGTGAAGCCCTAATTGAGTTTAATTTTGGGATTAAGGTGCAAAATGAAAATTGAAATTGTTAACAAACTATGCTGAAATATTAAATATTGAAGGGCATCTTTTTCTTTATTATCGCTTCTTCCTTCAACAAGCAGAGAAGTTTCTCCAAGGTACCCGAAACCCAATCTGGAACAGGAAAAGACAAACGGAGAAAACGAACAAATTAAAAATGGAATAGTCTTTATTTTATTAAATAGATAGAGTTGAGTTTCTTTGGGTTATCGTGGAAAATATTGGACGAACGTCGCTGCAAGAACTCTGGGAACGGTGTACAAAACATCATCCACAACTAGCTCGATAGGCTGGCATAAAAGCAGCTTGTGCTATTACTATGACTATGCTTCCTCCGTGTCGAAGCGATAATTCCTAATTTGAGGTCCTAGATCTGAAGGCACAAATTGGTTGCTCACTATTGTAACCTGATTGCTCAGTCGGCAAGTACTAGCAGCATGATTTTTGTGCCTATGTTCTGGAGAATATCGTTATCATTTTGCCAAATGACTGTTATTTCCGAAAATGGTCTCAAACGATTTGGTTCGACTCCCTGATGAAGAATTCGAGCTCAAATTTGATTCAGTCCGGCCAGCCGGATGGCCCACTCCACGATAACTTGAGAACGGAAACAGATAGCGACTTTAAATTGTCAGGGTAGTTGGCGCATCCCAATACGACGGACAAGTTCGTTAATGGACATAATCGGCCCAACGGTTTCCGAATAATAATTTTGTTTTCAACCATTACAAATCCGATCGAATTGAAACTTGGTGAATAGTTGAAGAATATAAACCTAAGCATGTTTGTGAAATTTTGTGAATCGTATCACTAGAAAATTTTTAAAAATTATTAAAAAATATTATTTATGTCACGATAACCGGAGAACGGAAAGAGATACCGACTTGCAATTTTTAGGGTAGGTTGGGCATCCGAATGCGACATTTTAGTTTGTTAATAGGCACATTCAGCCAAACGGTTTTGGATTTATACCCATCTGAAATTTGGTTGTTATTTCCTCAATAACTCAAAAAATCGATCCAATTTAAACATTGTTATTAGTTGTAGAATACCAACGCGGAAATTCGTACAAAACTTCGTGAGGATCGCAACACTAGAAATTTTTTAAAAACACATTGAAAATCAATGAAAACAATTCGATATATCAGAAACTGTTCATCTGACATCGCTGAAATTTCGCCTTGAGCCTTGAGCCTTGAGAACCTAACTCTACTACCAAGTTCCACGTTTGAACCCGATCGGATCTATATTGTTGGAGATCCGAGCAGCCTTGTGTGAGTGGATGGTGACCGTTGCCTCGATAACTCTCGGACGAAAGGAGATAGGGACAATAGGGCAATTCAGGGTAGGTTGCGCATTTGAATGGCAGAGTTAAGTTCGCTGTTAGCCATAATCGGCCCAACGGTTTTGGAGTTATACCCATCTGGAATATTATATCCTCGATAACTCAAAAAATATAGACTCGATCAAATTGAAGCTTGCTAACTAGTTGTAGAATATCAACATGAAGACGTGTGTAAAATTTTGAAGTACCGTACCACTAAAAAATTTTCAAGACATTACGAAAAAATAACATGTATCTCACCATACCTTGAGAACGGAAAGAAATAGCGACTTGCAGTTTTCAGAGGTGATTGCGCATCTGAATGCAACATTTGATTTCGTTAATTAGCATAATCGGCCAAATGGTTTCGGAGTTATATCAATCTGAAATTTGGATATTTTTTGTTCAATAACCCAAAAAATACCATGCCGATTCAATTCAAACATGGTAGGTAATTAGTTCTAGACGACCGAAAGCATTTGTCTGACATCGTTGAAATTTTGCGAGAACCTTCAAAACCATTAATGTCATGCTGACATATTAAATTATAACATACATTTTCGGCCGATTTTTTCATAACACAATAGAAAGTGAAGCATGTATCTATGGGAGATGATAGCCCTACATTAGGGTCCTGTAGCGGTCTTCGAACATCTGAACTTCTGAATAATCATCGTTTGGATTCGCCAGACCTCGTTTTAAGAGAGACCCTCTTGGCCTTTTGAGCTACGACATTTTCCTTTTTGAAATCAAATATTGATAGGATTTCTAAGAACAAGAGTGAATATCTTTGAAAACTATCGGAGGTGATTCTTCTTCAAGAGATCCATGCGGCTACAGAGGAGTATATTTGTGAGAGGGGTCTTTTGAAAGGTTATGTATTATTTTTAATTTGTTCTTTTTTCTCCTCTTGTCTTTTTATTTTCGCGCGTAGGTATGTTCTGGGAAACATCGCGTTATCATTTTGCCCAAATGTCTGTAATTTTCGGTTTTTTCGCCGAAAATGGTCTCTAACGATTGGGTTCGACTCCCTGATGAACAATTCGAGATCAAATTTGATTCTGTCTGGCCGGCCAGTTGGCCGTTGCCACGATAACTTGAGAACGGAAAGAGATAGCGACTTGAAATTTTTAGGTTAGCTTGTGAATCTGAATGCGACATTTGAGTTTGTTTATAGGCATAATCGGCATAACATTTTTGGAGTTATACCCATCTGAAATTTGGTTGTTGTTTCCTCAATAACTCGAAAAATAAAAACCGATCCAATTCAAATATGGTTATAAGTTATTGAATGTCAACGCGCAAATTCTTGCGCAATTTCGTAAGGATCGTGGCACTAGAAAATTTTTAAAAAATCATTGAAACAAATTCTATATACCACAAACTATTCTTTCCACATCGCTGAAATGAGAGCGAGAGCCTTCAGAACCTAACTCTACTACCAAGTTCCACGTTTGAACACGATCCAGTCTATATTGTTGGAGATCCGAGCAGCCTTGTGTGAGTTCAGTAGCTGGATGGGTGACCGTTGTCTCGATAACTTTCGAATGAAAGGAGATAGGGAATTGCAATCTTCATTGTAGGTTGCGCATCCGAATGGGAGGGTTAAGTTCGGTTTTTGAGCATAATCGGACTTACGGTTTCGGTGTTATACCCACCTGGAATATTATTTCCTCAATAACTCAAAAAAATAGATCGAATTGAAGCGTGGTAACTACTTGAAGAATATCGACATAAAGACGTGTGTAAAATTTTGTGAAAACCGTACCCCTAGAAAATTTTCAAAAAAAGACGAAAAAAAAATTGGTTCAAACACTGTCAGGAGCTTTTGCGCGTATATTCAATTGTCCATAACTCTCAATCGAATTTACTATGGTAAATTCGATCAGGAGTGTCCAATACAGGAGAATGAACAATAGAACATACGCGCAAAAGCTCCTGAATTCACGTCTGTGCTTGATCCAATTTTTCCCTGCTCCTTTCATGGAATTACCCTTTAAAGTTTTTCATTTAAATATACTTCTCCACATTATTCCGATTTCTTTATAATGATTAAAATTGAATTTTATTTATTGTTTTGGGACAGTATGGCGATTTGGCCTATGCCGAGGTTTAATCAGACCTCAATCTGCCTACTCCTGATTAACCCGGAATAACAACGAAAGTAAACATGCGCTGACTAGGCCTCAATCTGCCTACTCCCAGTCAGCAAAAATAAAGTTTCCTAACTAGGCCTCAATCTGCCTACTCCTAGTTAGGTTAATAAATAAAACAGTGAAAAATTGGTTCAAGCCCTGTGGACAGGAGCTATTGGGCGCATGTTCATCTTCCTTGTGGCCCGTACTGACCAGTAAAGAAAAAAAGCAGTATCATGTTGAATACCTTAATATTATTGATTATTATATAATAATCGATGAAAATACTGAGAGAGACCCAGGAAATTTGACACATTTTGTCTTATATCTCCAGAAATTGAAATCGTATAGAGCCAAAATTTTGCACAATGTTGCAAAATACTACAATTGACGTTAGTACAAGTTTTTGTTGCAATCTGATGAATAGTTCACGAAAAAAAAATTTTTTTTTCGAAAAAATTAAAAGAAATATTTTTTTAAAAATTACCAACATTTCGATCATAACAGAATGCCAAAAGTTGCGCGTTTATATCATCGAACTGACTACCAAGTTTCGATTCAACATCTTCTTTAGTTCCTGAAATATCAGGGAAATAACCTCAAAATTTTAAATGTCTATAACTCCTAAACCGTCCGGCCGATTTTGCCCGTTAACGAACTTAACCGTCGCATTTTGATCAGAAACCTACCCTAAAAGTTTGAAGTCGATAGGACCTTCGGTGCTCCTGTTATCGTGCCTACGGCCGGAAAACCGGCCGGCCTGCCGGCCGGCCGGACGGAACCCAAAAATCTGACACCGGATTCGTGATCAGGGAGTCCGAATTAGTCTATTAGCCAATTTTCAGCTCGAAATTCGAAAATTACAGACATTTGGACGAAATGATAGGACGATGTTCCCCTAGAACATGCGCCCAAAAACATGGATTAGATATATACTGACAATAAACAACACAACACAACACAAGATCAAAGCACTTCAATACATTATGACTGTTCTGCCTTTTTGGTTGCACTTCCTCGCCTATATTTAAAGTGTGAACTCGCTTTCGAGTGATATCTATTCCGGGGAGCCATCTATCCGTTGCCGTTGGTAGTTTGGCCCCCTAGTGGTGTATCTCCGCTTCAAGGGCTTGCTTATGTATCTTGTGACGCTCTCTGTTGGGGGTAGCGTTAACATGGTTGGCAGCGCCAACAATAACCGTAACGCAGTAGTCACCCCACAGGGCGCGCCACCGTGACGGTGAAGAGGTAGTCCCCACAGTACCCCCTTGCTAGTGATCAACGATACCAATTGCATTACAGCCCTGCCTGGAAACGCTCGGGGAAACGAACTTGCCGACCTGATCTGGTCGTGTAAGCTGCTGGCGCTTGCGTTACTGTCTCTGGTTCTGCTGGTGCAGGTGGGATAGGTTGTTGGGCCGGAGGTGAGTTCTCGCCTGGCAAAAAGATAAGAATTCCATCGTCGTCGTCGGCCTCGTTCGGATTTACAGTGTCCTCCGGTGAATTTTCGTTGACCACGATTTAGGCTGGTTTCAGCCTGTCGATTGAAACCGGAACGTTGGTACCGTGAATTCGGAGGGTGTAGTGTTTTTCGGTTCGAGAAACCACCTCGAATGGTCCATCGTAGGGGTGCTGGAGCGGACGCCGAACGGCGTCGTGCCTTACGAAGACGTGGGATGCCGTTGACTGGTCGGAGCGCCTGAAAGTGCTGGCGCAGGTCGCGAACGAAATCGTCGGAGTTATCCAGGTTCATGGTAGACGTTGAAACCAGGAACTCGCCAGGAAGACGGAGTGGTTCTCCGTATATCATCTCAGCAGCAGTGGATTGGAGATCTTCTTTCCAAGCGGAGCGGATCCCCAGTAGTGCAGTGGGTAGTGCGTGGACCCACGTGTTAGAATCCAAGCATTTAATGGAAGCTTTGAGCTGACGGTGGAGTCGCTCGACCATTCCGTTGGCGGCCGGGTGGTATGCCGTGCCCAGTAGATTGTTCAAGCAGCGAAATAGGTAGGACTCGAATTGCCGTCTCTGGTCTGTAGTTACTCGGACTGGGACGCCAAACCTGGCAACCCAGTTAGTGTAAAATGCTCGGGCGACGGTTTCTGCTGTCTGGTCTTGGAGCGGTATTGCTTCTGGCCATCGAGAAAATCGATCTACGCAGGGGAGGCAATACCGATATCCTTTGGAAAATAGCATCACGATCAGGTCGATATGCACATGTTCGAAACGGCTCGACGGCGGTGTAAAGTTACCGATCGGAGACGAAACATGTCGTGACACTTTTGACCACTGGCACTGGATGCAGACTCGGGACCACGCTCGACAATCTTTGGAGATGGAGGGCCAGATGTATCGTTGCTTCATCAGCTTGGTGGTGGCCTTGGCGCCTGGATGGGACAGACCGTGGATGGCGTCAAAAGCTGGTTTCCGGAATGGACCTGTCAGGAAGGGTCGTGCCTTTGTGGTGGATATATCGCAGAAGACCGCAACGTTGGATCCTGGTAACGTGACTTGGTGCAGAAGTAAGCCAGAATCTTGCTTCTGGCGGAACTCTTGAAGCTCTGGGTCACATTGCTGGGATGCTGCGAGGGTCTCGAAGTCGAGTGGTGCTGCAATCTCGTCCACCCTGGAAAGGGCATCTGCGACGACGTTTTCCTTTCCGGATATATGCCGGATATCTGTAGTGAACTGCCCGATGAAGTCCAGGTGGCGGTAGCGGCGTGGGGAGCATTGATCGGACTTTTGACTGAAGGCTAAGGTTAGCGGCTTATGGTCAGTTAAAATGAAGAAGTGGCGTCCTTCAACCATGTGTCGGAAGTACTTGACCGATTTGTAGATGGCCAGGAGTTCCCGATCGTAGGCGCTGTACTTGCACTCAGCGCCAGCCAGCTTCTTCGAAAAAAATCCAAGTGGTTCCCACTCGTTGCCAGCCCGTTGGTGCAGTGCGGCTCCAATGGTGTGGTCTGATGCATCACAAACCAAGGAGACCTCGGCACCAAGTTTGGGGTGTGCCAGAAGTGTCGCTTTTGCAAGTTCTTCCTTGCAGGCGGCGAATGCGGCATCAGCGTGGTCGTTCCAATTCACTGGTGTCTTCTTTTTGCGCGTATGTTCTGGGGAACATCGCGTTATAGTTTTGCCCAAATGTCTGTAACTTTAGGATTTTTTTACGAAAATGGTCTCAAACGATTAAGTTCGACTCCCCAATGAAGAATTCGACGTCAAATTTGATTCTGTCCGTCCGGCCGTCCGACCATTGCCACGATAACTTGAGAACGAAAATAGCTAGCAACTTGAAATTTTCAGGATAGGTTGCGCATCCCAATACGACGAACAAGTTCGTTAATGGGCATAATAGGCCCAGTGGTTTCCGAGTACAAATTTTTTTTTCAACCAATATAAATCCGATCGAATTGAAACTCGGTGAGTAGTTGTAGAATATAAACCTAAGCACGTTTGTGAAATTTTGTGCGAATCGTATAGCTAGAAAATTTAAAAAAAATTATTAAAAGATATTTTTGTTGTCACGATAACTTGAGAACGGAATGAGATAGCGGCTTGAAATTTCAGGTTAGGATGTGCACCAGCACGCGACATTTCAGTTTGTTTATGAGCATAATCGGCCAAACGGTTTTAGAGTTATAGCCATCTGAAATTTTCTGAAATTTGGTGGTTTTTTGTTCCTCATTAACTCGAAAAATACTGAACCGATTAAATTCAAACATGGTTATTAGTTGTAGAATGTCAACGCAAAAATGTTTGCAAAATTTGGTGAGGATAGCATCTGTAGAAAATTTTTAATAAATCATTGAAAATAAAAAAAAAATTCTATATATCAGTAACTATTCGTTTGAAATTGCTGAAATTAGGCAAGAGCCTTCTTATCCTAACTCTTCTGCCAGGTTTCAAGTTTTAATACGATCGGTTAAATATTGTTGGAGCTTCGAGCATTCTTGTGTGAGTTCAGTAGATGGGTGGCCGTTGCCTCGATAACTTTCGAACGAAAGGAGATAGGCAATTTTCAGGGTAGGTAATCCGAAAGGGAGAGTTGAGTTCGTTTTTGGGCATAATCGGTCTAACGGTTTCCGAGTTATACCCACCTGGAATATTATTTCCTTAATAACTCAAAAACTAAATATTCGATCGAATTGGTGCTTGGTAACTAGTAGTAGAAAATACACCTTAAAGACGTGTTTAAAATTTTGTAAGAACCGTAACCCTAGAAAATTTCTTTTGTCCATGCTTCTATATTGGACACCCTTAATCGAATTTACCATGGTAAATTATGTTGTCCATTCTCCTGTATTGGACACTTAATTCGAATTTACCATGGTAAATTCGAATTACGACTTACAACTCATTTCTTTCAAATTCTTATGAAGGTCAATGAAAAACATCACATGGAATAACGGGAACTGATAAACAGTAAATTCGAATTAAGAGTGTCCAATACAGGAGAATGGACAACATAATTCACCATGGTAAATTCGATTAAGGGTGTCCAATACTGAAGAATGGACAATAGAACATACGCGCAAAAGCTTCTGACTTCACGTCAGTGCTTGAACCAATTTTATATTTCCTGGGAGCAGGTCATTGAGTGGCGCCTGGGTCTTAGCAGTCCCGGGCATGAAATGCCCGTAGAAGTTCAACATGCCCAGGAATTGCCGGAGATCTTTTGCTGTTGTTGGCCAGGGATATTCGCGGATGGCAGTGACTTTCTCGGGGAGCGGTTTTGTTCCATCACCAGATACTAGGTATCCCAAGAACTTGACTTCCCTTCGCTGAATTGACGTACAGCCGGAGACGTTCGAAAAGAATGCGGAGATGTTCATGATGCTCTTCCTCGGACGAGGAGGCCACCAGTAGGTCGTCAATATAGGCGTACACGAAGTCAAGTCCCCGAAGAACCTCGTCGATGAACCGCTGGAACGTTTGGGCGGCGTTTCGTAGTCCAAAACTCATTGCCGGGAATTCGAACAATCCGAACGGAGTAGTGATGGCCGTCTTCTCCACGTCTTCAGGGGCCACCGGGATATGATGGTACGCTCATACCAGGTCAATGGTGGAAAAAATTGACTTTCCACGGATCATTTGGGCGAAGTCTTGGATTTGGCGCACTGGATATCGGTCTGGTAAAGTGCGCGCGTTTAGTCCCCGGTAGTCTCCACAAGGACGCCATTCATCTCCCTTCTTTGGCACCATGTGGAGTGGCGAAGCCCAACTGCTCTGCGATGGGCGACAAATACCCAATTGCAACATGGATTCGAATTCCTTCGTAGCGGCGAGGTAGCGGTCTGCGGCTAGGCGACGTGGCTTCTGTGAGACGGGTTGTCCTGGTGTGGTGTGAATGTGATGCACCGTACGGTGTTTTACATCAGCTGCTTTGCAAGCGCCATCGGGGCGCGTTAGCTCCGGGAACTGTTGGAGCAACGCGTGATAGCGGGTATCAACCCGCGGATGTCCGAATTCCGGCGATAGTCGCGCACTTGGAGTCCCGTCCCGTGACACTGATACTCGTGGATCGGTCAAGTAAGCGTCCGTTGCGCAGATCCACGAGGAGGTCGTAATGAGTCAGAAGATCCACCCCGATGATGGCCTTGGACACGTCCGCGATGACGAAACTCCACGCAAAATCACGGCGGAGACCGAGGTTGAGTGTCAGCGGAATCGAACCATACGTGTCGATCGCACTACCGTTAGCCGCGGTTAGCTCGTACCCGGTTTTTACCCGTCGGCCTTTCACTAAACGTCGCGGAAACACGCACAAGTCAGCGCCGGTCTCGATCAAAAAGTCTACTCCACTGCTTCGGTCCGTCAAAAACAAGCGGCGTGTGTTGGGGCAGCCGTCGTCTGCCGCGTTTAGCGACTGCCCTTGCCGTTTCCCTCATTCACGTTGTCGTTACCAGCGTAGGTGCACGGTTCTTCGCACCTATGTGCCTTGTCCCCGAACCGATAGTGGTAAAAGCACATACCACCGAACCGAGTTCGTGATCGACGTGACGACGTGACGACGCGATGTAGGACCATTGCGGTTCTGCAAGCGACCGCGCACTTCCGCCCGTAGCTCGTTCAACTCGCGACTTTGTTCGTCCAAGCACACTGTCAACCTCTCCAACACTTCACACAGCTGGGATTCGCTTGATGACACCGCAGACACTTGTTGCGGCGCGACAGCATCTAGCGCCTCCATTACGCAATCGGCGGTTTTGGCTAGGTCGTCCATGGTGACGTTTGGTTGGGCAGCCTGTGCGGCAATGCTGGCATGAGCGAGTGGGTTTATCCGCTCCATCCATAGGGCGCGGACGATCTCGTCTGCGGCGTTGCCCTCAGCGAGCTGTTGCAGGTACCTCAGGAACTGGGACGGCTTCCGGTCTCCAATTTCTACCTACTGGGTCAAAGACACGCGTCGGGGGGTGGTTCGGCGGAGCCCAGGTTCCGCCGGGGCACTCCGCGGTGCCTGTCGATTCCAGTGCATGGTCAACGCCTTGTCGTGGCAGGTAGGCTGAGTACCTTCTAGGACGCTCGGTCCGCGTCGGTGCGGTTTCCCACTAGGGAGGCTGGTGCCGGGGCGGGCCGAGTAGAGCAGGGAAACCAAGTTGACCGAAACTCAGGGAGCTAACCACGTCGGTGGGTAGTACGGGGATCGCCAAACCCGAGTATCCCGATGGACCTGGTGGCTTGCCACCTTGTATATACCATCAGTACGGTCATGTCTCTGCTGATGGGGGGCTTGGCTTAATCGCCCGTCCCGAAGAGGAGTTAACCTCCATAAAAATCCCTAATCCTAAGGTTTGGAGGTCGCTGATGGGATGCATGGTCAGGGGAAGCTGATCCCAAGACTTCCTTACCACAGGGCACCTGGCGAACCCTGTGGGACATTTAGCCTTCCCTCCAGTACGGGCGCACTGCTGGTGGGTGATGTTGTTTTCGGCCCTGCTCGTGGGATCAGTTATGGATCAATTCAAAAAACCCGAAGATGTAGTAGTAAGTGGTTGTTGGAAGTCGAGGCGTAGTTCGTCTCTGACTGACAGCAGGGGCTCTGGAAGTAGCTCAGGTCAGGATGAAGGTAGAGTGTGTGTGCACAGTGATGTGACTGTGAGTGAGAGGAGTGATGTGAGTGTGAGCGAGAGGATGAATGTTAAGGGAACGAAGAATGTGAGGAGTGAGAGTTCCAAACCGGACATGGGTGTGGTTGGGAAAATGCGTGCCTTGAGCGAGACTTTGCGGAAGTTTGTTTTAAAAGAAACAAACAAGGTGAGTAAGGTATCGGCGGAGACGATACTGCAAAGTGTCGCCTCCTACGAGTGTATGATTGTGGATCTATCTCTGGAGGTAGAAAGAATGAAAGGTGTGATTGCAGAGAAGAATAAGTGGGAGGAGAAATTGGCGTGTGGCGCCTTAGAAGTACGTGGCATGGGTGGTGTGCAAGGGGGTGTGCAAGGGGGTGTGCAAGGGTGTGTGCAAGGGGGAGTGCAAGGGGGGGTGTCTTCGAGGAAGAGCCTACCGCTGAGTGGGGGGGCTGCGGCTGTGCCTGTACAGGCTTCACCCGCGAGGTCCTACGCTCTTGTGGTGAGGGATAAGTCGGGGACAAACCAGAGTAGTGATGAGGTAAAGAAGAAGGTGTTAGCGGAGGTGGCACCGGCGGTCAATGCGAGAGTGACGGCTGTGAGAAAGTGCAGGAGGGAGGGAGCGATCGTCATTGAGACGAAGAGTGAGAGAGAGCTGGCATTGTTGAGAGAGTGTAAGAAGTTTGAGGAGATTGGTATGAGTGCGGAAAAGCCGAGGAGGGTGAACGCGCGGGTTCTGATCTTCGACGTCCCATCGGACATAACGGAGACGATGTTGAAGTCAGAGCTCTATCGGAGGAACTCGACTGGAATGAGTGAATCTGAGTTCATGAGCGTTGTGAGGGTGAAAGAGAGGGGCGGATCAGGAGAGAAAGGGAACGTGGTACTTGAGGTACCAGTGATGCTGAAGAACGCGTGGTTAGCGGAGAAGAGGGTGTATGTGTTTTTCCATGCGTGTAGAGTGAAGGAGATGAGCGTGGTCCAGCGATGTCACAGGTGTCTGGACTTCGGGCACCTTGTGCGAGAGTGCAAGATGAAGTCGAATGCTTGCAGGAAGTGTGGTGAGTCTGGCCATATCGTGAAAGAGTGCAAGAAGAAGGAAGAGTGCAGGATTTGTAAGGAGAGAGGAAGGAAAGACAACCAGCACAGAACATCTAGTGCTGAGTGTCCGGAGTTCAAACTGAGGGAAAAGTGGATGAGGGGAAGAATGAGTGAGGGTGTATGAAATGGCGTACTTGAAAGCTTTACAGCTTAATGGCCAGAGGTGCTACGGCACCATGAGTGAGATAGGTGTGTGCATGCTGAGTGAAAGGATCTGTGTGGGATTGTTGCAAGAGCCGTACTTGCGGGACGGTCTTGTTTGCGGTCTGCCCAGTGCAATGAGAGTGTATGCCTCCGTGGGTGGTGGGGCAGCCATCGTGATAAATGACCATGATGGTGACGTCGTGCCAGTCCCGGAGTTGACAGATGAATGGGGGGTATGTGTGTGGTTTCGGAATGAATGCATGGAGGGTTTCCTGGTTTCGGTGTATTGCAAGTATGGAGATGAATTGGGGCCATATTTGGGCTACTTGGAGCGAGTGATTGCTGTGGTTGGGAACAGTCCGATGTTAATCGGACTTGATGCGAATGCGGTATCCCCCTTGTGGTATAGCAAGGGGGTGGGAGTGTACGGGAACAGTGTGGAAAGGGGGGTAAGAATGGAAGAGTTCATTAATGAGAAAGGGTTGATTGCAGTTAATGAATGGTCAGAGTGGTACACTTTTAGTGGTCCCATGGGTGAGTCGGACATCGACTTGACCCTGATGAATGCGAGAATGGATGGCCAGTATGAAACGAGTTGGTGTGTGAAGCCGGAATGGAGTATAAGCGACCATAACGGTGTACTTGTTACTCTAGTTCGAAGGCAGCGTACGGAAGGAGACGTGATGCATGGAGAGAAGTGGAACATCAAGGGTGTGAACTGGATGCAGTATGGTCAGATGTTGAGAGCGGAGGCCGACAGTATTGGTTTGGACCGATACGACGGACTCGACGCTGCTGACAAGGTGAGAATGTTTGGCGGGTGGATTGCTAGCGTGAATGTGCAGATGCTGAGGAGACCGAAGCCCCCTCCGGACAAAGCTGTCTGGTGGTCGCCTAGGCTCCAAAAGTATAAGAAGGATGTGAGGAAGGCCCGAGTGAAATATCAGAGAGCTAGGAAGAGAGAAAGACCGTGTGATAGTGAAAAGGTGGAGTATCTTCGCTTGCGAAGGCTCTACAAGGATGAAATATTGAAGTGCAAGAAGGATGACTGGCAAAAGTTCGTGAGTGTGGAAGGAAACACTAACCCTTGGGGGAAGGTGTTCAAGATATGTTTGGGGAAGAAGCGAAAGACAGAATTATCTGGTGTGAATATAGGTGGGACAGTTACACGAACTTGGAATGAAACGGTGAATGCGTTAATGGATGGCTTCTTTCCATGCGCAGACGAAAGTGAAATGAATGGAAATGAAATAAGTATGAGTGTTTTCGAGGATTTCTCGATGGAGGAAGTGAATGAGGCTGTGCACCGAATAAAGAGTGGAAAGTCTCCAGGGCTGGATGGTGTGTACCCTGAAATGGCCAAGTGTGCGTGGAGGAGTGTGCCAGAGTACATGTTGTCCATGTACAATCATGTGGGGCGAGAGGGAAATTTTCCTCGGGACTGGAAGGTTGCGTCGCTCGTGGTCCTGCTGAAATCAACGGAAAAACCGAAGATAGAAGTGGGATCATATCGGCCGATCTGCCTCCTTCCTGTCCTTGGGAAAATATTGGAGAGACTGATGGTGAACAGGCTGGAGGAAAAGTGTGAGAGTCTGTCAGGTAGGCAGTTCGGGTTTGTCAGTGGCAAGTCGACTGTTGATGCCTGGCATGAGTTTGTGAAAATGGTGAATGAAAGTGAGGAGAAATATGTCCTCTGTGTGTTTGTGGATTTCAAGGGTGCCTTCGACTTCCTGAGGTGGGGGTACATCCTGAATCAGTTGAATGGGTTAGGCTGTGAGGAAATGGCGCTCTGGAAGAGCTATTTTGATGGAAGAGAGGTTAGAATGATCGGAAAGCATGAAGTGGTAAGCAGAATGACTCAGAGAGGGTGCCCGCAAGGATCAATTGCGGGCCCCAAAGTATGGAATGTCAGTATGAATGACCTACTGGTGAGTTTGGAGAGGGAAAATGGTTGCGGAGTTGTCGCATATGCGGATGATGTGCTCATTCTGGTCAGGGGAAACAGTCGTCTCCTACTTGAGCAGAGGGCAACGCGCTGTATGAGTGTCGTGACAGAGTGGGCCACTGAGGCAGGCGTGAGTGTATCGGAGAGCAAGACAGTATGTATGTTGGTGAAAGGTAGGTTAGCTGTGAATAGGCCTCCTAACGTGCGTCTTAACGGTAAGGCCGTAAGATACGCTAGGAAGGCAAAGTACTTGGGTGTGACTGTGGAGGAGGGACTTAGGTTTTCTAGTCACTTCTCAGATGTGCGAGGAAAATTAGTACGTCTGTGTGGTTGTATGGGAAGAGTGCTGAAGAGAGATTGGGGATTACAGAGAAAGGCTATGAATGTGATATATGGTGGCATGTTTCAAGCATGCGCCATGTATGGTGTGAGTGTTTGGTATGAGTCGCTAAAATATGATTACGTGAGGAGAGCCCTGAATGGATGTCAGAGAGTAGTGATGAGTGCATGCTTGAGAGTGTGTCGTACGGTGTCCTCCGAGGCTATGTGTGTTATTATGGGTGTCTCACCGTGGGATCTTGTTGCGAGAGGTCTTGGTGTGGAGCATAAGCTCAAGAAAAGTATGACGCTGAGTGAATTTGATAGAGTGCTAGTGGGTGGGTCAGTAAGGGATCCTGCGGTTGATGTGAATGTGTTGCGCACCTCACTGCAGACAGAGTGGCAGATAAGATGGGATGGTAGTACGACTGGCAGAGTCACCCATAGGTTCATTCCAAGGGTTGACTTTGTCAGCAAGAATGAGTGGTTTTCGCCTGGCCTGTATTTGGGTTTTCTACTTACGGGTCATGGCAGTTTGAATGAGTTCCTGTATAGAAGAGGTCTCAGTGAGAGTGACAGGTGCATATGTGGTGAAGTGGAAGACTGGAAGCATGTTCTGTTTGAGTGTGAGGTCTACCGGAACGAGCGTGGTGCGTTCTTGGAGGGAATAATTGGGGGGATGGACTTAGGAGTGTATGATGTTAGTTGGTTGATTGAAACGAGTGAAAGGTGTGAGTGGATGGAGAGCTACTCCAGGGCGGTCTTCTCTAAGAGAAGAATGAATAGACTTGTGGAGTTGTCCCCTCCCGCGGCGATCTTTGGCTCAAGGCCTGGGATGGCTCGCGCGGGGGGGGAGGCAGAGTAAGGTAGAAGCTCATCTCCTTAAGGAGAAATAGACTCGTAGAGCTGTCCCTCCCCCGGCGATCTTTCGGTTGGGGGTGGGGGGGGTGTTTTCTTCTGGGAGGGGTCAGATATGCAGGGCGGTAACATCTGGTTGAAAGGGGCACGTTCAGGATGCCTTGTGTGGTGGGTCGGAGCACTGCCTGGGTATTCCTGACGTGTACCAATTCCAGAAGTGCCGACGGGAATGGCTAACCCGCATTACCCTAGCTGGCTTCAGCAAGGCCTGGACTCCAAGGTCGAAAATTTGCAAGGGAATACGTTCCCGAAGCATGTCCCAGCAATGACGCTATGATTGCTACCACGGGAGGGCGGTGCCCGCAGGGGAATCCCTGCCCGCCCTATCGGGATAGGTTTCGTGGTGGCAGTGGTTGAAAGCCCGCACGCTGGGCTAGAAGGGTTCTGTCTCTTCGGCGTGTGAGTTGCGTACCCACAACTCGGGAACTAACCTGCAGAGTTAGTAGAGGTTGGATAGTGCCTCCTCCTGCCAGTGAGGGTGTAGGTCTTGGAAACCAAAGCCATACTGGAAGTAGCATCTTATGATGCTGCGCGCTGACTGGGCGTATCCCAATCCCTTGCCCATGGGGGCTGTGGCCATAGGTCTTAGGACGGGTAGGCCACATAAATCCCATTCCTTCCTTCCTTCCTTCCTTCTCTCCAGAAGTTGCCGCGTCTTTTGGGCCTGTGATTTCCCCAGTCGTTAGAGAAGTTGCTCTTTTAGCGTTTCGTACGGCTTTTCGGCTGGAGGGTCGATAATCAGGTCACGGATCTCTTTCGCGTACCTTCCGTCGAGTGATTTTGCAACCTGACGGAATTTGGCTGAGCTGGCTGTTAGACCGACATCTTCGAGTGCCCACTCGACTTGCTGGAACCATACTTCCGGGTCATCTGGGGTGAATACGGGGATTTTGAGGCGTGCTAGTACTTCTGGTGTGGGTGCTGCAGCGGATTGGTTCGGCATCTTGGCGATCGGGGTTATGTCCGCGGGCAAATCGTCCCTGTCACTCATAAAGTTGACGTTGATCACGTCGGGGTCACCAGTTTTGGGACAGTATGGCGATTTGGTCGATGCCGAGGTTTAATCAGGCCTCAATCTGCCTACCCCTGATTAACCCGGAATAACAACGAAAGTAAACATGCGCTGACTAGGCCTCAATCTGCCTACTCCTAGTTAGGTTAATAAATAAAACAGTGAAAAACATGGATAAGATATATACTGAC
Organism: Halyzia sedecimguttata; assembly: GCA_937662695.2. Lineage (NCBI taxonomy): Eukaryota > Metazoa > Arthropoda > Insecta > Coleoptera > Coccinellidae > Halyzia > Halyzia sedecimguttata. Next base: position 16,541,459 of record OW569414.2, on the reverse strand, counting down.
AATAAACAACACAACACAACACAAGATCAAAGCACTTCAATACATTATGACTGTTCTGCCTTTTTGGTTGCGCTTCCTCGCCCATATTTAAAGTGTGAACTCGCTTTCGAGTGATATCTATTCCGGGGAGCCATCTATCCGTTGCCGTTGGTAGTTTGGCCCCCTGGTGGTGTATCTCCGCTTCAAGGGCTTGCTTATGTATCTTGTGACGCTCTCTGTTGGGGGTAGCGTTAACATGGTTACAGCGCCAACAATAACCATAACGCAATAGTCACCCCACAGGGTGCGCCACCGTGACGGTGTAGAGGTAGTCCCCACAATTGCTCACAATTAAGTTTGGAGAATTAGAACATAAATTACCAAATACTTTTCTTTTCTAGAGGGCCATATTTTCGAATTGGTTACTACAATTTATTACATCAATTTGTGTGTGATGTATTATTCTGCAAATACAATGTGTTTCATAAAGGGGAAAGAATTTTTACGATTCGTGAAGAGTCTAAGTGAAATGAGAAAGGAACATCTACAAAATTACGAGAGTACAGTGGTAAATATGGAAAAATTAACGAAGGTAGTGTACTACAGCGTAATATTTGTGGGAGTCGCTATGGCATTAGAAAGTTATATGAGAGATAATTATTGCCACAATAGAGAACTCGTGAATGAGCCTCACTACGTGTGTGGATCCATGGTACCACTATGGTATCCTTTGAAAAAGAAATATCCCTTTGTTAAACCAATTTGTGCCTTGTACGTTTTTGGATTTTTCTTCGCCCAATTTCCTACTATGGCTTCTTCAGCTACTTTGTATTTGATTTCTGTCGTACTCATTGAAATGAAAATGGAATACTTAATCAGACGGCTTAAAAAAATGGACTTGGGAAAGAAAAATAAGGAAGAAGTCGAGAGAGAATTGAAAAACTGTATTAAATATTATATTGAAATCACCAGGTGAGTTTCTAGTATTCAGACTAAGAATTCACTGAACCATTTTATGTTGTACATCGTTTTGGACCTGTTCCTTTATTATTTTCGCTAATAATTTTATTAACATTTATGAAAAATATACTAACCCCCATAATTTAATCGTTGGTGCTGTTTCGTTACTTATTTAGAACAATGTTCCCTAATAAACATATTAGGCAACATTGTTCTAAATAAGTCTTCTGACAAATATCTAGTGTTTCGACTGGAGAAGAGTCTTCAGTTGTGCCTGTCTTATCTCCCTGCCAACTCTTCTTTGGTCTGTTGACGTGATAGGTGTTCCTGCTAGCTCATGATCGATGGATATGCCATTTATACTGAGCTCCTCCAAAGCTCTCTGACCAGCCCTAAATAGGAAAGCTCCTTGGGTCCTTATTTCATGGTTAGCATTTTCAGAAGCGGGTCTTCGCTTCTCAATATCCTTATTGCCATTTTCAACGTTTAGTGGTGGTTTTGGTATCCCAAACTTTGCATACCTCTGCCTCTCTGCGTTCGTGGAAGGTATATCCTTTGATTCGAGCAGTTAGGATGCAGCCTACGATTCATGTTCATGACTTTACGAGTGGTCCTGTCTAGGTGGAGAATTTCATTCACTGACCAGTAAACTATCCCGAATGAGTAGGTGATTATCGGAAATGGCAAGCTGTTCATAGCAAATACTTTATTTTTCCCAGACAGCTGTGATTTCCATATATCTCGGATTTCCTTTTTGCAGCTAGCTGTTGAGGCATCCTTGATTTGGGTTGTATCCAGTGGACCTCGTTGTTTCATCCCGAGTAAATTGTATGTTTCCCCATCTTCGAGGTGTCGAATCCTTATTCCCCCTTCTAGGTCGATGTCTTCTCCTGTTTGTTCAGTTTTTCCTCCGCTTAGATGAAAAACAGCACATTTGTCCAAACCAAATGACATTCCTATTGCTGAGGTGTATTCGGCAACGATATTCAGTGGTTGTTGTAGTACTGCCTTGGAAGAAGCGTACAGTTTCAAGTCGTTCATTTAGAGTAGATGTGAGATCAGATGTTCTGGTGGCCCGGCCTTGTACCCTATTCTGCTTGCCCTCAACTCTGCCGTAGAGCCTTCAGAACCTAACCATACTGCTAAGTTCCAAGTCCAACGGTTTCTGAGTTATACCGAAATGGAATATTATTTCGTCGATAACTCAAAAAATATAGACTCGATCGAATTGAAGGTAACTCATTCTAGAATATCGACATAAAGGTATGTGTAGAATTTTGTTAGAACCGTACCAGTAGAAAATATAAAAAAATTACGAAAAAAAAAAGTTGGTTCAAGTACTGACGTGAAGTCAGGAGCTATTGTGTGCATGTTCTTTTGCCAGGTCTCCTGTATTGGACACTCTTAATCGAATTTACCATGGTAAATTCGACTAAATAATAGAACATATTCGCAAAAGCTCCAGACTACACGTCAGTGCTTGAACCAATTTTTTTTTGTTTTCTCCTTCTGTGGTGCTGACTAGTAAATTTAAGTTATACTTGATATATTGCTTCTGAATACTGATTTTTGGGCACCTGCCTGTTTGTATTCCTATTACCATAAATAAATCAATAAATAAATTATGGAATAAATCATATTTTGGGAATAAATTCACATCGGTTCACGATGAAGCAGTCGAAAATGAGATCTATTTTGGAGAAACCCATCCATCATTTTCAAGCATTTCGTATTTGATGAAGATAATTTCTGATAATGATTGTATAATAGTACGATAATTCCAGTAAATATTCGGTATAATTTTTCATTGTTCGTTGAATTTTTTACGATGTATAATTCGGAATTGAAAATGATTGGAGTACTTATTAAATATTCATTTATTTGTTTGGGACAATATTTCAATATTTTCTCATTATATGCTCATATTGTCTATCTAAAATGTCTTACATCAAGAATGATATATATGTATTGAAAACATTACGTGAAAATTTGGAGGCCATATATTCATTCCCACACGATGGAAATTCTTTCGACTTAATGTTGTACGCAAAGTTTTGTACTATCAGATTATTTTTCGGAAGTCCTATATTCCTTGGAATGTTTTGTCATTTATATCAGTCCATATTGAGTAAGTAAAATTTCAATTAGGTTGTATGTTTGATATCTATTTTTTAAGGAAAATGTTGAACGTATTTGTCGTATTTTAACCGGGATAGATACGTTAACATTGGGGCTTCACAAGAGAACGAGATTTTTCTCCTCTCGTCCCGTTCTCGTCTCGGAAAACTGAGACGAGACGTTATGAAAAATATTTTAGGCGATACCGAGACCAAATACAGCGCAAACCGAGAATTTTGGTCTCGTTAAATTTTTGTATGATGTTTTTATTCAAAAAATTAGAGAATGAGTACATAGAGATCAATATATTTTACATAATATCAACTCTTGTGACTATCTGTGAAATATTTTATTGTAAATTAAAATATTTTGTTCACCTTTTTATTTCAACTTGTTAACTGTTCTTATAACTTCTTATAGTAACGTATCTCTTATCATAAATACCTATCCTAGAAGATTTTTATATTTTATGTTTGTGTATGTTTTTTTTCAAGATCGATTTTTGGCGCTCTTGTTCCTAGGAACAGAGTGCTTATCAAAATGCCAAAATGTTTGTAGTTTTCGAATTTTTTGATGAAAATGGTCTTGAACGATTTAATACGATTCACTGATCAAGAATCCGTGGTCAAAATCGATTCCCAACTTTGAGAAAAGAATAATTTCGGAGATATAATTTGTCTGTTTGAACATGAGAGCCAAAAAGCTCCTGTCCACAGGGCTTGAACCAATTTTTGACTCTCAGTTGAGGAGGCTATCCCAGATACTGTAACCATAAAAACTGATCCTATTATGAATTCAATACTCAACGGACAACTTTTATTGCCCCTAAACGCCAATGCTTTTAAAATTTCCTCTATATTTGAAAATCTGGAGAAATGTATTGTCTTTCATTGTGCTTCTTGTAGTAAAGGTGTGAACAATTATTGTATACATATGTGGAAGTACATATAATAAATCTGGTGAAGAAATGAAAAATGAAGCTATCCAATGTTTCGAAAAGTGTTATGAGGAATACGCCAAGAACACCCTCAATGATCTACCCTCCGGGAAGGTATTCACTCGGGCACTCGGGTTCAATCCCATTAAAAAATGTATAGACATCGATAGCCTCTTTAAAACATCAACAAAACCTTCGAAACATTGGAAAGCTGAGTTTGGAGAACATTCGCTGTTAGAAAGATCAAATAGGAATAAAAAAAATTGTATTTTAGAGTGGTTGAAAGTGCATGAAAAAATTCCCACACTTTCCAAGATGGCCGATGATTTATTAATGGCTACATCCGTACCTGTTGAAAGTTTTTTTTCCACAGCAGGTCATGGCTTAAACACGTACATCATTGAAAAATTCAAGCGCGGCGTGATTATGTTCGAATTCTTGGTCATCGGGTAATTTAAAAGATGAAATTAACAGCTTTTTAAATTAAAAAAATTATGTATCTATAAATATTTTTGTATAAGAGCTTAATAAATATAGCTTTACAAAATTATTCATTGTTACCATTTCGTTTATATATTATGATATTTATTATCGTTATTCAGAACTAAGCGAGACGAGATGAGACAACTGATAACGAGATGACACGGAGACTTAAACGAGACACAATTTTTTGGGATTTGGCGAGACCGAGACGAGATTTTTTATACTGTCGCCTACTCTCGTCTAGTGTGAATCCCTAGTGAACATAGGTTGACGGAGCCGAGTGCCCAGTTCAATCCCGCGGCCAGCGATTAGTTTCAGAGATCACAACGACAAGTTTTGTAGCCGTTACGACGTCGTTTAAATGGCTATAAAGTCATTTGAACGACGCCGTTGTAATGCTGGATTTATTCAGCTTTCCTCCGACCATAATATATATAACATACCTCTGACAGCCGACCAAATATAACATACCTCTGTCATTAACATTGGTTCAAGCACTGACGTAAAGTCAGGAGCTTTTGCGCGCATATTCTATAGTCCATTCATCTCTATTGGACACTCTTAAGCAGATTCATATTATACGTCCCGCTCTCCTCAGCTCAGCAAAATGATAATGCGATGTGTCCCATAAAACATGCGCGCAAAAAGTAGGATATGCAAAGCATGCAGGTTGTTTTCAAGCAATGGAATCCGATCTAGAATTTCAGCCCGCAAGTACATTATTAACACGAAACTAAAAATTTTCTTTGAATATGCATATTTACTTTTTTGTTAGGAATCATAATTGGAGCTGTTGTGATTGTTTCTCTTTTGCGATTTAATGGATTTATATAATTATTAGAGATAACTGTGGTACTCTGCATGTACTACTGATAATATTTTAAATAACAGTTTCTATACCACAAATTGAAATAATGATTATAATCACTCATTTTGTTTATATCTAGGTGTAATATTAACACTCATTTAGGTTGTTTTTAAATCTGCTTAAAAGCTGTCGTCCGATTTCGTCGTTCCATGAAAAGGATAGGAAGGGAAATTTTGCACGACTGCGTCGTTGCTTTTAACGACAGAATCGTCTCATGAATTTTTGCCTTTACTTTACACCTGTGTACTAAATTTCAATACGATAGGATCTGAAGTTGAGTAAATATTTGGAAAATAAAATTTCGATCGAGTATATCGCCTGAACTATTGGCGGATTCGGCCCAATCACGACCTATAACCGATCTATCACAATACAATACAACTTTATTAATCTTTTCAGACATAACAATGATGTATAGTACACGTCAACAAAATATGTAATTATATAAATTAGAAACAAGAAAATATAATGATTGAAACTATACGAAAAGTAAATACAAATGAAATCAGCATTCTAACTTAATGAGCTAGAGAGAAATTCATCTGTGCTATAAAAGAACTTTTGAATGAATACATTTTTTATTTCTCTTTTGAACTGTGAACTGTTCAAAATTTTGTATCGATTGGGTAGATGTTTATACAATGTGATACCCGTCAGTCTTGGTGAAGTATTTGGTCGATTTGTACACTGACAGTATTCTGATGTCCGGTATTATAGTCTTGGAAATCTAAGCACATCATAAAGATATCCAAGTTACATCGGACAATAAAAAATTTAACATATACAACGTGCCAAAAAAGTGACGTAACTCGTCAATAATTCTTGTACGAAGTGAGTGATGAGTACTACCTTCTGGGTAGACCTTCGGCTCGCTCTACCTACTGAGCTTGAAGTACTCTTCATTCAATTCAAATTAGCCACCGTGAGCACGCGCGCCAAAGAGTACTGACTTCGCGTCGGTGCTTTTTTTTTTTTCAAGTTCCTTTAACAAATATAGCTATCAATACAGTTTGGCTGTTAGCTTTACCGTAGATCGAAAAAAATTGTGGTTATGGGACCTCCGTTAGGAACGCAATTGCCTCTTCTCCAAATCCGAACGTATTTTAATATAGATCTACCGAATATAGTTATTTATAAATTTGCCTCAGGGCCACCACACAGACATTTCAACTCGGAAACAACGCTATGGGTTATGTTGGGAGTGCTGAGCGATATTGTGAGGTTTTAAAATAATACTTATAGCAATTCAGTACAAGGACTAGTCAGTTTGGGGGAACCAAACTACTAGTCCTTGCACTGAATTGCGATAATTGCTGAGCGATATTGTGAGGTTTTAAAATAATACTTATAGCAATTCAGTACAAGGACTAGTCAGTTTGGGGGAACCAAACTGACTAGTCCTTGCACTGAATTGCGATAAATTTTATTTTAAAACCTCACAATATCGCTCAGCATTCCCAACATAACCCATACAACCCAAAAACAGTCACTTCTCTTCTGCGCATGTGCAATCTACTCGCGGTTGAAAGTCCTCTCAAAATCACACACTTTAAAAAAACTCCGATTCTCCAACACTAGTGGTTCAGGAGATATCGCATCTTTAATCCACGCATTCGCAGACCCTCACCAGGGGATTCTATGAAGTAATAGCATCCGCCACCCCAAAACCCCAATCCTCTCTGACGAAAACTACAGCAGTTAAATGACTTCTCATCTGCGCATGCGCATAACGAAAAATGCCCAGAAAGGGCAGCATGAACTTCAGAAAATAGGTTTCGGAATTTCAAGCAAAATATTCCACAAAATAGAAGTAATTTTTTGAATATATATATATATAATTATATATATATTCTTTTGACTGAGAGTTTTATATGTGTTAGCAGAGGTTGGTGTAACGGGGTACCATACAATTCTGCGTATGATACAAGAGCTTAGGGAAAAACCTCAGCAAAAAACCCTGTCTCCCCGTGAGTGTTGTGATTTGTAACTTTTGTTCACAAAATTTGCTGAAATTTAGAAATATTGATAGGCATTTATTTCTTCAATATGGACTCCTTCGTCAAAAAACGGAGAGGTTTCTCCAAGGTACCCAAAAATCAACCTGAAAAATGAAAAGACAAGAGGAGAAGAACGAACAAACTAAAAATAATACATAACCTTTCAAATGTCTCCTCTCACAAATATACTCTTCTGTTGACGCATAGGATCTCTTGGAGAAGAATCGCCTCCGCTAGTTCTCAAAGATATTGATCTTTGGTCTTTTGCATCTAACTACTGCGTTTCTATTCAATCAGATCAGTATTTTTCGAGTTATCGTGGAAACAAAATTTTAAATTTTTGAAAATTTTTTTTGTCACTTTATGGCCATCTGGTCAGTCACAAAAAACTCCGATTCTCCAACAGAAGTGGTTCGGGAGATATCGCATATTGAATACACGCATGCGCAGACCCGCACCGGGGGATTCTATGGAGGAATAGCATCCTCCACCCCAAAACCCCAATCTTCTCAGTAGAAAACTCGAGCAGTTAAATTATTTCTCGTCTGCTTATCCGAATAACAAAAAATGCACAAAAGAGGCATTAACACACCCAGTCGTTCACCGTTCAGACAAATTTTGAAAACCAATTTAAAATTACACACATCGTTTACGCATTAATTCATTTGCCATGCTAGTAAGTGGTCCATATTTTAATCAGTTGCCCTCGTACATATCGACTTGATTCAGATAAACGCGCAAAAAATGCTTCGGAAAGAAATCTGATCTCCAGATGTTACAGATATTCCATGTAGAAATTCGAAATGAAATAATTTGTCGAGATTGGGAGTTAAAAAGTATAATTTTTTTTTTAGGCTCCTAGTGGTCTGTTCTCAGTGAAATTTCGCACACCCCAAGAGGTCATAATTCGTCACCGAAGTGCCAAAACTGAACTCATTCCGATATTTTGTTTCGGAATTTCAAGCAAAATCTTCCGCTAATAGTTAAAAAATTTTTAAATTTTTTATACTCATGCTATCCCCACGAAATTTTGCACAAGTGTTTCCATTGGTACTCCGCATCTAACTACTGAGTTTCAATTCAATCGGATGAGTATTTTCCGAGTTATACTGAAAACAAAATTTCAATTTGATTTTCAAATATTTAACTTTTTTTTCTAGTTTAGAGCCATCCGATCAATACAAAACTTTGCAGGCATATAAAAGTCATGATTCTACAATTTGATGCTGAATATCAGATAGATCGAGTGATCGGTTTCGGAAATATTCTTAAAAAACGTTTTAACTAAAAATGGCCGTAACTCCGAAACGGCTAGATGGATTTTGTCCATTAACGAACGTGTCCGAGATATTTACCACAGATTACCAGATAGTGCAATCGACAGTTGGCGGGAAGCACGTAGGTTTGACCTTCAGATTTACTACCCAAGAAGACGTAGTAAAATGACAGAGAGAAATGAACTACGTTCTCGCTCTTTAAACAAACTCTAACCTCAACTTCACAAATCACTAATAATCATATTCCTTTTATTTCTTCCACATACGCCACAAACTGCATCTTAAACGTCTTCATTACACTTTATAAAATTCATTAAATTAATCCCACTTGAGTTACAAATTTTCGTACATAAGCTGAGTATTTTAGCTAACCTTTCCGTTTGTTGTTATAAATTAATGAATGAACGTCGTTCTGCCTCTACCATAGTTGCGATTGGCCGAGAGGTCACGTGATCATATATCTGCGATTTTATTGGCACCCCCAAATAGTTAGGAGCTAGGAACTATTTGGGGGTGCCGAGAATTCCATGGTCAACAAGACGCGTCAGCAGAGTTCATTCATAAATACTGGGAGTGGCGTATCTGGTTAATCTGTGTATTTACACTGCAACCATGCCCTGCAAATCTCAACGCTCTTACTCATTCCGTTCGAGAGTTATCGTGCTAACGGCCGGACCGGCCGGCCGGACGGACGGACAGAATTGAATTTGACCTCGAATTTTTCATCAGGGAGTCGAACCCAATCGTTTGAGACCATTTTCGTAAAAAAATTCGAAAAATACAGACATTGTGACGAAATGATAGCACGCTGTTCCTTGCGGAACACGCGCGCAAAAATGAATAATTTGTAAAGCTAGATTTATTACGCTCTTATACAAAAATATTTGTACATGTACATAATTTTTTTCAATTTTAAACACTCTTAATTTCATCTTTTAAATTACTCGATGACCAAGAATTCAAACATAATCACGCTTGCATCACATCATCTTTCAATTATGCACGTGTTTTTGTCATGATTATACCTGCTGTGGAACAAAATCATTCAACAGGTACGGATGTAGCCATTAATAAATTATCGGCCATCTTAGAAAGAGTAGGAAATTTTTCATGCACTTTCCATCTCTCTAAAATACAATTTAGATACCTACCTATTTGCTCTTGCTAACAGCAAATGTTCTTCAAACTCAGCTTTCCAATGTTTTGAAGGTTTTGTTGATGTTTTAAAGAGGGTATGGATGTCGATAAATTTTTTGATAGAATTGGACAAATTGGTATCGTTTTCAATGAATACCTTCCCAGTGGGTAGATCTTTGAGGGTGTTCTTGTAGTATTCCTCTTAACACTTTTTGAAACATTGAATAGCTTCATTTTTCATTTCTTTACCAGATTCATTATATGTTATTCCACATCAGATGTATACAATAATTGTTCACATCTTCACTACAAGAAGCACAATAAAAAACCATACATTTCTCTGGATGTTCAAATAGAGACGAAATTTTAAAAGCATAGGGATTTAGGGACAATAAAAATTGTCCGTTAAGTATTAGGTGCATTTGTTAAATACATCTGAGCGCTCGGATCGCTCAATCGTGTTTGTTATTTACAAATCGAGTACACCGAGTGATCAAAATGGTGTATGGTTATTACCTCAGCGATTGCTCGGACGTCACTCGAAAAGCTCCGAGCAAATCGGTAGAGCGGATCGAGCTATTAAAATTAATTTTCTCGTTAATGGGCTCGGCACTCGCCATGTACCCAGATCAACGAAGTTATATGAATTATTTTCCATCCATACCGGACAATCACACCCAACATCCATGGCCTGAGCGGGATTCGAACCCGCGACCTCCGGCACCCTAGCTAGTTCTTCAACCGCTAGACCACCTGGGCCGGCTCGGATCGAGCTATCAATTTTTTTTCAATTTCAATGTCAATATAACCGTCAAACGTTCAACGGAATGAACACCCAAAAAAATTGGAGAATGATTTATGAATGCGAAATTTGCCAAGGAACAACAGAAAATATTTCTGTTATATGAAAATACAAATGGAAAAACGTAGGTTTTTTTTTTTAAACATGATTATATGTTAGCAAGGTACCACACGCAAATCATGAATTGCTCCTCCATTGCGACTTCAGGATGTCCTCTCGGCACGTTATCTTCATGAACCTCATGCAATTTTATTAATAAAAAGGCGACCGGAGTTATTCGAAAATGATGCCTAAATTGATTATCTGTAAATCTCATAGCGGTATCTTCGGCAAAATACCATATTTTTTCTTCATGTTTGATTTCCTCATCATCTGAATCCTATATGTAATAGATTAAATAATAATTCATTATTCATATTTTTGAAATTTTGATATGACGGAAGCAGTATATTTAGGTTAGAATTTCAAACTCAGAATAAACAATTGCGTTTGGATATTCCTAGACGCTCGAAAACTCGAAAATCACATGATCATAAAATCCGCTCGATCTTATCGGCTCAGTGATCTAATTACCATATGCACCTATTGAATTCATAATGGGATCAGTTTTTATAGTAGTGAATTCTATTTTTTCTTGAAAAATAATCTCAATTATCGCAAGCTCTTTGAAAAATCGTGTATTTCTAGAACGATCGAGGTATAATATAGACAAAATATGTTGGTAATTATAGTGGAAACTCTTCATATTCAATTGTTTTCTGTGGGTGTTGAAATAGGTTGAGTCATATATAAGAAAAGTTGACTGTAATGTATCTGTAGTAAATAAGATGATTTTCCAGGTAGAAATTTTCGAGCCAAAGAAACCCTTCCAATAGTATACACGTTTATTACTCAGTAGTTTATAGACACGTATACTCAACCGAGAGTCAAACATCGATCTTGAATATAACACTTACAAAGCTAAACTATAAGAATCTGCAAGGATAGATATTTATGATAAGAGATACGTTACTATAAGAAATTATAAGAATAGTTAACAAGTTGAAATGAAAATGTGAAAAAATTATTTTAATTTAAAATAAAATATTTCACAGATAGTCACAAGAGTTGATATTTTGTGAAATATATCTCTATGTAGACCTTTTCTTATTTTTTTAATAAAAACTTAATAACAAAAAATTAACGAGACCAATGACGAGACTGTCGGGATGCGCTGTATGTAGTCTCGGCATCGCCTATAATATGTGTTAAAGTTAAAACGTCTGGTCTCGTCTCGTCTCGCTTTTCCGAGACAAGAACGAGACGAGTCGAGAAAAATCTCGCTTTCGTGTGAAGCCCTAATTGAGTTTAATTTTAGCATAAAGGGGCGTGCAAAATGAAAATTGAAATTGTTAACAAACTATGCTGAAGTATTAAATATTGAAGGGCATCTTTTTCTTTATTATCGCTTCTTCCTTCAACAAGCAGAGAAGTTTCTCCAAGGTACCCGAAACCCAATCTGGAAAAGGAAAAGACAAACGGAGAAAACGAACAAATTAACAAGCCCTGTGGACAGGAGCTTTCTGGCGCTCTAGTTCAAACAGACAAATTATATCTCCGAAAGTATTGGTTTCTCAGAGTTGAGAATTAAATCAATGTATTCTTATGATAGAACTGCATCATACAGGAAATTCAATTCAAATAATAGTTTATTTATCAAGATTAAATGAGCAATCTGAGAATGAGAACTGCACCATGGAAGAAACCAAATTAAAATAGCTGAAATGAATTTGACTCTCTCTTATAAAACAGGATGAAATGTACGAGTATGAACACAGATCATATAATAAAGCTTAGATAGAATAATTATAGCATTCTGTGAAAACATAGAAGTACGATTCATTATTGAAATTTAGAACTTCATTTTAGCAGGAATTGAATTCAAACATCATAGAAGAATTTAAATTCAACAAGAGTGCCAAAAATTATCAATCCAAAACCAATTGACGAATTCTACCCAACAACGAACTCATCCGAGATATTCAGTCCTCAATTCCAGTTTTGTTTTTAGTGGAGATATTCTGAACTCAATATTATTAACTTACCATTACCATTCCCATCATCATATGGATTGACCATCGGCATGAAAATATCAACCAACAAAAACTATGATATTATATTATAATTCTCATATTTATACGATTGCTGGAATGAATGACAATGTTATTAACTTACCATTACCATTCCCATCATCATATGGATTGACCATCGGCATGAAAATATCAACCAACAAAAAGTATGATAATATCATAATTCTCATATTCATACCATTACTGGAATGAATGACAATGAGACAACGTCAAAGTTGACGTTATAACAATTCATAGAATAGCCACAGAATAATTCTATCATTGAAATTTTGAAAAATCATATCTCCGAAAGTATTAGTTTGTTAGAGTTAAAAATGATATGAATGGAATCTTATGGTAAAACTCCTTATTGAAAAAAAATTTAATTAGGAATTTGTTCTGTAAAAAAAAAATTTTTTTTTGTTACTTCTAAACCATCTGTCCGATTTTGCCCAATAACGAACTTAGCCGAGATATTTATCCCCCAAACCTACTCTGAAAATTTCAACTGTCTAGCTCATTCCGTTCGAGAGTTATCGTGCCTACGGCCGGACGGCCGGACAGAATGAATTTCGACCACGGATTCTTGATCAGTGAGTCGAACCAAATCGTTTAAGACCATTTTCATCGAAAAATTCGAAAATTACAGACATTTGGGCAAATTGATAAGCACTCAGTTCCGAGGAACTAGAGCGCCAAAAATGGAATAGTCTATAATTTATTAAATAGATAGAGTTGAGTTTCTTTGGGTTATCGTGGAAAATATTGGACGAACGTCGCTGCAAGAACTCTGGGAACGGTGTACAAAACATCATCCACAACTAGCTCGATAGGCTGGCATAAGCAGCTTGTGCTATGTTTCCTCCGTGTCGAAGCGATAATTCCTAATTGGAGGTCCTAGATCTGAAGGCACAAATTGGTTGCTCACTATTGTAACCTGATTGCTCAGTCGGCAAGTACCAGCAGCATGATTTTTGTGCCTATGTTCTGGAGAATATCGTTATCATTTTGCCAAATGTCTGTTATTTTCGAATTTTTTGCCGAAAATGGTCTCAAACGATTTGGTTGGACTCCCTGATGAAGAATTCGAGCTCAAATTTGATTCAGTCCGGCCAGCCGGATGGCCCTTTCCACGATAACTTGAGAACGGAAACAGATAGCGACTTTAAATTGTCAGGGTAGTTGGCGCATCCCAATACGATGGACAAGTTCGTTAATGGTAATAATCGGCCCAACGGTTTCCGAATAATAATTTTGTTTTCAACCATTACAAATCCGATCGAATTGAAACTTGGTGAATAGTTGAAGAATATAAACCTAAGCATGTTTGTGAAATTTTGTGATTCGTATCACTAGAAAATTTTTAAAAATTATTAAAAAATATTATTTATGTCACGATAACCGGAGAACGGAAAGAGATACCGACTTGCAATTTTTAGGGTAGGTTGGGCATCCGAATGCGACATTTTAGTTTGTTAATTGGCAGATTCAGCCAAACGGTTGTGGATTTATACCCATCTGAAATTTGGAAGTTTGGTTGTATTGGATCTGCGCATGCGTGGACTCAAGAAGCGATATCTCCTGAACCACTAGTGTTGGAGAATCGGAGTTTTTTGTGAGGTGTATAATTTTGGGAGGACTTGCAGCCACGAGTATATTGCGCATGCGCAGACGAGAAGTGAATGGTTTTGGGTTGTTTGGGTTATGTTCGGAGTAATGAGCCGATATTGTGAGGTTTTAAAAGAATATTCATGTCAATTCAGTGCACGGACAAGTCAGTTTGGGGGAAATAGCGTTGTTTCCGAGTTGAAATGTTTGTATGGCAGCCCTGAGGCAAATTTATAATTAACTATATTCGTTAGATCTATATTAAAATACGTTCGGATTTGGAGAAGAGGCAATTGCGTTCCTAACGGAGGTCCCTCAACCGCAATTTTTTTCGATCTACAGTAAAGCTAACAGCCAAACTATATTGATAGCTATATTTGTTAAAGGAACTTGAAAAAAAAAAGCACTGACGTGAAGTCAGTACTCTTTGGCGCGCGTGTTCACGGTGGCTAATTTGAATTGAATGATGAGTACTTCAAGCTCAGTGGATAGAGCGAGTCGAAGATCTACCCAAAGGATAGTGGACACCATTCATTGTCGGTTCAAAAATTAACAGTGCTGTATCTAAGCTGCCATAAGGATAGAGTAACAAAGTAACACAACTGATTCTCCTTAGTCGCACAAGCTCCTAGAAGATTTGGGAGGGTCAGTATAATCCTAATCATGTTTATAGCACGCGTGCAGAAGCAGATTGACTTAACAATGAAAGAAAAAGTGTAAAAAGTCAATCTGCTTTGGCGCGCGTGCTATAAACATGATTAGGATTATACTGACCTTCCCAAATCTTCTAGGAGCTTGTGCGACTAAGGAGAGTCACTTGTGTTCTTTTCCAACTTTGTTACTCTATCCTGATGGCAGCTTAGATACAGCACTGTTAATTTTTGAACCGACAGTGAATGGTGTCCACTATCCTTTGGGTAGATCTTCGGCTCGCTCTATCCACTGAGCTTGATGTACTCATCATTCAATTCAAATTAGCCACCGTGAACACGCGCGCCAAAGAGTACTGACTTCACGTCAGTGCTTTTTTTTTAAATAAAATATTGAAAGGATTTCTAAGAACAAGAGTGAATATCTTTGAAAACTATCAGAGGCGATTCTTCTTCAAGAGATCCATGCGGCTACAGTATATTTGTGAGAGGGGACTTTTGAAAGGTTATGTATTAAGTAATCATTAAAGGATACTGTGGGAGGTATACTCATTATTCAACTGTTTTTTTCTGGGTTTTCTCTCCCAAACTCTGAAAAATATCTATAAAATAAAAATTAATTATTTTGTGATTTGCTTCTGCGTAAGAAACACAGTGTGACAATTATTGAATTTCACCAAATAACTATCAACAAAATAATTCTCTCGATTTTCATTGAGCTTCTGAAGAAGGAGTCTGATATAGACTCCGAAACGTTACGATATAGTTGTTTCTTCGTTGATGTTGTTTCGTTGTTGTTTGTTAGGCAACATTGTTCAATTGATTGCTTCTGACAAATATCCTGTGTTTCTTACGCAGAAGCAAATCACAAAATAATTAATTTTTATTTTATAGATATTTTTCAGAGTTTGGGAGAGAAAACCCAGAAAAAAACAGTTGAATAAAGGTTATGTATTATTTTTAATTTGTTCTTTTTTCTCCTCTTGTCTTTTATTTTTGCGCGTAGGTATGTTCTGGGGAACATCGCGTTATCATTTTGCCCAAATGTCTGTAATTTTCGATTTTTTCGCCGAAAATGGTCTCTAACGATTGGGTTCGACTCCCTGATGAACAAATCGAGGTGAAATTTGATTCTGTCTTAGGCCAGTTGGCCGTTGCCACGATAACTTGAGAACGGAAAGAGATAGCGACTTGAAATTTTTAGGTTAGCTTGTGAATATGAATGCGACATTTGAGTTTGTTTATAGGCATAATCGGCATAACAGTTTTGGAGTTATACCCATCTGAAATTTGGTTGTTGTTTCCTCAATAACTCGAAAAATAAAAACCGATCCAATTCAAATATGGTTATAAGTTATGGAATGTCAACACGAAAATTCTTGCGAAATTTCGTGAGGATCGTGGCACTAGAAATTTTTTAAAAAATCATTGAAACAAATTCCATATACCACAAACTATTCTTTCGACATCACTGAAATTTTGCGAGAGCCTTCAGAACCTAACTCTACTACCGAGTTCCACGTTTGAACACGATCCAGTCTATATTGTTTGAGATCCGAGCAGCCTTGTGTGAGTTCAGTAGCTGGATGGGTGACCGTTGTCTCAATAACTTTCGAACGAAAGGAGATAGGGACTTGCAATTTTCAGGGTAGGTTGCGCATCCGAATGGGAGGGTTAAGTTCAGTTTTTGAGCATAATCGGTGCTTTACCCACCTGGAATATTGTTTCCTCAATAACTCAAAAAAATAGACTCGATCGAATTGAAGCTTGGTAACTAGTTGAAGAATATCGACATAAAGACGTGTGAAAAATTTTGTGAAAACCGTACCCCTAGAAAATTTTCAAAAAATGACGAAAAAAAAATTGGTTCAAACACTGACGTGACGTCAGGAGCTTTTGCTCGTATATTCTATTGTCCATGACTCTCAATCGAATTTACTTTGGTAAATTCGATCAGGAGTGTCCAATACAGGAGAATGAACAATAGAACATACGCGCAAATGCTCCTGATTTCACGTCTGTGCTTGATCCAATTTTTCCCTGCTCCTTTCACGGAATTACCCTTTGAAGTTTTTCATTTGAATATACTTCTCCACATTATTTCGATTTCTTTATAATGATTAAAATTGAATTTTATTTATTGCTGTTAATGGGCTCAAATTGGCTTTAACATATATTTATTTATGCCGGAGAGAAAAGAGGACTGCCGAAAGTTTTTCCCTTGGAATTCGGACAAAATAATATGAGCGGAGCGTAACCTTTCACAAATTATATAAGAAGAAAAAGAAATAAAGAATATATTATAAATTTCACGCTGCTTCCAACGAAATGCACTCACCTCGTGATCCAGATTAATGTTCCTATAAGGGCCCTTATCTCTGGAAGATGTCGGAAACTGCTAGACGAAAAGTGCCAAATACACTAGAAACCTCACTAAAGTCCTTTTGCATTAAAATCCCGTACTAAGGATTATTAAAGGCGAAAATTGTCAACTGAAATATATCTCAAATTGTTAGAGCGAAGCGATCGATTAGCGTTCATACATGGATACTGTTTTTTGTGGATCGTTTAATGTTCACTGTCACGCACATGCGCACAGATACTTCCACTATCAGCGCAAGTCGTTGGAAAGCATTTAAACAAAACAATGAAGAAAACTCAATACAAATAACTGTGAAAGGTTATTAGCTAGTTGCCTTATCAAAATCTAATATTCCCCAATTCCGTGACGGAACAATTGCTCACAATTAGGTTTGGAGAATTAGAACATATATTACCAAAGACTTTTTTTCTAGAGGGCCATATTTTCGAATTGGTTACTACAATTTATTACATCAATTTTTGTGTGATGTATTATTCTGCAAATACAATTTGTTTTATAAAGGGGAAAGAATTATTACGATTCCTGAAGACTCTAAGTGAAATGAGAAAGGAACATCTACAAAATTACGAGAGTACAGTGGTAACAATGGAAAAATTAACGAAGGTAGTGTACTACAGCGTAATATTTGTGGGATTCGCTGTCGCATTAGAAAGTTATATGAGAGATAATTATTGCCACAATAGAGAACTCGTGAATGAGCCTCACTACGTGTGTGGATCCATGGTACCACTATGGTATCCTTCGAAAAAGAAATATCCCTTTGTTAAACCAATTTGTGCCTTGTATGTTTTTGGATTTTTCTTCGCCCAAATTCCTGCTATGGCTTCTTCAGCTACTTTGTATTTGATTTCTGTCGTACTCATTGAAATGAAAATGGAATACTTAATCAGACGGCTTAAAAAAATGGACTTGGGAAAGAAAAATAAGGAAGAAGTCGAGAGAGAATTGAAAAACTGTATTAAATATTATATTGAAATCACCAGGTGAGTTTCAAGTATTTCAGACTAAGAATTCACTGAACCATTCTATGTTGTACATCGTTTTGGATTTCCCGTTCCTTTATTATTTTCTCTAATAATTTTATTAACATTTATGAAAAATATACCAACCCCCATAATTTAATCGTTGGTGCTGTTTCGTTACTGTTCATTAGGCAACATTGTTCTAAATAAGTCCTCTGACAAATATCTAGTGTTTCGACTGGAGAAGAGAATAATTATTTTCAAATTCGACAGGCATTTCAAATTTATTCACGAACATGATTTTTGCGCGCATCTTCTGGGGAACAGAGTCCTATCGTTTTGCCCAAATGTCTTACGACATTTTTTGCCGAAAATAGTCTCAACGATTAGATTCGACTCACTGAGTACGGAAAGAAATAGCGATTTGAAATTTTCAGAGTAGGTGGCGTGTCCAAATGCGAAGGACAAGCTCGTTAACCTTAATCGACATAATCAACCAATACAGAATCAATCAAATTAGTTCAGTCAATCTGGCATTTCGACGGTACAGAAAATAACCAGTGGCTGAATCTTTGTTAATAGTTGGAGAATGATGTTAGAAAAGGGTTTATTGGGTCGGCCACGTTGGACCGAGATGCGTGTTTTGAAAAACTCAAAAAAATTTTGAAATGCATTTATCTCGTAATCTATGCATTTCACAGAAAAATTTATTCAAGAAAAAATGTAGAGGACATCGATATCTACAATTAATCTCATTGGTGCTATGCCGTACAACAAAAAATGCACGCAGTAGGTGGCGCTAAAGTTCCAAAATAAGAGTTTTTCCACTTTTTTGCTATTAAATTTTCTTTTTTCAACTATATTGTAAATGTAAAAGTTGTTCCTTTTAATATTACGAACAACTTTTATTTAAACATTTTTTACATACAACTTACCGTTTTGAAGCTACAGCTTGCTGAAGTTTGAAAATTCCATTACAACGATTTCACAAAGTATGAGGACAGCTGTGGTGCATATAACTGACGTATCTTTATTGTTTTGATCAAGATGTGATAATTTATATTGTTTGTAACATTGTTTGTAATATTTCCAATTAGCGATTGTAAATTATTATGAATAATTATAGCTTCTGATCAAATTTTTTTATACATTATTTTATTGAACGGAAATAGTTTTCAAATCTTTATTTTTGTTATGAAAAATGATTTCTTATAAAATAATTTATGAAAAATGTTAACAATTAAAATGATTTTATTGACTTTTCGAGAAATTTGGATTAGGTTGACGAAAACAAATTCAATAACATCATTATATAACATCAATTTTATTGGTACATACAATAGCGTTTTTCTTTCAATGTACATTTTTTTCATTTTATAACGATGATAAAGTACAAATATGGATTTTACACTTGATTAACCCTTTCACCCTTACATTTTTGTATAAGTTAAATTGATGTGAAAATTTGTGTATATATGTTTTTGGAGTCACTGAATTTGTTATATTTTTAAAATTCCAAGTGGCAACTTGGCCCTTTTGTTAGAACTATCCCGCCGGAGAAAGTTACAATAGGACCGAGAAAAATACCGTTAGCAGCACTGCGATGTTAACGCAGCGCTGTATTACACTATAACTTTCGAACGGTAAGTTGTATGTAAAAAATGTTTAAATAAAAGTTGTTCGTAATATTAAAAGGAACAACATTTACATTTACAATATAGCTGAAAAAAAAAAATTTAATAGCAAAAAAGTGGAAAAACTCTTATTTTGTACGGCATAGCACCAATGAGATTAATTGTAGATATCGATGTCCTCTACATTTTTTCTTGAATACATTTTTCTGTGAAATGCATAGATCACGAGATAAATGCATTACAAAATTTTTTTGAGTTTTTCAAAACACGCATCACCTTCAAACGTGGCCGACCCAATAAACCCTTTTCTAACATCATTCTCCAACTATTAACAAAGATTCAGCCACTGGTTATTTTCTGTATCGGAACGATTTAATTTTTGCCAGATTGACTGAACTAAATTGAAACATGGTAACTTGTTGTAGACTACCGACAAAAAGATGTATGTGGAATTTTGTGAGGTTCGTATGAACAGAAAAAAATTTTCAAATAATATTAATTATCTCACGATAACTTGGGAACGGGAAGATATAGTGACTTGCAATCTTTATCGTAGGTTGCGCAACCGAATACGACATTAGAGTTTATAGACATAATCGGCCAAACGGTTTTGGAATTACACCTATCAGAAATTTTGTTGTTAGTTCAACAAAAACTCAAAAAATGCGAAACCGATCGAATTTAAACATGGTAATTTTTGCGAAATTTCGTGCGGACAGTATGACTAGAAAATTGAAAAAAAAATTATTGAAAAAAATACCATGTATCAGAAACTATTCGTCCGACATCGGTGTTTGCTTGAGCCTTCAAAACCTAACTTTACAGCCAAGTTCCAACTTTGAACGCGATCTGATCTATATTGTTGGAGATACGAGCAACCTATCTGATGGCCCTGAACCTTTATGACGTGGATCTGACGAGTTGTTGGAATCGCATAGTTCCAGTAGATGCGAGCTCTGTCATTTTCAACAACTGCTTCAATCTCCAGAGTCACATATGGTAGCACTGGTTGGTTGTCTATACCATGAACCTCTCTCAGATGGAAGTAGAGAATTCAAAGTCTGCATTGTGCCTTTCCACACATCCTGTTGGAGCATGGACTCTGCAAGCAGACAGAATGTGCATAAGAATTTCCTGCTGGCTGTGGCATGCTCTGCACGTTGTTGGGGTGATGTTTTCTTCATACCATCTTGTATTTATCCCCACATCTTGACAAGCTATAATGAATCTCTCCGGTTCCGACTTGAGCCCAGGTACTTCAAAAAGACAAAGGATAATACTTCCGACAAGCCCCGATCTTTCAAACTCCTGAAAAATATGGAGTGCAGGTGTTTACTCACGTGATCTTCGAGTAGTGTCTGCAGTTGTGCCTGTCTTATCTCCCTGCCAACTCTTCTTTGGTCTGTTGGCGTGATAGGTGTTCCTGCTAGCTCATGATCGATGGATATCCCATTTATACTGAGCTTCTCGAAAGCTCTCTGACCAGCCCTAAATAGGAAAGCTCCTTGGTTCCTTATTTCTTGGTTAGCATTATCAGAAGCGGGTCTTCGCTTCTCAATATCCTTATTGCCATTTCCAACGTTTGTTGGTGGTTTTGGTATCCCAAACTTTGCAAACCTCTGCCTCCCTGCGTTCGTGGGAGGTATATCCTTTGATTCGAGCAGTAAGGATGCAGCCTACGATTCATGTTCATGACATTACGGGTGGTTCTATCTAGGTGGAGAATTTCATTCACTGTCCAGTAAACTATCCCGAATGAGTAGGTGATTATCGGAAATGTCAAGCTGTTCGTATCAAATACTTTATTTTTCCCAGACAGCTGTGATTTCCATATATCTCGGATTTCCTGTTTGCAGCTAGCTGTTGAGGCATCCTTGATTTGGGTTGTCTCCAGTGGACCTCGTAGTTTCATCTCAAGTAAATTGTATGTTTCCTCATCTTCGAGGTGTCGAATCATTATTCCCCCTTCTAGGTCGATGTCTTCTCCTGTTTGTTCAGTTTTTCCTCCGCTTAGATGAAAAACAGCACATTTGTCCAAACCAAATGACATTCCTATTGCTGAGGTGTATTCGGCAACGATATTCAGTGGTTGTTGTAGTACTGCCTTGGAAGAAGCGTACAGTTTTAAGTCGTCCATGTAGAGTAGATGTGAGATCGGATGTTCTCTTCTGCCTGGTGGCCCGGCCTTGTACCCTATTCTGCTTGCCCTCAACTCAGTTGTTAATTTTGGAAGTGTTATGCAGAACATTAATGGGCTTAGCGAGTCTCCTGTATCTCACCCATCCAGTATCAGCGGTCCGACCCTCGGATCGGACGGCGAACTTAGTTTTCCATAACGCCATGATGTTTCTCATCGCATGGACGATGTTAGGGTGGACTTTGAGCATCTTTAGCAGCCGTATAATCAAGCTGTGCGTCGATGTGTCAAATGCTTTAGCGTAATCTAACCATGATGATGTATTCAGCAACGATATTCAGTAGTTGTTGTAGTACTGCCTTGGAAGTAGCGTACAGTTTTAAGTCGTCTATGAAGAGTAGATGTGTGATCAGATGGCCCGGTCTTGTACCCTATTCTGCTTGCCCTCAACTCAGATCTTAATGGTACAAGTGTTATGCAGAACAATAACGAGCTTAGCGTTGAAATACGCCTCGCCTGTATCTCACCCATCCAGTTTAAGTGGCCCGACCTTCGGATCGAAAGGCGAACTTAGTTTTCCATAACGCCATGATGTTTTCCATCGTATGGACGATGTTAGGGTGGACTTGGAGCATCTCTAGCAGCCGTACTATCAAGCTGTGCACCGATGTGTCAAATGCTTTCGCGTAATCCAGCCATGATGTATGTAGGTCGCGCTTGTAGTGTTTCGAATCGTGACAAATGCTCTTGTCTATAGGGAGGTTATCCTTGCACCCCTGTACTCCTTTCCTCACTCCTCTTTGTTCGTGGATTTGATTCCACACTGGTCCCATGGACTCCAGAATCCGATGTTGAAGAACACTTGTGAGAATTTTAGACAACGTGTTCAGACAAGTGATTGGTTGGTAGTTGTTTGGCTGTCCTAGATCACCTGATTTCGGTATTAGTACAGTTCTGCCCTCTACCAACCATGAAGGAATTGGCTCACGGTCAATTACTATCTCACTGAATAATTTAGCTAGGTATTGGTGGGTAGCTGGAAAATTCTCCCACCAGTAGTTCTGAACGCCATTCAGTCAAGGTGCGGTGAAATCATGCTTGTTCTTCAAGGCATGTGTAATCTCTTCGGTTGTTATTTCAGTCTGTTGCAGATTTTGGTCTTATAACGTCTGGAATCCGTGAAGTGCTGGAGTGTCCCTAGTTTCCGCTGGACGCTCGTACAAATTTTTCCAGAAATGTTCGACTCTTCCGGTGATGGTGACTGTACTTGCTTATGTCGAAATAACTTTGACGGTTCTGCAGTGAAGGTGTTGTTATCTTCTATCCACTTTTGCCTCTTGATCATCTCCTTCCTTGCCACTGCAAGTGATCTTATCTTATCGACAGCTTTCTGCTTCAATAGGTTGATGGTGGGCAAACTCATCGTACGATGCAACGGATGAGTTCGCCCATCATAACCTCTATTTTCTTGCTCGTCTTCAGTTGTCGTTTCATAGCATCTATGATACATCGGTGCCAAGATTCTTGCTGCCTTACGGTTCTTATCTTCTTGTCCAGCTTATTCAATCTTGATTTATATTTGTCCTCCATTGTTGTTGTTCTTCCTAGTGGGCACAGGAGTGAAGCAGCAGCTCTCACTGCAGCCACGACATCTTTAGCTCTTTGGGTTGTTGCAGACTTTCATCACATAATATCTGGAATCTGGAAGTATCCCTGGTTTCCGCTGGTCGCTCGTACAAATTTTTCCAGAAATCTTCGACTTCATTCGGTGGTGGTGTGTTTTTTGCCTCTACTTGTTTGGGTCGAAATAACTTTGAAGGTTCGGTGGTTAAGGTGTTGTTGTCTTCTATCCACTTCTGCCTCTTGATCAGCTTCTTCCTTGTCGTCGCAAGTGATCTTATTTTATCGACAGATTTCTGCTTCAATAGATTTATGATGGGCAGACTCATCGTACGATGCGAAGCACGCAGCTCACCCATCATGTTCTCTATTTTCTTGCTCGGCTTCAGTTGTCCTTTCATAACACCTATGATACATTGATACCAAGATGCTTGCTGCCAAACGGTTCTTATCTTCTTTTCTAGCTTGATCAATCTTGACTTATGTTTGTCCTCCTTTGTTGTTGTTCTTCCTAGTGGCTACCCAAGTGAAACAGCTTCTCTCACTGCAGCTACGACATATTCTAGCGAACAGTCCTCATTAAGGTGATCGTCGATTATAATATTCATCACGGCTAGATCTTCAGCCGGGAGTCTCGATTCCAGCCTTGTGGTCCTCAAGTTAGGATTCTCTACTGCAGCCTTCTCTTCTATTGGCAAATAGCTCTGGAACATCTCTCATCTGCTCCATGTCCGGTGCTGCGACTTTTTCACATCGCAATCCAGGCATAAGAGATTGGATATTTGTGGCATCTCTCACTAGCCTCTCATCCCGTTCTTCTCTCCTTTGATTCGTCAAATGTTGCTGTTGGTTTGGAGCATCTCTCGCCTGCTCTTCAGCTTGTTCTTCTATGCCCTCTGACTCTTGAGGCTGCTGCAGAATTCCCCTCTTCTTGGGATGGCTTATTATTATTCTTTTAATACTGGTCCTCCTAGGTCTTCCCCAAGCAATCATAAGAACTCGAAGAGCTTGAACGAGTAAGGAGAATCAGTTGTGTTCTGTGTAGACTGTTACTGTTTCCTTACGCCACCTTAGACACAGCACTGGTAATTTTTGACCCAACAGTGAATGTTGGCGATTACCGTTACTAGAAAGTTTCTTACCTAATCTCGGAATTGAACTTGGGGTTTCCGCCCCCAAGTCAAATGCTCTGCCACCGCCAACCGCACTGAACATTAACTTTTTCATGCAAATCTATGGATTTATGTCCCAGCTCATAGAAAATTCAACTAGATAGTTTAATTTCAACCCTATACCATATCTGAAAGTAAAACATAATGAACGAGAAAAATCCTCTGAGATTAAGCATAATACTTATGTCCTGAATGACTCTCAAATAAAACTTTTTTTGTTTACGTTCGTCTTTACGGGAGAATAACCTAGCGCCAACAATATTCACCGCTCAACCGCTAGAAGAATTCGTGGATGAACCATTTTTTGCACACATGCTGTAGGGAAAGCATGATATCATTTAGTTCAACTGGGCATAATTGGCAAAACGGGTTTTGAGTTATACCCATCTGAATTTTTTTTGTTATTTTCTCAATAATTCCAAAAATACAAATCCGATCAGATTGAAACTTGTTAATAAGAATGTTGACGCGCAAATTTTTCGAAATTTCTTGAAGATCGTATCATTAGGAAAAAAAATTAATAATTTTCTTCAAAAATCTTATATCAGATCAGATTACCCCTAAATTCCGCACAAACCTTCAACTCTCATTTTATTTTCTCAATAATTCCAAAAATAGAGATCCAATCGAATTGAAATCTAGTACAAGGTTGAAAAATACGGCTTGAAGGCAGTATTTCGTGAAGGTGTGTGAGGCGTGAATAGAAACAAGAACATGTGAGCAAAAGCTCCTGACTTCATGTCAGTGCACCAGCCCAGGATCTTTTTTTGAGAATTTCGACGTGGCTTCAATGCTTTATCACCACAAAAAGGTTGCAGGCTCCACTTGAAACCTTGGGAAGAATTGAAGGAATTCGCTTAGATACAGAAAAAATAGAGCACTCTCAGCTGACATCACAGCATGCCGGCCAAAGTCAGTTGGGAACAAACGAACCCATCTCCTATAGTATTTGGTGTATCGTTAGGCGGAGGTTACACGGTCAATCTAGCATCAGTTCAGTCCGACATCAATCATGAATTGATATCTTGATGGACTGATGGTCCGTATTGATGGCCAGATTCATGTCAGATTGGTGCCAGATTAATACCAGTTTGGCCGTGTAACCTCCGTCTTAGAGTTAACTATAGCTGAAAAATAGCATTTTAAGACCCTGTTTTTGGAACAATTGTCATTATTGGTTCATTGCGAATAGTATGAGGTAGGTTGAAATTGTTTGGTAGTATTCATCCTGTTACCATGGCATTAACTGATTACGATGCTTCACTGGACGAAATTCTGAAGAATATCGTGTTGGATTATTTGCTTTTCAGTGTGAGCCATGGACATATCTAAAAGTGCGATTACTTCGCAGGGTGTCCCACTACCGCGAAAAAGTAGAATATCTCCTTACTGATGATAGTTACGACAAAAATTGGTTAACAAGAGTTGTTACTCTTCCACTGGTGAATCAGGCTAAAATAGTTTCAAATATACAGGGTGTCTCTGTGAAGCACGACAACCAAGTCAGGTTTTTCTTATGGAAACGTATGAATATTATGCAGTACTTTGGAACAAATTGAGATTATCTATTTAACGAAGGCTAAATATTTTCAAGATTATGCAGCATTGCCAAGATACTACGAAAAATGTAAAATTTCGCAAAAAATTTCGACTTCATTCTCAAAGTGTTTCGAACTTTCACATTTACCCAGAATTTTCTCAACAGATAAGATGACAAAGGATGTTTCCACACTGATGATATTCAAAAATTCGATTTCATTCAATGGATCGCTCTTGCCAGGGTCTGAAAGTTGAATAATTTCAGAGAACCAAAATTTCATTTTTTCAAACGGCTTGCCCTATATTTACTTCGACGTTTCAATAGAGCTCTTTTACCCCTAAAATATTCACTCTAACTCATACATTTTGAGTTATCTAATTTTAATTGTTACAAGAAATTTTCGAAGCATTTCAAGCCTATTCACTAGGTGGCCGTGCTTTTGATATTTCAATTATAATTAAGAACTCAAGAAGATACTTCAGAAAACTTATTGAATCAATTCGAAAGAACTTAAAATGTTGCGTATGGGAAATGGACCAAGATAAAAACAGCACTTTCTAAAGAGAATGAAATGACGGTATTGTTGGAGGTCGTCGAAAATCCACATAGCCCTGTTAGGAAAATTTCTAGACAATGCGTTTCGTGAAATACTTCTGTGAATAAAATAATCAGAAAAAATTAATAAGATCCTCATTACACTCGAAAAATTAACATTATGAACATAAAAATTTAAACGAGAACACAATTTTTCATCACTTGAGTAAATGTTCAAATTGGACTCCATTCATAGGGCTTTACACGAGAGCGAGATTTTTCTCTTCTCATCTCGGAAAACCAAGACGAGACGAGAATATTATAGGTGATTCCGAGACCACATACAGCACAACCCGAGAGTCTCGATTTTGGTCTCGTAAATATTTTCTTATGAAGTTTTCATTAGAAATCTTTGGAAAGGTCTACGCAGAGAACAATGTATTTTACAAAATGTCAACACTTGTGACTACCTGAGAAATATTTCTGTTCTTAGTGTAGGAATTCTCATAATAATAATAATAATATAATTTATTCGATGAAGTAACTTCTACAGACATAAACAATGCACGGAGACGTAAGCCTGTACGTGATTGATAACTCAACAATATACATTGAACTGTAGCCACTAGCACTACATGAGATTTAACTTAAGTATTCAACACTGGGTATGATATTTGACAAGAAAAAAAGAAACAAAAATCCTTACTTGTATCATTTCCCACAACAACATATTTGGAGCGTAAATATCTCGGACGAGCTCGTTAATGGGAGAAATCCATCAAGCGGTTTCGGAGTTATGGCCGATTTTAGTAAAAATATTTTTTATTAATATTTCCGAAACCGATCACTCGATCTATCTAAAATTTAGCAGCAAATTGTAGAATCATGACCTTTATACGCATGTGAAGTTTTGTATTGACCAGATTACCGCAAAAAAAATTTCAAAATTTAAAAAAAGCTAGGTAGTTGAAATTTTTAGAGTAGGTTGGGGAGATGAATATCTCGGTTACGTTCGTTATTGGGCAAAATTGGCCAGATTTAATTCGATTTCTTTCATGGTGCAGTTCTCATTCTCAGATTGCTCATTTAATCTTGATAAATAAACTATTATTTGAATTGAATTTCCTTTATGATGCAGTTCTATCATAAGAATACATTGATATAATTCCCAAATCTGAGAAACCAATACTTTCGGAGATATAATTTGTCTGTTTGAACTAGAGCGCCAGAAAGCTCCTGTCCACAGGGCTTGAACCCATTTTTTTCAAAGACGCTTCATTCATGATCCATTGGAAAATGTCTGGGATTTCACAAAAACTGAATATTTAAAATTATTCAAGTGGTGCTTTAATTTTTTGGCAGTGTATATAAGATAATCTCTGTATATAGAGAACAAAGTCGGGTTGATTGTTTAATCCATTTATGCTGAACTCAAGAAGCATATGATCAGATCAGGGCTAGCAGAAACTGATGAATGCAGATTCTGTTGGGAGGAGCCTGATAACGGAATGCCTCGCCATCTCAAACCAACGCAAGGAATGCTTTGGGCAAGAAATCTGCGCAGGAGCGAAAACGTAGCCTCCTTAAAGCCATCCGAGATCATCATCATCATCATCAACCAGCCTGAGACGTCCACTGCTGGACATAGGCCTCCCTCATGGCGTTCCACCTTTTTCTATATTGTCCTGTCTGAATCCAGTTGGTTGTTATTCTTTTTATGTCGTTGGTCCATCTGTTAGGCGGTCTTCCTCGGTTTCTCCTATCGTTGCGTGGCCTCCTCTCCAGTAATTTCCTCGTCCATCGGTCATCACTCATCCGGGCTATGTGGCCTGCCCAGTTCCATTTTATTGTAGCTATTCGCTTGATAACGTCCGTCACTCCTGTTCTTCGCCGTAATTCCTCGTTCCTAATGTGATCTCTCAGGCACACTCCAAGCATCGACCTTTCCATTTTTCGCTGTACAACCCTTAGTTTTTTCGCGGATGTGGATGTTAAGGTTAATGTTTCCGCTCCGTAGGTAAGGACAGGCAGAATACACTGGTCGAACACTTTTCGTTTTAAGCAGATAGGAATGTCACCTCTGAAGATATACCTGAGTTTTCCATAGGCAGCCCATCCAAGGTTGATCCTCCTGTGCAGCTCGCAGGTCTGATTGTCCCTTGAAATGCGCATCTCGTGACCTAAATATACATATTTATCGACCTCTTCAATTTGGGTGTTTTCGATCTTGACACGTTCACTCATAACCAAATTAGTCATGATCTTGGTTTTAGAGAAATTGATTTTCAAACCAATCTCTGCGCATGCGTGGTTAAGTTCGTGGAGCATTTGTTTTATTTCTCCGAGATTATCAGCTACAAGGACTATGTCGTCAGCGAATCTGAGGTGATTAAGATTTTGTCCATCTACGGTGATACCTCTTGCGTCCCAGTCGAGCTTTTTAAATGCATGTTCTAATACGGTTATGAAGAGTTTTGGGGATATAGGGTCTCCCTGTCTGACCCCTCTTCCTACTTCGATAGGTTGGCTGCTTTCGTGTAATTTAATCGACATAGTTGCGTTATTGTATATGTTATAGATCAGTTTTGAGTACCTATAATCTATCCGACACTCACCCAATGCTTTTACCAGAGCCTTTAACTCGACCGTATCAAAAGCCTTATGAAAGTCTACGAACAAGAGCGCTAATGGTCTATTGTACTCGACTGTCTTTTCGATGAGAGTCTTGATACTTTGTAAATGATCATTAGTTCCAAAAGCAGATCGAAAACCAGCTTGTTCTTTTGGTTGGTAGAATTCAATCTTCCTCTCAAGTCTTGATGTGATCACCCTTGTGAACAATTTATATAGGTGGCTTAGAAGAGTTATGGGGCGGTAATTTTCAAGGTCTGTCTTATCTCCTTTTTTGTGGAGTAGTATGGTGGATGCCTCTTGCCACTTTTGTGGAATAGTGCTATTCTGCAAACAAAGATTGAATAGTGTTCGTATTTTCTGTAGCAGAAGGGGGCCTCCAACCTTTATTGCTTCCACGGTCACCTCATCTTCTCCAGGTGCTTTATTATTTTTCATCTTTGACAAGGCTCCACGGATCTCCTCGATGGTGATATCTGGTATCTCCTCAGAGCCTTGATTGATGATGCCTTGCCCACGTGTTAAAATGTTGGGATTTTACTTCTCTTTCTGGCGGCTTGCGTATAATTCACGGTAAAACTCCTCCACAAGACCGATCATTTCTTCTCGATTCGATGTGATCTTACCTTGCTTGCTTTTTAATTGAATTATTTCAGATTTGCCGGTAGACACTTGTTTTCGTAGTACTTTGGTGCTTTTGTTTCTCTCTATTGTTTCTTGGATCTTTTTGCTGCGGTAGTTTCTAGTATCTCGTCTGATTGTTTTTGATATTTCTTTATTTATTGCTCTTAATTCTTCGTTGGTGCTGTCTCTGTTACCTCTCATTTTGTCACGCTCTAACATTAGGGTTTTTGCCTCTTTACTAATTTTTTCTTCCTTTTCAGTTTTAGGAAAAAATCTATCTTGGCTTTCCTTCAATGCATCCGAGACAGCAGAGTTTAAGCTGTTGATGTCTGTGTCTGAATAATTGCTATTTTGTAATAAGTTTTCAATATGTGCTTGGAACGCCTGAGAATCTGTCGGTGTTGTTCGTAAAATTCTGGCTTCTTTCTTTACCAGTCTGTATCTTTCTTTACGGAGTTCTATTTGTAACTTACATCTCAGCATCCTATGGTCACTTCCGGTCCTACAAGTGTTAAGTACCGTTACGTCCTTGACTAGTTGCTTTTTATCTGTAATAATGAAGTCTATCTCATTGCGGGTTCTGCCATCTGGGCTTTCCCAGGTCCATCTCCTGTGTGGTTTTTTATAGAAGAAACTGTTCATTAGGTATAAGTTATTTTGTAACAGAAAGCCTATCAACGATTCCCCGCGATCGTTTCTGCCTTCAGATCCAAATTTGCCCAGGCACATTCTTTTTAGAACCAGTTTTAGCGTTAAAATCTCCGCAGATTGTGGTGAATTGTGTTCTTGTATCTTTTAGAGCTGACATTATATCTTCATAAAGAATATCTACCTCTTCATCAGTATGGGACGACGTCGGAGCATAAACCTGAATGATTTTCATTCTGTACTTCCTGTTTAGTTTCAGCACTAGAAAGGCTACTCTGGAGGAGATTTTCTTAACTGCTTGAATTTGATGTTCCAATCGTTTATTGATAATGAATCCAATTCCTCCTTTCGACTTATCTTCTTCTCTGGCGTAGTAAAAAGAGTGCCCTGATTGTAATTTTATTAGGCCCTCGCCTCGTCTTCTGACCTCGCTCAGTCCAATAACATCCCACTTGATCTTCTGTATTTCCAATTCCAGCTCGGTCAAGTTTTCTTCTGATAGAAGTGTTCTTGTATTGTATGTTATAATATTTAATCTTTTGGTGGTCGTTTTAGTGGTAGGTTTTATAAGCGATTTCTTGCCTCCCCCAGAATCCTCGAGGCAGACCCTTGTAGGGGTGTGGGAGTTGCCATTGAATGATCTACCAACCTGGGGTACACTTCCGTCTGTTCTAAAAATCGCCATCGTAGGGGTTTATGGTCATTTTTCTTCCACGCTGACCAAGCGGGTTGGAAGAAGGGTATAGGATGGGAAGGATAAATGGGTTTAAAGATAGGTTAATGATGAGTAGGACATGGTTCCCTCCTGGGTTTAGGAGGTAGGAGTAAGAACCAAGGCTCGTGAGGGCAGGGTCGCATCCCTGAAGTAGGTCTGTCTTTCGTCGGGACCACAATAGAGTACCTACCCACTACCAGTATCCGAGATACTGGAGTTCAATAGAACTCTGGAACTGGAAGGCGAACTGTAGATGGTAATAACATCGACAGCTCTGACGGGGGGGCACAATAGACCTTAAGATCGCAGAGAAACGTTATCCCCGACAACAATATACAATATATATACAACTCAAGAACTGCTAGACTGATTGATATGTTCTTTGATTTTTGGACTTGTCTCCGGTCGAAACACTATTAAAATGTCGGAAAACTTCACGAAAATAAAATGTATAAGAGAAAATTTATTTTCTCAAACATTTTGAATGGAACACAACATTTATTTATTACGATGGAACGAAGTACGACGTGTCCGCTAATTAAAAATAAATAATTAATACCTATCTATTGTTAGATTAATTCCGTACCGTACAAGTAATTCTTCAAAAGGACGATTTTGTTAAATTTGTGATAAATTGACAGAATTTTTTGTAGCCTAGTCAAGCAGATGAATGAATCCGTAGGTTATATATACGCCCCCACACAGAATGCATATAACAATATCATGATGGGTATATTGGGATATCTTTCTATAAAGGTAAGGAAAACATGTGTTGAAATTATCATTGACTAGATTATAATATTTATTTTCCTAGTTGGGGAGTTTACCGAATGCATTTCAGATGATTATATGGCTATTTATACAATGGATGGAATGTTATTCTGGACAGAAGCTGGAAAATTCAGTGAGTATAAAAACTCATTGCTATATTTTATAGTGAAGATTTAGCTTTCAAACTGGAAAATCTGTTTTTTTTTGTGATTGTTTCGAAAAGTTGAGTTCAATGCTAATATCAGCCGTATCAGCCCTATTTCTTTTTCTTCACTGAAACCTGGCTTAAACTAACGATATGTGATAATACTTTTTCTATACCTGAGTACACTCTATAACGTGATCATAGTGACATAACGATATGGCATGGAGGAATTTGTATATATGTGAAAAGTTCCATTATTGAAACTTTTAGATTTGATGTATCCCATTATAACTGGGCAGGAATCCATAACCTATTTTTTGAAAACTCAAATTCCAATTTTTCTTCATTTTTTGGCTGCATTTAACATCTACGGCCTTGGTTGGCAGATCTTGACCTTGTTCTGTTCTTATACGATTCATTATCCAATAACGATAATATATTCATCGCAGGTGACTTCAACTGCCCTGATATTATTTTACCTCTGAAACCTCTCCCTTCATTGAACTAGCCGTCCTTTTCGTATGCAGAACTATTCAGGAGTACTACATTCCGGCAGGTTATAGAACAGTCCACAAGGTTCAGATCTGGTCTGGAGCCTTCTCTGCTCGATTTGTTCTTGGTCTCGGACTCCAACTTAATTTCCGACGTACATTACCAACCACCTTTCGGCAAGTGTTCTAAGGTCATGCGAAATATTGATTACAAGAAAGTTACCGAAATGCTGTTGGCTGAAGACTGGCCGGGTATCTGCCGGGAGGATGAGAACGTGGGGGAGATGTGGAGTGAGTTCTTGAATGTGGTCAACTGGGTTGTATCGGCTTGTATGACGTGTTGAAGATGGCTCGACGGAGAAAATTATTATGGCAGAGGTATATCCGTACCAGAGCCGATGAAGATTACCGGGTTCATTGCTTATACTCAAACCAGTTGTCTGCGTGTATACACCAAGCACAAGTCGAATATGAGAGAAAATTGGAACATTCCAAGGATAGTAAAAGGTTTTTTAAGTATTTACGTTTATGTGTGGCAGGCTCGGAATTCCATTGGTCCGGAACAAGTCTGGTGAGTTGTCCAGTGGTTCGTCGGAGGTCACATATGAATTAACTGAGGCATTTTCATCCTCATTCTCCAGATGGTCCACCTCCTGAAGTTCAGATTCCTCGTTATGCTGGTGAAATATCTGACATCGTAATATATGACGAGCTGGTGAAAAAGTATCTTCCGCAGGTAAGGTCAGGTTCCACTCCTGGTCTCACCGGTTTTCACCGCATTAGCGATTTTTTTGCTTTCTACCACCATGTGATCCCTAAGGAGCAGCATGGTCTCACGCCCAGTCGCTCAA
Organism: Halyzia sedecimguttata; assembly: GCA_937662695.2. NCBI lineage: Eukaryota > Metazoa > Arthropoda > Insecta > Coleoptera > Coccinellidae > Halyzia > Halyzia sedecimguttata. The sequence goes on along the minus strand of OW569414.2, from coordinate 16,507,677 downwards.
CTTTGACGAGCTTGATGCACTGCGTAGACGCTTGGACAAGAGCGTGGGACATGGGTGTTCTGGTGGATGTGTTATGTCTGGATTTCTCTTAGACTTTTGACGGAGTTCCAAACCCACGCATGCTGCATAAACTTAAGCATTTTGTTATTGAAGGCCGAATACTGGCTTGGATAGAGGCATTGTTATCCAAACGCTCTTAGCGTAAGAAAGGACAAATAATGGGACAAATCATAATCCACAACAGATTACCCTGTTACATCTGACGTGCCCTGGGGCTTTGTCCTTCTCCCAATATTGTGTTTGCTTTACACCTCTGACTTCCCCTGCCTCATACGCTCTTGGTGCTCACTATTTGCAGACGATACAAAGATTTTCTACTTCCCCCTGAGTGAGTTATATACTCTACAATACGACCTGGACACAATAACTCCGTGGTGCGAGGATTGGCTCTTGAACCTGAATGTGGATAAATGTTGCGTTATGCATATGGGGAAGAAAAATCCATGTAAATCGTATTACATCGATGGAAGTGCCCTGGATAGTGTAACGAGCCATTGCAGCCATGAACTGACGGTGACTGGGGATCTGCGGTGATCTGAGCATGTCTGGCTACCATCCGGACGAATTATACCACGTACGTGAGACCGATTCTCGAATAAGTGGGATCAGTGTGGTGGACGTCTATCAAAGGTGATGAGGTTCTACTCGAGTCTGTTCAACGGTGGTATACTCGGCTAGCGTACCGAGGAAATCGTCCCTCCTATGAGCATCGACTTCGTATTTTTGACCTTCCCTCTTTCACAGATCGACGCGAAAGAAGTGATTTAATTGTTAGCTATCAGTCCCTTCAAGGTCATTTTGGAGAGGATGTATGTCACATATTCGGAAGAAGTCACAACAACTTAAGAAGCCACAACTACAAACTTCGTAAGGAAAACTTTCAGACCACTCAACGGCCGGTTTCATGTCTAACAGGGCATTCAAGTCTTGGAACCGTTTGCCTGTTGGTGTGGTTGAGCCGAGATCTGTGGATGGTATCATGAACTCTTTTGACGTATGGGTATGGAGGAGCTTGTGATCTTGTGAATGTATCAAATATTAATGCATTAATGCTTATTATTTTTCAGCATGTGAACAAAGCCTACACAGAACACAACTCAGTATAATAATATACAATACACACAATAAAAATAAAACGGAACAGGTGAGAGATGTTCCAGAGCTAGTCGTCAATAGAAGCGAAGCATTTGAGGCTGCAGTGGGGAATCCTAACTTAAGGACCACAAGGCTGAAATCGAGACTCCTGGCTGAAGATCTAGCCGCGATGAATATTATAATCGACGATCCCCTAAAGGAGGACTGTTCGCTAGAAGATGTCGTAGCTGCAGTGAAAGCTGCTACACCACTTCTTTGCCCACCAGGAAGAACAACATCAAACGAGGACAAACATAGGTCAAGATTGAATGAGCTAGACAATAAGATAAGAACCGCAAGGCAGCAAGCATCTTGGTACCAATGTATCATAGAAGTTTTGAAAGGACAACTGAAGCCAAGCAAGAAAAAAGAGGTCATGATGGGTGAACTGCTTGCGTTGCATCTCACGAAGAGTCTGCCCACCATAAATTTCCTTTTGTTGGCGAGGATAGTCATCATCCCGCCTTGGATATTCTGATACGGGTTTCAGGGGAAAGGAACAAATCTAAAAAATCCAGATCAGTGTAGAAGTTTTTTAATGCGGATTATTGTGCCATAAGTGATGAACTTTTACGCATTAATTGGGAGGTGTGTTTGGGGGATGATGATGTGAATGTTAACGTGGATACTTTTTATAATATAGTCAATTGTATAATTGAAAGGCATGTACCAACTAGATCTATTGAGGGTGCTAGATTTCCATCATGGTTTTCTCGCGAGACGAAATCACTTGTAGATCTAAAGGCCAAGATTCATAACAGATTTAATAGGTTCCGGAGGGTTGACGATTATAACCAATTTTCATTTTTACGTAAGCGTTGTAAAGGGTTAATTCGCAAAGACCACGCGGATTATATTGCACGCGTCGAAAATAATATTGTGAGGAATCCCCGGAATTTCTGGTCATATGTTTCGGAGAATCGAAGTGGCGATTATCTACCTAAATCGATGACTCATGATGGCATCGAGTATGGTGAGGCTCAGGATGTTGCGAATGCATTCGGTGAGTTTTTCGAAGATGTTTTTGAAGACTCATTTAAGCCTGTTATCGACAAATCTAATGCGAGTGATATCTCAACACATGTTTGTATAGATTATATTAGTTCGGAGGAAATTCTCGAAAAGGTCAATAACCTGAAAGTATGTAAGGGTCCGGGTCCGGATTTGATACCACCGGTATTCATTAAGTCATCGTCTGCTGGCCTCGTTTTGCCTCTTCATATAATTTTCAATCAATCCTTGCGTTATGGTGTCTTCCCTGACCGCTGGAAGCTCGCGAAGATTACCCCGATTCACAAAGGTGGAAGAAACAACGACGTATCAAATTACCGACCAGTTTCTATTCTGAGCCATTTCGGTAAATTGTTTGAGTCAATTATAACCGACTTTATATTTAGGTCGTTGAAATCCACGATATGTGTTAGACAGCATGGTTTCTTCAAGGGTAGATCTGTCCTAACGAATTTGTCACCCTACATAAATTTCGTATCTCAACATCTAGATGAGGGTACTCAGGTGGATGCCGTTTACACGGATTTTTCGAAGGCTTTCGACAAGGTTCATCACGCGACTCTTCTGAAGGTACTGTCCGAGTACGGTGTGGGGGGTAATCTGCTGGCGTGGATTGGGTCTTATTTATCTGATCGGCGTCAGTATGTGATTGTGGGCGATGCCCGTTCTCCTCTTCATGTCATTACGTCTGGGGTACCTCAGGGTTCACACTTGGGTCCGATCCTCTTCTTGTTGTACATAAACGATATCTTTAAGTGTTTTAAGCATGTATTTTTCGAACTTTATGCGGACGACCTTAAGGTGTACCTGGCGGTGAGGAGTGTGGAGGATGCGCGGAAGTTTCAGGATGATCTTGATAGACTTTCTAATTTTTGTGAAAACCGGTACCTATCTCTGAATGTCAGCAAGTGTAAACATATTAGATTTACCAAGAATTTCAATATTCTGAGGAATCCACTCTCGCTGAACGGTTTTATTATCGAGGAAGTAAGTACCATTAAGGACCTCGGAATTTGACTCGATTCGAAGCTATCATTTCAACATCACATAGATGATGTTGTTTCCAGAGGCTTTAAAATGCTCGGATTTATTTTGAGGATTTCACGGCCGTTCAGCAACTCTGAGACCTTGAAGACTCTGTTTTTTTCGTTGGTGCGCAGTACTCTGGAGTACGCCACACCGGTTTGGACTCCTTTTTATCATAAATATATTGATCGGATAGAGAGAGTGCAAAGAAAGTTCACCAAGACCTTGCATTATAGATTTGGTGGTCGTCAAATTGAGTGCCCTTACGGCGCTAGACTCAGATTGTATAAAATGATCAGCTTAGAGAATAGGAGGATAATTTTTGATCAAACTCTGTTATACCGAATTGTAAATGGCCACTTCGATTTTCCACTGATCAGTGAGATTTTATTTAATGTCTGCGTTTTTTCTGGTCGTCGTAGAAACCTGTTTTTCCCGTACATCTTTGTTTTATCAATCGGTTTTTTTGAGGTTGATGCGATTTTATAACTGGCACCTTCAAAACATTCGAAACATTGATATATTCAGTTCATCATTGTCCGTTTTTAGGAGGAAATTGTATGAATATTTATGTAGGAATTATTGAATGTAACTCTGATTTTTTCGTTTTTGTCGAGATTTTGTAAACATGTAATTGCTAGGATTAAGTTCACATGGGTTTGTTAGGATTAATTTCACATCATTTTTTTTTAATGTACGTATTATTTAGTGAATCCCTGTAATTGGGTTCTCCTGTTGGGATTCCCGTTTGATAAAATAAATAAATAAATAAATAAATAAATTCATTGAAGCGGAAAGCTGTCAAAAAAATAAGATCACTTGCAGCGGTAAGGAAGAAACTGATCAAGAGGCAAAGGTGGATAGAAGATAATAACACCCTCACCACAGAACCTTCAAAGTTATTTCGACCCAAACAATTAGAGACAAAAAAACCCACCATCGCCGGATGCAGTCGAACATTTCTGGAAAAATTTGTATGAGCGACCAGCTAAAACCAGGGATACTCCAGCACTTCACAGATTCCAGATATTATGTGATCAAAATCTGCAACAGACCGAAGAGCTAACTGAAATAACAACCGTAGGGAATTGTGACAATTCTCGAATTTCAGAATCAACTATCAACAAAATAATTCTGAAGAATTTCGTTAAGTGTCTGACGAAGGAGTCTGATATAGACTCCGAAACGTTACGATATAGTTGTTTCCTCGTTGATGTTGTTTCCTTGTTGTTTGTTAGGCAATATTATTCGATTAATTGCTTCTGACATATATCTTATGTTTCTTACGCAGAAGCAAATCGCCAAATAATTAATTCTTTATTTTATAGATATTTTTTATTCGAAGAAATATTTGTATGGATACCAGGCCCTGACCTAGGATAACTAAAATGGTGAAATGACGTCAGCACTAATAGAGCGTATTTCTTCATGGTAGGTAGCGGGCAGAACTGTACTGATACCGAAATCAGGTGATCTAGGACAGCCAAACAACAACCGCCTAATCTCGTGTCTCAACACGCTTTAGTCGCTTTATCAGTTTCTCACAAGTGTTCTTCAACATCGGATTCTGGAGTCCGTTGGACCAGTGTGGAATCAAATCCGCGAACAAAGAGGAGTGAGGATAGGAATACAAGGGTGCAAGGGCAACCTCCTTCTAGGCAAGAGCATTTGTCAAGATGCGAGACCAAGCAAGTTCGACCTACATACATCATGGTTGCATTACATGAAAGCATTTGACACATCAGCGCACAGCTTCATAATACGGCTGCTGGAGATGCTCAAAGTCCACCCTAACATCTTCCATGCGATAGAAAACATCATGGCGTCATCGAAAACTAAGTTCGCCGTTCGATCCGAAGGTCAGACCACTTATATCGGATGTGTGAGATACAGGCGAGACTTATTTCAAGGAGACTTGCTAAGCCCGTTATTGTTCTGCATAACACTTCTACCATTAACAACTGAGTTGAGAGCAAGCAGAATAGGCTAAAAGGCCGGGCCACCAGACAGAAAATAACATCTGATCTCACATCTCCTCTACATGAATGACTTAAAACTATACGCTTCTTCCAAGACAGCACTACAACAACTACTGAATAATGAATATCGTTGCCGAATACACCTCAGCAATAGAAATGTCATTCGGTTTGGACAAATTCAAAAAAGCATACGATAAATTGCTTCTGAAATTAAAAATCGACGGGTGCGAGGATTTTCCTTAATAATTCTTGGTACGAGAATTATTTACGAGTTACCTCACTTTTTTGGCACGCTGTATATCATTTTATTCAATGATTTTTTTTAATTTTCTAGTACGATCCTCACGAAATTTCGAAGAAATTTGGTCGTCACTATTCTACAACGAATTGCCATGTTTGAATTAGATCGGTCCCGTATTTTTTGAGTTATTGAGGAAATAAGAACAACATTTCAGATAGCTATAACTCCAAAACCGTTTGGCCAATTATGCCTATCAACAAACTCAAATGTTGCATTTTAATGAGCAACCTATCCTGTAAATCGCAAGTCGCTATCTCATTCCGTTCTCAAGTTACCGAGAGATGAATAATATTTTGTAATAATTAGTTTGGAATTTTCTAGCGATACGATCCTCAAAAAAATTCACATACATCTTTATATCCAGTCGGACTGCCGGGCAGAATTAAATTTCATCACAAATTCTTCATCAGGGAGTCGAACATAATCGTTTGAGACCATTTTCGGCAAAAAGTCGAACGTTACATACATTTTGGCGAAATTATAGACCGCTGTTCCCCAGAATTTGCGCGCAAAAATTATGATATCATGAAATATTTTAGTTTTGGGACAATTCTAGATAGATATCTTAGGTTCTTATTTCCGGAAATTAACATTATAGGAATCACATACTTGCAAAACGGATATGGCAGGTAATGAAACCTTCTTTCTAGATATTGCCTTGAGATAACGATACCTATATATTGGAAGCTAATTAATAATAATAATAATAATAAATTGTCTTTATTGTATCACTGTAATACAGATGAGTGGAAGGGGCGAAGTCTAGCCTATAGCTACTCCACTTAACCCCTTCATAAAACAAAATAATAAAAAATAACGAAATAATAAAAAAATAACAAAATAATAAAAAAAAAATACAAAATAATAAAAACCTAACAAAACTGATATCCTTAAAAACTCGAACACAAATAATTATGAACGGATATTACATTAAATCAAAAGTTGAGACATTTAATGGAGATTTGCAATTCGAACAGTTGTTTCCTAAAAAGCTTTTTGAATGTTCCAATAGACCGTGGAGATGATTGAGGAATAGAATTGAAAATTTTTACTGCATTGTATGTGAAGCATCTTCTGAACCCAGCCAAGCGGTGTCTCGGCAGATCGATCCTTCTGCCATATCTTAATTCACGACCACGTAAATTTTCACGGGCCACAAGTTTGTTTTTCAAATAAGGAGGTGATGAGTCCGAGACGATACGATAGACCGAAGCACCGAGCAGGAATTTGAACCAACTATCAAATCTGAGCCAACCAAGATCATTTATTCGTATAGAGGTTCTATCATACTTTCGCAGGCCAAAAACAAACCTGCAACACATATTTTGTATTTTCTGTAATCTATGACAGGTTAGGGAGTACAAACAAGGGTAAAACAGAATCAACCCATAACCAAGAACAGAGAACACCAGACTCTCACAAAGTTTCTTTCTCAAGGCTGTACTGAGAACATGCCTATTTCTATAAAGTTGTCTCATCACCAGATAAGACTTCTTGACAAGAAGAGATACGTGCTCCTCGAAACGAAGTCTACAGTCAAAAATAATTCCCAAACTCTTCACACACTTTTTCACACTCAATGGACTGCCCCTCACCGTCACTCGAACTGGAGAAGCCTCCATCCCCACTCTGCCGCTGAATGACATTATACAGCATTTGTCCACGTTCAAAGTCAGATTATGAGCTCTTGAATAATTATAGATGGATTGCAGATCTGAGCTTAGATACTGGCTTGCGATATCCACATTGCGAGGTTCATACGATAATGTCAACTGAGTGTCATCAGCAAAAGAACGGATATTAGAATGATCGAGACATCGTCTCACGTCTGAGACATATATGAGATACAATAGGGGTCCCAAGACCGAACCTTGGGGAACTCCCGATGTGACAGCAGAAAATTTCGACATACGACCACCAGCACCCACACACTGCCACCGATCCTTTAGGTAATTATGAAAGAAGCTTACCGAGACAGAATCGAATCCAAAATACTCCAACTTCGCACATAAAAGAGCATGATCCAGGGTATCAAATGCTTTTGAATAATCCAGCATAACAAGAGTTGTGTCCATTCCAATATCCTGAGATCTAATAATATCATCCACGAGATCCATTCTTCATTTCATGAAGAAAATTATTGTATTATATTGCTTCCATTAAGTTTAAATGCATTCATTTTTCACAGAGTTTACTGCTTAGAGAAGAGTTATTCAACTTATCATGGTTTGATATTGACCCATCCTTAAGAAGTACTTTCAGAATGTTTCAGGCTCATGTGAGTCTAACATTCCACCTTAAAATTCAACCCATAATGAATATGAACATGGTGCATTTCTTTTCAGTGAGTAAAATTCATATTCATTCACTAACTTCCATTGAATAACTGACTTATTCTAGATTCTCAAAGGAGCATATTCATTCCTGATGTATTTATTGAAAATTTAAAAACAAGTAGAATACAAACATGGGCGAAAACGGAGTGTTTACGCACCTTTTTCAAAGGACGAGAGCATCCTGGAATTTCCTGTAATAATAGAAACTGAAAAGATGATAACGAAACTTCGGAGAACCACTACATTCATAATAATTTTCGAAAAATACTAAATATTCATATATAATAATAATAATAATATATAAAATAATAATATAATAATTATAGCAGTACAGAAGTGGCGTCTGGGGATTTAACGTCTTCGTTACTATAATATTGTATACTAAAACAAGACACTCGGTGAAATATTTATCGATTTTAACCATCAACAAATATTCCGTGTGGCCGGCGTCTAGTCCAGCCACGCGTAATATTTGTTGATGGTTAAAATCGATAAATATTTCACCGAGTGTCTTGTTTTAGTTATTTGGCAATTAGCCACAGTACACCTCATTTTAATGTTCACTGGTTTTTGGTTTGTCTTACCAAACTGACCGGGCGTTTTCAGTCCGTAAAGGTCGCTATAGACCACATTAGTTAGGTTAGGCGGGAAATTTGAATTAGGATCCATCCGTGGATCCGAGCACTGAATTCCCCATGCATTTCTTATGGACCTAACATAAAATTTACGCGAATTTCTCGCCTGTTTTTAGATACTTTGGCTAATTTCTTAAGGTTTATTTCGGTTGAAATAGATTCTGTGAACCTTTCTCAATCATCTAGAATCATATCATTCATAACAAAATAGTATATTTCCAAAATAATTAATAAATATAAAAGTGTTCACCAAATTCTATTGACGTATGTCTTAGCTCACTCGAAATCAGTCAAAAATAATATCATAACCCTAAATCGGCCTTGTAATGACGCACAACAGAAGTCATCTACGACATACGGTAATCTTTCGAACTACACTGGTTTCAATTTTGATTTAAGAATAAATCGATGTAGATTTTGATGTGGAAATAAGATGAAAACATGCACTTATGGTGAAGGTACCCAATACTTGATGTCTCTGTACTAACATTCTCTTTTAAATAGGGTAGTTTCATCTCAAAGTTAAAATTCCTTGTTAAAAAATTTGAATATGGATCTCCCGCCAAGAGAGTGATTCTAACCTAACTAATGTGGTCTATATGATAGATAATGTTGCCATTTCTTGACCCTCTTACGGCAAAAGAATGAACGTCGCTTAACATCGCTCAGGGTTTCTTCTTCGCAGAGGGTCGGAGTTTGTAAGGATTCTGCATAGTTGGCGCTAGTGGGGTCCTTTCCCCTACCGGTTCTTAACCGGTGGAAATAAGTATCCTAGAACCCCGTCTGTTTTCATTCGGTTTCAGGCTAAGTCACATTGTTGATTGGTAAGAACCATGAAACCCTGGGGTCTGTGTCTGCTCTTGATTGATACTTTCCTCTTTGGGGAACACTGAGCGATGGGGTGTCTAGTCCGGCCACGCGGAATATTTGTTGACGGTTAAAATCAATAAATATTTCACCGTGCGTCTTGTTTTAGTTATTTGGCAATTAATTAATATTGTATACATTACACTGATTTGTATCACTTATTCGAAATATTCATTAATAAATGCACCCGATCAATATGAAAATTGTTGAGTTTAACATTTGAAAACCAATTTTGAAAGAAAGCTCGCATGTTATTCAATAAATTTCACGGGGATATTTTCATATTTTGGCGAAAGAGCTTGTTTCCGAAGGGAGGGCACAAATTACCGATTTTATTTTCTATAACATGTTTTAATGTGGAATCATCTGGTCATATATACCCACGAGTGTAATTCATTGGAATATTCCACAAATAAAAAGATACCCACTTAATAGTATATTCTAAAACAAGTTGCAGAATGGGCTGATATTCAAACACGAACGCGAAATTCGAAAACGAGCGACGAAGGAGCGAGTTTTCGTATGCATGAGTGTTGGAATTGCCTTCTGCAACGAGTATTAGACGATATTTTCTCTATTTCAGGCAAATTTTGTAAAATACTGTTGACATTTAATGAAAAATTAGGATTATACAACCTAGTGACTTTTGTATTGTATCTTGGCAGTTGGTGTGACTGTTACGGAAGTTGACAGATCAGGGAATTTGAATTGTACGACGAGCATGGAGATCAGATTTAACGGTTTCCTAATATCATGAATGATTCATAGTTAGCAAGAAAGAAATCTCTAGTAGGTACCTTATATTTCGATGAAAATAAAACCTTTCCTCTCAACAATTATTTCACCTTATCCAGATTATCTTATATTGACAATAATTGACGTGTGTTGAAATTTGATAGGATCGAATGTCAGTGCTGACTACCACAAAACTAAAAATATAACTAGAAACAATGCGGGAATGAGTTCATTCCAGCACTGTTTTTAGTGCTGGAATGAATTCATTACGATACTGAGCTTAGATGTTGTCAGTTTGTTCCCCAATGTTCCTGTCGATAAGTCGCTTCAAATAGTTCGAACGAAATTAGAAAATAATGACTGGATGATTAAAGATTCAAAATTTAATGCCAATGATATTATGGAAATGCTTGATGTTTGTTTGAATACCACCTATTTCCAACTAGGAGATGTTTTTTATCGACAAAATTTTGGAATGGCCATGGGTTCGCCTTTATCACCTGTCATGAGTAATATATTCATGGAAACATTTGTGGATACATATTTCTTAAAACCAAAAGCTTGGTGGCGCTATGTTGACCATATATTTGTAATGTGGCAACATGGTAGAGAAGACTTAAGGAAATTTTTCAATTTCATAAATTCAAAGGAACCTAATATAAAATTCATTTTGGAAATAGAGAAAAATAATACGCTTTCTTTTCTGGATGTTTCGATAATTAAGTATCCGAACCATTTCGAAACGAGTGTCTTCACAACATAGAAATAGATATTTAAATTTCTATTCGAACCATCAGCTTAGTATGAAAAGAGGTGTTATTAAAACACTTTATGATAGAGCTAACCTAATTTGTTCTACTCTGGAAATTCGAAATAATGAAATTGATTTCATCAAAAAATTTCTTGAAGAAAATGAATATCCGAGGCAATTCATTAATACATGTATCATGAATTCAGATAGAAGAGCAAATAATCAAGAACAACAAAAAAATCAACAAGTACAACAGAATAATCAACAAGAATAGCAACCCAATCTGTTGAATGTGATCCCTTATGTTCGTGGCCTTTCTGAAAAAATTAGAAGAATCGGTTCTAAGTTCAATATAAGAACCGTCTTCAAAACACAAAAAGATCTTAGGTCTTTATTAACGAAAACAAAACCCATAAATGAAAAACAAAAATCAAAAAACTGTGTATATAATATTCCTTGTATTTGTGGTAAATCATACACAGGAGAAACATCAAGACCACTAGAAGTAAGAAAGTCAGAGCATAAGAATAACTTGAGAAATAGAGGCATACAGAAATCAAAAATAGCAGAACATGTATGTACAATCCAAGGAGATCACATGATGGATTGGAGTAATACAAAGATTCTAGTGACAGAACCTGATTATATTAATAGGAAACTTAAGGAGTCAACTTGTATTTTATTGAACAGAGAATGCAATTTTGCAAATTGCTCAATCGGTATTGACCATATTTGGCTAAATTTATTGAAAAAGGAGTTGGAACTTGGAAATTTCTATGCAAAGTAAAACTATGTTAGCTATGATTTTCAAATACTGTCAATGTGCAATTCTTGAGTTTCACAAAAACTATCAACAAAATAATTCTAAAGATTTTCATTAAGCGTCTGACGAAGGAGTCTGATATTGACTCCAAAACGTTACGATATAGTTGTTTCTTCGTTGATGTGGTTTCGTTGTTGTTTGTTAGGCAACATTGTTCAATTGATTGCTTCTGACAAATATCTTGTGTTTCTTACGCAGAAGCAAATCACAAAATAATTAATTTTTATTTTATAGATATTTTTCAGAGTTTGGGAGAGAAAACCCAGAAAAAACCTTTTAATAAAAAATATTAAGCCTAGCACTGATAAAAGTAATAAAACAGTAATAAAATCAGTAGCGGCTGGTGATAATTTTGTGCATGGGGGACATGATTCGAGAATACAAAAAAAGGTATATATGTATACTTTAATAGGTAATTACCAAATGCCTACATCTTAGAATGAAACTCAAACCTTCTGTTTTTGTCGCAGATGAACTTCTCGATCACCTTGTCGTTGAAGTCAGGAATGTCTTTGACTAAATTTTGTTCTATGGACAACATTGCGAGCGCCGTCAGTCTTTCTTCCGATATTGTATTCCTTAGAAAAGTATTGATCAATTATAAAGTAGAGGAACATCTTTCAGTTCCTGCGGTTGTGATTGGCATCAATTAAAATAACAAAAACTTTACATATTTCACAAAACATTGAATCCAAACCATACGACACTATCAAATGTAAGGTATTCCGTGGTGCAGTTCTCGTTCTCAGATTGCTCATTTAATCTTGATAAATGAAGTATTATTTGTATTGAATTCCCCTTATGATGCAGTTCTATGATAAGAATACATTGATATAATTCCCAACTCTGAGAAACCAATACTTTCGGAGATATAATTTGTCTGTTTGAACTAGAGCGCCAGAAAGCTCGTGACTTCATCGTCACAGGACATATAATAAAAAGTTGGAAAAACAGGACATAGTCCTATCAAAAGGAAGAAGAAGAAGAAGATAGCACGCTATTCCCTAGAGCATGCGCACAAAATAATCTCATTCTTGAAAAAGGTTATTTTTTTACTAAAATAAAATTTTGTAGGTACTCACTTAATAACCTAATTAAAACTATGAGGTTTGATATACGACTAAAATATAATATCTTACGCTGATATGATTGGTGTAGAAAGCTCAATAAGCCAACAAAAATAGGGCAACCAAAGGTTCCATATATTAGGTATATTTTTAAGAAGAATGCTCTATCAAGATCATGACCATCTTTCGGTAACACAAATATTCTTTGCAAATCATGACATAATTATTGTAAAATGAGCACCTCTTTATCATCAGTGGATACCATCGTAGAGAAATATTTCGATAAACTATCGTTTTACTACTAATAGTTTTCTCAGATTATAGAAATAATGTATTCATATTTCACTGTCAAAAATAATAGGTAATTGTCTTCAATAATCCAACAATTAAATTTCAGGTACTTAATGATCCCTTCTCGAATGGATTTTGTTTGTATTTACTTAATTACCTAACCTTTCTATAGAGTATAAGTTTTACATACTTTGAAGAATGAAAAGTTGTCATTTCGTAAATAAATAACTTAGTAGTATTCTAACTTAGTAACTTGTACCTACGTTTTAATTTGTAAAACAAGGTTAATTTGAATAATGGTTGGAAATACATTTTTGAATATTTCATTCTATTTTTTGCTCATGGTATACAGCCGGTTTCTCTCAAATGTTTTCCTTAATACCTCTATTTATGCGCATTTGACAAACAACATGACGTTCTGCTGAGGAGTTTGTGTCTACTTGCACAACATCACATCTGTTTATGACGTCCAACGTCCATACTTCCCATCAAGTTGGCATGGGATTGACAGGTTATGCGTGGATTAAAGATGCGATATCTCCTGAACCACTAGTGTTGGAGAATCGAAGTTTTTTGTAAGGTGTGTGATTTTGGGAGGACGTTCAGCCGCGAGTAGATTGCGCATGCGCAGAAGAGAAGTGACTGTTTTTGGGTTGTATGGGTTATGTTGTGAGTGCTGAGCCGATATTGTGAGGTTGTAAAAGAATATTCATGTCAATTCAGTGCACGGACAAGTCAGTTTGGGGTAAGTAGCGTTGTTTCCGAGAAGTGTCCGTACCGTGGCTCTGGGGCCAATTTTTAAATTCATGTTACTCCTTACGGGCATTTTTCGTTACGCGTACGAGCTGAAGATAAGTAAATTAACTGCTGGAGTTTTCATCTGAGAGGATTGGTGTTTCGAGGTGCAGGATACTATTACTTCATAGAATCCCCCTAGGAGTAACCGCGCTTGCGTGGACTGAAGGTGCGATATCTCCTGAACCAATGGTGTTAAAGAATCAGAGTTTTGTGTGAGGTGTGTGATTTGGGGACGACTTTCAGCCGCGAGTAGATTGCGCATGCGCAGAGGAGAAGTAACTGTTTTAGGGTTGCATGAGTTATGTTGGGAGTTGTTTAGTACTATCGGTCATGGGTCTGGTGCTGAGCCGGTATTGTGAGGTTTTAAAAGAATATTCATGGCAATTCAGTGCAAGGACAAGGATTGAAGGTGCGATATCTTCTGAACCAATGGTGTTGAAGAATCTGAGCTTTGTGTGAGGTGTGTGATCTTGGGAGGACTTTCATCCGCGAGTAAATTACGCACGTGCAGAGGAGAAGTGGCTGTTTTTGGGTTGTATGGGTTATGTTGGTAGTGGTTTAGGACTATCGGTTATGGGTCTGATGCTGAGCCGGTATTATGAGGTTTTAGGAAAATAGCGTTGTTTCCCAGTTGAAATGTCTGTATCGTGGCCCTGGGGCCAATTTATAAATAACTATATGTGGAAGATCTATAATAAGTTACGTTCGGATTTGGAGAATAGGCAATTGCGTTCCTAACTGGGTCCCATAACCGTAAATTTTTGTTTATTTTGATCTACGGTAAAACTAATAGCCAAACTGTTTTGATAGCCAGATTTTTTAGAGGACAAAAATATAAAAAAGCACTGACGTGAATTCAGTACACGTTGGCTAATTTGAATGGATTGATGAGTATTTCAAGCTCAGTGGATAAATCGAGTCGGAGATCTACCCAGAGGGTATTGGACACCATTCGCTGTCGGGTCAAAAATTAACAGTGCTGTGTCTAAGCTGGCATAAGGGTAGAGTAACAATTCATTCCTTAGTCGCAAAAGCTCCAAGGAGCTTCTGAGGGATCTCCTTGGGGAAGACTTGGGAGGGTCAGTATAATCATAATCATGTTTATAGCACGTGCATCAAATGCAGATTGATTTAACAATGAAAGAAAAAGTGTAAAAAAGCATTGACGTGCGGTCAATCTGCTTTGGCGCGCGCGCTGTAAACATGATTATAATTATACTGACCGTCCCAAGTCTTCCCCAATGAGATCCAACAGAAGATCCTTGGAGCTTGTGCGACTAAGGAGAGTCAGTTGTGTTCTTTGTCAACTTTGTTACTCTATCCTTATGGCAGCTCAGAGACAGCACTGTTAATTTTCGACCCGACAGTGAATGGTATCCACTACCTTCTTGGTAGATCTCCGGCTCACTATATCCACTGATCTTGAAACACTCATCAATCAATTCAAATTAGCCAACGTGAACACGCGCGCCAGAGAGTACTGACTTCACTTCAGTGCTTTTCTTATATTTTTGGGAATAAATTCACGTAGGTTCAAGATGAAGCAGTCGAAAAATGAGATCTATTCTGGAGAAACCCGTCCATCATTTTCGGGCTTTTTTGTATTTGATTAAGATAATTTCTGATAATGGTTGTATAATAGTACGATAATTCCAGTAAATATTCGGTACATGTTTTCATTGTTCATTGAATTTTTTACGAAGCATAATTCGGAGTTGGAATTGATTGGAGTTCATATTAAATATTCATTTATTTGTTTGGAACCATATTTCAATATTCTTTCATTTAGTTTTATATGCTTATATTGTCTATCTAAAATGTCTTACATCAAGAATGATATATATGTATTGAAAACATTAACTAAAAAATTGGAGGTCATATATTCATTCCCACACTTTCGACTTAATGTTGTACGCAAAGTTTGTTATTACCAGATTATTTTTCGTAGGTCCTATGATACTTGGAATGATCTGTCATTTATATCAATCTATATTGAGTAAGTAAAATTTTAATTTGGTTGACTTTGAAATTCACCTTATTGTCATGTTTATTCTCTATTTTTGGCGCTCTTGTTCCTCGGAACAGAGTGCTTATCAATTTGAGCAAATGTCTGTTATTTTCGAATTTTTGGCTGAAAATGGTCTTAAATGATTTGGTTCGACCCACTGACCAAGAATCCATAGTCAAAATCGATTATGTCCAGCCATCCGGCCGTTAACACAATAACTCTCTAACGGAATGAGCTAGCTGCTAGACAGTTGATATTTTCAGAGTAGGTTTGGGAGATAAATATCTCGGTTAAGTTCATTAGTGGGCAAAATCGAACAGGTGGTTTCGGAGTAACAAAAAAAAAATGTTCACATTGAAAATTTTAAATTCAATTTTTTTTATCATGCAGTTTCATCATAAGAATCCATTAATATCATTCTCAACTTTTACAAACTAATCCTTTCGGAGATATGATTTTTCAAAATTTGAATGATTATTCTCAATTCTATGTATATGATGTCATAGAATAATTACTCTAATTATAATTTCCTGTTGCATGTAAATCCAATATGAGATGAGTCAAAGACCTACGTATTGAATTTAATTACGAAAATTTTCGAGAATTGACGCACTGAAGCCAAATTGAAAAAGTGGGAAAGCCTTGTGGACAGGAGCTTCAGCGTTCTTGTTCAAACTTTGACAAATCATAACTCCGAAAGTATTGGTTTTTCCGAGTTGTGAATGATATCAATGGATTCTTAATTAATTTATTTCATTTTATGATGCAGTTCTATAATAAGAATCCATTGATATCATTTCCAACTCTGAAAAACCAATACTTTCGGAGATATGATTTGTCAAAGTTTTTAAATTTAATTTTTATTTATGATGCAGTTCTATCACAAGAATCCATTCATATAATTCCTAATTCTGAGATATCAATACTTTCGGAGATATAATTTGTCACAGTTTGAACAAAGAGCGCCAAAGTTCCTGTCACAGGGCTTTCCCTCTTTTTGGCGCTCTTGTTCCTCGGAACAAAGTGCTTATCAATTTTTCCGAATATCTTTAATTTTCGTATTTATGGCTGAGAGTGGTCTTAAACGATTTGGTTCGACTCACTGATCAAAAATCCGTGGTCGAAATCGATTCTGTCCGGCCGTTAACACCACAACTCTCGAACGGAATGAGCTAGAGAGTAGGTTTGGGAGATAAATGTCTCAGTTAAGTTCGTTATTGCAAAATCGGCCAGATGGTTTCGGAGTAACGAAACAAATATGTTTTTTTACTTAACAAATTTCGAATTCAATTTTTTTTAAGATGCAGTTTCATCATAAAAATCCATTGATATCATTTTCAACTCTAAAAAGCTGATAGGGGAAAGTAGTCCAAAATGATCCCCCTAAGAAAAAATCTTATCAGATTCGATACAATGGATGCATGAAAAGTAATAAAACCCGTTTTGATAAGAAAATGTATCTGCTGAACTACTTATGCATCAATTTCACCAATTTCTGATAAACGAATATATTTGTTGGCATTTTTAAAAATGACGGCTGAAGGATCATTTTGGACACCACTGTGTCCTAAATGATCCCACGGTGAGGGGGAAAATGATCCCGGGGATCATATAGTTTGAGGAGGAGAAAGTGCTGTCGATCTCGAATTAGTTTGCGCAAAAGATTGCGTTGTTGTTTGCAGCTTTTCTATATGTGCAGCAATGTCAACGTTTTGGCAGTTGAGAATACTTGCTGAACTACTTCTTTCCTCAGGATCATCATTAGGCGATTCTCTTTGAACCTGCGATGAAGATATTCCGGTAAAGTGCTCTGTTTCTGTTGTTTCTCCCGCAGTAAAATTGCCACCTTGAAGAACATCTGAGTTAAAAGTATGTATCCCACATTTTACGAATGCATATATGCTAAGTGGAGACATTACAACATCAAGGGGTTGCAATTTATGTGAACAGTGGGTGGGTAGACACTAAATTGTAGTGTAATGTTCCCTTGCTTTAAGTATCACATCAGAATTTTTTGTGTGCTTCTGCAGTAGGTTTTGCATAATTCAAGAAATGATCAAACCATTGAGGAAAACTTTCCAGTTTCATCTACCCTGATGTATTACAGACATAAGATGAACCAGGAGGTATCCGGTTCATTAATTCCATTTTCATTCTAATTCTTTTGAAAATGATCATTGGTGGTAATCCCTAGATCCTTTAACATGTTGGTAAAATGATCTCGCGGGATCATTTAGTACACCTGGCTAAGGATCATTTTACCCCAAATGCCTCCATTCTGGATAAATTCGAATTATTGACACAAACATTCCTAACTGGAAATCAAAATATGATAAGATCAACAGCTATTAATCATTAATTTTGCGGAAGCAAACAACTAGAACATAAATATCGACATACAAAAAATATTCTCTGTTACAAATAGGCTTATTTAAGATAGAACACGTCAATTTTTATATTTTCCTCACAAAACAGCATGGAGAGATCACGACGTCATGACAATTCGTCAGGCAAATGAGCGGCATGATATATATAAGTATTTAATTGAGAGATGGCGCTACTAGTTTTCTAGAAATAGGGGGTAATCATTTTACCCCGCGGGATCATTTTGTACTACTATCCTCTACGCTCCAAACCTCTCCTGCAAATTCCAATCCTCTAGCTCCTTTCGTTCGAGAGTTCTCATGCCTACGGCCGGCTAGCTGGCCGGCCGTACGGAATTGATTTCGACCACGGATTCTTGATCGGTGAGTCAAACCAAATCGTTTAAGACCATTTTCATCCAAAAATTCGAAAGTTACAGACATTTGTGCAAAATGATAAGCACTCTGTTCCTAGGAACAAAAAGCTCCTGGCCTTACGAGCAACATTTTCCTTTTTGAATCCAAATATTGAAGGGATTTCTAAGAACAAGACGGAATATCTTTGAAAATTAGCGGAGGTGATTCCTCTCCAAGAGATCCCATGCGCCTACAGAGAAGTATATTTGTGGGAGGAGACTTTTTACAGGTTATGTATTATTTATAATTTGTTCGTTTTTCTCCTCTTGTCTATTCAATTTTCAGGAGTTTCGGGTACCTTGGAGAAACCTCTCCGTTTTTTGACGAAGGAATCCATATTGAAGAAATAAATGCCTATCAATATTGTTAAATGTCAGCAAATTTTGTAAACAATAGTTACAAATCACCACACTCACGGGATGACAGGGTTTTTTTGCTGAGGTTTTTCCCTAAGCTCTTGTATCATACGACGAATTGTATGGTACCCCGTTACACTAACCTCTGCTAACACATATAAAACTCTCCGTCAAAAGAATATATATATATAGTTGAGAAGAGCAAAACTTTGAATTTTCTAATCTCGATAACTATAAGTCGTAGAGAAAAACGAATTGCAGAGGTGACCAGAGCAACCACAGCAAAACGCAGATATCTCACTCGATAAGATGAGACAAAAATAAATTGTCTTCTTCGAAATCTGTCAAAGTATATAAGTGAGCAAAACGAACGGACTGGTGAGCAAAACGGCGCAAAACGAGCTTTCGAATGACATCAATATCGAAAAGATCCGTTGAGGTGCCCTGCTAGTGTAATGTTACGCCAGCAGAGCACTTTGAATTGTCTATAACTCAATGTACATAGGTGAACAAAATATACTGAGTGGTGAGCAAAACGGAGCAAAACGAGAACAAAACCAGGGCATAAAAATCCTTCGAGGTGCCCTGCTCGTCTAACACCGCTTCACACTGAGAGAAAGGATCATTCATGTTTAACTTATCGACTTGTTAACCACTTGTCAGTTGAATATAAATATTTCATATTTGTGATTAACGTTATTTATTACATGCAAAATCAACCCGCCAAATTTTCAGCTTTAGGAAAAAAATTTCAAATGTTAAATAATTTTTCCAGGTATTTGTTGAATAAAAACAAATTATCTTTGCATACAATAAAGTATTTTTGATGGACTTCCGATTGTTGGTCATAACCAATTCTCATAGTGCTCAGTAATATTGGTTTCTTCTTAATAAATATATCAATACGCAAAAAATATTTGTTTCTCTTGAACCTCGGTATCTTTATAATGAACTTATAGAAAGTAATTAGAAATGGAATGAAATGAGAATATACCCAGTAAGATACGCTTGTTTACAGGAACGATATTTCGAAGAACTTTCTAGTCGCATTTTGTCACGTGCACCAAATTGACGAATGAACATTAAAGTAGTATAAAGTGGGAGACTAGACCACCAATCAGGACAGGATCCTCACAACCGCAAATTGGCGCGAACCGCGCGAGTCGTAACGGGTAGTTGGTAGTTCATTTCAGTTCTGGGTTCTCATGCATGCGCATGAGAACTCGTGAACTATACATAGTTCACGAGTTCACTCACGCTCCTTTGGTGTCGGACTGTACTGATCTGAATCAAGTAAGAATTATTTTATTTTATATTACTTATATTAGTTGAATTATTTTTTAATATCATTAATACATTCCTGATATAACTATCGTAATGAGTTAATGTTTAGTTTTGTTCAAGATCCTTCTTCTACATAATAAGCACAAGGACACTCAAGCAACCACCCTTTTGGATACAATGTCCGCCACAGCCACAAATCCGATAAACATCTTACTAAACAATTGGGGCTTGGAGCATTTGTCCAACAAATTTCACGGTAAGAAATTTTTGAGTATTTTGTTTATTTCAATATGTTAATTTTGACGCCAACATACAATTTCACTTCAAATAACATTCATTTGCTGGTATATAACATGAAACATTTCCATTTAGCATATATTTTTACAACTAATATATGGTTGTTCAGAAGTAACATCAAAATGTCATCATAAGTGGATATGATGTTTCCATTTATAAATGCTGATATATATAAAGGTATTTAGTGTGATGTCTTCTTCAGTTCAAGCAGACACCATTTTGATTGTTCTTGTAGCTGGAGTCAATTTGTTTTGTTAACTACACGGTATGTACTCAAATTATTTTTAAATACATACTACTTATATAACAAAGATGAGGTCATAACGATGACATGAAATAATTGAATAAGTAAGAACCTACTTATATTTCGAAATAGTTTTTATGAATTTGGGTAAATACCTACCTACTTGCTATTTTTGTGTGATAATTGATGACCACCAAGACTATAATATCCTATTTAATACAAACTTGCATACCTAGGATTACATATATGTATAATATTACACAGTAAAGTATGCATACTTAATGAACTGATGCATGGACTGAATTGTTATGTCATTAAAATAAAACTTCTAAAGAAATATGTTGTACATTTATGTTTCTTTTTTTACAGAAGAAGGAATTACCCTCGATATATTGAAGGATTTTATTGAAGAAAAACATCTCTTGGAGTCGCTGGTTCCAAGAATTGGTGACCGTTTAAGACTGGTTCAAAAAGCAAAGGATTATTTTCAGGCAGGAAAGGAACCAGAATACACAGTGATGTAAGTCAATTAAATGTATATATAAACAGTGTCCGCCAAAAAGTTTGCTTCGAGAGAAAATTTTTTTAGCTGTGTTGTATTGCAGAAAAGTATGTATGTATGTATTTGTTTTTTATAAAATGTTTTTTTATGTCTGCAATAAATATTTATGTTCAGTTTCATTTGATATTTTATTCATTTATTTACATCATACCTGAACTCATAAGAACTTTGATAGTATTTATTTATGAGTTTTAACAGGGTTATGAGTTCTGGCCAAAATTAATGATAAAATAAAAATAATATTGGCAAAATATATGTAGCTATAACAGTTTCAGTTTAGATTTTCACTGAAACTATTATAGCTACATATATCTTTCGCCAATATTATTTTTTTATTTTATGATTAATTTTGACTAAAACTCATAATGCGTCTCTGTTAAACTAGCCACGTCAAAAAAAAAATTGTATACCTTTTCAAAAGTAAAATACAAACTTATCATTTATTTAGGATAAAAAAATATTATCATACCTGGAAACATAACAATGTTTTATAGAACTATCTGAGGTACAATATAAACTGATCGTTTGTTCAAAGCAAAGAGAATTATGATGAGACAAAATATATCGATATTATGGAGCAAATTTCGAGTACAATACAAACTCATTATTTATTTCACATTATCATTTATATATTGGGTTTATGAATATATTTATTATACAATATGTGATAAGTTCGACGTAAACAAATATGTTGCTGCTTACAAAGAGATATATGTTATTAGAAAGTTTACCAGTGCTACTCAACAAGATATGATTGTTTAATATACAACAAATCATTTATTCACAGAAGTTTAGCATTTCAAACGTTAGTGTGAAACTTACGTAAGTTGGGCCCTATTTAAAGCTGATATTAGTTTGTGATTACCTGATTTTATTAACCACAAATAAACGTTTCTCTCAGTGCACTCACGGGTCAGCAAGTACCACCAGATTGTTTTTTTGCTCCTTTCGCGGAATTACCATTTAAACTTTTTCATTTAAATACACTTCTCCACATTATTCCTATTTGTTTATAATGATTCGAATTGAATTCTATTGATTGCTTACAATTAACTATGGAGAATTAGAACATTAATTAGCAATGACTTTTTTTTTCTAGAGGGCCATATTTTTGAATAAGTTTCTGCAATTTATTACATCAATTTGTGTGTGATGTATTATTCTGCAAATACAATTGTTTTTATAAAGGGAAAAGAAATGCTACGATTCCTAAAGAGTCTAAGTGAAATGAGAAAGGAACATCTACAAAATTACGAGATTACAGTGGTAAATATGGAAAAATTAACCAAGATAGTGTACTACAGCGTAATATTTGTGCAAGTTGCTCTTACACTTGAAAGTTATATGAGAGATAATTATTGCCACAATAGAGAACTCGTGAATGAGCCTCACTATGTGTGTGGAACCTTGACACCACTATGGTATCCTTTGAAAAAGAAATATCCGCTTTTTAAACCAATTTGTGCCTTGTACTCTTTTGGAGTTGGGTTTGCCCAAATTCCTACTATGGCTTCTTCAGCATCTTTGTATTACGGTTCAGTCGAATTCATTGAATTGAAAATGGAATACTTAATCGGGCGGCTTAAAAAAATGGATTTGGGGAAGAAAAATAAGGAAGAAGTCGAGAGAGAATTGAAAAGCTGTATTAAATATTATATTGAAATAACCAGGTGAGTTTCAAGTATTCAGACTAAGAATTCACTGAAGCATTCTATGTTGTAGGTCGTTTAGGCTTTCCCGAACCTTTATTATGTTCACAAATAATTTTATTAACATTTATGAAAAATATACCAACCCCCATCATTTAATCATTGGTGCTGTTTCGTTACTGTTTATCAGGCAACATTGTTCTAAATAAGTATTCTGACAAATATCTGGTGAACGCAGAAGCAATTTCAAATCAGTTAATGTTTTTTATTTTATATATATTTTTCAGAGAGTGGAAGAGAATAATTATTTTCAAATTTGGCAGGCATTATCATCTCAAGCCATCAAAGTCCTTTCAAATTGATTAACGAACATGATTTTTGCACGTATGTTATGTAGAATAGCGTGCTATCATTTTGCCCAAATGTCTGTAACTTTTTTTGCCGAAAATGGTCTCAAACGATTAGATTCGACTCACTAAGAACGGAAAGAAATAGTGACCTTGAAATTTTCAGAGTAGTTGGCGCGTCAAATGCGAAGGGCAAGCTCGTTAATGGACATAATCGGCATAATCCGTGTCGACCGTACTACCATAACGGAAGTCGCATTTCAGTTTCAGGTAGCCAATGTGATCTAGGGGTGATAATAACGGACATCCTCAGTTGGTCGGATCATATTCTCCACACTGTCAATAAAGCCAAGAGGTCCAAATTTTCATCCAGAAGGCCTTTGGCGGGTGTGACCCTTTAACGTGCGCGGCTATCTATCGGATGTATGTCCGCCCTATACTATACCAGAGACTATACTATCCTTGAGTTCGCCGGTCCCGTTTGGAGCCCGGTTCTAGCCCGTGATTTGTCGGTGCTCAAGGGTCTACAGCGTCGCGCGACTCGTCTACCTTATGCGGCCCATACACATGCTACTTTTTCGGCGTTCTGGCAGCTAGCGATGCCGCTAGCGACCAAAACGCCCAAAAGTCGCTCGAAAAACGCCTGTGTATGTGTATCCGCTGCCACGCTGGCGATTCGCCGAGCAGAACGCAACGCCGGACGCCAAGATCGGACGTGTTTGATTTTAGCGTCAGGATAGCCGGCAAAACGTTTGAAAAACGCTTGTGTGTGTGTGCGAACGTCAACAATGGCTGAAAATCGACGCTTTGCACACCTCTCGCGTCAGCGAATGGCGAGCTAGTAAGACGCTTGTGTGTGGTCATAATTCCACGAGTGTCTAGGACGCTCGTAAAATGCCAGCTACCAGAACGCCGAAAAAGTAGCATGTGTATGGGCCGCATTACGGTGTTTCGCGCCCTTCCTACGATGAGAGACTCTCGTCTCAATAATGAAGGAATGAACTTACACCTACGTTTGCGGACCGAAGAACTCGTGGCGACCTTATCATCACCTTTCGCGCACTACGTGACTTTTTCGGTGTTGGTCTGCGTGACTTGTTCACGATCAATTTGGACGATCGTTTACGATGCCATTCTTTCAAACTTAAAAAAGAAAACTTTAGGACAGAGTGCAGAGACAATACTTCGCCGAATCGTGTGTTTGGTGTGTGGATGCTGAAGTGAACTCAAGAAGTTCTAAATTGATGTAACTTAGTACCTACTGTTGTTTTTATAAGTGTGCTGATACTTAAAAAACAAATAATGTCAAGTATGATTGATATAAAATAAAAGTCTAATTCACTTGATTTATATTTTCGCTATTAAAACAAGAACTAGGAATATTCTCCTGTAAGGGTTGATCACTTTTACTTTAACATGGTAGCAGAGCGTGGTTCCCAGAAGACAGAAGAATATTAGTTTCGTGTGTTTGGAGCCGGAAGAAATTTTTTGTTTTGACAAGACGAGAAATAATTTCTTACCAGAAAATTTCAACGAAATAGTGAAAAAAATGGGTTCAAGCCCTGTGGACAGGAGCTTTCTGGCGCTCTTGTTCAAACAGACAAATTATATCTCCGAAAGTAATGGTTTCTCAGAGTTCGGAATTATATCAATGTATTCTTATGAAAGAACTGCATCATAAAGAAAATTCAATTCAAATAATAGTTTATTTATCAAGATTAAATGAGCAATCTGAGAATGAGAACTGCACCATGGAAGAAATCAAATTAAAATAGCTGAAATGAATTTGACTCTCTTTTATAGAACAGGATAACATGTACGAGTATGAACACAGATCATATAATAATGCTTAGATAGAATAATTATAGTATTCTGTGAAAACATAGAAGTACGATTCATTATTGAAATTTCGAAAAATCATCTCCGAAAGCATTAGCTTGTTGGAGTTGAAAATAATCCAATGGATTTTTATGGTGAAACATCTTAAATAAAAATTGAATTCGACATTTGTTACTTAAAAAAAAATTTTTTTTTTGTTACTCCAAAACCATCTGGCCTATTTTGGCCAATAACGAACTCAACCGAGATATTCAGCTCCCTAACCTACTCTGAAAATTTCAACCCCCTAGCTCATACCGTTCGAGAGTTATTGACGATTGTAGAAAATTTTTTTTTTTAATATTCGAAAATTTTTTTCTACACTTTGCGGTAACTTGGTCAATACAAAACTTCAGCGTATAAAGGTCATGATTCTACAATTTGATGCTAAATTTAAGATAGATCGAGTGATCGGTTTCGGAAATATTCATAAAAAATGTTTTCACTAAAAACGGCCATAACTCCGAAACCGCTTGATGGCTTTCGCCCATTAACGAACTCGTCTGAGATATTTACGCTCCGAACCCACCTTGTAAATTTCAAACCTCTAACTCCTTTCCTTCGGGAGTTATCGTACCTACGGCCGGCCGGCCGGACCGGCCGGACAAATTCGATTTCGTACTCGGATTCTTGATCAGTGAGTCGAACCAAATCGTTTGAGACCATTTTCAGCCAAGAATTCGAAAATTAAAGACATTTGGGCAAATTGATAAGCACTCCGTTCCGAGGAACTAGAGCGCCAAAATAACGATGAGTGCAAGTAAAGTCTCGATGGGGTTATTAGAAGGTAAAATCAATTGGTCTACAAGGAAATTCAAACTCTCTATTCTACTTAGGAGTACCTATATCAGGTGCAAATGAGGTGTTAGAAGGTAAATTAAGTAAGCCTCTACCCTTACCTGAAACAAACTCATCAAAAGAAGATAGAGAGAAGTATGGAAAAGACCTATTATTTTATATCCAAGCGGATAGCAATGCCTTGTTATGACTCAAGATACTTTGCAGAAAGTGATGAGATTTTCTACAGCTAGAGAAATGTGGTTAGAACTTCATAGACTAACCGCCGTATTCACAAAGCATTCAATCTCCGTTAAGTCCTAACTGAGGTTATCAGTTAAGGATAAACTGGGGATAATAAGGGACAATAAGGGGTAAAGGTGGTAAAGCAGGCCTGTTTCACCACCGTTAAATACGTTAACTGAGGTTGCGATTCATATTTTTCCTTAACTGAGGACCTCAGTTAGGACTTAACGGAGATTCAAACACTTAACAATGCTTTGTGAATACGGCGGTATATGATGGAGCCGTTGAAGACAAAACATATACTTTGTGTATGGAGTTCTTTAGCTTCCTGGTAGATGTCAAAGATGATATTGCTACACACATATCTAAACTGAAGAATTTGTGGAATGATTTGCAAATTGAAGTTTCTAAAGACTTATCTGCTAAAGGTAATGTGTGTAATTGCAGTTTACCAGAATTGTTACTAATTTCCAAAATACTAGAAACTTTACCAAAATATTATTTTTCATCTAAATCGAGCTGGCTAATGATGGCAAAAACAGTAGAAAATTTAACAAGTCAACTATGTGCTGTCGAAAAAGCGTTGTTAAATAAAAATGAAAATAATCAATTATTGTCATTTGACTGGACACCGAGTAAGACATTGTTTCAAGTGGAAAGCAGATGGACGTCCACCTAAACCAAAGAAAACAGACACTAGCAGTGGAAACAAACAAAATTATCAAACAATATTGATTCAAACGTAGAAGGTATCAACTGCTACAATTGATTATGACCACTGGTACGTTGACAATGGTGCAACTAATCATATTTGTAACAGAAGAGTTCTCCATGAAACTTTTGAGTCGTTTAATGAAGATTATTCAGTGACTACTGCAAATGGTGATGTCACAAAAGCTTTAGGAAGAGGAACTAGAGTATTTTGGTAGAAGCTTGTGTAAATGGAAAAACTGATAAATAGAGAATGGAAGATGTGTGGTATGTTCCTTCAATTACCAAGAATCTGTTCTCAGTATTAGCAGCCCAAGACAGAAATTCACTAGGTGAATTTGTTTCCACAGCAGAAATTTGTAATTTCAAGATTGAAAATAAGACAATTCTAATTGGAACCAGAACCAAACATGGTGGGTTATAATATTTCGGCATAACATAAACCAGATGTAATGAGTACACAAGTTAATAATATTCTGCAACTATACCACGAGAGATTTGGTCATCAGAATAAGAGGCATGTACGGAAAATTCTAAAGAGAGATTTTAAACTTGACGTTCCCTTAGATAGCGAGTTATGTGAAGGTTGCATTTATGGCAAAGCACACATTCAGAAGTTTGGCAGTAGAAAAAGAGCCAAAACGCCTGGTGAGCTAATCCATTCAGATGTTTGTGGACCTTTTCAAAATTCCGATCGAGATTAGTTCTCTTAAGAAGTATAATGGGCTTATGTTAAAGGAACATTTTATCAATTAGGGAAGGTGTTGAAATGAACTCAAGAAGTTCTAAATTGATGTAATGTAGTACTGTTGTTTTTATGAGTGTGCTAGTGCTGATACTTGAAAAACAAATAATGTCAAGTATGATTGATATAAAATAAAAGTCTAATTCACTTGATTTATATTTTCGCTATCAAAACAATAACTAGGAATATTCTCCTGTAAGGGTTGATTACTTTTACTTTAACAGTGGAAAGCTTTACCTTCGGCCATAATGGATTCAGTGTCGGTAAATTCTTTCAAGAATAGCTACGACAACTGGCTTCGGCGTGGATGACAGGATATTATGGTTGATTTATTGGCGCTCTAGTTCCTCGGAACTGAGTGCTTATCAATTTGCCCAAATGTCTGTAATTTTCGAATTTTTCGATGAAAATGGTCTTAAACGATTTGGTTCGACTCACTGATCAAGGATCCGTGGTCGAAATTCATTCTGTCCGGCCGGTCCGACCGGCCGTCCGGCCGTAGGCACAATAACTCTCGAACGGAATGAGCTAGACAGTTGAAATTTTCAGAGTACGTTTGGGAGATAAATATCTCGGCTAAGGTCGTTATTGGGCAAAATCGGACAGATGGTTTCGGAGTAACAAAAAAAAAATTATTTTACAAAGCAAATTCCAAATTAAATTTTTTTCAATAAGCAGTTTTACCATAAGAATCCAATGATATAATTTTTAACTCTAACAAGCTAATACTTTCGGAGATATGATTTTTCAAAATTTCAAACTAAATCGTATTTCAACGTTGTCACAGAATGATATAATTATTCTATGTATGAATTGTCATAATGTCAACTTATTTTCCTGAGACATGACATTATCTAATCAATCGAAGAATTGTGAGCGAAGTGAGATAAATCTCAGTTGTTTGCTCCGAAATTATTTTTTCTCAGAAAAGTCTTACATTTCGGAACGGAACATGAAGTAAGAGATCTGAGAGTAGTGAGACTGCTTTTCATCCATAGACATAGATATAACTCTCGAACGGAATGAGGTAGGTAGTTGAAATTTTCAGAGTAGGTTAGGGAGATGAATATCTCGGTTAAGTTCGTTATTGGGCAAAATTGGCCAGATTTAATTTGATTTCTTCCATGGTGCAGTTCTCATTCTCATGATTGCTCATTTAATCTTGATAAATAAACTATTATTTGAATTGAATTTCCTTTATGAGGCAGTTCTATCATATGAATACATTGATATAATTCCCAACTCTGAGAAACCAATACTTTCGGAGATATAATTTGTCTGTTTGAACTAGAGCGCCAGAAAGCTCCTGTCCACAGGGCTTGAACCCATTTCTTCTCAGAAAAGTCTTACATTTCGGAACGGAACATGAAGTAAGAGATCTGAGAGTAGTGAGACTGCTTTTCATCCATAGACATAGATATAACTCTCGAACGGAATGAGGTAGGTAGTTGAAATTTTCAGAGTAGGTTAGGGAGATGAATATCTCGGTTAAGTTCGTTATTGGGCAAAATTGGCCAGATTTAATTTGATTTCTTCCATGGTGCAGTTCTCATTCTCATGATTGCTCATTCAATCTTGATAAATAAACTATTATTTGAATTGAATTTCCTTTATGATGCAGTTCTATCATATGAATACATTGATATAATTCCCAACTCTGAGAAACCAATACTTTCGGAGATATAATTTGTCTGTTTGAACTAGAGCGCCAGAAAGCTCCTGTCCACAGGGCTTGAACCCATTTTTTTTTAGTTCATTTCTGCTCTTCAGGACCCCTTTCTTTTTTGGCGCTCTTGTTGCTCGGAACAGAGTGCTTATCAATTTGCCCAAATGTCTGTAATTTTCAAATTTTGTTTCTACAATAACTCTCGAACGGAATGAGTTAGGCAGTTGAAATTTTCAGAATAGGTTAAGGAGATAAATATCTCAGTTAGGTTCGCTATTGGGCAAGATAGGCCACATGGTTTCGGACTATCAAAAACAAAAATTTTTTTTAACGTACAAATTTCAAAATAATTTTTTTTTAAGTTGCAGTTTCACCATAAAAATCCATTGATATCATTTTCAACTCCGACAAGCTAATACTTTCGGAGATATGATTTTTCGAAATTTCAATAATGAATCGTACTACTATGTTTTCACAGAATGCTATAATTATTCTATCTATGATTTATTATATGATCTGTGTTCTTACTCGTACATGTCATTCTGATCTATAAGAGAGAGTCAAATTCATTTCAGCTATGTTGATTTGATTTCTTCCATGGTGCAGTTCTCATTCTCAGATTGCTCAATTTTAATCTTGATAAATAAACTATTATTTGAATTGAATTTCTTTTATGATGCAGTTCTATCATAAGAATACATTGATATAATTCTCAACTGTGAGAAAGCAATACTTTCGGAGATATAATTTGTCTGTTTGAACAAGAGCGCCAGAAAGCTCCTGTCCACAGGGCTTGAACCAATTTCTTTCTTACTCATCTTTATTGATTGTATTTTTTTTTGTGTTTATAAACACTGCCTGAACTTTATAAATTTATCATAATAATACTTAATAATTTGGAAAATGTCAGGGATTTCACAAAAACTGAATATTTGAAATTATTCAAGTGGTGCTTCAATTTCTTGGCGGTGTATATTAGATAATAATCTTTATATAGAGAACAAAGTCGGGTTGGTTGGTTAAACCATTTATGCCTAACTCAAGAACTGCTAGACTGATTGATATGTTCTTTGATTTGTTGGTCTTGCCTCTGGCCGAATACTATTAAAATATCGGAAAAATTCACGAGAATAAAATGTATAAGAAAAATTCATTTCCTCAAAAACATTTTGTTTGGAACACAACATTTATTTATTTTGGGGCGGTACGAAGTACGCCGGGTCCGCTAATTAAAAATAAATAATTAATACCTATCTATGGGTTGATTAATTCCGTACCGTATAAGTAATTATTAAAAGGACGATATTGTTGAATTTGTGATAAATTGGCAGAATTTTTTGTTGCCTAGTCAAGGAGATGAATGAATCCATAGGTTATATATTCGCTCCCACGCATAATGCATATAACAATATCTTGATGGGTATATTGGGATATCTTTCTATAAAGGTAAGGAAAACATAATATGTCGAAATGATCATTCACTATATTATAATATTTATTTTCGTAGTTGGGGAGTATACCGAATGCATTTCAGCTGATTTTATGGCTAGTTGTACAATGGATATCATGTCATTCTGGACAGAAGCTGGAAGATTCAGTGAGTATAAAAACTCATTTCTATATTATTATATAGTGAAGATTTAACTTTAAAACTGGAAAATCTGTTGGTGATTGTTTCGAAAAGGTGAGTTCAATGCTGATATCAACCGTACCAGCCCTATTTCTCATTCTTCACAGAAATTGAAACTGAAATATCGTTGCTTTGAGCCAGGGCTCAAAGCAACGATATATGATAATACTTTTTCTATACCTGAGTACACTCTATATCTTGATGATAGTGACATAACGATAGGACACGGAGGAGTATGTAGGTATGTGAAAAATTCCATTATTCACTTTTAGATTCGATGTCTCTCCATATAACTGGGCAGGAATCGATAACCTTCTTCTTGATAGTGCCAATCCGTTATCGGATATTGGAGACCATTCTGGCTATCGTGACTTTATTCACTGCTGCTCGAAACAGTCCAATTGTTGTTGTTGAGAACCAGACTCACAAATTTCTGAGCCACGAAATTCTTCTCCTGCCGGGACCTCTTCTACCCTCAACCTTGCCCTGCAGTATCAGCTGGAGCAGGCCATATCTTTGTTCATTTCGCATGATGTGGCCTAAGTATTCCAGTTTTCTCCTCTTCACGGTACCAACAATTTCAGTTTTCTTGTTGACCAATATTAGTACCCTCTCATTGGTCATGTTCTCTGTCCAACTGATTCGAAGTATTCTTCTGTAAGGCCACATCTCGAATGCTTCAAGCCTCTTACACGAAGCTTCAGTAAGCGTCCATGACTACTATAACCTATTTTTTGAAATCTCAACTTCCAATTTTTCGTTATTTTTGGGCTGCATTTATCGTCTACGCCCTTGGTTGACAGATCTCGACCTTGTTCGGTTCTTATACGATTCATTATCCAATTACGATAATATATTCATAGCAGGTGACTTCAACTGCCCTGATATTATTTGGGCTTTGAAACATTTCCCTTCATTGAACTCGCCATCCTTTTCGTTCGCAGAACTACATTCCGGCAGGTTATAGAACAGCCCACAAGGTTCAGATCCGGTCTGGAGTCTTCTCTGCTCGATTTGTTCTTGGTCTCGGACTCCAACTCAGTTTCCGACATACAACACCTAACCCCTTTCGGCAGGTCTAACCACATTTCGTTAACTATAGAGCTTCAGTTTTGTCAACATCAATTTTTCTAAGGTCATTCGAAATATTGAATACAAGAAAGTTACCGAAATGCTGTTGGCTGAGGACTGGCCGATTATCTGCCAAGAGGAAGACAACGTGGGGGAGATGTGGAGTGAGTTGTATCGGCTTACACGACGTTACAAGAGTTACTAGGTACAATAAAGTACGACCATCAACGATGCCGGGGTGTTGAAGATGGCTCGACGGAGAAAATCATTATGGCAGAGGTATGTCCGTACCAGATCCGATGAAGATTACCAGGCTCATCGCTTATATTCAAATCAGTTGGTCGTTCAAAGGTCGAATATGAGAGAAAATTGGATCATTCCAAGGATAGTAATAGTACATTGTTTACCGGGTAGGAAAAGCTTAACATTCCTGGACGACTGTGAAGATTGCTAAGTCGAGGCGCAAGCCGAGACTTAGCAACACAGAGTCCAGGAATGTGGCTTTTCCTACGAGGTAAACATACTATTTTTCTGCAAATCGTTTAAAATTCGACAGATATTGATTGATTAAAAAAAAAACGCGATAATTTTATTCCCAAATAAATGGTGCTTTGAAATTCCTAATAAAATTACTTGGGTTACTAAGGAAACGTATTGAGGTTGAATTGTCAAACTTGGCGCTTATAAATTTAATTGCTGGTGTTCTCGAAAGTAAAATGATAAGTGATGATGAAATTTCCATTTCTGGGACTCCTCCAGAGCTGGTTGAGGCAGTGAATACTGCTTCATTAGAATTATTGCCAAAGAAATCAAGAGAAAAGTACGAAAATGCATACAGACGTTTTATGGATTATCGCATGAGTAAAAATACGAGTTCTTTCTCAGAAAATGTTGTAATGGATACTTCCTAGACCTTTGTTTAAAGATGAAATCTTCAACATTATGGGCCAATTATTCAATGCTGAAGTCAACCCTTGCACTTAAACACAATGTAGATATATCTACAGTAATTATGTAGATCACTAACAACTGTACGGAAATATCATTTCCTTACAGTAAGGAAATGACATTTCCTACAGTAAGGAAGTCCTGACTTTTTCTTCAAGAAATTTTGACAGGAATGTCAAAATTTCCTGGCGATTTGCGGAAAAAGGTTTTTTAAATATTTACGTCTATGTGCGGCAGGTTCGGAATTCCGCAACAAGTCTGGTGAGTTGTTCAGTGGTTCGTCGGAGGTCACAGATGAACTAACTGAGGCATTTTCATCCTCATTCATCAAGTTCAGATTCCTCGCTGTGCTGCTGAAATATCTGATATCGTAATAGATGACGAGCTAGTGAAAAGTATCTTCCGCTCCTGGTCTCGACGGCATAACTGCTCGACTACTACAGTATTGCGCTGACTCACTAGCTTCGCCTTTATGTAGAATTTTCTCGTGCTATCTGAAAGCTTCCAAATTGCCAGGTGACTGGTTGAAGCTTCCTTTATCACCATATTCAAAAAGTTTTCACCGCGAAATTACCGACTTATTTCTTTGCTATCGACTGTGTCAATGGTACTGGAGAGAATAGTATGTGATCACGTTGTTCAACTTGCGTCAGCACACGATGTGATCCCTAAGGATCAGCATGGTTTCACGCCCGGTTACATCAACATTGACGAACTTGATGTACTGCGTAGACTCTTGGACGAGAGCGTGGGACATGGGTGTTCTGGTGGATATGTTTTCTCCAGGGCTTTTGACATAGTTCCAAACCCACGCCTGCTGCATAAGCTTCAGCATTTTGGTTTTGGAGGCCGAATACTGGCTTGGATAGAGGCGTTGTTGTCCAACCGCTCTTTTAGAGTAAGAGTGGAAAATCATTTTATCCACAACAGATTACCATGATACATCTGGCGTGCCCCAGGGCTCTGTCCTTGGCATGATGTTGTTTTTGCTTTACACCTCTGAGCCCCCGCCTCATGCGCCTTGGTGCTCACTATTTGCAGACGATACAAATATTTATAACTTCCCACTGAGTGAGTTACATACTCTACAATACTATCTGGACACAATAACTGCGTGGTGCAAAGATTGGTACTTGACCGTGCATGTGGATAAATGTTGCGTAATGCAACAATCCATGTAAATCGTATTACATCGATGGAAGGGCTCTGGATAGGGTAACGAGTCATTGCGGCCTTGAACTGACGGTGACTGGGGAGCTTCAGTGATCTGAACATGTTTGGCTACCATCCGAACGCTTTATACCACGTACGTGAGACCAATTCTCGAAGTCGTGGGATCAGTGTGGCTATCTACCAAAGGTGATGAGGTTCTACTCGAGTCTGTTCAACGGTGGAATACTCGTTTAGCTTACCGAGGAAATCGTCTCTCCTATGTGCATCGATTTCGTATTTTTGACCTCCGTTTGAACTTTCAGCGATCGGCGCGAAAGAGGTGATTTAATTGTTAGCTATCGGTCCCTTCACGGTCATTTTCGAGAGGATATCGGTGACATGTTCGGGAAAAATCACAACAACTTAAGAGGCCACAACTACAAACTTAGTAAGTAAAAGTTTAGGGCCGCTCAACGGCAGGGTTTCCTATATTAACAGGGTATTCAAGTCTTGCAACCTTTTGCCTGTTGCTGTGGTTGAGGCAGGATCTCTGAATGGTTTCAAGAACTCTTTTGACGTATGGAGGAGCTTGTGATCTTGTAAATGGATAAAATATTAATGCATTTAATTATTTTTCAGCATGTGAACGTTTTACTTTTAATTTTAGTTTCTTAGTTTATAGGATAACCTAAACTCAAATTTTTATTCAGAATAATAATAATAATAATACTGTACGAGCGACCAGCGGAAACCAGGGATACTCCAGCACTTCACAGATTTCAGATATTATGTGATCAAAATCTCCAACAGACCAACAGAGCTGACTGAAATAACAAACGAAGAGATCAGACATGCCTTGAGGAACAAGCATGATTTCACGGCACCTGGACTGTATGGCGTTCAGATTTCAGAACTACTGGTGGAAGAATTTTCCAGGTACCCACCAACACCTTGCTAGATTATTCAGTGAAATACTAATTCACCGTGAGCCAATTCCTACATGGTTGGTAGAGGGCAGAACTGTACTGATACCGAAATCAGGTGATCTAGGACAGCCAAACAACTACCGCCCAATCACGTGTCACAACACACTGTATAAAATTCTCAGAAATGTTCTTCAACATCGGACTCTGGAGTCCATTGGATCAGTGTGCAATCAAATCCACGAACAAAGAGGAGCGAAGAAAGGAGTACAGGGATGCAAGGATAACCTCCTTATAGACAAGAGCATTTGTCAAGATGCGAGACACTAC
Organism: Halyzia sedecimguttata; assembly: GCA_937662695.2. Taxonomy (NCBI): domain Eukaryota; kingdom Metazoa; phylum Arthropoda; class Insecta; order Coleoptera; family Coccinellidae; genus Halyzia; species Halyzia sedecimguttata. The sequence continues at coordinate 16,472,259 of OW569414.2, read as the reverse complement.
AAGCGCGACCTACATACATCATGGTTGGATGACGCGAAAGTATCGGTGAACAGCTTTATAAGACGGCTGCTAGAGATGCTCAAAGTCCACCCTAACATTGTCCGTGCGATGGAAAACAAAGTTCGCCGTTCGATCCGAAGGTCAGATCACTTATACTGGTTGGGTGAGATACAGGTGAGGCCTATTTCAAGTACGCCCAAGGCAGCACTATAACAACTAGTGAATATCGTTGCCGAATACACCTCAGCAACAAAAATAATAATGAAAAATGGCGATACCGTTGTTAATAAATCAACAAGTCCAGAGCGTTCCTGCCAATCGGGTCCTTCATAAATGGCTTCGTATAATTAATATACTTATGCATATATTTCACAAGTCAAATAGACCCCAGGGGGTTCATCGATTTGCTGAGAAGGACCCGATTGGCAGGAACGCTCTGGACTTGTTGATTTATTAACAACGGTATCGCCATTATTCATTATTATTTTTGAAAACGCTAAACAGCGTTCATGGCCATTGGGAAGATACTGTCTGAGCTCTGCGGGACTCGTTCTCGATTAATATCGAGTGAATGGTGGCATATGATTTCACGCTTCAAATATTCACTGGTGGGGAGAGGCTGATTTCCATGTTTTGTCTCATAGGTGGCGTGGGCGATTAGGTATGATCGACCAAGCCGGCTCTGAGAGGCTTAACCCGGGTCAGTTTAGTTGAATTTGTTGAGAAGCTACAGAGTACTGATGAAGGCCAAGAAGCCAGAAACGCGTCTGCTCTTGCTTTCTCGGCAAATCGATGGGGTCTATTTGACTTGTGAAATATATGCATAAGTATATTAATTATACGAAGCCATTTATGAAGGACCCGATTGGCAGGAACGCTCTGGACTTGTTGATTTATTAACAACGGTATCGCCATTTTTCATTATTAAAATTGCAAACAGATATGGCAGGTAATGAAACCTTCTTTCTAGTTATTGCCTTGAAATAACGATACCTATATATTGGAAGCTAATTCTCTTTATGAAGAAAATTATTGTATTATATTGCTTTCATTAAGTTTAAATGCATTCATTTTTCACAGAGTTTACTGCTTAGAGAAGAGTTATTCAACTTATCATGGTTTGATATTGACCCATCCTTAAGAAGTACTTTCAGATTGTTTCACGCTCATGTGAGTCTAACATTCCACCTTAAAATTCAACCGATAATGAATATGAACATGGAGCAATTCTTTTCAGTGAGTAAAATTCATATTCATTCGCTAAATTCCATTGAATAACTGACTTATTCTAGATTCTCAAAGGAGCATATTCATTCCTGATGTTTTTATTCAAAATGTAAAAACATGTAAGATACCTACAAGCATGGGCGAAAACGGAGTTTTTCCACACGTTTTTCAAAGGACGAGAGCATCCTGGAATTTCCTATCATAATATATAGAAACTGGAAAGATGATAACGGAAACCTCTGCATTCCTAATAATTTTCGAAAAATACTTGTATGCATTTCACTGATTTGTACACTTATTCGAAATATTCATTAATAAATGCACCCGATCAATGAAAATTATTGAGTTTAACATTTGAGAACCAATTTTGAAAGAAAGCGTGCATGTTATTCAAAAATTTCACGGTGATATTTTCATATTTTGGCGAAAGAGCTCGTTTCCGAAAAAGGAGGACACTTTTACAAAATATAAAAATTACCGATTTTATTTTCTATAACATGCTTTAATGTGGAATCATCTGGTCATATTTATCCATGAGTGTAATTCATTGGAATATTTCACAAATAAAAAGATACCCACTTAACCCTCCGTCAGGCGCGCCTCGAATTCTATCTACTTTGGGCGCGGTGTACCTGAGCGGCACATTTCCGAAAACTGTCCATGAAATCTACTTTACATTTTTTTATGTCAAAAAAGAGGATGGGTGTTACCTTTTTGGCGCTCTAGTTTCTCGGAACTGAGTGCTTATCAATTTGCCCAAATGTCTGTAATTTTGGAATATTTCGATGAAAATGGTCTTAAACGATTTGGTTCGACTCATTGATCAAGAATCCGTGGTCTAAATTCATTCTGTCCGGCCAGCCGGCCGGCCGGCCGTAAGCACGATAACTCTCGAACGGAATGAGCTAGAGAGTTGAAATTTTCAGAGTAGGTGTGGGGGATGAATATCTCGGCTAAGTTCGTTATTGGGCAAAATCGGACAGATGGTTTCGGAGTAACAAAAAAAAAATTTTTTTTACGAAACAAATTCCAAATCAAATTTTTTTTTAATAAGCAGTTTTATCATAAGAATCCATTCATATCATTTTCAACTCTAACAAGCTAATACTTTCGGAGATATGATTTTTTTAAATTTCAATGTAAATCGTATTTCACAGATTGATATAATTATTATTCTATGTATGAATTCTCATAATGTCAACTTGACAGAAGGGAATATTGTAACTTCAAAAATATTGGGGTTGAAATACTCGTATTTTAGCGATGCAACGGGGACCTCACCCGAAAATGTTTGAAAATATTACGTAAATATTGAAAGCATAATTCTGTAGTTTGGTGAACGTAGATCAGGAAATTTTTGATCGATTACAAGGTAATTTTTTATTATTACTTATCTTCTTTCATATTTGTTTTATGGAATACCTACTATTTGTAGGTACTTTAAACCTGTTTTGGGCAATTGTCATACGAAACTTGTATTTTTGGCGCTCTAGTTCCTCGGAACAGTGTGCTTATCAATTTGCCCAAGTGTCTGTAATTTTGAAATTTTTGGCTGAAAATGGTCTCAAACGATTTGGTTCGACTCACTGATCAAGAATCCGAGTGCGAAATCGATTCTGTCCGGCCGGCCGACCAACCGTAGGCACGATAACTCTCGAACGAAAGGAGTTAGCGGATTGAAAATTGCAAGGTGGTTTTGGAGCGTAAATATCTCGGACAAGTTCGTTCGATCTATCTGAAATTTAGCATCAAATTGTAGAATCATGACCTTTATACGCATGTGAAGTTTTGTATTGACCAGATTACCGCAAAGTGTAAAAAAAAAAATTGAAAATTTAAAAAAAGTTTTTCCACAATAACTCTCGAACGGAAAGGTAGTTGAAATTTTCAGAGTAGGTTAGGGAGATGAATATACGGTTAAGTTCGTTATTGGGCAAAATTGGCCAGATTTAATTCGATTTCTTCCATGGTGCAGTTCTCATTCTCATGATTGCTCATTTAATCTTGATAAATAAACTATTATTTGAATTGAATTTCCTTTATGATGCAGCTCTATCATATGTATACATTGATATAATTCCCAACTCAGAGAAACCAATACTTTCGGAGATATAATTTGTCTGTTTGAACTAGAGCGCCAGAAAGCTCCTGTCCACAAGGCTTGAACCCATTTTTAAGGATGTTTTCTAACGAAATAGGCAAAAAAAACATTGGGAAACAAATATTTTCTTATTCATATCGAGGACAAAACCAAAATGAAAATATTTCTAAAAAACCATTTTAAAACAAGTCTTTCATTATGCATATCAGGGACATAACCAAAATAAAAATATTTCGTGAAATTAGTACATTCATATATAACGAAAAAAAAAGGAACAATGTCAAGAATGTAGTGCGGTTGGCACTTGGTAGAAGAAGCCCCAAGTTGAATTCCGAGGCTATGAAAGAAATTTTCTAGTCACGGTAATCACCACCATTCAATGTTGGGTCAAAAATTAACAGTGCCGTGTCTAAGGTGGCGTACGGACACAGTAACAAAGCCTACACAGAACACAACTGGTTCTTCTTACTCGCTCAAGCTCTTCGAGAGCTTATGAGGGGTCTCCTTAGTGAAATACCTAGGAGGATCAGTATAATAAGATAAAATACACTAATATACAGGGTGTCCAGGCGAGGTAGGGAGGGTGAGAAACCGAAATAAAAAAAAATTGCCTGATGTTTTACATATCGTTTATTAATATTATGAAAGATGAATAAATGGAAAATTATTTCGCAATGATTATGTTGTCCAAATATCTTTCCTCACGCTGCAAACACTCCTCCAATCTTCCGCGTAAATTGTTGAGAAATCGCTGACACACAGTTCTCTGAATTGCCGCCATTTCTGCGATGATGTTCTGCTTCAATTGCACCAAACTTGCGGTATTATTGTGGTAAACAACACTTCTCAAGAATCCCGACAAAAAATAATCCAATAGACTTAAGTCGGGACTCCTGGGGGACCAATTTATGGCCCCTCTTCGAGAAATGACCTTATTTGGGTACAATTCCGTCACGGTCACAATTGATTGGTCAGATGTATGGCTAGTGGCGCCATCTTATTGGAACCAAGTTCTCGAATTGTAGCCGTTAAATTGTTGCAGTTGTGGGACCAAATAACTTCATATAATTTCACAATATCGATCACTATTGACAGTTAATGCTCGACGTTCTCTTGAATCCTCAAAAAAGTATGAACCCTTAGATGAAATAGCAACCCATACGACAAGTTTGGGGTTGTGTAGAAGCCTCTGGTGCTTTTGTTGAGGATTCTCCGAAGACCAAAAGCGATAGTTTTGTTTGTCCACATCGCCATTCAAGTGGAAGTTGGCCTCATCACTAAAAAGAATGTTTCCGAAATTAGTGAAGCGATTCATCATCTCTTGAGCAAGCTCAAATCGTTTTGTGAAGTCCGTGTCCTTCAATTCATCGTCTCCTCTGCCATACGCAATCTACTCGTGGCTTAAAGCCCCCTGAAAATAATACTTCAGACAAAATTCTGATTATTCAACACCATTGGTTCAGGAGATATCACTACTCCAATCCACCCAAGGAGATTCTATGGAGGAATAGCATCCTGCACCTCAAATCCCAAATCCTCTCAGACAAAAACTCCAGCAGTTAATTCACTTATCGTCTGCTCATGCGCATAACGAAAAATGCCCGTAAGGGGTAACATCAATTTCAAAATTAGCCCCAGGGCCACGGTATGCACACTTCAACTTGGGAACAACGCTATTTCCCCCAAACTGACTTGTGTCCGTACACTGAATTGACATGAATATTCTTTTAAAACCTCACAATATCGGCTCAGCACTGCCAACATAACCCGTATAACCCAAAAACAGTCACTTCTCTTCTGCGCATGCGCAATCTACTCGCGGCTGAAAGTCATCTTAAAATCAAACACCTTACAAAAAACTCCGATTCTCCAACACTAGTAGTTCAGGAGATATCGCATCTTGAATCCACGTATGCGCAAAACCTTACCAGGGGATTCTATGGAGGAATAGCATCCGCCACCCCAAAACCCCAATCCTCTCTGACGAAAACTACAGCAGTTAAATGACTTCTCATCCGCGCATGCGTAGAACGAAAAATGCCCGGAAAGGGCAGCAAGAACATCAAAAAAATTGGTTTCGGAATTTCGAGCAAAATATTCCGCAAAATAGTAGTAATTTTTTGAATTTTTTCATGTCACATGATCTTCACGAAATTTTGCGAAAGTGTTTGCTTTGGTCTTTTGCATCTAACTACTGAGTTTCAATTCAATCAGATCAGTATTTTTCGAGTTATCGTGAAAACAAAATTTTAAAATTTTTCAAATTTTTTTTCGCCACTTTATGGCCATCCGATCAGTACAAAACTTCGCAGGCATATGAAGGTCATGATTCTACAATTTGATGCCAAATTTCAGATAGATCGAGTGATCGGTTCCGGAAATATTCATAAAAAACGTTTTTACTAAAAACGGCCTTAACTCCGATACCGCTTGGTGGATTTCACCCGTTAACGAATTTGTCCGCTACAAAACTACCCTGTAAATTTCAACGCTCTAACTCGTTCTGTTCGAGAGTGCTAACAGCCGGCCGGCCGGACTGGACGGACATAATTGAATTTGACCTCGAATTCTTCATCAAGGAGTCGAACCAAATCGTTTGAGAACATTTTCGCAAAAAAATTCGAAAAATACAGACTTCGTGACGAAATGATTGTACGCTGTTCCTTGCAGAACACGCGCGCAAAAAGAGTATATGTATACTTTAAAAGATGATTACCAAATGCCTACATCTTAAAATGAAACTCGATCCTTCTGTTTTTGTCGCAGATGAACTTCTAGATTACCTTATTGTGGTTCAAGTCAGGAATGTCTTAAATTATTGAATTTTATTATTAAATTATCCTTCATCATTTCTCCCTAAACGCACTATTTAAGAGATATTCTTCATTGAATGATATAAAATCTGAAATTGCAGAAATTTCTTTAATTTTCAGCGCTCTTGTTCCTCGGAACAGAATGCTTATCAATTTGCCCAAATGTCTGTAATTTTCGAATTTTTGGATGAAAATGGTCTTAAACGATTTGTTTCGACTCACTGATCAAGATTCCGTGGACAAATCGATTCTGTCCGGCCAGTCCGACCGTAGACACGATTACTCCCGAACGGAATGAGCTATAGACATTTGAAATGTTCAGAGTAGGTTTGGGCGATAAATATCTCGGTTAAGTTCGTTATTGGGCAAAATCGGTCAATTTTTTTTTCATTACAACTTTCGAAATCAATTTTTTTCAAGATGTAGTTTCATCATAAGAATCCATTGATATCATTTTCAATATTCCGAAACACGACAAATTCAAATTTTAAATTGTCATTCTTCTTCGTAAAAATGAGAACCCTACTTTCAACCCCCTTCGAAAGACAGGTACAACCCCCAATTTTTCAAATATGAAGTATGGGCTTGCGATACATCGTTTGAAAGGTCGCGTCACTCTCTATTCAGAAATGTTATCACTTTCATGTTTATTGCAATATTGCAAATTAGAAAAAAATAAAATCAAGTGATTAGCGATATCTGGTACAATATTAAAAACTAAAATGTAATACAAAATACAAAATGTAGCAAATACATTATGAATGTTAATGAAGTAGATGTTCAAAGTGTTCACCGTGAACGCCTTGGCAACATCCTAACCTCAAATACAACTTTTTTTCCAACATTATTGAACATCTCAGGAGTGATAGACCTAATCGCAAGCGTTATTCGATCTTTTAGGTCATTCAAGTCAAGGGGTTTGGTTTTGTACACAATGTTCTTCACATATCCCCATAAAAAGAAATCTAATGGGTTAAGATCAGGAGATCGCGCGGGCTCTTCAATCGTTCCTCGCATTCCTATCCACCGATTTCTATTAGATATTGCGTGAAGGTACTGCCAGACATTGCGTTGGTAATGTAGTGGTGATCCATTCTGTTGGAACTATATCCTGTTCCGTGGGACTTGAAGATTTCCTTGATGGGAATATAAATTTGCCCAAGTCGGAACGATATCATTTTGGAGTAGTGCTAAATAATGATTGCCCTCCAAAGCGTCTACTAAGTGGATAATATTGTTAACCAACATGTCCATCATTTGTTCACAAATATAAGTTCTCCTAACAAAATCTTCTTCCAAGAGCTCCTGGGTAGGTATCATTCTATAGGGATGCATTTTAATTTGTATTAATATGTTTAGAATCGATGTATGGCTGACATTGAATGTTGTGGAGGCATCTCTACTCGATTTTCTACAAAGTCAAAAATTACACCTTATTTCACATCCTCACACAGTGTATTAGCTACTGCCTTTTTAATCTACCTTACATGCCCAAAGTCGCGAAATACCTTCACTATTCTACTTATTGTCCCTTATTGGATTATAGGCGGTAAATTCGGAGATTTCTCATGAAACAAACGACTTCCTTCTTTTTGTGTTCGGGTGTTATATCTGTATTGAAAGGTTTTTTTTTTGGTTTTCTCTCCCAAACTCTGAAAAATATCTATAAAATAAAAAATAATTATTTTGTGATTTGCTTCTGCGTAAGAAACACAAGATATTTGTCAGAAGCAATCAATTGAACAATGTTGCCTAACAAAACACAACGAAATAAAACGAAACAACATCAACGAAGAAACAACTATATCGTAACGTTTCGCAGTCTATATCAGACTCCTTCGTCAGACGCTAAATGAAAATCTTTAGAATTCTTGAATTTCACAAAATAACTATCAACAAAATAATTCTAAAGATTTTCATTGAGCGTCTGACGAAGGAGTCTGATATAGACTCCGAAACGTTACGTTATAGTTGTTTCTTCGTTGATGTTGTTTCGTTGTGTTTTGTTAGGCAACATTGTTCAATTGATTGCTTCTGACAAATATCTTGTGTTTCTTACGCAGAAGCAAATCACAAAATAATTAATTTTTATTTTATAGATATTTTTCAGAGTTTGGGAGAGAAAACCCTAAAAAAAACTTTCAATAATGAGTATACCTCCCACAGTATCCTTTAATGATTATTTGTTATACTTATCTGTAACCAATCATTTGTAAAATTGATATTTTGTGCATTTTCGTTAATCTAACCATTATTCAAGATTGAATTTAATGAAATTCAAACACAAATCAGACTATTTATAAACTAAAACTTATCAACACAAAACAATTTCCGAAGGCGTTCTAAAGAAAGTGACATAGTGTTTGACGTAGTACCATCTGGAAAACACAATGTTATGGTTTTCTCATTTTATCATCTTGAAGGCAAATAAGTTTAGTATTATGGTAATGAGATTTGGGAATATTATAATGAGTTTCAATAATCACGTGATTATATTTTTTTCTTTGTTATTATTTTATTTTACGAAGAAGAATGACAATTTAAAATTTGAATTTGACGTGTTTCGGGATTTTCCATAAATATGTACAGTAACCAAGATAATGCATTTATTCCATTTGGTTTTTCCACACTGTATGTGATCAGAATAAGACATTCCCATTGCGAGCTCCCCAAGTCATCGTGAGTAACGAGAATAGCAAATTCCTATTGTGGAGTTTCTCTAGATATCACAAGTGTAACCGAGAATAAATTCATATTGCAAGCCCTTCAAGTCATAGCAAATTCAACAAGAATAAGACATTAGGAGGGGTGTTGTAGAGATCTACTCCATACTTATCCACTTCTCGTTCTCACCGGTAGATGGCGGAATCGTCTATGCCGTACCCGAAAGAACAACTGCAACGTTAACAACACGAGTCTTATCTCGAACTACTCATCGAAATGAAGTATATGGTGCCGCACATGCACAGCACATTTAGAGGAGATGAGATATAGATTATAGATCCATATGGAAGCGATCTTCTGTCAGTTATGCACAGATTGAGCAATATAAAACTTCTCCATTAGTCCGGTCAAATTAGACCAAAAAATAAGGGTAAAGTTACCTAAATTCCCACCAAGCTGAAAATCAGTAAGATTGTTTAAAATATCATTAAAAATAAAATTTGAAAGTTCCCCATCTTTCCCCTGTAAGGAAAAAATTTTATTCAAGGTCAAAGGTCAAAAAATGAATTTTTCACGATTTTCAGCAAAACGGTAAGTTTTATCATAAAAATACCTCAGACAAAAATTGTAGATCATAAAATTATCTACAAACAATTTATTAATACTTGTTTCTCTACGAGCTCCCGTTTTTGAGATATAACGAGGTATATATACTACGGAAAATATATTGGTAAGACAAGCTAATAATGATGCTGATGTATTGATAATTGAAATAGCAATTGAGCAATTCAATTTGACAAATACAACTATTGTTGTTGGTGAAGATATAGACTTACTCGTATTACTGACTGCTCGAACTCCAACTGAAAGAACTATTTTCTTCTTAAAACCAGGAAAAGCTCAACATCAATCGGAAATGTATTCATCAAAAAGTTTATCTACTTTTGCAAAGTGTCAAAATCATGTACTATTTTTACACGCAATAACTGGCTGTGATACGACATCTGCATTTTACAGGAGGGGTAAAATAACAGTTTTCAAACTATTTGAGAAACAAAATTTAATTGAATGTGCTGAAGTTTTTAAAAATAGTAATTCTACTCGACAAAAAATTATTACTAACGGCATTCACTATCTTCTTTCTATGTACGGAGCTCCTAAAAAAACTACCTGCTTAGATAAGTATAGATATGCATGTTTCTTTAAAAACACCAAAAGTAAAAAACAAGTACAATTAGCTTGTCTTCCTCCAACCTCAGTTGCTGCTCATCAACATCTTTTTAGGGTATATTACCAAGTTCAAGTGTGGCTTGGTTATCAGCTAGATCCTACAGACTGGGGTTGGAAGTTGGTCAACAATTCATTAGAACCAGTGCACACTTTACTTCCACCTGCGCCGGAAAAACTGCTGAACTCGATTTTTTGGAACTGCAAAAATGGAAGCAGTGCTAAATGTGGTTGCAAAAAAGTCGGACTGTTCTGTTCTCCGACATGTACACATTGTCAAGGCCGGTTGTGCTCTAATATTGAATCACCAACAGTAGAGATTCCGTTTGATTACAACGAGGCAACATGCGATACATCGCTATTAACGCAGTTTACATGCACTCAGGATGAAGATGAAGAAGAACAAGAACAAGAAGAACAAGAACAAGACGAACAAGAACAAGAAAATCAAGAAGAAGCACAAGAAGAAGATTTTGGGAGTTACGACTCGGACGATTAAATTTCACTACTTTTTTTTTAACTTTTCAATCTCTGCTAATATCCATTATTTTTCAATAGTTTCAAATTGAACAGGATCAAAACTGACCCGTGGAATAGGCCTACTGGAAAAACCACGTTAAAAAAACGCGCTAAGTACACTACCTCATAGGTGGCGAGGAAACGTGTGCATATTATGACGATTACAACTTTTACAACTTTTTGAATCGTTATATCTCAAAAACGGTGGCTCGTAGAGAAAAAAATATAGATAAATTTTTTGTAGATAGTTTTATGATCTACAATTTTTGTCTGAGGTATTTTTATGATAAAACTTACCGTTTTGCTGAAAATCGCGAAAAACTCATTTTTTGACCTTTGACCTTGAATAAAATTTTTTCCTTACAGGGGAAAGATGGAAAACTTTCAAATTTCGTTTTTAATGATATTTTAAACAATCTTACCGATTTTCAGCTTGGTGGGAATTTAGGTAACTTCGAATGTCTAAATTGACCGGACTACATGTGAAATTGTAACGTTACAATTGTCCACTTATGGACGATTGTCTGGCGTGAGAATCTGCTTCTAATTTTCTAGGGGTGGAAGGTTAAGCTGGCTTGATTGGCAAGAAAACTCTCTCCCAGCTTTTCTCAATATAAATATTTAAATTGAAAATTACAATAGGTCGGCCCCTTTTTCACTCTACACAGTCTCATACTACTTAACTCAACATCAAACAAGGAATGTCGTGGCTTCCTCGGAGTACGATATTATGATCACCCTGTAGATGAATCTAGAACTGTCCCAGTAGCAACTTCGGCACTGCAGTTTCCAATTCGATGATCTGAATCCAATGAAAGTATCTCTCGATGATTTTCCGATTCCAAAGGAACTACTTCCTGATGGTGTTCTAATTCCAAAGGAAGTATCCTCTGGTTATTTTTCCATCCAAAAGAAGTACCACGTTGATTTCCCAATTCCAAGGGGAGTAGATAGTTCTGGGTGATGTTTCGGTAAAAAATTCAATGACAGCCAAGGTGCGAGAATTTCAGCACAATTCTCGCCGATAATTCAACTCGGAAATATTACGATCAAAATGGTATATTAAAATCTTCCGGAACGCGAGAAGAAAGAACTTCCAAGATATAATGAAAAATGAAGACGTCGAACTCTGGTTTACGTGCAGCCTCGCGTTGGTGCGCGTTTCAGTTCACGCAAAGGATTCAAACAAAGGCGTAAAGTTCCCTTCATTTCTCCATAGACGTGCAATATCGTTGCAAAATATCTGAGGTGTTACAGGGCTCATCCCCTATAGCGGACATACGAGAAAATATAGTACTCTTGGCGATCACCCAGTGAACTTCTCAAACTATTCTCCAGGTCGAGCTGTTTGGGATATTCAGCATGTGATATCTCTGAGATTTTACTGGGCTCATCCCCTGTGGCGACATAAGGGCCTCCCAGAGATATTCCAGTGAACGTCTCAAACGATTCCCCAGTGTGAGCTGTTTGGGAACTTCCCAATGTGACATCTCTGAGATGTTACTGGGCGCATCTCCTGTGGCGGACATTTGTAGGGGATAGAGAGCTCTTGGCGATCTCCCAGCGATATCACAGCAGGCACCACAATATCCTGGAAAGAGCTCACCGTGATATCTTTAGTGTCCGACCGAAACTGGTAGGTATTTCAGCCGAAACCGAAACCGAAACCGAACTTTCGGCCAGGGTCTCAGTTTCGGCCGAAACCGAAACCGAAACTTTATATTTCATACTGAAATATACTGTATTTTTTACAATTTTATTCGCATATACATAAAAATAGTTAATAGTGTTAAATAAAATAAAAAGACATTTTTTTTGAGATCTTTATTTATTATTTTGGTATTACCAAGTTATCAAAATAATCAGTTGAAGTATACAGGGTGATTCCAAATCAGACGTGAACCTTAGAGGAGGTGTTAGTATGGATCATTTGCTGTGGTTTGAGCCATTTTTATTAAGGACCAAAAATCAACTGTTTCCGAGATATTTGAGTACTGGTTATGTTGAAAAAGAATTGGTATGATTTGAAAGGGGATATAAGAATCAAATAGAGGAAAATAACGAATTCAATATTTTTTTGTTGCAAACTAAGCTCGACATTACATTAGAAAATGTATTCATAAATTATGTTCCACCATTCCATAGGCTAGCACGTGCCGTCTTTCTGATGTCTTCAGTTGTTATTTTCCGCCTGAAATTTACTCACGCTGTCTTTTGATACATTCACCCCCGGTTTTTGAAAGGCTGATCAACACAAATGTTAACTAATCAGTGATCAATCTCTTGTTAACCCCCATCTGAGTTGCGCAAAAACTCGGACTGATTTGACATTAACAGTTCTGTTAACTTTGACCAGCCTTTCAGAAACCGAGGGTCACTATTTTAAATGCCGGACATTCAAAAGGTTGCTTATAAAAAAATAATTTTTAAAATAATTTTGGCATACAAAATTGTGAAATTCGAAAGTTGCAGACAAATTGATATTAGAAATTGATTTTCCATTTCTTATACAGTATAGTTTTGCTTTTTTCGTACATATCATATTCTTTTCTGATGAAAATAAACCAAAATGATCACCAAATTTTGTCAACGTAGAAAAAATTGACGAAATATGTACTATAAGTTCAGAAATCTTTTAATAATCACCCGAACTCCAAAAACCGTTGATTTTCGGATATTAATAAATATGGTTTAAACAACAGGTAATGAGTCATACTCCAAGTTTCACGTCTAATTTGGAATCACCCTGTTTAATCTAATTAATTAATAATCATTAAAGTGATTTCTCATGAATTCTTAGTCATAACAAAGATAGATCACGATTACTCGTACGACAATTATGTATACCTACTTATAACTCCTGGCCAAACGACCAGGATAATTCACGAACATTCAAGTTTCGGCCCGGCCGAAAGTTTCGGCCATTTTGGGCCGAAACCGAAACTAGATTTCTTGGCCGAAACTGGCCGAAACCGAAACCGAACTTTCGGTCGGTCACTAGATATCTTCGGTAGGTCTCTGGGTTGCCTGGGGGGTTTATTAGCACATTGTGAAATATATAAACTTTTGTAACTTTTTACCTGAGCGGAATCTGAAAAAATGGTAAATGAGGAAAGTGTTACTTGATGAGAGCAATATCTATGGTTAAAATTAATATACATCTTAAAGACTCACCCTGTATATGCCTACATATACCTGGGGGAGACAGAAGTGACTGTCTTGACATGTAGGGGTAGCCCACCAAGTGGGGTTGTATCACTCCTGCTGTGGAGCCTGGTCATGGATGGACTTCTGGAAAGATTGGTTTTAATTTTTAGGCATATGCTGATGACGTTCTGATTACTATTAGAGGCAAGCATGAAGGCATACTGAGTAGCCGAATGCACGCTATCCTCAGTGTAATCGAAAAGTGATATGGAGAAGAAGGGTTTAACGTCAATCACTCTAAGACCACCTTGATTCCCTTCACCAGATGGAGGAATCTGAATCTCAGAGCTCCAACCCTAAATAGACAGACTCTGAACTTCTCCAGGGAGTACAAAAATAGGCCTGCAAAAGACTATTTAGTCAGACACGGGTCCTGAAACCGTTATTGGCATTGTGGTTATACACAGCAGTAGTACGCCCCATTGTCACCTATGCATTCCTCCTTAGTCACCTCAATAGAATCCAGGAGGCTGCAAATCGCGGAACCCCAACATCCGGTACGTCACCGGGTGGCTCACAAGTAAATGCGTCAGCAAAACTCTCAGAAAAAGTTGTTGCCGTCTCATAATGACTGCAGCAGACAGTATCAGACGATTTTCGCAAAAGAGTAGTGGACATCTTCGGAAGAGCACACATTTGTGAAGAATTTCTTTCGATTTCAATCAGCTCAAAATTCGGACTAAAAAAATAGCGGCCTATTACTAGCACGCAAAAAAATGTTGGATGGAGAAGTGAATTAGCGTAGGGGTGGCATAGGGTAGTGAATTAAGATATATAGGTACCATAAGTGACTTCTGGCTGTATTTTGAATTTTATTCTTACCTTCATTCGGACCAGTTTTCCAAATAGATCCCCTAAATGTCAATCACGGATTTGTATTTCATGTAGAATAGTATATTCTAAAACAAGTTGCAGAATGGGCTCCTATTCAAACACGAATGCGAAATTCGAAAACGAGCGACGAAGGAGCAAGTTTTCGAACGCATGAGTGTTGGAATTGCCTTCTGCAACGTGTATTAGACGATATTTCAGGCAAGTTTTATAAAATACTGTTGAAATTCAATGAAAATTTCGGATTATACATCCTAGTGACTTTTGTATTGTATCTTGGCAGTTGGTGTTACTGTTACGAAAGTTGACAAATTACGGAATTCGAATTTGAATCGTACGTAGGGCATGGAGATCAGATTTGAAACAGTTTCCTAAAAGCAAGAATGAATCAAATTTAACAAGAAGGAAATCTCCAGTACCTTATTTTTTAATGAGAATAAAACTTTTCCTCTGAACAATTCTTTCACTATATCCATATTATAAATATTCAGTTCATATTCAGACTTCGATTGTGACACATGTATGTTGATAACGCGTCCACGAAATCGTTTGACGAATTATTAAGCCAAAATATCGCGTTCAAATTCATACAGCGCTTCGGATTTCGAGGCATTCTTTGCAAAAAGGATGTCTAATACAGAGGGAAAATCATCGCAGAAAAACACGGAAGAATCCACGGAGGAGGATGATTCATTCAAGAAACCAACAAATAGAAAGCGTAAGAAAAAAGTACTGAAGAAAGAAAACAACAAAAAAGTGAATGATAGCAAAACTCCTGAAACCGAAATCAGTCAGCCACATCTGGTCCCAGATAATTTAAACGACATCGTAATGGAAACAGATGGTTCAACTTTACCAAAACAAATTTCGAATCCTAAAGGTCCACACACACAACAAGATAAATATGAAACCCGATCTCAAAACATCAAAACAACTACAAAGAACTTTTCAACAAGAATGTATGAAATCAACAACACCAATTATGAGCATCTATTCTATCTCACAGTAGATGAAACAGTCATAACAGACAGAATTAAAATGTCGGACGAATGGAACAAAAAATTCCCGAAATCTGAAGACATAATAATTAAAACCAAAATTGGCTACTTGGTTAAATCCAATCAAGAGAAAACGACACTCACTCAAGCAATGGAAAAAATGATTATAGAGAAAATAATAGTGAATTTCAAAGAAACTAAACCATATATAAGAGGAAAGGAAAGAGCAGAACCACAACAAACGTTCTCTGTGGTGATAACAGGAGTGGAAAAATACATTAAAGATGAGGACATCAGTAAACACTTGACAGAAATGAACTTAAAACACAGATTTTGCAAAAGAATAATATCGAGAGCATTCAGTACACCTACAACACATATTAGGATAATTACGGGAGAAGCTTCAACTTCTGAAAAACTTCTGAATGATGGAATGTTTTTCAAAAATAGACACTATCTTGTATATGCTGTCAACAAGCTGAGACAAATGTAGATGAAAGGGAAGACGTGAATAATCACGAAACCTGGGTGAGCGAAGCTAAAATTTCAAAATTGGAAATGGAAAACTTGTATTTGAAGCAATTGATACATGAAATACAGGACAAGAACTCAATTCTGCATCAAAACAATTTTTTACTCTTAGAAAAAATAAACGACATGAAATCGAAACATAATTTAGGAACTTGTGCGCCACCTATAGCACCGGTTGGAAAGCATCACTTCCAAGCAAACAGCACTGACCCTGATGGTTCCAGAAATCTACGGATGATGAAGAAATCTTCAATGGTGACAAATGAACTACCACAGGTACGCATAGAACCACCTCCGTCAAACGAAGGTACTTCACGCACAATGTCAACGTCGGATAACACAGTGGCACAGAACATAGATAAAACAAGTAACCTCAAACAACGAGTACAACAACAACAAATAAATAACAGGAGATTAAGATCACTTAATTCCGCAACAGGTGAAGAGGTATGCGAGGTGAATATAATGGATAAAACGAAAATGGATCAAGACGGTGGTTGGGAAAAGGTAGAATATCGCAGGAAAAAAAATCTACCACGATCTCAAAGACCGCAACCTATAAAAGGTGTAATCGAAACAACTAATTCATTAGCTGCAAAACAATTAAGCTGCCTATTTATAACTGGTCTGAAACCAAATACCAATCCGGAAGAACTCAAAAAATACATAATGGAAATATTTAAAATTGATATCAAATGCGAAGCTATGAAAACAAGGAAGGATTCATATAAAAGCTCATTCAAGTTATACGTACCAATTGAATCGAAAGAAACGATCATGGATCCTAGTAAGTGGGAAAAAGGCATTAGTTTAAACCATTTTCTCCATATAAGACGATATCTCAACGAGAATTGAATAAAAGCATAAATATAATACATCAAAATATACAATGTGTCAGAAATAAAATTCTTGAATTGGAGGTATTTATAGAATCATTAGAAGAAATCCCAGACCTTGTGTGTTTGACTGAGCACTGGCTCAGCAAGGGAGAAGAGCATTATTTAAAAATTGAACATTATCAGGTTGTGTCATGTTGCTCGAGGGTGACGTCTGTGCATGGGGGTTCATGTATTTTGGTAGGGGATACTCTGCAGGATTTTGAGGATGTACCATTCATAAAAGATATGAGTATAGAATGCGAGATTGAAATATCATGCATCATGAGTAAGATAAGAAAGCTGGTTGTCATGTCTATCTACCGAACTGGCCTGGGAAACTTATCAACCTTTATGACCACATTTGAAGAAGTGCTTGATGCGGTGCATTGTAATTTTGCCAACTATGATGTGGTAGTATGTGGTGACTTCAACATTAACCTACTGAATGATGATTGCTCGAAGGCGGCATTTCTAGACCTCTTAACATCTTTCAACTATGAACAAACAATTTTCAAACCAACTAGAATAACAGAAACAACAAAATCTCTAATTGACAATATATTCATAAATGCAGCCAATTTTAGAAACAATAAAAATCTCACATCGGCCTTGTCAGATCATATGGGTCAGCACATAACAGTGGAGACCGTAACACCAATAGAACAAAACGTGAAAGAGATCATTGAGAAAAGATTCTTCTCAAAATCAAAGCTCCAAGAGTTCTTTTGTAGTCTTCAAGAGTGCACTTGGGATAACGTTGTGGGGCAGATGGATCCAAATGGAGCCTATGGATATTTCTTCGATACATTGAAGTCGAGAATTAACCAAATATTTCCATTGAAAAAATGCAACCTAAAAAAAGGACTCAAAAGGATGTGGATCACTTCGGGCATAAAAAAGTCAAGCAAACATAAAAGAGATCTTTATGAAAAAATGTTGGACGGTTTAATATCACAGGAGTTCTACAAGAAATACTCAAATATATTGAGGCAGGTAGTAAGACAATCCAAAATAAATGCAGAGATGACATTCATAGCAAATTCTGAGAATAAGACCAAAGCCACTTGGACATTGATCAACAATACAACCAAAAGTGAAAGAGATAAAGACAAATTATTATTCAAGATGTTTCCAGAGAAATCAGAGGAGGATTTATTAAACGAAATGAACGCTTTCTTTCTAAAGTCTGCTCCAAGACCTGATATGAGCAACAAGACAGACACAAAGACTGTTAGACCACTCGATAGTAGCATCTTTCTGGGGCCAGTATTGGAAGAGGAAATGCTAGGTTATATAAGGCGCCTTAAAAACAAGAAAACAGTTGGATATGATGAGATACCTGTTGACCTATTAAAAACCTGTGCATCAATACTTGTGAAACCCTTATCTCATATAATCAACCAAATATTGCAAGTAGGTGAATATCCACAGGCACTCAAAGAAGCTTTGGTTAAACCAATTCACAAG
Organism: Halyzia sedecimguttata; assembly: GCA_937662695.2. Classification (NCBI taxonomy): domain Eukaryota; kingdom Metazoa; phylum Arthropoda; class Insecta; order Coleoptera; family Coccinellidae; genus Halyzia; species Halyzia sedecimguttata. Next base: position 16,453,796 of record OW569414.2, on the reverse strand, counting down.
AAGGGAAATAAAAACATCTATGATAACTATCGCCCTATATCAATATTATCTAATATCAACAAGATTTTCGAGAGAATAATTTTTGATAAGGTCTTACATTTTTTTGAAATAAATAACATCTTGGTTAAGCAGCAATGTGGTTTCAGGCAGGGAAAATCTACAATAAATGCAATATATCAGGCACTAAATTCCATCATAAAATCATTGAATAAAAATCAAGTGACAGCAGCTCTTTGCCTTGATTTGACGAAAGCATTTGACAGTGTGAATCATAACATCCTACTGGAAAAAATGGACAAATATGGAGTAAGAGGAGTTGCACTAGATCTCTTCAGATCATATTTAACAAGAAGAACTCAAAGAACCGCAGAGAGAGGAAGAAATGGCAAACAGGTAATATCAGATCCCTTACATGTTGAGAGAGGTGTACCACAGGGCTCAATCTTGGGTCCTCTGCTTTACATAATCTATACCAATGATTTGATTCATGTAACATCCAGTGATATGGTTATGTTTGCTGATGATGTTTCCATGATTGTGTCTCGTAAGACTGTGATAGAATGCAAGGATCAGCTTGAATGTGACTTGGAAAATCTTGAAGAGTGGTTTAAAAGAAACGAATTGGTAATAAACATCGATAAAACAAAATTGCTTGTCTTTAGGGAAAGAAATAAAGATGCCATAAGCTTGACATATCATGGTAAAGTAATCAAGACAGAGGATGCAGTACCTTTCCTGGGGATATATATCGATGGGGATTTGAGTTGGAAAACACAAATTGAAAAACTGTCTACAGGCATTGCAGGATATTGCTATGCTTTGAGGATATTGACCAATACAGTTAGTGAAGAGACGGCCCTGACAGCTTATTATGCCTACGTTCAATCCAAACTCAGGTACGGAATAATTTTCTGGGGTAATTCTGTTGATGCTGAGAGAATATTCATAATGCAGAAGAGATGCTTGAGAACTATCTTCAAAATGAAATACAATGAGAGCTGTAGAAATATATTTATTGGCAATAACTTATTGACATTGTACAGTCTGTTTATTTATGAATGTGTAATGTATGTAAGCAACAACTTCAATGATTTTAAAGAATTACTATTAAGTCATGAATACAATACCAGAGGAAAAAATTATCTCAGTAGAGAAAAAACAAATTTTAGTTATATACAAAGGAATGCTGTATATTTTATAATCACAGTATGGAACAAATTTCCTCAAAATTTTAAATGCATTCCTATTGCAATTCAAAAAAAAAGATTAAAAATGTTTTTGGTTAGAAAATGTTATTATAGTGTTGGGGATTTCTTGAGTGAAAGGGATTTTGATTCATTATAGGTAGTATTCATATGTATTGGTATGTATTGACGTGATCTACATCTGTTGATATTTGATTAAATAAAGATTATTATTATTATGCAAGTCACCCACCTGATCCCACACCAAGTCCATGCAGCAAATGCCATCAATTCGACCATATCACCGAAAATTGTCAACAACAAATGAAGTGTAGCAAATGCCAAGGTACTCACAAGACTGCAAATTGCAAAACAAATCTTCCTCCAAAATGTAACGCATGCGGATCCGAAGATCACCTTCCTTGGTCGGCCAAATGCCCAAAACACCCCAAGAAGCCCATTGAAGGTATACCGAATGTCAACATCAAACCTCTCAACCGGAAGACAAGAGAATTAGAAGATCTTCATAAAAAAAGCAGCAGAATACATGCTCCAATAACCACTCATGATGATATTATAAATACTTACATTAGAAAACTGAATAAACCCAAAAACATCAATAGGGAAGAACTTCTGTACAAACTTAAGAAGAGATTCATCACACAATATAAAATAGACACAACAGCTGTTTTTTCAGGCAATAGAATATATATTCTCATGTTCGATATGGAAGATCCCAACGAACCGTCACCAACTGAACCTATCGACAATAATGTGAATCGGCAAATTCAACTCTGAAGTTAAAATTCTATACAATAACATCAACAGCTACATGCCCAAAAAATACCTGGCCAATAATTTTATAGAAAGGAACGATATAAAGTGTACAATGTTTGTGGAAGCAAAAATAACAGAAGAACATAGCATAGGATATAGGGATTGGGATATCATTCACCGGATAGGCCACAAAATAAATAACACAAGAGGAGGTAGTCTAGTTCAGTGCCATCCTAGCTTGAAAATGGGTAAAGACAACTGTCCTGGTATAAACAACAACCTCAATGAAACATTACACTTCACCATTCCTTTTAAAGATGAAAAGCTGCACATTTTCTTAGTATATATACACCCAAGAGCAAAAATTGAAGAGACCATTTTTACAAAAGCAGCACTGTACAAATACGCGATTATAGTAGGTGACTTTAATCCTAATCAAGTAAAAAATAAACAAATTACAAAATTCCTACAAAATGATGCGTTCAATAAATTCAGTACACCTCCCACATTCCTAATGGAAAATAATCCGGATAGCACACCAGACCTATTATTCTACTCAACAAATCTGAGAAAAAACATAAAAAATGTTGAACTTGTTGCAGACCTGGGGTCTAATCATCTAGCGATGGTGATCACCTTAGACATGCAGTCCCAACCTGACAATATTACAGAGAGGAAGAGCCTACAATTTGATGAATGCAAGATAGATAAGGTCAACCGAGATATGATACAGTTCATAAACCTACATAAAAACGATAGAATAGATGAAAATTACATATCTTTATTCAACGAAGAACTGTCTGACTGCATCATAAGATACACACCTTCAAAAAAACACCATCCTTTTCTGCACGAACTGCCTCCCTTCATAATCAGAATGATAAAAAATAAAAGAAAAATGTACAGAGAATACCAACGACGTCAAGATCCAGCTCTCAAACCTCAAATTAATGAATACAATAAGTCAATACATCAAATGATACTACAGTATAAACAACACACCTGGACCAAAGCATGTAATGCAATCTGCGAAACTAAAGGGAAGAACTTTTACCAACAAATAAGGACATTATCCAAATACAAAAAATTTCACAAAATTCCGACAATCTTAGATAATAACAAATCATACAAGTCAGATACAGAAAAGACAGAAATATTTGCACATTATCTTAAACAAACCTATCAATACAACAAGGAACCAAAATTCGATGCTAAAACGGAAAAGACAGTGGAAAGTTGGTACGGAAACTACTTTTCCAAAGAGGCAAATAAGACAACTTTTGAAATAGAAGAAAGTACATATTTTGAAATCCTGCACAAGTCCAAAAACAGTTCGCCAGGAGCAGATAACATTCCCTGGAAGATCGTAAAGAAATTAGATCAGCTCATTCACTCATACATTATCGAGATATACAAGTGGTGCTTAAATAACAGTATATTCCCACAAATATGGAAATCTGGAACTATTATACTCATAGGAAAAAGTAATCGAGATCACTCAAAAGTAGAAAACTATAGACCAATAACCCTTTTACCAGTTCTAGGGAAATTACTTGAAAAGATAATCAAAACTAAATTAGAAGAACATACAAATCATTTAATACCCAAACATCAATTCGGCTTCCGTAAAAACAAATCTACTGTACACCCACTAATGATATTCTTCAATAATATACAAAACGCACAGTTGAATAACAAAAAAACAGCAGCAGTGAGCATCGACATCAAAAAAGCATTTGATAGTGTCTGGATAAAAGGATTATTATACAAATTGTACAGGTTGAACACTCCTTCCCATCTCATCCATATATTAAAGTCATATCTAGAAACCAGGAAACTGAGGATAAAAATAAATGAGGCGCTATCTGACTCTTTCATTCCGATGCAGGGCACACCACAGGGATCACCATTGTCTCCACTCCTTTTCAATATTTACTGCAGCGATATTAGCCCAACTCACCAAGGCAACCAATATACTCTACAATACGCAGACGACACGATGGCTATTTCTCATGAGCGAACATTAAAATACTGTATGGAAAAACTTCAATTACATCTGAATGACATCACATCATGGCTGTCCAAGTGGAGACTCAGAGTAAATCCGGATAAATCCCAGTTGATAATATTCAATCACAACATCAATCAATCATCCCCATCGATCTCCATAAACAATAAAAAAGTGAAACCTTCTCCATCAATTCAATACTTGGGTATTCAAGTGGACAATAGAGCTAACTTACGACTCCATGCCAACAATATGAAAAGGAAAGCTATCAGCAGAGCAAAACATTTTAAATACTTAACCTACAAAGACCAGGGAATTGACATGACAACTGCTTCCACGATATATAAGACCATATGCCGGCCGATGATTGAATATGCACATCCCTTATATGCAGGTTGTAGAGAATCAGTGCTAAAAATACTACAAGTAGCTGAAACATCATCTCTGAGAATGGTCACCAGACTGAGACATCCCAGGAACCGACTACACAATCCGCCCAATAATCTATTATATGAGTTAACCAAAATACAACCAATTAAACAACGTATGGAAGAACTAAATAAAAAATTCATGAAGAGACTACAAGACTTGGAGGATGTACTTGATCTGGTGCAATGTGATTCGCCTCAGCACCCACAAAGAAAATTTCCAACATGCACACTATTGCAGAAACTGAATAACTTAACTATAAGTTAATTTACCTTTCTTTCCTTATTATTATTGTTTTTTTTTTTTTTTGTGAATTCATAATGTAATTCAAATTTATTACTGGCTGAAGGACTCAGGTCGATGGCCATAAATACATTTATTATTATTATTATTATTATTATAAATATTATATTGATAATTGACGTGTGTTGAAATTTGATAGGATCGAATGTCAGTGCTGACTACCACAAAACGAAAAATATAACTAGAAACAATGCGAGAATGAGTTCATTCCAGCACTGTTTTTAGTGCTGTGGAGTGGACTCATTACGATACAGAAATAGAGAATCTACTTTTCATCTATTATTTCGAAATATTTACTCAAAAATTATTATTAGACAAATTGGTCAAGCACTGACGTGAAGTCAGGAACTTTTGCGCGTATATTTTCTTGTCCATTCTCCTGTGTTGGACAGTCTCAATCGAATTTACCATGGTTCAAGCACTGACGTGAAGTCAGGAGCTTTTGCTACATGGTAATAAATTCGAATAAGATTTTTTTTTTCGTAATTTTGTTGAAATTTTCTAGCAGTACAGTTCTTACGAAGTAAGTATCTCTCCCATTTCGATGCGCAACTCACCCTGAAAATTGCAAGTTCCTATCTCCTTACGTTCGAGAGTTATTTAGGCAACGGTCACTTATAAAGCTACTGAACTCACACAAGGTTGCTCGGATCTCCAACAGTATAGATCCGATCGTGCTCAAACTTGGAGCTTGGTAGTAGAGTTAGGTTCTGAAGGCTCTCGCAAAATTTCAATTTTGTGATTTTCAATGATTTTTTAAAAATTTTCTAGTGTTACGATCCTCTCGAAACTTTGCAAGGATTTTCGCGTTGGCACTCTACAACTAATTATCATATTTGAATTGGATCGATTTTATATTTTTCGACTTATTGAGGAAATAACAACCAAATTTCAGATGGGTATAACTCCAAAACCGTTTTGCCGATTATGCCTATAAATAAACTCAAATGGAAGAATTCAGTTTCTCAACCTTATCTGAAAATTTCAAGTCGCTATTTCGCTATTTCTAGCGTTACGATGTTCACAAAATTTCACAAACGCCCTTAGATTTATATTCTACAACTACTCGCCAATTTTCAATTCGATCGGATTAGTATTGGTTGTAGGCGAAAATATTACTCGGAAACCATTGGGCTGATTATGCCCATCATTAACGAACTTATCCGTCGTATTGGGATGCGCCACCTACCCTGAAAATTTCAAGTCGCTAGCTCTTTCCGTTCTCGAGATATCATGGCAACGGCCGGACGGACTGAATCAAATTTGACCTCAAATTCTTCATGGGGGTGTCAAACCAAATCGTTTGAGACCATTTTCGTCAAAAAATCCGAAAGTTACAGACATTTGGGCAAAATGATAACGCGATGTTCCCCAGAACATACGCGCAAAAAACGGTGTATTTGACTTCGCCCTGGAAAATATGTAAATAAAACACAGTTATTACAGAATATTGCTTTTTCTTTATTTGTATATAAATATTTTTAAAATTTTGCAAGTCAACGCTTTCTGAAACATGCAATAAAAAATCCAATTGAGTCAATTTCAGAGTTAGGTCCAAACCTTTGAACCAACTTCAGTTCATCTCTCTTCAGGGATGTCCCTTGTAATCCAGGAGAACCAATATGAACTTTTGACTGAACCAGCTCCAAATCAAATTTTTCCAGGGCCCAAGATACAATTCCTTCATTTTCCTGAAGTGTTATTGTACAAGTACTATAGACCAACGTCCCATTACTTTTGAGAAGATCAACCGCCTGAAATGACAAAGAGATTTATCAGTGGTTAAACTTATTACTGAACATAACAAACGCCGGCCCAGGTGGTCTAGCGGTTGAAGAACTAGCTAGGGTGCCGGAGGTCGCGGGTTCGAATCCCGCTCAGGGCATGGATGTGGTGTTGGGTTGTGTGAACGTCCAAAAATAGATATGAAAGAGTTTGAGATATAAGGTTATAACTGTGTAGATAGTCTCAGTTGCCTAGCACATAAAAAGTTAGAAAAAAAAAACATAACAAACTTTCAATGCACACATGTTGGACTATTATGGGTATATATTAAATTGTATTACTATTACTATTTATACTTAAATCAAAATTGAAACCCGTTGTTCGAAAGTTTTCCGTATGTCGTAGATGACTTCTGTTGTGCGTCATTAGATGTCCGATTTAGGGTTATGTTATTATTTTTGACTGATTTCGAGTAAGCTAAGACATACGTCAATTATTAAAGCGTTACAGTAACGCTTCGTCTTTGAAGATGGACTCTTTGTTTCCGAAACATATGTCAGACGACAAAAAAATGTAGTGGACAAGAGTGTAGTTACTTTTATAGTGATGTGGGGAAGAAAAAAAGGTTTTATTTACCGTTGCTCTTTAACAATAGTGGAGAAATAGTTTCCAAAGAGATTGGCTATTTGCGTGCTGTCAGTGATTATTGCATTATTATTTGCTATTTTGATAGGTTTACTTTGTTTCGTTGTCTTGTTCAATTTGTCTCTGATTATTTCCCATAATTTTTTGATTTTATTATTGGAGGTTGCAATTTGCGTGCTGTAGAATAATTTTCTAGTTTCAACTATATTTGTATTATGATTTTTTTTAAAGGATTTGTAAAAGTCATCCACTTTCTGGTTTTGTGGGTTACGTTTCCGTTCTATATTCAAATTTTTCAGCATACTTGACTCCATTTTTAGTTCCGTGTTATACCAGGTGGAAGCTTTTTTCCGAAATTTCCTATCAAATTTTGGAAAGGAATTCTCGAAAGCCCAGCAGAAGGAATCCCAAAATTCATCGAAATATTTTCTAGCACTAAGACAGTTCAGTTCCTGTTCAATTTGACTTGGATGCAATTATTTAAACTGAGCAATATTTATTTTCCGTGTAGTCGCGGATGCGAAATTGTTCGTATTTTCTCAAGTTTTCTGTTACGTGACGTAGAGACTTGGGTTCCCCTCCCATCAGGAGGGGATTGTGACATATGTAATAAAATAAACAGTTCTTAATGAAATCTTGTTGACTCTACACATTGAACATATCACATGGCGCAGTCGATAAAGCTATAATAAAAGTGGAAATTGAAATATTAATTGAATTTAATCGAGATGGAAAATATAAAATCTCCGAAATAGATGAAACTGGATGGCGACCCAGCTGAAGAGTGGAAATTTTTCAAGCAAAAATTCAAACTTTACTGTACAGCAATCAAAGCAGAAGAAGAAGAGGATGAGTACAAAACTTCATTACTGTTGAACTCAATTGGAGATCAAGCCCTGAAAATTTATAATACCTTCATATTCGAAAACGAGGAGGAAAAAGAAAAATTATCCGATGCCTAACAACGTAAAAGAATTACAAAGATTTATGGGTATAATTAATCATCTTCACCGTTTTATTCCAAAGTTATCAGCACCATTACGTGAATTGCTAAAAAATGATGTTTTGTTTTCATGGAAGACTCCACAACAAAAATCCTTTGATAGTTTAAAAAACATTATATGTGAGAATTCCGCTCTGGCATATTTTGATCCGAAGTTACCTTCAGTTCTCTCTGTGGATGCCTCATCTTTCGCTTTAGGAGCAACAATCTTGCAAGATCGTAAACCTTTGGCTTACTCTTCAAAAGCTCTGAACGATACTCAAAAGTGTTATGCGCAAATAGAGAAGGAACTTTTGGCCATTGTTTTCGGCGCGAAAAAATTTCATCAGTTTATTTTTGGTAAGAAGGTGATAGTAGAAACAGACCACAAGCCTCTTATTTATATTTTCAAGAAATCCCTCTCGAATTGTCCACTCAGAATGCAACTTATGATTTCGGATTTGCAATTATACAATTTAGAAGTAGTTTATAAACCGGGATCAAAAATGTATATTTCTGATACCCTCTCTAGAGTTGACAACGGAAATGGTAAAATGGAGGAAAGCGTACGAAACCGCATAGACTGCCCAATGCCACATATCCCTCAGCAAAAGGGTTAATTAAAACTCACCGTTCTGAACAACTTCTTCTGTAGTCCCACATACGATTCCAACACTTTATTTGTGATGTCGTTCCTAAATTGGGGTCGTTTTCCTAAGGCACTGCAGGGAGCATCTAGTAATATTCTATCGAAAGAATTGGCAGGAAAAGGAGGTCCATCCTGTGGTCTACTCAGAGATGCGGGGCTGTATATTCTTGTGGAATCGTTAAGAAAAATTTGAGCTTGAGCATTGAAGAGCAAACAGTGTTCACTGAGTTTCTTAATTTTTCCTGGAGTTTTATCAATGGCAATTAAAGTACCCTGAAATCGAAACAAATCAATGATTATAAGACGCAACATAGGTTGATTTAACAGTTCTTTTCAATTGCCTGAGTTTTTATAACCAAAATGAGACGGGAAGACCCCTCAGAACCTGAATCTTATCGACCCATATGTCTTTCTCCTCATGGAGAAAATGATAGATAACCAGATGGAGAGGAATTATAAAGCTACACCAAAAACAATTTACCCACAGATTGACAACATCTTGCACACTTCCATATGCAATGCTGCCATGCGTAAAGGGTAGAACCTAGACTATAGAAGAGAGAAGATGGATAACATATTTCCTGACTTTGAAACCAAATGTCCACCACATGACCACAGAACCAGGATCCTTCTTCCTGCTGTGACTTTTACATCCGTAAGCTGTACATCCTACCATTATGTGTAACACAGTTTTATAACAAAACAGTCTGTAAACGCTCAGATAAACACAAGAAACAAACGTCCACCACATAGTTTGGTGTCCACCAAACTGTCAAAGTAGCGTTGCGTAGTACGGCATGTGGTTGGTATCCTCTATCTTCCCTAATCAAAGCTTAATATACTATTAACACCCTTCCGTAAACATTCACTTTTAACGCTGTTGGCTGTCATTAAAAGTGTCACTTTTAATAGCAGTTGTACAAAAATTAATGTTCATACCTGATTTTCCATGAGTGCAGCAATGTGAGAAGTTTTATGCCCTGGTGCTGCGCACATATCCAGAATTATTTCGTTTCGCTGTGGATCAAGTGTATGGACACAGACGATAGAGGGTAAATTTTGTAGAAGAACGGTTCCTGGTGGAAAGAGACATTCTGAAATCTGAGGACAACCAGATATTGTTTCTGTTACCTCCACCGCAATGCCCCTGTAAGACAAGGTCGAAAAAATTCATGAAATTATTTTGCCACCCAAAAATTGAAATGAATGAATAAACCAGTGACGTAGCAACAGGGGTGCAGGGGGCGTCGTGCGTCAAGTTCAAATAGAAACTCGACGTATCTAGTCACTGTAATCGGGTACCCGCTTTGAATAAAGATATATTTGAAGTGAACATGTTCACGGCAATTCGCATGAACATGCATAATTCAGTACCTTTATAAGGAACTAAGTATCTCGTTAATGTACCTATACCTTATTTTATTCATACTTTTTCGATTGTATTGAGTATCATATACCTACGAAAGTTTGGTCAACTTGGTATGTTACGTTTTTGGCGCTCTTGTTCCTCGGAACAGAGTGCTTATTCATTTGCTCAAATGTCAAATTTTCGAATTTTTGGCTGAAAATGGTCTCAAACGATTTGGTTCGACTCACTGATCAAGAATCCGTGGTCTAAATCGATTCTGTCCGGCCGTTCGTTAACACGATAACTCTCGAACGGAATGAGCTAGACAGTTGAAATTTTCAGAGTAAAGCTGAGAGATAAATATCTCGGCTAAGTTCGTTATTGGGCAAAATCAGTCTGATGGTTTCGGAGTAACGAAAAACTTTTTTTTTTACATTACGAATTAAATTTTTTTCAAGATGCAGTTTAATCATAAGAATCCATTGAAATCATTCTCAACTCTAACAAGCTAATACTTTCGGAGATATGATTTTTCAAATTTTCAATAATTGTATATTATTATACTGATCCTCCTAGGTCTTCCCGAAGGAGACCCCTCATAAGCTCTCGAGGAGCTTGAGCGAGTAATAATACATCGTACTTCTATGTTTTCACAGAATCCGAATTCTATATGTCTGTATTCTATATGTATTCACTGTTCATACATATAATCCTATCTACCTATGACAGATATGTCAAATATATTGATTTATGTTCTAACAAAGTATGATTGAATGCAAAATGAACAATTATATAGGTATAGGATATTATAATTAGCCCTACCCTATATGCCCTCAGAGTTGCGTTCGAAAATTAACTCTGTAGAGTAATATTTACTCCATTGCGTTCGAAAACTGAAAGGATGAGTAAATTTTACTCTGTGAGAGTCGTCCGAAAAGTCGGAGTATTCGACTCGGAGTTCATTTTACTCCTGTCAAAATTGACATAACGCATGGGACGGAAAATCTAGTATCTTTGTCTAACTGTTTTATGAATGTTTTGTGAGGTAATTTAATAGTTTTTATACTGCTCACAATATCTATTTATGATTAGAGTTACATATATGTGAAGAAAACAATAATAATAGGATCTTTCTTAAACCAACCTAACCTATTTTCCGATATTGGCACCTTCTGTCACTGTCAGTGTCAGTGTCAGAGTAACTCTAGAGTAAATCTGTCAAACCTTCAAAAACTCTACTCTACTCCGTGGAGTTAATTTTCAAACACAACTCAGATAATCCATATCATGATCAAAATATATTCAGAATATCTTCACTGAAAACAAAACCGGAATATAAGTTTCAATTGATATAATATAATTTTCAGAGAAGATTTGAGGAATGAATATCTCGGATAAGTTCGTTATTTAATTTTAATTTAGTTTCGTTTAAGATGCAGTTCTATTATAAGAATCTATTGATATCATACCCAACTCTGAGAAACCAATAATTTCAGAGATGAATTGTCAAAGTTTGAACAAGAGCGCCAGAGCTCCTGTCCACAGGGCTTTTTCACATTTTTAATTAACTACATTTTTTTTGCATTTTATTTTCTTCGTGTCTACTGAAGATGTGTTCGATTAACCTTGATTCGTAATATACAGCATACCATTTAAATTCTACGACTAGAGGTATATTGTTGGGTGTAGTATATCTCTTTCTTTTCTCAGCACCAGTAATTTTCTTCTGTTCACCAGAAGATGAGCACACTTAATTCTTCTTCGCTAATATTAGGCCCTCTCATGTTGGAGCACTAACCTGAGATTAAGAATACAAAATCATAGTAAGAGATCCGGCTAAATGATGCTACTACGTTCACAGAGTATATTCATTCAAAATCTATGTTTCAAATATAATTATTGTTACGAAGCGATTTTTTCTACAATAAGTTCCTGAAAATTCATATTGGTCATTTTCCTTTCACCGTATTAATTATAATTCAAATAATTCGTAATCATTTTAAAGAACGCCAAAAATGCCAGGAAGGGGCAGCATGAAGTTCAAATGCGCGGCAAAACCTTGAACATTGCCTCGTGCTTCAGCCTAGCGCTATGTATTGTACACGAGGTTGTCGCGAGACTGCGAGCGAGAGGTATCCAGAGGACCAGGGGGTCTATTCTCGACCATTCGCAATTTTAACGATCGGTCGCATATGCTATATATTGCTATAGAGATGCGAACGATCGTGCAAATTGCGAATGGTCGAGAATAGGGCCCCAGAGGTATCCCACTATCCCAGTCTGATACGCGCGAGTGTTCGAGGTTTTGCTGCGAATAGTTTACAGTGTTTACACGCAGCTTTACGCTTTCCTGATGGGATGCATCGTATCGGTGCGCCTCACTACACGAAAGACTCATTGCACAGAAGCTCTACTGCATCGAACTTTACTGCATCGAAGAGTCACCACATCGAAAAACCCCCCACTTTAGAAAGTGGGCGGCACTCGTTTATCGATCGTCTTCGACGATAGCTTCGCTCGATGAGAGACAGCGATGCCAGATGTACCATAATTATGGAATTGTACCATAATTTATACCTCAAATTTAGAGCATTCCATAATTGTACCATAATAAATAATTGTACCATAATTTCCATCGGTTCTTCCATTCAATATTATTCGCAAAACTATTCAGCGAATATGTCAAGTCCTCTCATTAAACCGCTTTTTTCTGGGTTTTTTCTCTCAAATTCCGAAAAATATCACAGTACTTCTTATTTAAGAAAGATCCTATTATTATTGTTTTCTTCACATATATGTAACTCTAATCATAAATATATATTGTGAGCAGTATAAAAACTATTAAATTACATCACAAAACATTCATAAAACAGTTAGACAATGATACTAGATTTTCCTTCCCATGAGTTATGTCAATTTTGACAGGAGTAAAATGAACTCCGAGTCGAATACTCGACTTTTCGGACGACAGTCACAGAGTAAAATTTACTCAACCTTTCAGTTTTCGAACGCAATGGAGTAAATATTACTCTACGGAGTTAATATTCTACTGCCACAGAAGTGGTCGTATAGTGCCAGTACTGCCAGTATTCCTTCCCCAAATTCAAATAGTTTAGGTTATGAGTCTCTTTTAGTACTAATCAACATCAAAACTGTAAAATCGCTATCCCTGAGTATTGAATTCAATAAGACTTGGTTAATTTCAGCCATCGTTTCAACCACCGATTACAGACCTAACATTTAAAAGGACTTCAAATATGAAAATTATAGGTTATGTTGTTCCTTCGTTCAAAGCTTCGTTTGTTACTGCTCGAACGTTCCGAAAATTAACAACAGTTTGAGATTACTGTCACTGAAAAGCGTTCCGATATTGCTTACTGTGGCCAGTAATGCCAGCAATTTCGGAACGCAAGGTCTGAGCAGCTGTGCCAGGGTTGTGTTCGAAAATTAACTCCACGGAGTAGAGTAGAGTTTTTGAAGGTTTGACAGATTTACTCTGTAGTTAACTCTGACACTGACACTGGCACAGTTCTGTTCCAATATCGGAAAATAGGTTATGTTGGTTTAAGAAAGAACCTATTATTATTGTTTTCTTCACATATATGTAACTCTAATTATAAATATATATTGTGAGCAGTATTAAAACTATTAAATAACCTCACAGAACATTCATAAACAGTGAGACAAAGATACTAGATTTGCCGTCCCATGAGTTATGTCAATTTTGACAGGAGTAAAATGAACTCGGAGTCGAATACTCCGACATTTCGGACGACAGTCACAGAGTAAAATTTACTCAACTTTTCAGTTTTCGAACGCAATAGACCACATTAGTTAAGTTAGAATCAGTCGCTTGGCGGGAGATCCATATTCAAATCTTTTAACAAGGAATTTCAACTTTGAGATGAAACCACCCTATTTAAAAGAGAATGTTAGTACAGAGACAACAAGTATTGGGTACCTTTATCATTAGTGCATGTTTTCATGTTATTTCCACATTAAAATCTACTTCTATTTATTCTTAAATCAAAATTGAAACCATTCTAGTTCGAAAGATATCCGTATGTCGTAGATGACTTCTGTTGTGCGTCATCACAAGGCCGATTTAGGGTTATGTTATTATTTTTAACTGATTTCGAGTGAGCTAAGACATACGTCAATCGAATTTGGTGAACACTTTTATATTTATTAATTATTTTGGAAATATACAATTTTGTTTTGAAAACTTGATTCTAGATGGTTGAGAAAGGTTCACAGAATCTATTTTAACCAAAATAAACCTTCAGAAATTAGCCAAAGTATCTAAAACCAGGCGAGAAATTCGCGTAAATTTTAGGTCCATAAGAAATGCATGAGGAATTTAGTGCTCGGATCCACGGATGGATCGTAATTCTAATTTCCCGCCTAACCTAACTAATGTGGTCTATAGAGTAAATATTACTCTACTCAGTTAATATTGTATGGAAGAATCGATGGAAATTATGGTACAATTATTTATTATGGTACAATTATGGAATGCTCTATATTTGAGGTATAAATTATGGTACAATTCCATAATTATGGTACATCTGGCATCGCTGCTCATCGAGCGAAACTATCGTCGAAGACGATCGATAAACGAGTGCCGCCCACTTTCTAAAGTGGGGGGTTTTTCGATGTGGTGACTCTTCGATGCAGTGAAGTTCGATCATGGGGTGGAAACTCTCTCACTAAAGTCTGGGCAGAGTAATATAGTTCGCGAGGTGCCCGTGAAATTTTGTAGATGTCTCTTCCTCCGCGTTTTGTGGGTCACGTGATGGTTTAACAGCTGTTCGCTGCCGACTTGTTTCAATTCATTTTCAATTTGGAGATTGCTTGCATAGACAAGAGATATTGCTTGTTGTTGAAATTATAAAGTGTTCTGTTTTGCGTAGTTTTGGTTTTGTTTTTAAAGATGGTTAGCTGTATAGTGAAAGACAGGAAAGACTGTTTGAACAGGAGTAGGTTGCACAGGCTTCCTAAAGATGATGAGGTAAGTTCGTTTTCATGTATTTTTAATACTTTATTGCGTACTGAATAAAAACTGGGTAATTATCTAGAATAGGACATAACTCGAAAATTGATGTTTAAAAATCACTCACCTACTAATTTTGGGTCGTAGATTGCGAATCTGAAGTCAAAAAAGTCTGGTCGCTTCTAGTTTTTTCGAAAAAAATTCCGAAAGTTTCCAATTTAACCTCACTTTGTCACTATAATAACATCGTTATAAACCGTTTTATAGCTGAATATTCATCCTGAATGATATCTTATTGACTCCTTAATCATTTCTGAAGAATGATTTTCCTCATTATTCCCTTATTGCAATGAAATTTTCTTGTTTATGTGTAACATATTTTCATCCATTTTGTATCCTGAAATTGACATAACAGCTGATCATACCGGCAATGGGCGACGTTGCCATATTGTAACTATATTCAGAAGTATTAGGTAGTGTTTTTATTTCAATTAATTTTTGTGATGGATCGGCCATGAGAATACGTTTAAAGGCCGAGTCATCAAAATCCATTTCGGATAATATGCAGTTTAACGCCCCCTCGTAATTATCGACTCTTTCAAGTTTTTCGAAGAAAATATGCCTTGTACAGTGATTTTTGATGATTTTCAATAGTGGCAAACTAGTTTTTTTGGAGATATCTAACGGAATGGGGAGTGAATAGGGGTGCTGGGTGGGGTAATAAATTTTTTTTCGTTATTTTTTTTTTTAATTTCCAGGGGTACTGTACTAACCTAACCTAACCTAACCTAACCTACCATATTCACCTGAGATGACGTAAAGATTAAGACTGTACCTTTATGAATTTTCGCCATAGGTACAGTCTTAATCTTTACGAAATCTCAGGTGAATATGGTAGGTTAGGTTAGTACAGTACCCCTGAAAATTAAAAAAAAAATTACGAAAAAAATGTTTTACCCCACCCAGCACCCCTATTCACTCCCCATTCCGTTAGATATCTCCAAAAAAACTAGTTTGCCACTATTGAAAATCATCAAAAATCACTGTACAATGCATATTTTCTTCGAAAAACTTGAAAGAGTCGATAATTACGAGGGGGCGTTAAACTGCATATTAACCGAAATGGATTTTGATGACTCGGCCTTTAAACGTATTCTCATGGCCGATCCATCACAAAAATTAATTGAAATAAAAACACTACCTAATACTTCTGAATATAGTTACAATATGGCAACGTCGCCCATTGCCGGTATGATCAGCTGTTATGTCAATTTCAGGATACAAAATGGATGAAAATATGTTACACATAAACAAGAAAATTTCATTGCAATAAGGGAATAATGAGGAAAATCATTCTTCAGAAATGATTAAGGAGTCAATAAGATATCATTCAGGATGAATATTCAGCTATAAAACGGTTTATAACGATGTTATTATGGTGGCAAAGTGAGGTTAAATTGGAAACTTTCGGAATTTTTTTCGAAAAAACTAGAAGCGACCAGACTTTTTTGACTTCAGATTCGCAATCTACGACCCAAAATTAGTAGGTGAGTGATTTTTAAACATCAAGTTTCGAGTTATGTCCTATTCTAGATAATTACCAAAAACGGTATTGTTTCAAACGACTCAAGGACTTACAAGACACTTTGAATGTGTTTCATCAAAAAGATAGTTACCAAAGGGCCAGAAAATACCCACTAAAAGCACTTATACAAACACTAACAGAACAAAATACTAATAGAAAATGGAACATCCATATTTAATCTCTTTTGTTTCCTTGCATATGATTGTTTAAGGCTGAAGGATCTTATTTGTATACATGTATGAGCAATGAAGTACTTAATTGTGATTAATTTATTGATACTTTGATATATCCAAAAAACTTTTATGTCATCATTTTCAGGTTTGGAAAATATGGCTGGAAAGAATAGGACGCCTTGATGCTGACTAGGGCTGCAATTTTAGTGTACGGACATCATCGAATTTGTTCCAGTCATTTTGATCCATCCAACATTGTAATAAATATTAAGAAGCAATTCATTGTACGACCTGTTGCCTTTCCTACTCGAGGCTTGACGATGGATGTTGGAGTACAAGGTAAATGAATTTTTTCCATTTTATTGTTCATATCTTGAATGATTATAGTTGCAGGAGCTTGCACACTACCTCATTAGAATGTGTAGATTCAAAAACTTGTTTTCTCGACCTATCTGAAATACTTACTAACCATGCTTTCTTGTAAAATTAAAGCAATTCATTGATATTTGAATTTCTTTTAATAGATCCAGATTATATTATCGGAAATGGTTCCACACCAGTGCAAGCAGGACCTTCATGTTCATGTAAGATTTCCATTTATTGATACTATTTCATTTAAAGTTATAAATTTCAATGTGATATGTTAATATTATGCATGATATAAAATGCTTGATGATTTTTCTTATTTGAATATCTATTCCTAGATGTCCAAGATGTGCTTGAGGTAGAATATGAGTCTGAAGTTGAACCTGTAATTCCTGCTACCCCAAATAACTTATTTTATTTACTAATCTTGAATGATTTTTGATTATATAAAATTGAATTGTTATAATTTTCTCTTCAGGAAAAACCAGAAGGACACGATTCTCTAAGGTATCGCCAGACGCTAGGGAATACTACAAAATTGCCACTGATCTGCACGTAAAGTGGGAAGGATTGCTGAAAAGAATAAAGGCCTGAAATTTGTAGTGAAAGAGCTACAGAATGCTTGCCATTCTCATGAACCGTTCAGCCACTCGATGAACACACCAACCTTTAATTTTCTCTTGTCTCAAATAAGGTGTAAAAACCTGAAACCCAGAGGAAGGTGCTGTACTTTAGATGAGAAAATTCTTTTTTTGACATCATTTAAAAATAGCCCTAAGGGATACAAACTACTCAGCAACATTTTTGCGGTTCCATCCAGCAAAACTTTGTCAAAATTATTGCATTCAGTAAATTTCAGTACAGGTATCAATTCTAATATTATGGATTCAATACATAATATTAGAATTGATTCAATATCTATATCTACTATATTTCATATTTGATTTTTTCCCAGAGGCTATGGAAATGTATAAATTTGTGACTGCATTTTCATGTACGAAATGTTTTCCACATTATCCATTTTTCATATTATAATTCACATTTGGTTTTGTCCTTCTAAATGTATATTGGAAATATTGTGATAATTCATTAGCTCCTTCATATTCAAGATAATGGATTATTTTAATGTACAGTGAACTCTTGATAAGTCGAACATCGATAAGTCGAACTCATAGATAAGTCGAACATTTTTTCCGGTCCCAATTCATGGGTATCTAACCCTGTATACTTTCACCTCAATGAGTCGAACAGAGTTCTTGAGAGTAAAGAGTCTAGTAAATGAGTCGAACTGCTGGAAGGGTCCACGAGAGAACCTCCACCTCTATCAGTCGTACTCCTAACCATCATCTCCTCTATGAGTCGAACTGTTTGATCTAACGAATGAAACCGAAAAGAATTCGGTATGCAAACGAATCACCACATTCGGTAGCCACCATATGTATTTTCAATCGGTTAGTACATTGTTCAATTTATTTTTTATTTGTTTATTGAGCCGTTGTGCGCTGAGAGCGTTTTAGTCATGGATCCGCGAAAACTGAAAATTTCATCAGTAGCAGATGAACTCGAACCCATTCGGGAAGTAGAGAAAGGGGAAGAAAGTAAAACCCTTATCGCTAACAAGTTCGGAATTCCTAAATCCGAATTGTCATCTATCATGAAAAATAAAATTAATATCCTCGCTTCCATCAGAGTTAAAGGAAAATCAGTCCACCGGTACCGTCAGAAATTGCCTCGGCATTCAGATGTTCGCATCTTCCCTAGGCCACGAATTTATAGCGAGTAGTGGTTGGCTACGTAATTTCAAAAAAGATACGGAATTTCTGGAAGAACCTCCTTAGGTGAAAGTGCTAGGGTCAATGAAGACACTTGTCATCAACCCTTGTTTCTCATTAACTACTGTTGATGTGAATACGCGAGTTTTTCCCTCAATGAGTCGAACTCTCACCTCAATAACTCGAACGTTTGGTGAGACGAACCATAGATAAGTCGAACAGTTTTTTATGGTCCCTGGGAGTTCGACTTATCGAGAGTCCACTGTATAATATATTTCCACATTTCGTTGTACTTGCGTAATGATATCCATTTTTGGTGCTCTTGTTTATACTTTATTTCACATTTGATTTTGTCCTTGTAAATGCATACTAAAAATTTTGCAATCATTTATTTGATAGCTCTTTCATATTCAAAGCTATAGATTAGAGAAGATTTCATGAAGAGAATATCTTCCACATTGCGTTGTACATAATATACTTACTGCTATCCATTTTTTATATTATATTTCACATTTAATTTTCTCTTTTCTTCTAAATGATTCGAGATGTATTTTTAATTTTTATATATATTATTTAATAATTCTTCTAATAATTAGTTCACATCAAATGAACAACTTCAATTCATGAATCTGAATAAATACTTTTATTAAAAGTTTTGGGATTTCATTTATTTCCTTTCCATTAGAACTAAAACCATGGTTCCAAAAACATTGTCAAAAGCCAGGTGTTAGACGAATTATCGTCTATTTGGTGTTTGGCAGTGTTTTGGAACAATATGTTAAAATAGAATATAGGATATTATAATGCGAAGTACATTTGAATTTCCCGCTCGGATGTATTTCTTGAGGTGCCCGCGACGTACCGCTAGTGTTCCACGAACCAAAATAAGGCGAGAGTGGCCCATCTATATATATCTCTTGTCTATGAGTTCGATGCAGTAGAGCTTCTGTGCAATGAGTCTTTCGTGTCGTGCACCCTACTCCATCGTATTACGTAACTCTTCCCGGTCTCCCTTTCTACTCTTATTGAAATTCGTAGCGAAGTACTGAGTATAGTGCAAGTTTATACCGCTGCATGTGTAACACTCCTGTTATGCAACTTATGGAAATTCGTATCGATGCTTTGAGTATCATGCACAGTGTTCGCAACCTTTTCGAATGAAAATTCCCTTGACAGATGTCAAAAATTCCCCATTTCACCAATTTTTCAGCTAAAATTCCCTGTACCCCGGAAAATGTAAAATTATCTCATACTACATGAATAAAAAAAACATATTTTTTTTAATATATGATGAAACTAAAAAAAAATTAACTAATTAAAAGGGAATAATTCAAAAACATAAAATATATCTTTTGGAAAACATATGTCGGTATTGTCGGGGAATCTCTGAAATTGTGAAACTGAAAACTGCAAAAGTGAAACTGACCCATATGATTATGATTTTATTGAAAATTATAATGTTATCTCGAAAATTCGAAAAATTCCCTCATTTCGACGATTTTATAAAAAAAATCCCTTTTTCCCTTTCGGTGCTAAAATTCCCTAAAAAGGGAAAATTCCCTGCAGTTGGGAACACTGATCATGCAGGAGCTAAAAATATCACATCTCCGAAAGTATCAGCTTGTTAGAGTTGAAAATGATATCAATGGATTTCTATGATGAAACTGCATCTTAAAAAAAATTGAATTTGAAATTTGTAATGTAAAAAAAATTCGTAGCGAAGTACTGAGTATAGTGCAAGTTTATACCGCTGCATGTGTAACACTCCTGTTATGCAACTTATGGAAATTCGTTTCGATGCTTTGAGTATCATGCAGGAGCTAAAAATATCTTATCTCCGAAAGTATCAGCTTGTTAGAGTTGAAAATGATATCAATGGATTTCTATGATGAAACTGCATCTTAAACAAAATTTAATTTGAAATTTGTAATGTAAAAAAAATTTTTTTCGCTGAAACCATTAGGCCGATTTAGTCCAATAACGAACTTAACTGAGATATTCATCTCCCAAGCCTACTCTAAAAATTTCAACTGTGTAGCTCATTCCGTTCGAGAGTTATCATGCCTACGGCCGGCCGGACGTGGTTTTTTGCCACTTTGCGGCAATCCGATCAATACAAAACTTTGCATGCATATAAAAGTCATGATTATACAATTTGATGCTAAATTTCAGATAGATCGAGTGATCGGTTCCGGAAATATTCATAAAAAATATTTTTACTAAAAATGGCCATAACTCCGAAACCGCTACGTGGATTTCGCTCGTTAACGAACTCGTCCGAGATATTTACGCTCCAAAGGCACGGCCGGACAGAATTGATTTTGACCACGGATTCTTGATCGGTGAGTCGAACCAAATCGTTCAAGACCATTTTCATCAAAACATTCGAAAATCCCAGACATTTGAGCTAATTGATAAGCACTCTGTTCCGAGGAACAAGAGCGCCAAAAACATATTGCGAGCACATATGAATATTAGTGTGATATAATATAATACAGGTAACCCACATAAACTTCACACTGAATAGTAGATATTAATTTAAAATAATAATTGAATTTTCAGAATGAAACGCCCAATGTTTAATTAACTCAATTATTATCAGAAACAATGGCGCAACACGTTAACACGCAGTTCGTATCAGATTTTCCCGACTAGGGATTTTTCCACAAACCATAAAAATAATGCAAGTGTATGAATTACAGCTTCCTTCTAGACGCAGTAATTCACAGATGAAACATTCGAACAAAAGCGCCAACTGAGGACGTAATATGTAATATCAAGTAAAGGATATGGAGGAAAACTTCATTAAGCAGTCTACTCTAATGTATTATCGAAGTAAAATTTAGAGGGCATTTTTGCGCGCATGTTCTAGGGTGCTATCATTTTGCCCAAATGTCTGTAATTTTCTACCCTATTGGCAGAAAACTCTGGATTCGTTGATTTATGTTATTAACCACGGTATCAGCCTTTTTGCGCACATGTTCTAGGTAACGAATTTTTTGCTGAAAATGTTCTCAAACGATTAGGTTCGATTTACTGATGAAGAATTCGATTCTGACTTAAAATGTTCAGGGTAAGTTGCAATTGCGCCTCCGGATGCAGCAGATATAAGTAATAGACATAATCGGCCAAATGGTTTTGGAGTTATACCCAATTATAATTCGACCTTTTCTCCTTTCTTTATATCTTCCTCTATGTTGCACAAATAGGTGATTCCCCAAAATATCCGGAACCAAGCCACGTCAGGACACACGATGCGTCGCCTAGCCGAGCAAGTACCGTAGAGTGGTGTGACTTTGCACTACTTTTCATAGTTTTCTTGTTGTAACTCTTTTATTTTTTCGTTGAATGAGTCCTTTGTAAACTATGTATAATTTCAATATCTTAGCTATCTACTGCTGCTGTTAGAAACATAAGAAAAGGTGCGCAAATTACGTAAACACAGAAGCAGACAGAAGCTGAATAAAACAGATAAATCTCGATTCGATAATTATTATAAATCCATTACTTTACTATATTATATTTGATATTCATCAAAAGCGGGATTTTATCAAGCATATCAATTGTCATTTGACTCAATTCGCAACATTTTATTTTTAATGTAAAACTTAGGCAAAGTCACCCGCACATCGGTGCTAGTTTGACAATGCCTTTAAAATCCGTTTGCTGGCAATTTTATGAAGTGTAAGGGATGCCTTTGCCATAGAAAAGTTTTTTAAAAATTTATTAAAGACAAGGTTGCTATTAGAGGCGAATAAAACAGCAAATTATAGAAAAATAAAATCTATTATTCTTTATAAAATACAAAAAATCAGTCTCTTTGTAAATAAACAATATATAAACTTAAAAACGGCTCTGTGAGATCAAATAAACTAGAAACATTTGCAAGCGCGTCCAAAAAACGCAAGCTAATTAATATTATACGACCTTAGGTCTCTATCTCTATGGAAATAATAACGTCCCCTGGAAGGCGTTGGTTTTTCCAATGTTGCGACAACATCCATTTCCTTGACGTATGATGTGTCCTCAACATTGGGATAGACAAATTCATTTTTCTTTCTCCTCATATATTTTACTGCAAACCCATCATCATCTGTTTCTATATAACTTCTCCAACATAATGTTTAACAATTTTCTCAGCAGGGAACGCTACCATCACAAAATCACCATTAGAGGGTTTTTTCTTATCGATGAATGAAGTAGGAGGCAGATCATCTTTTTCAGTTTCATTTTCCGAAAAATTGAACTGATGCTTCCATTCAATATCTCATCCTGGTATGTGGCAAAGTCCTCCGCAAAAATGCAACAATATAAACAAAGGTATGGGCCTTTTTCAATCATCCTTTTCAGAAGTTAGCTATGATTTTTAAATACTGTCAATGTGACAATTCTTGAATTTCACAAAATAACCATCAACAAAATGATTCTAACGATTTGCATAAAGCGTCTGAAGAAGGAGTCTGATATAGACTCCGAAATGTTACGATATAGTTGTTTCTTCGTTGATGTTGTTCGTTGTTATTTGTAAGGCAACATTAGTCACAAAATAATTGATTTTTATTTTATAGATATTTTTCAGAGTTTGGGAGAGAAAACCCAGAAAATAACCTTTCAATAATGAGTGTACCTCCCACAGTATCCTTTAATGATTGCTCTAAGTTTTGTTTTACGTGACCCTAAATACATGTAAAGCTGACAAATGTATTTTGATGTACCGCTTGTCATATTTTCTGCAGAACCCTTGGTATTTCACATTTATAAACACGTTAAAACCCACTCACATAATACAGCGTAGCTCTCCATTCAACGCACGCCAGACGACTGCGACCGTCGCAAGTGTCGCAACCGGTGGAGATATACCGTGGTTAACAGTTCCCATTCGTGCTGTCGGTAAGCTATAGCCAACTTTACAAAAATAAAATGAAACTTAAAATATTAGGCAGTCCGGCAAAGCCACACCGCTCTACCGTACTCAACTTCTCCGGCGGCATATATACTGGGTGAGTCTTTGACCACTGCATTGATTTTAACCAAAGATTCCTCTCATCAAATGAAACACTTTTTTCATTTAACATTTTTCAAAATTCAGCTCAGGTAAAAAGATACAGGCTTTTGAAATTTTGAAATAACATCAGTTTTTATTTTGTAGCTTTGACATCCTTTTTTCGAATAAAATGAATGTTGGCTTAAAGTTTCCTATAACTATGATACATATTTTCCAAATATTAGTTATTTTTTACTTCAACTGGTTTTCTAGTTATGGACTCGTGGATTCATAAAACTAAACGAAATTAGCATAAAGAAAGCATATAAAGTTTTTCTTGAGTCATTTCAAGAATATTCCATCGTTTAAGAACATTATATTATTCTTCATCATTTCTCCTTAAACGCACCGTTTTCGAGATATTCTTCATTGAATGTTTTAAAATGGAAAACTCCAGAAATTTCACTACTTTTATGGATCCGTCCCTGAGCGTTGGAATCCCGAATCAAGCTGTAAACCACGTTACCATGCCTTATACTCGTCCGTCAACAATGTCATAGATAATTTATATGCGGGAGTGTATTAGCACATTGTGAAATCTTTAAAGGCTTGTAACTTTTTACCTGAGCCGAATCTGGAAAAATGGTGAATGAAAAAAGTGTTTCATTTGATGAGAGGAATCTTTGGTTAAAATTAATGCAGTGGTCAAAGACTCACCCTGTATATATTCGATTATTAGAATGAATGTGAATACCTCAGATTAATATCCACTCCATAAAGTTCTGATCTTTGCATACGAACAATGCCATTTCCTATATGAAGCTTTGAACCAGAGAATATTTTCTGCATTCCCCTCTTGCACGTCTTCTGAAGATCAACATAAATGCTTACTTGGTCATTTTTTCGGCAGTCTACAATAAAAAAGTTTATATGAGATTATTGTACAGAAAGCGAGAATATTTTGATGAAAGATAAAAAAATACATAAAAACACTGACGTCGGGTCAGGAGCCTCAGCGCGCTTGTTCGTCTTATGATCAATTTTTTTTCCCGCTCTAGAGGAAAAATCTTTTATAGGCCCGCCCTGAGAGGGTCCGCTGCTCTCAGGAGTGTGAGACTCCAGATGTTGATTGGTTACTCACTAAAAAACCTCTCGCACGTTCCTTGGAGTAGTTCTTCGTCCTGCCCTTACAGCGTCCCTTAACAAAAGAGATGAGCTGCAAGCGGCCTTCATAGTTGATGGGACCTGATGACTCGAAGTGATCCGAACAACACCGCTTTCTGCATTCTGTGCGCTAAATCCTCGGCCAGAGATTTGCAGGCCGGAATAATCTTCAATTTGGTCACGTAGTTCGCTCTTATTCCGCCCAGGCATCCTATGATTAGTACGACCATTCTAACCTTATGCCCTGGAGGATCCCCAGTTCGAACATTAAATCCTTGTATTTTTCCCTCTTATGTTCTTCTTTCACCACCACATTATTTTAAGCAGGGGTGGAAAATTCGACGACAAACAATTCCTTCAGTTTTTTGTCGAGCAAGAGTATATCTGGCTTTATGACATGGATCTGCCGAGTTGTTGGAATCGCATAGTTCCAGTAGATGCGAGCTTTGTCATTTTCAACAACTGCTTCAATCTCCAGAGGCACATATGATAGCATTGGTTTGTTGTCTATACCATAAACCTCTCTCAGATGGAAGTAGAGAATTCGAAGTACTGCATTGTGTCTTTCCACATATCCTGTTGGACCATGGACTCAGCAAGCAGACAGAATGTGCATAACAGTTTCCTGCTGGCTGTGGCATGCTCTGCACGTTGTTGGGGTATCCACTTATGATCAATATTATTATTAAAAGAAATAACGTTTCCGAAGTATTAACCTGGTAGACTTCAAATGTCAACACGAAGACAGTTAGGCTACTAAAATACACCACACGCCACTGATCATAATATGCATTCTGGAACGACACTATGACAGTTAATCCACCACAACAATTATTAACCTCTTGAGCGAAGGTGGTAAAGTTTTGCCACCAGACAGTTTAGTCCAGGTAAATTATATCCACAAGCTTTCCAGCATATGTTATGGAAGTCCAGTCATTGAGGCACCTCAAGAGGTTAGTAATAACGGGGCGCCTAGGTACAAAACCGTGTTGCTCCGCAGGTATAATGATATTTCTGAGGCAAACCTGAGGATCTCCTTAGAAAAAATGATCTCAAGAAGTATTGAGATAATGGATGTCAGAGTTATGAGAAAGTAATTCGCGGTAGAGGTTTTGTCTCCTTTTTGCGCGCGTGTTCACTAGAAGTAAGAAAGTCAGAGCATGAGAATAACTTGAGAAATAGAGACATACAGAAATAAAAAATAGCAGAACATGTATGTACAATCCAAGGATTTCACATGATGGATTGGAGTAATACAAGGATTCTGAGGACAGAAACTGATTATATTAAAAGGAAACTTAAGGAATCACAAAATAATTAATTTTTTATTTTATAGATATTTTTCAGAGTTTGGGAGAGAAAACTCAAACGGAAACCATTCAATGATGAATATACCTCCCACAGTATCCTTTAATGTTTACTTATGCCATCATTTTGTCACAATGTCTGTACTTTTCGAATGTTTTGCCGAAAATGGTCTCAAACTAGGGTTAGGGTTCGACTAACTGATGAATAATCCGAGGTCAAATTCCATTCTGTTCGTCCGGCCGGCCATTAGCACAATAACTCTAGAACGAAAGGAGCTAGAGGATTGAAATTTGCAGGGTATTTTTGGAGCGTAAATATCTCGGATAAATTCGTTAACGGGCGAAATACACCAAGCGGTTTTGGAGTTATGACCATTTTTATTTAAAGCATTTTTTATGAATATTTCCGAAACCGATTACTTGATATATCTGAAATTTAGCATCGAATCGTAGAATCATGACTTTTATATGCGTGCGGTGTTTTATATTGATCGGATGGCTATAAAGTAAAAAACAAAAATTTCATAAATTTGAAAATTTTGATTTCACAATCACAATACTGATCCGACTTAGTTGAAACTCGGTAGTTAGATGCAAAATACCGACGCAAACACTTGTGCAAAATTTTGTGGGGATAGCATAAGTAAAAAAAAAAAGTTTAACTATTAGCGGAATATTTTGCTTGAAATTCCGAAACCAAATATCGGACTGAGTTTAATTATGGCACTTCGCTGACCAATGATGACCTCTTGGGGTGTGCAAAATTTCATTGAGAACAGACCACTAGAAGCCTAAAAAAAATTCAATAATTTTGGACTTTCAAACTGGGCAAATTATTTCTTTATTGTTTTCTTACGAGAAAAATAATATCTGGTAAACATTCGACGTGTTTTATCTAATCTGGAATGTTCCAAGGCAGGTTTTCAAAATATGTCTGAACGTTGAGCGACTGGGGGTGTAACTAGAGGGCCATATTAAAAGCTCATGTGAATTATGTGACAATTTCCAGGAAATAGTGTAGTATCCGAGGTGTAGTGTTCATAACATAATCCTGGGGGCCAATATTGAAATTCATGCTGCCTCTTTCGTTATTCGCTAAGCAGACAAATGATTTAACTGCTCGTCTGGGGGGATTGGGATTTTGAGGTGGAGGATGCTACTCCTCCATAGAATCCCCTTGGAAGGCCCGCGCATGCGTGGATATCTCCTGAACCACTGATGTTGAAGAATCAGAGTTTTGTGTTCTGTGGTTTTGTGTGAGGTGTGAGATTTTGAGAGGAATTTCAGCCACGAGTAGATTACGCATGCGCAGAAGAGAAGTGGCTCTTTTCGGGTTGTATGGCTTAAGCTATAGGAGTGGTCATGGATTTGGTGCTGAGCCGATATTGTGACGTTTTAAAATAAAATTCATGGAAATTCTGTGCATGGACAAATCAGATTCGAGGAAATAATTTAATTTAAATTACATACGGATTTGAAGAATAGGCGTAAGCAATTGGGTTCCCAACGGGAGTCCCATAACCGCATTTTTTTCTATTTTGAAAACGGTGAAACTAATAGCCAGACTATATTAATAGCCAGAATTGTCAAAGAAACTTGAAAAGATATAAAAAATCACTGACGTGAAGTCAGTATTCTTTGGCGCGCGTGTTCACGTGCGCCTATCTAGTCGTAGAATATCGACATAAAGACGTGTGTGAAATTTTGTGTGGATTGCACCATTAGTAAATTTTAAAAAAATTATTAAAAAATATTATTTACGTCACGTCCAATACAGGAGAATGGGAAATAGAACATACGTGCAAAAGCTCCTGACTTCACGTCAGTGCTGGAAGAGTAATTTTTATATATTCAATTTCGAAGAGTCATTATCTGTGGATTCTTCAATTAAAATCAATAAGGACCCTGATTTGAAGAATTATGTAAAAAATAGGAATGACAATATTAATGTTCAGGAAATGGAAAGAAATCACTTGGGGGATATAACAAACGAAAACCTTAGAAACTTCAATATTATTTTATCGCAATTTTCATTAGGCTATCCTAGTTTAATGAATGTTATGTTTGAGAATATAGGTATTATTTATTTTGATAAGTATATTTGGTTTCAATTTCTATGGCAAGAGTTGACTCTACACCCTACCTACACCTTCTCGTGGTTCTTGCCGAACAATGAATTGAATAATAATAATTTCAACTTTATTTCAAGATAATTCTGCAGAAGAAATGTAGTTATCCACTTCATTTACCAAGTATAAGGTCTCATATTGTTTATTCTTCCAGGGATTTCAAAAAAATAATAAAAAAAAACGAACTTCCGCGCTACCGAATAGCCTACTATTCTTGTTTTCCGATATGGCTGGCACTACTGGCCGCAGTAAGTAATTTCGGAACGCTCTTTAGTGACAGCATAGCCCACTATATCTGACTATCCTGGAACATGATAAAATGGCAACACCGCTATGAGTCGTACGCCAGGCGATTCAGTCGAACATTTGTTATTGTAAGGGCCGGTATTATAAAACTATTTTGACAGATATCTTGAAGTTAACTTGTGGAATGACGTCACCGTCAAAGTTAACTTCCCATTTTACGAGATAACTTTATTGGGTGGATGGGGTATGGGTTAAAGTTAACTTTGTAGAAAATGGTGATTTGCGACAGTTCATATGTAAATAATAATATGGCATATAACCTAAGTATTTGATATAACCCTAATTTTATTGTTTGATTTTCCGCAGCGATATCCAATTTATTTTTGAGGAACTTTTAACTGACGATGAAGAAGATGCTTTGAATTTTGTTGAAGGCTCTAGGCGAGAAAGGGTATTTAGAAATCGTTCAGACCATTTCACCATGGAACGAAACGGAATTTAAAAGTAGATTTGGATCATCAAAAGAGTCTGTACTAGTGTTAATGGGTCACATTGAAGCAAATTTACAAAGACCAACTACCTAATAGGTTTGTATTTCTAGCATCTATTATAATATCTATAGTGTAAATTATAATTATTTTTAGACTGTACTCAAGTAATTTATACAATTATATAATATTTAGGGGGAAATGAAGATGAAAATTATCGGAACAGAAGAGGATACTTCTCATATAATGTCCAAACCGTTGCTGATAGTACTTTTACGCATTAGAGATAACGTAGCACGGTTGCCGGGAGCCACACATGACAATATAATATTTTCGCATTCTAGACTCAAGGCACGATTTGAAGAAGGCACCTTTGGTAATAGTTTTTTGGTGAGCGATTCAGGATATACATTGTCCGAGTATATGGGGATTCCTCTGGAAACCCCACAAAATCAACCCCAGAGACTCTACAATGAATCTCAAATAAGAACTAGAAATGTTGTAGAAAGGCAGTACGGTGTATGGAAAAGAAGATTTCCCATACTGCAATTGACGATTCGATTAAAGAGAGAAACTACCATGACTGTTATCGTAGCAACTGCAGTGCTTCATAATATCGCAGTAAATATGAGGGAAGAAGAACCTGATCAAAATGTGGCTGTAGAATTGGAAAATTTCAATCAACATATTTCACACAATCAGAATCGTAATTTTTTGCTACAAGAATTTATTGAAGAATACTTCCAAACTTTATAAATACATTATATATAAAAAATGTAATCATGTCATTTCAATTCCTATGCCCGAAATGTTTCTTTTATAGATCTTATGAGCATATCCAACACTTTTTTTCCTCATTTAAAAATAAAGCTACTGAAACGAATGAATATTATTTAACTGTTGACATTAACAAGTGCTCACGTGAACGAGAGGGTGTTCTGATGATCCAAATAATACAGAGTTTGATCAAAATTTCCGATTTATATGTATTTTTTCAAATATTTGTACATACAATCATTCACAAATTTTCATTTTGAGAAAAGTCCGTAATTTTTGGAGTGAGCGAGTTCTGTGTATAATAGTCCAATGAATTTTCGATAATGGTGAGAGCTGCGAAGAAATCGACACTTTTATTAGTTTGAGTGCGTAGAAACAAAGGGTAGTAAGACACTTGTTCTTTCTTGAATTCATTTTAATACACAAATTCACTCATATCATATGTATTTCATTTACCTATGTAAACTAACGACTTGTCTGAGCATGATAAGCGAGTGGAGGAGCCCGGAAGTCAAAATATTGAATGTTAATGCAAGAACAAGATATCATTCCTTCAAATTAACGAGGCGACCAATTTTGACGGATATTCTTCAATTTATCACGTAATTTTCAAGGGACTGGGAAAAAATTTCAAATGTCGAGTTATTCAAATTAACGAGCGTCGATTTATCGAGTACAATGAATTAAAATAATTGAATATATTTTATTATGAATATGAATTATTTTATTATGAATATGCAAACAAAACAAACATCTGTGCACAGAACATTCACACAGACCACAGAAATGGGACTTTTATAAAACAGACATATTAAGGCTAAAGTTATCTCGACCGATAAAGTTAAAGTTAACTTCGACAAATGTTTATAATATCGGCCCTAAATGGACGGGAATTAACCAGTATTGTTTTTCGAGGGTATTTCGTGGTATTTTTGTGTATAACGGTGTGAAACGTGGATTAATGCAATGCGGTGATAAAATGCTCGGATATTTATGTTGCTGCAGTGTGTAAATAGCGAAATTTCCTTTTGGATTATTTCTACTTGGAGATGAGTATCTACATTTCAGTTGAGACTTGAGACTATTAGTGTTCTGTGGTTGAGACTATATAGCCAACAAGATGGACTAGTGAAATAGAACTTTCATTTCTTCCGATTTTATAAAAGATTTTGATGACCTTTCTAATAATTTTTCAACAAAAATTGATACATCTCGATGGGAGATCAAGAAGCTCAAAGAATCTATTTATTTTTATATATGTATTCAATTTCGAAAAGTCTTCATCTGTATACAGGGTGTAACTAAATAAGTGTAAAATATTTAAGGGGGTGATTCCTCATCGAAAAAAAGATAGGATCTTTCATATAAAGAAACTTCATTGGAGCATCCCTTGTTAAGATACAGCCCCTTAAAGGGGCTACAGAAAATTTGTTTAATAATTTTTTTCACAAGCACTAAAAAAGTCACAATATTGAAATTAACCTGATATTTTCTAATACCAAAAAGACACTCAGCCAGTAACTTATTTGGTTTATCCCATGGTTGTATGGGGTGGAAAACGCAACCCCTAAAATTTATTTCCAATGTAACTTTTTGTCTTATTATTTGTTTACCATTTTAAAATTTATTTCCGATAACCTGTTTCATTCTAAACAAAAAATGTTTCTTGAATTTTTTGCCCAAAATAAACCAGATCGCAGCAAAACATTATTTTACGAACAACTACAGAGATACATCGTCATAAATGCGATCTGGATTTATTGTTATTTTGTAGTTACTACCTGCATTAAATGATTGAAGGGGAATAAACAAAACTAATTTATTAATAACACTCACAGTAACTACTCACAGTAATTGATAACAATCCTAGTAATTAATAATAATCATATTAAATCTTCAATATGTCTACCTTCAGATATTACGCATGCATCTAGACGTCGGCGCATTGAGCCACGTATTCGCTCAAATATTCCTGGTCTCTATTACCCTGCACGTATCGATGATGCGGTTTCTTAAGTCCTCTACATCGCGAACAGGTTATCAGAAATAAATTTTAAAATGGTAAACAAATAATAAGACAAAAAGTTACATTGGAAATAAATTTTAGGGCTTGCGTTTTCCAACCCTTGCAACTATGGGATAAACCAAATAAATTACTGGCTAAGAGTCTTTTTGGTATGAGAAAATATCAGGTTAATTTCAATATTGTGACTTTTTTAGTGCTTGTGAAAAAAATTATTAAACAAATTTTCTGTACCCCCTTTAAGGGGCTGTATCTTAACTAGGGATGCTCCAATGAAGTTTCTTTATATGAAAGATCCTATCTTTTTTTCGATGAGGAATCACCCCCTTAAATATTTTACACTTATTTAGTTACACCCTGTATAGATGCTTCAGTTGAAATCAATAAGGACCTTATGCATCTTAAATTATTCATTAAGAATGTTCAGATTTCCTGCAGTGATTTGAAATGGATTATTCCTTTCGATGTAACCCTGAGCAGATGGTCTCAACTTACTAATCTACTTTCCCGCTATAGAAATATAATTAATGGGGATTCAGAATTCATCAATTTGTTTTATCATCATTTTTACACAGTGCAGATCAAAAAATAATTTTATGTGAATTTACTCTTTATTGTAGCATTGAATTGTTATTCAGAATTCACAGAGACTTGTAGTTGTGGTTTAGTTTCGTAAATCATTCTAAATTCACTTTGTTCTGTTTTCGTAGAAAATACGAATAACAATGTTAATGTCCACCGATTGGAAAATGAACAGAAACATTTGTAGATAGCAGAAACTGACCATTACAGTAAGAACCAAAAAATGACAAACTCTAAGATGATTATCACAATGTTCATTAGCCTACCTCATTAGTCTTATAATTGTTATGTTTGGGAATATATATTTATTTTGGGAAATTTAATTAAGTTTATACATTTTTTGGCAATAATTAACCCTACACCTTCTCGTGGTTCATGTTGAACAAAATGAATTGAATAACAACTACCTAGGTTTCTATTTCAACTTGATCTCAATAATATTGAGAAGAATGAAATGTAGTCATTCAATTTATTAACCAAGTAGGGTCTCATAGTGTTAATTCGTCCAGGGATTCCAAGCAAGAAAACCTATTCAATGAATTCACTAGAGTTTTAAATTCGAAATATACGATATCCCGCGCGGCCACATTGATCGAAGAAGTAAGCCTAGAGACGATAAATTGCGGTGTTGTCAGACTGTGTTCCAGGCTATCTGTATAGAGGGCTGTGGTGTCAGTAAACATCCCCAGTGAATTTCAGTAATATCTGACGCCTGACGATAGGTCTCTTGCATGATTGTTTTTGGCGCTCTAGTTCCTCGGAACTGAGTGCTTATCAATTTGCCCAAATGTCTGTAATTTTCGAATTTTTCGATGAAAATGGTCTTAAACGATTTGGTTCGACTCACTGATCAAGAATCCGTGGTCAAAATTCATTCTGTCCGGCCGGCCGGCCGTCCGGCCGGCCGGTCCGGCCGTCCGGCCGTAGGCACGATAACTCTCGAACGGAATGAGCTAGACAGTTGAAATTTTCAGAGTAGGTTTGGGGGATAAATATCTCGGCTAAGTTCGTTACTGGGCAAAATCTGACAGATGGTTTCGGAGTAACAAAAAAAAAATTTTTTTTTGACAGAACAAATTCCAAATTAAAATTTTTTTCAATAAGCAGTTTTACCATAAGAATCCATTCATATCATTTTAAACTCTAACAAGCTATTACTTTCGGAGATATGATTCTTCAAAATTTCAATGATAGAATTATTCTGTGGCTATTCTATGAATTGTTATAATGTCAACTTTGACGTTGTCTCATTGTCATTCATTCCAGTAATGGTATTATGAGAATCATAATATGAGGAGCAACTTATCAAAACGCATTAAGTCCAAAAACCATTTTATTGGGAATCAACGAAAAACGATTTTCTCTTCCTCCCTGGCTTATAATTTGAGTATGTCGAGTTTGTTTGATAGAAATTTACATCTAAAGGTAATAACTAATCTCATTTAAATCAATATTGATCAGATATACACAGAAAATGTAAAAAACGTTTGGACTTAATGCGTTTTGATTCATCTCATTGTATATAATGCGTTTTGATGTGGTTGAAATTGAAAATAATGCTGTTTGTTGCGATTTTTTATACATTTAGAGAAAACAGTCTGCACAGTAAGTGTTGGCCTGTAACCTAATTAACATGAGCAAATCGATAAAACATGTTTTTGGTTATATTTTATTTCTTTTAAAAATGCAAACGTAAACATAATTCATTGCGATGCGGCTTACATACTTTGGATTTGAATTACAGAGGGACATAATGCCATTTGGAAGATTTTGTTTACATAGGGCTATAGAGCAACAGAAAACATTTCTGAATCCGCTTCAAACTCAATTTCGCCCAAATTGGACATAATGCGTTTTGAAAAGTATTTATTATTGGAATCGATAATTATATCCATAAGAGTACTGAAAAAGTTCAACCGCCGTCAAAAATTTCATTTTCAACGAGAAAGCTATCATTCAAATTTGGTTGCACATAATGCCTGTTCAAACGATCGAAACTTGGCGCCAGTCCGTGACGTAACCCGTCATATCTATTCTCACTCTCTTCTCGTGTCCGTTTCACTCTTTATTCCAGTGTAACACAGCTCCCTATAAAGAGCTCGAAGTCCGCATTGGCTGTTAACAAGCAGATGGTAAATTTTGATTACGTCAGCCGTCATACCTGAGTGAATTTAGCATGTAAAGTTGGCCTGTAAAATTTCCGGAAATTGCCGAACTACCATAGGCGTCCGTCAAGAATATAAGTACTGGATTAGGAGATGTTTGATTACTTCTATACCTCACTTTACAGAGATACCTATTTTGAATCATTATTTATTCAGGTTTAACATAGCATATAACGAATTTTTTAATATGGAGGTTCAGATTGTAATGATATATTATAATAACACAATGTCACGTAATAAAACTCTCTTTGGAAAGTAAATCTTCATTGAGTATAACTTTCGAACGATACTGTTGTCATTTTTATACATTGGTGATAATGAGGAGAATTTCAACCCTATAGTGGTTTTTTACTCCTATAGGGTTGTTATCGTTATTTGACCAAAATATAAATAGGCGGAAAAAAAACTGCATTGATTATAGCTTTTGAACGGGCCTAGTGTCGTTTTCTTACGTAGGGGATAACAGGGTGAATTTCAACCCTATAGTGGTTTTTTACTCCTATAGGGTTGTTATCGTAATTTGATCAAAATATAAATAGGCGGAAAAAATCTGCATTGATGATAGCTTTCGAACGAGCCTAGTGTAGTTTTCTTACGTCGGGGATAACATGGTGAATTTCACCCTAAAGTGTTTTTTACTCCTATAGGGTTGTTATCGAAATTTGTACAAAGTACAAATAGGCGGAAAAAATCTGCATTGATGATAGCTTTCGAACGAGTCGTGTGTAGTCTTCTTACGTGGAGGATAACAGGGTGAATTTCACCCTATAGTGGTTTTCTACTCCTATAGGTTTGTTATCGTAGTTTGTTCAAAATATAAATAGACGGAAAAAATCTGCATTGATGATAACTTTCGATCAAGCCTAGTGTCGTTTTCTTACGTAGGGGATAACAGGGTGAATTTTAACCCTAAGGTGGTTTTTTACTCCTATAGGCTTGTTATCGTAATTTGTTCAAAATATAAATAGGCAGAAAAAAACTTCATTGATTGTAGCTTTTGAACGGGCCTAGCGTCGTTTTCTTACGTAGGGGATAACAGGGTGAATGCAGATTTTTTCCGCCTATTTATATTTTGAACAAAGTACGATAACAACCCTATAGGAGTAAAAAAACACTATAGGGTGACATTCACCCTGTTATCTCCGACGTAAGAAAACTACACAAGGCTCGTTCGAAAGCTATCATCAATGCAGATTTTTTCCGCCTGTTTATGTATTGAACAAATTACGATAAAAACCCTATAGGAGTAAAAAACCACTATAGGGTGGAATTCACCCAGTTAACCCCGACGTAAAAAAAACTACACTAGGCTCGTTCGAAAGCTATCATCAATGCAAATTTTTTCCGCCTATTTATATTTTGAACGAATTACGATAACAACCCTATAGGAGTAAAAAACCACTATATGGTTGAAATTCACCCTGTTATCCCCTACGTAAGAAAATGATTCTAGGCCCATTCGAAAGCTATTATCAATGCATATTTTTTTCCGCCTATTTATATTTTGATCGAATTACGATAACAACCCTATATGATTAAAAACCACTATAGGGTTGAAATTCACCCTGTTATCCCCTACGTAAGAAAACGACACTAGGCCCCTCGGAAAGCTATTATCAATGCAAATTTTTTCCGCCTATTTATATTTTGAACGAATAAGGATAACAACCCTATAGGAGTAAAAAACCACTATAGGGTTGAAATTCACCCTGTTATCACCTACGTAAGAAAACCACAGTAGGCCCGTTCGAAAGCTATTATCGATGCAGATTTTTTCGGCCTATTTATATTTTGAACAGATTACGATAACAACCCTATAGGATTAAAAAACCACTATAGGGTTGAAATTCACCTCGTTATCACCAATGTATAAAAATTACAACAGTACCGTTCGAAAGTTATATGAAAGTCAATGAAGATTTACTTCCCAAACAGAGATTTTTATTACGTGACATATTGTGTTATTATAATACATAATTACAATCTGAACCTCCTCATTAAAAATTTTGTTACATGCTATGTTAAACCTGAATAAATAATGATTCGAAATAGGTATCTCTGTAAGGTGACGTACAAAAGTAATCAAACATCTCCTAATCCGGTACTTATATTCTTGACAGACGCCTATGGTAGTTCGGCAATTTCCGGAAACTTTACAGGCCAACTTTACATGCTAACTTCACTCAGGTAGTCAGGTATCCGTCATAGCAACGATTCAGAAGCGTTTCACGTCATTTGAAATTGCTTCTTGAATTGCCGATTCTCAATACCGAAATATTTAATATAATTAATATAATTTTATAAATTATGAAAGTGTATGAGGGCATACTTGATGATCTGGTATTGAAGTAGATTCAGAAAAACATAAACATATGGTATTTCGTGTAACATGCAAGAGACCTAGTCCATTTCCTGCTCAGTAATGTTCAGGAATATCGGATCACTGCATATCATATATCTAGGTATAGTGTAGGTTTCTCAATTGCGATTTAACTCAAGGTTTGCGGGTGTTACGCGTTCATGAATATCCTTTGATTAGGGAAGAGACCGTATGCCGTATGCCGTACTACGCAACGCTATCGATCTGAAACCAAAACTTTGACAGTTTGGTGGACACCAAACGATGTGGTGGACGTGTGTATCTTGTGTTTATCTGAGCGTTTACGGACTGTTTTGTTATAAAACTGTGTTACACATAATGGTAGGATGTGCAGCTTACGGCTGTACAAGCCATAGCAGAAAAAAGGGGCCTGGTTCTGTGGTCATGTGGTGCCCATTTGGTTTCAATGTCAGGGAATATGCTATCCTTTGATTAGGGAAGAGAGGGAATACCGCATGACCTACTACGCAACGCTGTCTATCTGAAACCAAAACTTTGACAGTTTGGTGGGCACCAAACGATGTGGTGGAAGCGTGTTTCTTGTATTTATCTGAGCGTTTACGGCTGCAAAAGCCACAGCAGGAAAAAGGAGCCAGGTTCTGTGGTCATGTGGTGGACATTTAGTTTCAATGTCAGGGATTATGTTATCCGTCCTCTATTTTCTATAGTCTGAGATGTTTTCCGTCCTCTCTCTTCTATAGTCCAAGTGTCGAATATCGCTAAATACATTCATAACTCGCAACCTTGAGTTAGCTCACAATTGAGAAACCGATCCTATCCTATTACTACCGCATTGAACAAGTAGGCCTTCAAGAGACGATACATTGCGGCGTTGTCAGACTGCGTTCTAGATTATAGACGACGGCTGTGATGCAATCAACTTCATCAACCATTAATAAATGTCTTTCATTTGTCTATCGTTAATGCGATAAGGGATGATTGGACGATATTCTCTTAAACCGGTCAGAACTGGGTTAGCGCATCCGCCATTTCACACGGGTAGTAATGGGGAAATTGGAAAAGCACTAACGCTTTGGCGTGTTTGTTCAAATTCATAGCCAGAGCAGTAACCCGCTGAGGTACTGAACTCGCCCAATGCGGCTAGGCTTGGCTTCCAGGAAAATATATATTTTCCCAATATTTCTAACAATATATCCGACCAAGTTTAAATCTAGAATTTGGCTGTGATAATATATTATATTATGCCAAGATTCACCACCTCATATGAACATAATTCCAATTTATACCTAGAGCCGATGTCAAGAAAATCAGGCTGTGGCAAGTGGCAGAATACGTGATCTATTCGATTTATAAGGACGGAACTTTAAAATATTCAAATTTGTTAATCTATCAATATACATACATTTACGCAGATGTGATTACTGTTCAAACAGACATATAAACACTTACGATGCCGTTCTCTTTCCCCATTTTGAATGAATTCTCATTTTGGTGCAATTATACAGTGCGCGTCAAAATTATGAAACAAATTCATTTTCTCAGAAGAAAAATATTTGGCAACAAAATCCTGAAACAGTTCAATTTTTGTTCCACTTTTACCAAATTTTCATGCATTTTTGAAGAATTTTTGTTGCACCCTGTGCCATTCCCATCAACCCTCTAAATTTTTTGAATAGGGAAAATGGGTCCTGTGGTACTTTTCTTGCAAGGTCTTTGTATCTTCTTTACAGGCGTGCAGACATTTTCGAGAAAAAAAAATAGATAGTTCACAGAGGTTTTCAGTATGTGTACTTTGTCATGGCTCATTTACTTTGAGACGATGGTACCTGATGAAATTTGTCACCGAATGACCGAATGACCATTACAGTTTTGTTCATGCACAACTTTCAACCGCCTCACCGAAAGTGACTTTGACTTCTTTATCTCAAATAGCACCCTGTATATTTTTTCAATTTTTTTGTTTCTACTCAAAATTACCTTTCCAACGATGTATCACACATTTGATTTGATGGAGAAAACGTCAATTGAAATTTCAAATTGAAAGAATTGCAGTTGGCTACGATATTTTGTTTAATCTTGATTTTGACTGCAATAATCGTCATCGATATAAAAAGCCTTACTCGAGTTGAAATCAACTTAATCAACTATGTATTTTACCGAACGTTAAACAAAGAATGAATAGTAAAAGAAACAAAAATTACAAAAAAGGGAGCATGCTAAAAAAAGGGGTAAAAAAAATACCTTTAATAAGTAATTAAAGCATATGTTCGAAATGTTGACCATCTGCTTCTACACATCTTTCAGCTCGGTGCAAAGTAACACTTCTCAACACCTCAGCATTAAGGGCTCCACATGCATTCCTTATTTTGTTTTTTAGATCCTCCAAATCAATAGGAGGAGTAAGGTACACACAATCTTTCAAATATCCCCAAAGGAAGAAATCCAACTGTGTTAAATCTGGATATCTTGCAGTCCATCATATCGGGCCATGTGTGCCGATCCATCTATCTTCAAATGGACCGATACGATGGCCTGCAAGATCTCCAGATTTAACACCGCTAGATTTCTTCCTTTGGGGATATTTGAAAGTTCGTGTATACCAGACTACTCCAATTGTTTTGGAAGGTCTAAAAAACAAAATAAGGAATACATGTAGAGTCCTTAATACTGAGGTGTGTGTTAGGTATTTTTTTGCCCCTTTAATTTTTTTGTAATTTTTTGTTTCTTTTATTACTATTCATTATTTGTTTAACGTTCGGTAAAATACATAGTTGATTTCAACTTGAGGAAGGTTTTTTTTATTGATCTCTATTATTGAAGTCAAAACCAAGATTACACAAAATATCGTAGCCTACTGCAATTCTTTCAATTTGAAATATCAATTGACGTTTTCTCCATCAAATCAAATGTAAAATACAAAGTGTGATACATCGTTGGAAAGGTAATTTTGAGTAGAAACAAAAAATTGTGACTTTCAACTTTTGTCTTTCTCAGTTGAAGGTTCGTTGAACGAATTGAAAATCGTAAAATTTTCAAATTTTTATCTTTTGAAATGGCTGAGATAATCCATTGGAACATGTAAACTGGGACACCCGGTAAATGGTCAATGGAACAATTAATTGAATTTAAGCGGGATACCCTGGTACTTACTGCTCATCATTCCTAACACTCCTGGTGCAAAAATGTGAGCGCCTCTTAGAACTGCTGCTCCACAATCTGTATCTATTATGACTTCTTTGATATGAGTATTTGTCAAGGCTTCGGAAGGGAAATGTATTGATAAGGTGTCTTTTACTCGGCTATGAATATGGCAATCATAACGATAGTTCTCTTTGGCCTGGAATAATTTAATAATAAATTGTAAATTATGTATTGTAATGGAAACTCACCGAAATTAAATGTTGCTTCAGAACTGCAAACATGTTTTCCTCCGAAGATTTAAGACTGTTAACCCGAATGGAAGTCATTTTTGGAATTGTACAAAGCCATTTGAAAGTTTCCTTGTAATTTAAATCCTTAAAATTACCGCCAGTTGAAATGAAACATAGAAAATTCATTATCCATAGAGGAACCTACCAACCCAATAGATGA
The DNA here is from genome assembly GCA_937662695.2 of Halyzia sedecimguttata. NCBI lineage: Eukaryota > Metazoa > Arthropoda > Insecta > Coleoptera > Coccinellidae > Halyzia > Halyzia sedecimguttata. The sequence goes on along the minus strand of OW569414.2, from coordinate 16,413,060 downwards.
CGAATGTAATGAATCATTCGCGGTTTTGTATATCAAATTTGTATCCAGCTTTTCAGTAAATGGTGACTCAGGGAACACCATATTCTATTTTTGTTGTTTACTGACCACTGCACAGAAAAATACGCAATTATCGTGTCCACAATCCATAAATTGTTCATCTGTTTGGATAATTTTTCAGGTTAACCACACAGGTATTTCACACAATTTTCGACTCACGTGACCTCGTTGAACCAATTGAAACTCATAACTGTCAAGACGTGGCACGAAGTACAAGTTCTCCTTCGCTTTCCGCCATATTGACATTCGACAAGATTTTGGGAGGTTTAGTGGATGTGTGCATTTTCTTTTATTACAGTGTGTTATTCTAAAAGGGTAGGTAGAAATTATGGCAAGGTATTCTAGAAATAAGTGTATCGATAAGTTACGACGATTCATGCGAAAATCAATGAATCAACAACAACGTACACGTTAAATGACAAGACGTGTCGGCTTCCTTATTTTCATCATATTTCCTCTTAAAACTTTAGCGTTAAATTCATTCTTTACATATATTGTGGAGAGTCGGAAATAAGTTATCCACATTAATTTCAGTTCTTAAGGTGTACGTTGGTGATGTCAGTTTTCTGAAATATTAAATCAATATGTCAGTAAAATGTATTGAATAGTAACCTCACCATTGTTGAAGAGTTTTCAAATTGCTTTGTTCAGTGCAGTATTTGAACAGATAATTTAGTTGTAGAAAATATCTAATGTTTTCTTGAATTTCAGGGAAGTTTATATTGTAAAAATGGGCAATGTCTTTGCGAATTTATTTAAAGGTCTCTTTGGGAAGAAAGAAATGAGAATATTGATGGTTGGTTTGGATGCTGCTGGTAAAACCACAATTTTATATAAACTTAAATTAGGAGAAATTGTTACTACAATTCCCACTATCGGTAAGTAATGTTGATTTTTAAATTCTTTCGTTTGTATTGTGTATGATTCTGTCAGTTCTTCAGTAACTAGTGTATTCCTTATATGCTTTCAACGGCAATAATGAAATTGACAGTTTTATAATTTAGAATAAATTGAGTCATTTTTCTCTTTAACATAAATTGGAAAGTTGAAACTCTGCAGTTTGCCTTGGATTTGATGTTATGAACTCCAGGGGTCGAAAAATATTCTGTTTTTAGGTTACATGATATTTCTAAATGGTTGAATGAACCTTTACACAATATTCAGTCCTTTCAAAATCATCAAGTATTCCATTTTCAAAAAATGAAAAATAATAGACCGGGAAAGGTACTGAAAGGGGGAAAACCCAAATGATACACAAGGTTTCGGTTTCAATGCAAATTCAGGAAAATTAATGCAACAGACAATATTAAATTTCCTTATGCAAATTAGAGAAACTTAGGTTAGGACGGTGTTTAGTTTTCACATTTTTTGTGGAAACGTTCAGAGATGATTTGTGAACTATATAAAAGTGACTTGATCAAGGTACATTGATCGAACTTTGGGGCCCATAACCTCTGAGACATGACAGTGATTCCACTTCAGATTTGTGTTCAGGTGATAAAATTGAATAAATATGAGCCACTATATCCACAGTAACCACTGAACTTTGTTATCTGAATGATTACCATATTATCATTTAGCTTCATGAAATCCTGAACATTATTTTTACCTATCAGACTACCATCTACCTTGAAGTTCTAAAAATAAATCTAATAATTTACTCAACAATCTGAAGAAGAAAAATTATGATTTTAATGTGTTGCATTTGAATACTGTTTAAATAAATTAAAATTTTTTAATACAAACCCACTGTTGTTCACTCACATGAAGTACCTAACTCTGTTTCAACGCTATTGGCAATTCAAGTTCATCTACGAGCTACCTGGTGGCGAAATCTAAAGCTTCAGAAGTTGGTAACGGAGATTGTTTTGCTTTGAGATCGTACATTAGTTAACAGTTGTTGGTGAGAAATTAATGCTTAAAAGTAGTTTTTCTGCTTTTCTTTTATATATTTGACTATTGAGATTAATGATAAATTACTTCAAAAGTGTTATGTTGTGTTCATGGATGTATGTATTTGTTCTGCCAACAAGGATAATATGTTTTTAACATTTTTTCCCAAAAATAATAGTTTCAGAGTTGAAATTAGCAACAAAAATGGTATTGTTAAAAAAGTGGGCCTCACAAAAATTATACTAACTTTCACAAAACTCAAAAATGATATTTATATAGATATCATAAAATCGGATACCTACATATTTTTTTCTTTAGCTAAAATGCAAAAAAAACATTCATTAAACACATAAAATAAAAGACCATTATTCTGGTAAAAACAAGAATCAAATTTTAATTTAAAATAAGTAACAAAGTCAAGAAACAAATCCAATAAATGTTGCTAAATATATAATATAAATAACTTGACATAAATATGTTTAGGTAGGACGAAATCGGGACATAGGAATATCTTCATCACTTAAGGCAACTTCATCATTTTTTGAAAAGATCCAGTCCAAGCTTTTGGCTTTTTTATCGGTATTTTGATTTAAACATTTGAAAATAAATACTAATTTACCTCCCTTTTCGTTGCCCAGACGATTTCTTATTTGAGATTGGATTAGTCCAAAACTTGAAAAAATTCTTTTTAAACCAGCTGTTGCCGCTACCGCACTGAATAACTGCTCACATAGTTGTAAGAATTCTTTTTTCGACCATTCACTGTTGTCATGTTTTAATTGTACGCAAATAATCAAGGATTTTTTCCTCCGGTATTAATTTCGTAAAAAAGAGAAAATGATATATATCACTCAATAAATTTCAGATATATATCATGATATATATCGGCCAACCCTGCCAAAGTGTCAAAGAAATTTTTGACGACATTCTAACTGTGGAACCATGTAATCTGGTTCTTAAAGTAGAGGACATAATGACAATATGTTGTGTTGTGGTGAATTTATCGAATACAATTTTGTCCAAAGGTCGTTTCTGAAAGTATTCTTATTGAAGAGGACTACGGAGTATTATTTCTAATCATTTTATGAATTGTTCCATCATGATTTAATATTGCCAAATATATTTTTTGTTCTTTGTATATACAATTTACAATACATTATCTAAACCATATTGTAGTGCTTTGAACTACCTAATGTTATCAGGGTATTATTTCAAACGTTCAGGATATGCTAATGAAAGTTTCCATGGATATATTCATGTACATAAATAGAGAAACGAAGCGCTGTACAAGATATTAAAAGATTCAATGGCAAAGTAATTATATCTCCAGCGATTGTAAGTAATTCACTTACCTAACCGATACAATAATTTTAGAGTTCACTTACTTTATTCAGATTGATGTCATAACAAACTACTTACTATATATGGAGTGAAAAAAATTACATCATTAAATTATTCACTAAAACAAAGATGATTTTCTGTAGATTTCATCCTAAACCAGCCTTGCAAGAACAGCTAAATGTAGGTATTATGGCTGATCCTTTGTCAATTAGAATTTTTCCTCTCCTTTCATATTGATCTGCTGGGAGGGACGATATTTTTAAACACAAATGAAAAACTTCTAAATTGTGCCATTCTTCTTTCCCAAATTTTTCCGTATGAATATGAAGTTGTTTTAATTTGATGATTTTTTGTGAATTTTCCTATGGGTATTCATTTTAATCCAAACAAGATTTCCTGTTTTTGGCGCTCTAGTTCCTCGAAACTGAGTGCTTATCAATTTGCCCAAATGTCTGTAATTTTGGAATTTTTCGATGAAAATGGTCTTAAACGATTTGGTTCGACTCACTGATCAAGAATTCGTGGTCAAAATCCATTCTGTCCGGCCGGCCGTATGCACGATAACTCTCGAACGGAATGAGCTAGAGAGTTGAAATTTTCAGAGTAGGTTTGGGGGATAAATATCTCGGCTAAGATCGTTATTGGGCAAAATCGGACAGATGGTTTCGGAGTAACAAAAAAAAAATTTTTTTTTTACAAAACAAATTCCAAATTAAATTTTTTTTAATAAGCAGTTTTATCATAAGAATCCATTCATATCATTTTCAACTCTAACAAGCTTATACTTTCGGAGATATGATTTTTCAAAATTTCAATGTATATCGTATTTCTACGTTTTCACAGAATGATAGAATTATTATGTGGGTATTCTATGAATTGTTATAATGTCAACTTATTCTGTTTGAACTAGAGCGCCAGAAAGCTCCTGTCCACAGGGCTTGAACCCATTTTTTCCTAAGGCTACAAAACTGTATCCATAATAGCAATGGACGTGAAATCAACTCCAGAAATTGAGGCTTTTCTTAAAAATATGATGGCATTTGTTGGGTTCGATGTGTGGATCATGTTTTTTTGTAACTGCAAGCAAATCTCTATTGATAAAAAATATGGTTAGGGCAACCCAACAGTATGAATTACCACCTTTCATTCAAAGTATGGACATTATGTTTCACAAATAGTAAAACAGAAAAACCTACTTACCTTTCAAATTATATATATATATATTTTCGGTTTAGAACATAACATATTTCACTCAACGATTCATATTACATTTTAAAATTTATTTTTTCCAGGGTTCAACGTTGAAACTGTAGAATATAAGAACATTAGTTTTACTGTATGGGATGTTGGTGGTCAAGACAAAATCAGGCCGCTGTGGAGACATTACTTCCAAAACACACAGGTATGCAAAAGTATTTGTTTAATTATCAACCTCAGCTAAGTATATGCCTAGAGCAAAAATATTTAAGAAATAATTATAATATACACACAACTCAAAAAAAACAAATTTTAGGGTTGAACATTATGATGCATGTAAACATTTGGAATTTCCATCTGTGAAATACTGATTTTGATGAAATTTAATTAGATTGGTCTTTAGTGGATTTCATTTTTTTTCGAGTAAAAAAAAATTAGGATCTTTATGGTGGGTTTCACGAAGCTTTGACAGCTCTTAATTGCCGAATTAGTACGATTCTATGTCGATTTTCAGTTCATTTTTGATACAACCATCGAATTAAATCCACAATTAAGCTAATCGAAGCTTCGTGAAACCCAATGTAAAATTTGTCTATTAGAAATAAATAGCTATAATAAAATTTAAATATTACTTGATCTGGTACTTCATCTGACCAAATGTGGATCCTCTTGTAGTCTTATGGCGAATTCCATTGGCAAAACCAGTGGTGCACTGAGTGCAATAAATGTTGCACTGGATGTCAAAATGTTCGACGAAATTCTTCAATGGAATACGATTCATGCACTCGGTGCGCACGAGTTCTACCAATAGAATTCGCTATTAGGATCATTTCTCAACAATTGGCTCCATTGGTTTTGCAAGACCTCTCACCTTCTGTTCAAACGATCTTTTTTAACATCTTTGCTACCATCGGACTGTCGATCTGCTATTGTAACTCCGATTCATAAGGGTGGAGATAAGACTTTGCCTACCAATTACCGGCCCATAAGCTTGGTGTCAACAATAGCTAAAGTATTTGAACGTATCTTGGAGGAACAAATTCTGGAATTTGTAGAGGCTAACCACTTAGTCCCTAAAGAGCAACATGGCTTCCTTCCAGGTCGTTCAACCCTCACTAATCTCCTTTCTGCAATAACTGATTGGAGTAGAGCGCTTGACGAGGGGATTCCAATGTATGTTATATATCTAGAATTCTCGAAAGCTTTCGACCGTTTGCCCCTCAAATGTTTGCTTAAGAAATTGGAACACCTTGGAATACGTGGCCGTCTGTTGTTCTAGATAGAATCTTTTCTGAGTCTGAGAACTTTCAGGGTGAGGCTTGTTTCACATGCATACGGTTCCATTCGGTTCGTTTCGTTTTCGGTTTCAATTCGGTCGCTGGCGACAAGTGTGAAACGGTGCTGCGGTTTAGATTCGGTACCGAATAGAAACCGTACAGCACCGAATACTCCCTCGACACGAATAGGTTTCTATCAGGTTTGGATTCGTGTGTAGGGAATACAGATCAACCGGGGCGTTCACACAAATACGGTTTAGTTTCGGTTTTAACCATAAAGTAATAAATATTTACATATGTTTTCTGTCTTGTTCTGTGGTGTTAACCTCAAATCGAGCAGATATCTTTCAATATTTCCCGAATTGTTCAAATATAGAAATATAAACATACATATTTTTGGGTTTGTTGTTATCTCAGTATTCATGAGAAAATGATGGTTTACCAAATGTGGATCGACTGATTTCTGCTGTAAATCTAAACCAGTGCTGCGGGATAAAACTTCCAAAAAATATAAAGACCAATTAAAGACGTAGGATTCATTCAAAGATGTATGTGTTCAATTTTGAATGGCTTTGATGAATCTGACGTCGCGGAAAAATTGGAATTCTGAGCCCGTGTCGGAAGAAAACATAAAACCTAATTCGAACCGTATATGTGTGAAAGGCCTTCATTCGTTTTCGGTTGAAACCGAAAACGAACCGAACCGAATGGAACCGTATGCATGTGAAACAAGCCTGAGGGTTGGTGGAGTTTTTTCGTCCGTGGAGGGATGAGTTCTGAGTGGGGTGCCACAGGGATCGGTGTTTGGACCAATTCTTTTTCTCTTTTACACCGCCGATTTCCCACGTCTCATTAGGCTAATCAGCTGCAGCTCGATCTTAATACTATCACCCAGTGGACGGAGGACTGGTTGTTGCCGCTTAACACTGATAAGTGTTGTGTCTTATACATGGGCAAGAGGAATACACATATAGCGTACTCACTCGCTGGCAGTCCTCTTAACGTGGTTGAGATGCAGAGGGACTTGGGATTGACTGTCACTTCTAAGCTGGACTGGTCTGAGCATATCTCATCTGTCAGTGCCAAGAAAATCACTTACTTGATTCAAAAGTCTTTCTGTAACTGCAGCATTCAGACAATGAGATTGCTATACGAGAGCTACGTGAGACCAAATTTGGAATATGCCGGACCTGCCTGATGGGTTGCTCTCCAAGGAGATAGAGATTCGCCGGAGTCAATCCAGAGATGGTGTACCAGGGTTCCGTTTTGCGCCTATGGTCGAACCGACTACAATACCATGCTGCAGATTTTTGGACTAACATCATTCGAGGATCGCCGTACTAAGGGGCACAACAGACCTCAAGGTCGTAGTGCAACGTTACCCCACAGCCCACTATAGAGATAGCCTGGAATACAGTCTGACAACGCCGCAATTTATCGTCTCTTAGAGGCATACTTCTTCAATGCGGTAGCGTTGGATATCGTATATTTCCAATTTAAAACTCTAGTGAACTCATTTAATAGGTTTTCTTGCTTGGAATCCCTGGATGAATAAACAATATGAGACCCTACTTTTTCAATAAATTGAATAACTACATTTCATTCTGCACAATATTATTGAGATCAGGTTGAAATAGAAACCTTGGTAATTGTTATTCAATTAATTGTTCAGCAAGAAACACGGAAAGGTGTAGGGTTAACTATTGGCAAAAAAATTATAAACTTGAATGAAATTCTCAAAATAAAAATATATTCCCAAACATCACTATTATATAACACTAATAATGTAGGCTAATGAAAATTGTGGTAATCATCTTAGAGTTTGTCTTGTTTTGGTTCTTACCATACTGGTGAGTTTCTGCTATCTACAAATGTTTCTGTTTATTTTCCATTCGGTGGACAATAACATTGTAATTCGTATTTTCTACGAAATTTTTCAAAATTAAATTTGCGAAAACAGAACAAAGTGAATTTAGAATGATTTACGAATGTAAACCACAACTACAAGTCTCTGTGAATTCATAATATCAATTCAATGTTATTATTAAGAGTAAATTCACATAAAATTAATTTTTGATCTGAACTGTGTAAAAATGTTGATGAAACAAATTGATAAATTCCGAATCAGAGTTCCCATTAATTATATTTCTGTAGCGGGAAAGCAGATTAGTCATCTGCTCGGGGTAAGATCGAAAGGAATAATCCATTTCATATCACTGCAGGAAATCTGAACATTCTTAATGAATAATTTAAGATGAATAAGGTCCTTATTGTTTTCAACTGAAGCATCTACAGATGCAGACTTCTGGAAATTGAATACATATATAAAAATAAATAGATTCTTTGAGCTTCTTGATCTCCCATCCAGATGTATCAATTTTTGTTGAAAAATTATTAGAAAGGTGATCAAAATGTTTTATAAAACCGGAAGAAATGAAAGTTCTATTTCACTCATATTTATAATCCATCTTGTTGTCTATAGTCTCAACTGAAATGTACTCATCTCAAAGTAGAAATATTTCAAAGGAAATTTCACTATTTACAACTGCAGTTTAATCACAGAACATCCAAATATCCGACCATATTTATCACTGCATTGCATTAATTCACATTTTACACCGTTATACACAAAAATACCACGAAATGCCCGCGGAAAACAATAATGGTTAACTCCAGAATCAGAAGTAATCGTCCATTCACAATAACAAACCTTCGTCTGAATCGCCTGGCGTACGACTCAGAGCGGTGTTGCCATTTTATCATCTTCCAGGCTAGTAGATATAGTGGACTATTGCTATATCATTTTGCATTTCCCTGAAAATTTCAAATATTATCAATAAAATAAACTTCAATTAAATCCACAAATCTGGAGTTGTGAAAGCTGATTAATGTTAAAGGATTTTTTTTTTGCAGGGCCTAATTTTTGTAGTTGATAGCAACGATAGAGAGCGTATAGGTGAAGCAAAAGACGAACTGATGCGCATGTTGGCGGAAGATGAACTCAGAGATGCTGTACTACTTATATTTGCTAACAAACAAGATTTGCCAAACGCAATGAATGCCGCAGAAATTACTGACAAACTGGGTCTTCATTCATTGAGGAATCGTAACTGGTACATTCAAGCAACTTGTGCAACCAGTGGGGATGGGCTCTATGAAGGTCTTGATTGGCTCTCCAATCAGCTCAAGAATGCCCACCATTAGTACAGTGTTTTATTTCAATCACATCGTTGTGGTTGTGTATCAGACTTAAGTGTTACTATACCATATGTTGCAATTCGACTGTTTTTCCCAAACCAATCACCCATTATCTCCTTACTGTTTGCCAACTTACTCTTTTAGGTTAATGAAATTGTTAAAATAGTAAAAACCTTTTTCCATCAAATCTGTAGGATGTGTGTGTGGGCAAACAGTAGGCTTAGATATGCTTTAGTTTTTTATTCACAATCATATTTTATATTTATTTTGGTGATGCAGATTTATGTTGTACATCTTAGGTTTTGTATAAGACACTTGTACAGTCTCTATTTGTATTAATAAAAATTATTGAAAAGGTATGTCTGTAACATATGGTAGGTTCCTTCATTTTTTCACTGATGGGCAAGTTAACGTACATTTCATTTTAAATAACCATCGAATTTTATTTAAGCCTATGAGTTGATAGAAATAATTGTTTCTAAATATTTTAAAATCTGAAAAAAAAATTTATTGAAATTAGGATATTTTTGTTTTCTATATTCCATTGAAGTTTGCGTAACTAATACTCGGAAGAGAGAGTAGGACATTATTTCAGTCATCCAATAGTCAAGTGGACAGTTTTCATTGAGAACTTCTATTCCTATGGTTATGTATAACCAGTTTTTTTGAACTTATATTTGAGGGAGTTATTTATAATAATCATGTATGGAATTTTGTGCCCAACAAAGAGCTTAGCTCAATGTAAGATTCTCCAATTGGAGCTAATATTATTTAAACATTTGATCGATTTCAGGTAGTTTATCTTTATTTGAAAGTTTTGGTTACTCACATATATGGTAATGGATTAATGAGTAATTTGTAAAAAAATTAATTGTATTCTTTTTTGGCATATTCATTTTCTCTGACATTCCCGTTTATCACTGTATTTCAAATGGATATACTATTGAAATTATTGTTTATAATTTATATTATGCATAATTAAATTGTATTCGAGAATGTTCATTCTTCATTACATTTAACCTTTTACATTTTAATACTAAAAACTAACCAGAAGTTTCACCTTGAATTTAATGGAGATCTCTCCTATTGGATCGTAACATCTACTAGAAGATTATGGTAAAAATGAATGCTCGGTCAAGGAGTAGTAATGTTTTCTAACTGATTTAAATTTAAGCATAACTTGAGTTCATAGAATCTGAATACAAGCCCAATATTTTTCCGTTAAGATGGATGCCCCACATGAGTTTCTCAAGCTAAAAAGTTTTATTACGTTGAATATGAAATAACTGTATAAATGGAATCTAAGATAAATTTGTCCTGATAGGATGTTCGTGTTTTCCATAAAACCAGGGTGGATTGGTCGAGAGAGATCCCATATATTCGAAATTGGTGGTACCCAAGAGTCATTCATTTTAATAAACAGACGAATTCCATAAGTGAAAAGTATGATATCCCTGATTCCTCACATATTACATGGAGTGAACCATCTGGTTAGTCTGTGTTAATACAATTACACATAATCTCATTATAAAACTGAGAAACCCAAACATTTTAATAAAGCAAAAACCGTGATTAACATTGAACTTTTTATTTCAATATACACCAACAGCTGATTGTTTTGTGACCTGTATCTCAATTCTTCTGTAACAATACTGTGGTTGAAATTGAGAATAAACGAGGTACATAAATGTGAATATGTTTTTTACCCAAAATTTGCAACATCCTGTAGTATGCAGCAAGTACAACAGGGGTGTCCACTGTTCTTGAAATGTAGACCCATGCTTTATCAACAATCTGGTTCCATATCCACGTTGTTATCCCTATTATCAAGGAAGTTACACTCTTTTTGGCGCTCTAGTTCCTCGGAACTGAGTGCTTATCAATTTGCCCAAATGTCTGTATTTCGAATATTTCGATGAAAATGGTCTTAAACGATTTGGTTCGACTCACTGATCAAGAATCCGTGGTCGAAATTCATTCTGTCCGGCCGGCCGTAGGCACGATAACTCTCGAACGGAATGAGCTAGAGAGTTGAAATTTTCAGAATAGGTTTGGGGGATAAATATCTCGGCTAAGTTCGTTATTGGGCAAAATCGGACAGATGGTTTCGGAGTAACAAAAAAAAATTTTTTTTTTTACAAAACAAATTCCAAATTAATTTTTTTTTAATAAGCAGTTTTATCATAAGAATCCATTCATATCATTTTTAACTCTAACAAGCTAATACTTTCGGAGATATGATTTTTCAAAATTTCAATGTAAATCGTATTTCACAGATTGATATAATTATTCTATGTATGAACTCATAATGTCAACTTGACAGAAGGGAATATTGTAACTTCAAAAATATTGGGGTTGAAAGTTGAAATACTCGTATTTTAGCGATGCAACGGGGACCTCACCCGAAAATGTTTGAAAATATTACGTAAATATTGAAAGCATAATTCTGTAGTTCGAGAGAGGAGAAAATTTGGTGAACGTAGATCAGGAAATTTTTGATCGATTACAAGGTAATTTTTTATTATTACTTATCTTCTTTCATACATGTTTTATGGAATACCTACTATTTGTAGGTACTTTATACCTGTTTTGGGCAATTGTCATACGAAACTTGTTTTTTTGGCGCTCTAGTTCCTCGGAACAGAGTGCTTATCAATTTGCCCAAGTGTCTGTAATTTTGGAATTTTTGGCTGAAAATGGTCTCAAACGATTTGGTTCGACTCACTGATCAAGAATCCGAGTGCGAAATCGATTCTGTCCGACCGGCCGTAGGCACGATAACTCTCGAACGAAAGGAGTTAGCGGATTGAAAATTGCAAGGTGGTTTTGGAGCGTAAATATCTCGGACAAGTTCGTTAATGGGCGAAATCCATCAAGGGGTTTCGGAGTTATGGCCGATTTTAGTAAAAATATTTTTGATGAATATTTCCGGAACCGATCCACTCGATCTATCTGAAATTTAGCATCAAAATGTAGAATCATGACTCTTATACGCATGTGAAGTTTTGTATTGACCAGATTACCGCAAAGTGTCAAAAAAAAATTTTAAATGTGGTGCAGTTCTCATTCTCATGATTGCTCATTTAATCTTGATAAATAAACTATTATTTGAATTGAATTTCCTTTATGATGCAGTTCTATCATATGAATACATTGATATAATTCCCAACTCTGAGAAACCAATACTTTCGGAGATATAATTTGTCTGTTTGAACTAGAGCGCCAGAAAGCTCCTGTCCACAGGGCTTGAACCCATTTTTAAAAGAATCCTTTCAACGCAAAAATTCTCAAGTAACAAGCAAGCTTGTTTTAAATATTTCACAGATTACAGAAACAACTCGTTTCTGTAATCTGTGAAATAAATCCAGTGACGCTCGTACATAACTAATCTGTTAAAAATTGGTTCAAGCACTGACGTGAAGTCAGAAGCTTTTGCGCGTATGTTCTATTGTCCATTCTTCTGTATTGGACACCCTTAATCGAATTTACCATGGTAAATTATGTTGTCCATTCTCCTGTATTGGACACTCTTAATTCGAATTTACTATGGTAAATTCGAATTAAGTGTCCAATACAGGAGAATGGACAACATAATTTACCATGGTAAATTCGATTAAGAGTGTCCAATACAGAAGAATGGACAATAGAACATACGCGCAAAAGCTTCTGACTTCACGTCAGTGCTTGAACCAATTTTTTTTTTCGTGATTATTTTTAAATTTTCTAGGGGTACGGTTCATAAAATTTTTTTTTTCGTCATTTTTGTCAAATTTTCTAGGGGTACGGTTCTTATAAAATTTTAAACACGTCTTTATGTTGATTTTCTACTACTAGTTACCAAGCACCATTTCGATCGAATATTTATTTTTTGAGTTATTAAGGAAATATTATTCCAGGTGGGTATAACTCGGAAACCATTAGACCGATTTTGCCCAAAAACGAACTCAACTCTCCCTTTCGGATACGCAACCTACCTTGAAAATTGCAAGTCCCTATCTCCTTTCGTTCGAAAGTTATCGAGGTAACGGTCACCCCTTTACTGAACTCACACAAGAATGCTCGAATCTCCAACAATATTTAACCGATCGTATTAAAACTTGAAACTTGGCAGTAGAGTTAGGTTATGAAGGCTCTTGCCAAATTTCAGCAATTTCAAACGGATAGTTACTGATATATAGAATTTTTATTTTTTATTTTCAATGATTTATTAAAAATTTTCTACAAATGCTATCCTCACCAAATTTTGCAAACATTTTCGCGTTGTCATTATACAACTAATAACCATGTTTGAATTCAATCGGTTCAGTATTTTTCGAGTTAATGAGGAACAAAAACCACCAAATTTCAGAAAATTTCAGATGGCTATAACTCTAAAATCGTTTGGCCGATTATGCTCATAAACAAACTGAAATGTCGCGTTCTGGTGCACATCCTAACCTGAAAACTTGAAGCCGCTATCTCATTCCGTTCTCAAGTTATCGTGACAACAAAAATATTTTTTAATAATTTTTTTTAAATTTTCTAGCCATACGATTCGCACAAAATTGCACAAAACGTGCTTAGGTTCATATTCTACAACTACCCACCAAGTTTCAATTCGATCGGATTTATATTGGTTGAAAACAAAATTATTACTCCGAAACCACTGGGCCGATTATGCCCATTAACGAACTTGTCCGTCGTATTGGGATGCGCCACCTACCCTGAAAATTTCAAGTCGCTAGCTCTTTTCGTTCTCAAGTTATCGTGGCAACGGCCGGACGGCCGGACGGACAGAATCAAATTTGACCTCGAATTCTTCATTGGGGAGTCGAACTTAATCGTTTGAGAGCATTTTCGTCAAAAAATTCGAAAGTTACAGACATTTGGGCAAAACTATAACGCGATGTTCCCCAGAACATACGCGCAAAAAATGGGTTCAAGCCCTGTGGACAGGAGCTTTCTGGCGCTCTAGTTCAAACAGACAAATTATATCTCCGAAAGTATTGGTTTCTCAGAGTTGGGAATTATATCAAAGTATTTTTATGATAGAACTGCATCATAAAGAAACTCCAATTCAAATAATAGTTTATTTATCGAGATTAAATGAGCAATCTGAGAATGAGAACTGCACCATGGAAGAAATCAAATTAAAATAGCTGAAATGATTTTGACTCTCTCCTATAGAACAGGATGACATGTACGAGTATGAACACAGATCATATAATAAAGCTTAGATAGAATAATTATAACATTCTGTGAAAACATAGAAGTAATTTCGGAAAATCATATCTCCGAAAGTATTAGCTTGTTGGAGTTGAGAATGATATCAATGGATTTTTATGGTGAACCCAGTAAACATGATATATCACAGAAACATTTCATATGAGATATGGGTGAAGCATTTTGAAACATTGCAAAGTTATGTTTCATGAACATCTCGCAAATGTTTATATGGAACATCGCTTCGCATCATCAGTGATATATCACAGTGACATGAAATATGAGACATATAATATAGGTATATTATGTGGGCATTAGAAAACATTCCAGTAATCTAACGGAAATGTTTGAATGTAACACGGCCTCTAAAAAAAAGCAATATCGGTGAAATATGTATATTAAATTATTTATTCAAGTATAGGTACATTAGCCTTTCCAACATTTTTTTTTTCAGTTTTCCGTCAAACGACAATAATACGTATAAATATATATCATTATCTCTTCAAGAATATATATTCAAGAATAAATCTTGTCTGAAAGATTTAATTAATAAGCCTAATGTCAAATGTCAAATAATGAATGCTGATTCTGATTGGTTGGCGGTAGACGGATGCGGGCAGCCATTGGTGTTCTGAGGGACAGTGGACAGACCCATGGATCACAGATTACGCGTGGTTAGAAGTGTAGGTTATGTCTGTTGATGATCATTTAATTTGGTGGAAAGTAGAAGTTTTGGCAGTTTTTAAGTTTCATTCATCATTGTGCGATAGGATAAATTAGTTCATACTCTTTGAAACTAATAAGTGATTAATAAATATATGGTTTCATCCAGCGGTGATAAGGAAGGAGGTGAATTCTTTATAATATCATACTTACTTGATTTTTTTTTTTTTATAACTTTTCTAATAATATATTTATATATCATGGATGAGCAACGACGAAAGAATAAGTTGTTTTCATTTTATTAAATTTTTGTGCTATATAATATATTTTTATTTAATATTTCGATTCCAGGTTTTGTTGTACACCTTTGCATAAATGATGAATAAAAACTCGATTTGATAACATTTGTTTAATATATTGACTAGAACCTTCGATAGTATTCTTGTTGACACCAAGGATTTAAGTGTAATGTTGTATATTTACTCTTTACGATAGGTTTGTTCCAAATCAAGAGATTATCGTACAATGCAGCGTCATGATTCGGAGCAGTAGGTAGAAAAGTCACATTTTTTATACTGCTCCGAATCCTGACGATGCATTCTCCGATAATTTCTTGATTTGGTAGAAACCTAATGAAACACCTGAAGATTGAAGTAGAATCAAGAATGTTTTTGTTCCAGTGAAAAATCGGTCTGTAACATATCCTTGGTATATGCAATGAGACCAAATTAACGTTAAAAGTAACGTAGATAATATCTACGTTACATTTCATTCATAGGGGTAGAGATGTTTCAGAAACATCTACGAGATCGTTAATGTCCAAGGACATTTATGCTTCAGTGGAAACATCTCAGAAAACGTCTCAGTAACATATCATTGAAACATATATTATATGTTTCAATGATATGTTACTGAGACGTTTTCTGAGATATGTTTCCACTGAAGCATAAATGTCCTTGGACATTAGCGATCTCGTAGATGTTTCTGAAACATCTCTACCCCTATGAATGAAATGTTTCATGTTACACGTGAAATGTTTCAGCTATATTACTGAGATGCATCAATGTTTACTGGGAAACTGCATCTTAGATAAAAATTGAATTTGAAATTTGTTACTTGAAAAAAAAATTATTTTTCGTTACTCCGAAACCATCTGACCTATTTTGCCCAATAACGAACTCAACCGAGATAATAATCTCCCTAACCTACTCTGTAAATTTCAACTGCCTAGCTCATTCCGTTCGAGAGTTATCGTAAAAATTTTTTTTTTTAATTTTCAATATTTTTTTTTACACTTTGTGGTAACCTGGTCAGTACAAAACTTCACATATGTATGAAGGTCATGATTTTACAATTTGATTCTAAATTTCAGATAGATCGAGTGATCGGTTTAGGAATTATTCATAAAAAATGTGTTTTAATAAAATCGGCCATAACTCCGAAACCGCTTGATGGATTTTGCCCATTAACGAACTTAGCCGAGATATTTACGCTCCAAACCCACCTTGCAAGTTTCAATCCTCTAATTCCTTTCGTTCGAGAGTTATCGTGCCTACGGCCGGACGGCCGGCCGGCCGGACCGGCCGGACAGAATCGATTTTGCCCTCGGATTCTTGATCAGTGAGTTGAACCAAATCGTTTGAGACCATTTTCAGCCAAAAATTCGAAAATTACAGACATTTGGGCAAATTGATAAGCACTCAGTTCCGAGGAACTAGAGCGCCAAAAAGTTAATAATGAAAAATGGCGATACCGTTGTTAAAAAATCAACAAGTTAAGAGCGTTCCTGCTAATCGGGTCCTTCATGAATGGCTTCGTATAATAAATATACTTATGCATATATTTCACAAATCAAATAGACCCCAGGGGGTTCATTGATCTGCCGAGAAAGCAAGAGCAGACGCGTTTCTGGCTTCTTGGCCTTCATCAGTACCCTATATCTTTCCCAACAAATTCAACTAAACTGACCCGGGTTAAGCCTTTCAGAGGCGGCTTGGTCGATCATTATAATCGCCCACGCCACCTATGAAACGAAACACGGAAATCAGCCTCTCCCCACCAGTGAATATTTGAAGCGTGAAATCATATGCCACCATTCACTCGATATTAAATCAAGAACGAGTCCCGCAGAGCTCAGACAGTATCTTCTCAATGGCCATGAACGCTGTTTAGCGTTTTCAAAAATAATAATGAAAAATAGCTGAAATGAATTTGACTCTCTCTTATAGAACAGGATGAAATGTACGAGTATGAACACAGATCATATAATAAAGCTTAGATAGAATAATTATAGCATTCTGGGAAAACATAGAAGTACGATTCATTATTGAAATTTAGAACTTCATCTTAGCAGAAATTGAATTCAAACATCATAGAAGAATTTAAATTCAACAAGAGTGCCAAAAATTATCAATCCAAAACCAATAGACGAATTCTACCCAACAACGAACTCATCCGAGATATTCATTCCTCAATTCCAGTTTTGTTTTTAGTGGAGATATTCTGAACTCAATATTATTAACTTACCATTACCATTCCCATCATCATATGGATTGACCATCGGCATGAAAATATCAACCAACAAAAACTATGATATTATATTATAATTCTCATATTTATACGATTGCTGGAATGAATGACAATGTTATTAACTTACCATTACCATTCCCATCATCATATGGATTTACCATCGGCATGAAAATATCAACCAACAAAAAGTATGATAATATTATAAATCTCATATTGATACCATTACTGGAATGAATGACAATGAGACAACGTCAAATTTGACGTTATAACAATTCATAGAATAGCCACAGAATAATTCTATCATTGAAATTTTGAAAAATCATATCTCCGAAAGTATTAGTTTGTTAGAGTTAAAAATGATATGAATGGATTCTTATGATAAAACTCCTTATTGAAAAAAAATTTAATTTGGAATTTGTTCTGTAAAAAAAAAATTTTTTTTTTGTTACTCCGAAACCATCTGTCCGATTTTGCCCAAACACGAACTTAGCCGAGATATTTATCCCCCAAACCTACTCTGAAAATTTCAACTGTCTAGCTCATTCCGTTCGAGAGTTATCGTGCCTACGGCCGGACGGCCGGACCGGCCGGACAGAATGAATTTCGACCACGGATTCTTGATCAGTGAGTCGAACCAAATCGTTTAAGACCATTTTCATCGAAAAATTCGAAAATTACAGACATTTGGGCAAATTGATAAGCACTCAGTTCCGAGGAACTAGAGCGCCAAAAACGCAGCTTTAAATGCAAGGGTGCACAAATATTGATGAATATCTGGACACAGTGGGTGTTGAATGAATAGTTTGGACAGCTTGCAGCTCTGATCTCACTACTATTGAGCATCTATGGGACCAGGAGTCTCCAGGAGGTGGTCACACCCGCTATAAGAGCATTATACATACTATTATTTTCTAACGTTTTACTGTTTTCATCAGACTCAATCTATTAAACATATGTATCAATATTCCTTTCATATGGTTTGCTTAAAAACAATTCATCTTCTTTAATATCCAACAATAACGTGAGTCAAAAACAAAAATGTTCATGAGGCATGGGATCACATTTTGACACCCTGTAGTAGCTGCTACATTCTACAGAGTGTTGCAAATTGGATGTAAACATCTTCACATTTATACATTTATTTTCAAATTGAAACCCAAATCAAAATTTTAACCACAGTATTGTTACATACGAACGGACCCACAGTTCACAAAAAAAATAATTATCAAAATCAAATAAGTGGTTCAAGAAATTGTATCAAATTTTTGGTGGCTAGATTTTTTTGACAGTCGTATGTCTGGAAAAAAGGTTTAATAATTTGTAATTTTCAATCTGCAAAGGATTTAGGGGGGTCTCTTCAAAAACATTTGCGGTAACTGCTAAAATTGTAAGTTTCAACATTCTACAAGGAATCAAAAAAATTATTCAGTATACCCCAAAATTCACAGGTTGAATAGAAAGATCTGAAGAATTTTAGTCATATAATAAACAAATATTAAAAATTCAGATGTCAAACCTAAAATTTAATTGTTTCCTGTTGTTCGACAAAAACAATAAGGTTTCAATCTTGATACATTAGTATTTCCTGCATAATTGTTTTAAAATACAATTAATCCTATGGCATTCCTGGTAAATAATGAAAGTTTCAAGTAATTCAGGCAAATAGTAACTAAATAAACGAAAGAAATCTTCTGATATTCAGAGCGGAAGAAAAACAAGCCAAAGTTAAACAAGGAAATTCTTCGCTAGAATGATGATTGATGAAATTTTTTCTGATATCATAAATAAGCTATACGGTAGGTGAATTTCGTATTTCAGGTTTAATCGTTGCGCTTTAAAGTTAATACATTAGTTAGGTTAGGCGGGAAATTTGAATTACGATCCATCCGTGGATCCGAGCACTGAATTCCCCATGCATTTCTTATGGACCTAAAATTTACGCGAATTTCTCGCATGTTTTTAGATACTTTGGCTAATTTCTTAAGGTTTATTTCGGTTGAAATAGATTCTGTGAACCTTTCTCAACCTCTAGAATCAAGTTTTCATAACAAAATTGTATATTTCCAAAATAATCAATAAATATAAAAGTGTTCACCAAATTCGATTGACGTATGTCTTAGCTCACTCGAAATCTGTCAAAATTAATAACATTACCCTAAATCGGCCTTTTAATGACGCACAACAGAGGTCATCTACGACATACGGTAATCTTTCGAACTACACTGGTTTCAATTTTGATTTAAGAATAAATTGAAGTAGATTTTAATGTGGAAATAACATGAAAACATGCACTAATGATGAAGGTACCCAATACTTGATGTCTCTGTACTAACATTCTCTCTTAAATAGGGTGGTTTCACCTCAAAGTTGAAATTCCTTGTTAAAAAATTTGAATATGGATCTCCCGCCAAGAGAATGATTCTAACCTATAACTAATGTGGTCTATTTCAGCGGATTCTAGCATAATATGTTTCCGAGAATTTGGATTTTTCTTAACTTTTTTTTTCTTCTGATGATACGATTCCCATGATATGTCGCATGAAACCATTAATTCCACACTTAAGTATCAAATTTCAACTCGATCGGATATCTGAAGTTTTGGATATATTTCGCCCATTCACGAACTTGAACGACATATTCAGGCCACAAACCTATCAGCAAATTTCAAGTTTCCAAGTTCCTTTCAAGAACTTTCTTGTTTTCGGACGAACGGAATTTAATTCGACCACAGTGAGTCAAATGGAATCACATGGAATGAGCATATTCTCCTCAAAATTAGGAAATTACAGTATTTGGGCAAAATGATTAAGCCCTGAAACGATCCAGCAAGGTATTTGGAAAAATGAAAAGCAGGGGCTTAAAAAAGTATTATATTTATCCCTTAAATATACATATGAACAATGGAAAAGTTGAGGATATTCCTATTTTTGTATATTCTGTGGAATACATAATATACCTAGCATTCGAAGCTATTGTTATATAAAGATCAGTTATTTCGATAATCACAATGGCCTTAGAAGTACATTAATACATGATAAATTATACAATATCAGTGTTGTCCATATAATAATATTTTTTGATTAGAAATTACGACTCATAATAATTTTACCATCCACAGCCTGGGTATTTTCCAGAAACCCCAGTTTTCCATAAAATGCATGAGTGTAGCTATCCGCAGCTTTTATCGTTACGTGAACTCCAAAACACCCTGTGAAAAATTTAAAAAAATAATCAGTAGTCATAAATATATTTCGTTATATGAACATCGATATTCTTATATACAACAGAAAATTATTGTAAAAATTGGAAAGCCCTGTGGACAGGAGCGCTGGCGCTCTTGTTCAAACTTTGACAAAACATATCTCCGAAAGTATTGGTTTCTCAGAAATGGGAATTATATGAATGGATTCTTATGATAGAACTGCATGATATAAAATTTAGTTCAAAACGTAGGTCTATAACCCACCTCATATGTTGGATTTACATACATCAGCAAGTGATAATAAGAGCCTTCTATGAAATCATAAAATTACGATTAATTATTGATATTTTGAAAAATCATACCTCCGAAAGTATTAGTTTGTTAGAATGATATCAATGGATTCTAATGATGAAACTGCATCTTAAATAAAATTGAATTTTTTTTTCATTACTTTTTTGCCCAGTAACGAACTTAACCTACCTTGAAAATTTCAACTGTCTAGCTCATTCCGTTCGAGAGTTATCGTGTTAACGGTCGACCGGACAGAATTCATTTAGACATTTGGGCAAATTGATAAGCACTCTGTTCCGAGGAACAAGAGCGCGAGAAATAGTTCATTTGTGAAACAACTCGATTGGTAGAATACTAATACCATGTTATGGATCTAATATAATGTAATGGACCAAATATCCCATAATCAATAGATTTTCCTGTGCAAAAAACTGTCAGTGTTTGTTGAGAAAAAGTGGGACCCTTACAAGAAAACATCTCGATGAGTCGATGAAATAGCGGTCCTTACCCATCAAGATTCGAACCTGCAACCTCTACATTTGAGGATCTAAGGCCTAAGGTGTATAGCCTCAGTGACTTTAGAAGTAATCATTCCTTCAATATGATTTTTTGACAACAGAATGGCAAAGTATATTTGATTTGCAGCATGCTATGGTAGCAATGTCAAGGAATATTCTGAGATAATTTTTTGCGATAACAAAATATTATCCAATAGTTTTTGGTGCTTTTGTTCCTCGGAACAGAGTGCTTATCAATTTGCCCAAAAGTCTGTAATTTTCGAATTTTTGGATGAAAATGGTCTTGAACGATTTGGTTCGACCCACTGATCAAGAATCCGTGGACGAAATTGATTCTGTCCGACCGGCCGTAGGCACGATAACTGTCGAACGGAATGAGCTAGACAGTTGAAATTTTCAGAGTAAGTTTGGGAGATAAATATCTCGGCCAAGTTCGTTAATGGGCAAAATCGGCCAGATGGTTTCGGAATAACAAGAAAAAAAAAATTTTTTTTTCACTACAAATTTCATATTAATTTTTTTTCAAGATGCAGTTTCACCATAAGAATATATTGGTATCATTTTTAACGCTAACCAGCAAACAGTTTCAGAGATATGATTTTTCGAAATTTCAATAACAAATCGTATTTCTATGTTTTCACAGAATGCTATAATTATTCTATCCATGAATTATTCTACGACCTGAGACATGACATGTCAAATTCATTACAGCTATAGTAGAATTATGTGGATTAAATTATAATATCATAATTTTTGGGTGATATTTTAATGCCCATGGTTAATCCATATGATGAGGGGAATGGTAATGGTAAGTTAATATTATTGAGTTCAATTTCAATTGATATAATATAATTTTCAGAGTGGATTTGGGGAAAGAATATATCTTTCATCATAGATTTGAGGAATTAATATGTCGGTTTTGGATTAATAATTTTTGGTGCTCTTGTTGAATTTAAATTCTTTTATGATGTTTGAATTAAATTTCTGTTATGATGAAGTTGATATAATCCCCAAATCTTACCAATACTTTCAGAGATATGATTTGTCAAAGTTTGAACAAGAGCGTCAAAGCTCCTGTATACAAGGCATTTTTGTGAAGAAACCGGTTGATGAGAGCCAACTATCATAAGTACAGATATTTTTAGTTATTGTCATTAGTTGTCTGTGCCATATGATAGACATCATTCGAATGAATTCGCCCGCATTTTCCAGAACACCATGAGATATCTCGAGGCTTCAATAATCGATTATTTTCACTCGATAGGTCCCATCTCTAATTTTCAGTCCGATGGAACAATTCATTATTAAAGCGCTCAATGTTAAGATTTTCTCTTATTTGCCAAAATATCTTTCAAAACCAGCTCAAATAACAAGGACTAATCCCCGATCAAGTAGGAAGACAGTGCAGTCTAGTAATATCAGTTGAATAGGAGGTTTCATTTGTTCCGATTTCATTGCGAGCTCCTCAAGTCATCGCAAGTAAAACAAGAATAAGACATTCCTATTGCGAGTTCCTCAAGATATCACACAGATAACTAGAACAAGACATTTCTATTGCGAGCTTCTCAAGATGTCACATATGTAACCGGAATAAGACATTCTTATTGCGCAGTACCTCAAGATATCACAAGTGTAACGAGAATAACGCATGCGTATTGCGAGCTCATCAAGTCATCGCAAATCCAACAAGAATAGGAAATTCGGGGACGTGTTGCAGGGATCTACTCCATCACTACTCACTTCTCGTTTCCACCGGTAGATGGCGCAATCGCCTTCGCTGTACCCGGAACAACCTCCCGGAAGAACCTCCGCATTGTTAACCCGAGTGGAATATCGATCTACGCATCGAAGTGAAGTATTCGGCCCCACATGTGTACTACAGATTTGGAGGATAGATTACAAACTCCATATCGCAGCCATGTTCTCTCAGTACTGCACAGATTGAGCAGTCTGAGAACTTCCCCATGTGATATCTCTGAGACTTCGAGGTTCGAAGAACGGTCCTTCCCACTACCATCGGTGGTCCAACAGGATTCAAGTTGACTCAGTTGAGCATTGCCATATTATATTCGTTATCATCATCGCGCATATCTGTTATATCTTCCGCTGGTCGAGTGATGATTAGCGCTCTCTTTCGTATGCATTCTAAACCCCATACTGCCAGGGCTTTATTCCAGACCGGTATAAATCTACTTAAATATTTTACGATGATTGTTATGAATATTTCATCGAATTATTTGAAACTCTTAATTTAGAATCAACCTATATTTGGAATTCTAGATTGCGCTGCTATTACTGAGGTATAAGAATTATCTACTTACCATTCGCTCTTAGTGCTGCTAACAAAGTGGTAACCATTCGTTTGCTTACAGACTGGTCTAAAACAGAGGGTAGAAGGCTACATACCATACTTGCTGGATGTGTGAGACTGCTAATACATGTTTCAGCCTTAAACTCATGGAAGTATGTTATACCTTCCTGAAATCAAAACATCCATAGATTATTCCTATTTCATATTGTACTTGATAAAGCAAAAATGCTTACTTCGCATGTTCAAGGATGAGAGGGAGGTTTAAGAGTGAAACGAACATACCCTGAGGCATGGGGATACAATAGTGATTTGCGAAAAAAATTAATAAGAAAAATTTGGGTTTTCTTAATTACTTACATCAAATCTAAGGTTGGACGTCTGTGACCTAATGCGAGAGGCCTTAAGTATTAACAAGCAATGGTGTCCATCAGTTGAGTTGAGCATAAAATGAACAAAAACCAGAATAGTACCATACACAGAACACATATGTACGTTTACTTTATGGTACCAATCACTCATAGTTCATTCGTATTTATTACCCATTAAGCAGTAGCCTGGCATACAAAGGCAGAACAATGTACTACAAGGAGAACCCTAGAGAAGGTACAGGGATTAGCATGTGTATGCATCACTGGGCAATGAGGACGTGTCCAACCAGCGCACTAGAGATAATCAGACCTATTCTGCGCATAGCAATATTGCTAAGAAAAAGATATTGCTTCCACAGCAAGATACAGAATATTGCTATTCTGATCATCGATTCTGAGCAATATTATCTGACATTTTTTGAAACATATTGCTATCTCAGCAACCTCAGAATAGTAATTGCTAAGAGGATAACAAGATTTGGAATATGGCAGAGAACCACTTTTTTGGCGCTCTAGTTCCTCGGAACTGAGTGCTTATCAATTTGCCCAAATGTCTGTAATTTTCGAATATTTCGATGAAAATGGTCTTAAACGATTTGGTTCGACTCACTGATCAAGAATCCGTGGTCGAAATTCATTCTGTCCGGCCGGCCGGCCGTAGGCACGATAACTCTCAAACGGAATGAGCTAGAGAGTTGAAATTTTCAGAGTAGGTTTGGGGGATAAATATCTCGGCTAAGTTCGTTACTGGGCAAAATCGGACAGAAGGTTTCGGAGTAATAAAAAAAAAATTTTTTTTTACAGAACAAATTCCAAATTAAATTTTTTTTAATAAGCAGTTTTATCATAAGAATCCATTCATATCATTTTTAACTCTAACAAGCTAATACTTTCGGAGATATGATTTTTCAAAATTTCAATGTAAATCGTATTTCACAGATTGATATAATTATTCTATGTATATTCTATGTATGAATTGTCATAAAGTCAACTTGACAGAAGGGAATATTGTAACTTCAAGAATATTGGGGTTGAAATACTCGTATTTTAGCGATGCAACGGGGACCTCACCCGAAAATGTTTGAAAATATTACGTAAATATTGAAAGCATAATTCTGTAGTTCGAGAGAGGAGAAAATTTGGTGAACGTAGATCAGGAGATTTTTGATCGATTACAAGGTAAAAAAAAATGAACTATTATTTGAATTTAATTTCCTTTATGATGCAGTTCTTTCATAAGAATACATTGATTTAATTCCCAACTCTGAGAAACCAATACTTTCGGAGATATAATTTGTCTGTTTGAACTAGAGCGCCAGAAAGCTACTGTCCACAGGGCTTTAACCCATTTTTCTTACAAGAGTTCGAAAATAGGTAGGTCCTTTAATAAATATAGGTATACATAATCGTTAATATTGGTTAATATTGGTTAAAGGTACTTTACAATACTTAATTTTAAAGAAATTTCTAAGACCTAGTTCTGACTTTAACAATCCCTTCTATTTGTAAACAGAGAAGTTCACAAATTATTCAGCCTTGATAATAAGATTGATTGTTTTGATTTAATTTAACCGCTGAGGGAATTTTATTCATTTATTTATTTGTTCGTGAGCAAACTAGGAGAGATACTGCTTCTTTTGAGTTAGAGATATGCATTCGAAGACTGACTCACTGACTGACTGTATGAAAACAAGCCCTGTGGACAGGAGCTATTGGGCGCATGTTCATCTTCCTTGTGGCCCGTACTGACCAGTAAAGAAAAAAAGCAGTATCATGTTGAATACCTTAATATTATTGAGATTATTATATAATAATCGATGAAAATACTGAGAGAGACCCAGGAAATTTGACACATTTTGTCTTATATCTCCAGAAATTGAAATCGTATAGAGCCAAAATTTTGCACAATGTTGCAAAATACTACAATTGACGTTAGTACAAGTTTTTGTTGCAATCTGATTGCAAGCTGATGAATAGTTCACGAAAAAAAAATTTTTTTTTCGAAAAAATTAAAAGAAATATTTTTTTAAAAATTACCAACATTTCGATCATAACAGAATTTTGCCAAAAGTTGCGCGTTTATATCCTCGAACTGACTACCAAGTTTCGATTCAACATCTTCTTTAGTTCCTGAAATATCAGGGAAATAACCTCAAAATTTGAAATGTCTATAACTCCTAAACCGTCCGGCCGATTTTGCCCGTTAACGAACTTAACCGTCGCATTTTGATCAGAAACCTACCCTGAAAGTTTGAAGTCGATAGGACCTTCGGTGCTCCTGTTATCGTGCCTACGGCCGGAAAACCGGCCGGCCGGCCGGCCGGACGGCACCCAAAAATCTGACACCGGATTCGTGATCAGGGAGTCCGAATTAGTCTATTAGCCAATTTTCAGCTCGAAATTCGAAAATTACAGACATTTGGACGAAATGATAGGACGATGTTCCCCTAGAACATGCGCCTAAAAATGAAATGAACAATAAACTATTAATTCAGCCTTAATACAAAGATGACTTCTTTTGATTTAATTGAAGAACTGAGGGAATTTGTCCAGGACAAAACTAGAAGGGATACTGTCCCATTTCACTTAGAAGTGTTCCTTCGAAGTCTGACTAACGGCAGGAAAAAAATTAAAATTTAATATTTGTTTAGGTGTTTGCAAGTCTTCAATTTTACGGTAATGGTAGTGGTTATCAATATTCGGTGTATTTCCTGAAAATTGATCAATAACTCCATCTTGTTCGTTTCATAAATAACATAGTTACTTTTTCGCCTTCGTGACATTGTTTAGGAATCACGAATAACCACCGAAAAACGGACGAAATGTTTATCAATTAAGGTTAAATTCTGCCTGTATCTCACATAAAAGTCATAAAATACAGTATTGTCAGCTCTAAAATTAATGAATTTTGACCTACTTGATAGCAATATTGCTGGGAGAAAATTGAGAACCAACATTGCTATAAGAGTCCGAACAGAACACTTAATACCATAGCCATATTGTTTAAAATTAGGAGGATAGCAATATGACTTGAATCGCAATGTTTATAGCAATACGCAAAAAGAATAGGTCTGAATTTCAGATCTCACGCCTTTTTACCTGGTGATCATCAGAATAGGCCAAGGCATTACCAGAAACTTGTGAACCCTCATACAGACTAGCGAATAGTTCAAAGCAAATGGTTTATGCATGAACTCTGAAAAGACAAGTGCTATCCTATTCAAAACAGCACATTAAGGTTTTCAAACACCAGCAGACATTCAGTTAACCGACTTTACTCTAGATCTGATTGAATCCTGGGGAACTCTTGATTGGAACTTTGGAAAAATACTCCAGGACTTGAGCAGGCAAAAAGATTCATGGATTTCTCACCATCCTACACTAGAAAGCTCCAGCAGCTGCCACGAGCTGAGCTTTGGGTAATGGTGGGACTGTTGCGCTGACAGGGCAAATACCAATTGGGCAGGTCAGCAGACGAAACATGCAGGCTCTGTGGGTCGGAAAAGGAAACTGCCGAACACATAGTTTTGCACATGCCCAGAGCTGGCCAGCCTAGGAATTTTACATATGGATGATCTAGTTCTAAAAACTCACGACGTAATAGCCAAGGCTCCTAAGGACGTCGTCAGGTATGTTAAGGACAATGTCCTAAGGATTGAGTAAAGGGGAAAATTCATGAGACGATTTTGTCGTCGAAAACCAACGATTTTGTCGTCCAAAATTTCGACGATTTTGTCGTTCAAAAGCAACGACTGTCGTCCAAAATTTCCCTTCCCCTAAATTTCATGGAACGACAAAATCAGACGACAGATTATTTTGAACTGACAGAAACATAACCTAATTGAATTTAAATATTACAACTAAATACATATTTAGGTACAAAATGAGTTCCTGAAGTACTACAGTTATCTCTAATAATTATATAAATGTATTAAATCACAAAAGAAACACAAATGGAAACTTCCAAGACGATGCAATTTCTGGAGTACATATAGGAGCTTCAACTCCTAATTCTAGAATCCTTGTAGAAGGAGAAGACTAAGAGGTTCTAAATGTAGATCATGTATGACAAAACAAATTGTGGTCCCATTTTTATAGACATTTGTTCCTTATGTTTTCAAAGTAGTGCCCTTAATTCAGAACCACATAAAATTGATGGCCCATATTAATGTGGCGAATGGTAAACTTTAAAAAAAAGTATGGTATATTCTTGTAAAGTCGGAGCATGGAGCAGGTGTAAACATATTACTGATGTTTTAATTCAAGTTCAGGTGCATGCTGTTATAGTTCATTCATGAGGATATACAGGGTGTCCCAGAAATCAACGATAAGCCGGTAACGGGCGATAGGCCAAGTCATAACAGTTATCAGAAAAATATATAAAAAAATCTTTGTCATGTACTTTTCAAATTACAGGTATTAGAAAAAAAAAGGAAAAACTGACATCCTGTGATGATCTTTCAAGTCCTGTGTCTACAAATATTAATTTTTCGTCAGTCTTTTTTCTGTAATGTAATCATGAATAACACTTCTGTAAATTACAGTTTGAAATTAGAACATAACTGCCTCAGTTTTAAATAAAATGTTGGATTTTTGCCCAACATTAAGTTCAAAATAATTACATCATCCAACTTCAACCGACTGTACTGTAAAAAAAATGTACTACACTGTTTTGGCTAGTAACATCAAAAGATGGCGCATTTAGTCTGGATTCCAAAATGGTATGATACTTGCTAAATTACTTCTTAGTTGAGGAAAATAATAATGTTTTTCTAAATGGAACCGGATTTCAGGCCAATTCTGTATAATTATTGGAAATGGAGCCTAGGCATCTTTAAGTCCACAATTTACAAGTAAAGTTTGATTTAAACGGTAGATGGAGAGTGACGTTATTTTGCCTAGTAAGAGTG
Source organism: Halyzia sedecimguttata (assembly GCA_937662695.2). Lineage (NCBI taxonomy): Eukaryota > Metazoa > Arthropoda > Insecta > Coleoptera > Coccinellidae > Halyzia > Halyzia sedecimguttata. Next base: position 16,384,103 of record OW569414.2, on the reverse strand, counting down.
AGACAGATGGTGAAGCTAAGTGTGAGGGAGAAAGATAGTGACGCTACTTTTATGCGAGAGTGAGACGAAATAAAAGGTGCAAAGTTTGAAAGAAAATTCAGACATTGGATTTTTTCATTTGACTTTAATTTAATTAGAAATTAGAGCAAATGTTCAAATTGTTGGCCTTCAGCTGCAATGCTCTACATCTTCTCAAAAATGATAGCGTAATAAGACGGGTATAACTTCTTGAGTTAATGTATTCAGCGGCTTCTGTAATTCTTTGGTGCAGCTCGGCTAAATCTCCTTAATCGTTCCCCAGTAAAAGAAATCGATGGGGTTTAAATCGGGTGAACGGACAGGCCACGAAATTGTACCACCCCGCCAAATCCACCTATCGGGGTATTCTCGGTCGAGGAACTCCCGAACTGTGGGAGCATAATGCGCTGGGCAGCCATCTTATTGGTACCACATGCTGCCGTAAATGTTCAGTGGCACTTCTTCTAATAAATCTGGTAATTGATTTTGTAAGAAGTCCTAATGAACCTGGGCATTTAAGTTCTCCGGCAGCTCAAATGGACCAATAACTCTACCATTCAAAATTCCCGTCAACATGTTTACCTCGTTTGCATTGCAGCTGGAAGCCAGCAATTTGAACATTAGCTGTAATTTCTTGAAAATATAATTAAATCAAAGTCAACTGAAAAATCCAATGTCTTAATATTATTTCAAACTTGCATCTTTTATTTCGTCTCACTCTCGCATAAAAGTAGCGTCACTATCTATATCGCTCCCACTTAGCGTCACCATCTGTCTCACTCTTACTAGGCAAAATAACGTCACTCTCCGTCTACCGTTTAAATCAAACTTTACTTGTAAATTGTGGACTTAAAGATGCCTAGGCTCCATTTCCAATAATTGAACAGAATTGAACTGAAATCCGGTTCCACTTAATAAAACATTATTATTTTCCTCAACTAAGAAGTAATCTAGCAAGTATCATACCATTTTGGAATCCAGACTAAATGCGCCATCTTTTGATGTTACTTGCCAAAATAGTGTGGTACATTTTTTTTACAGTACAGTCGGTTAAAGTTGGATGATGAAATTATTTTAAATTTAATGTTGGGCAAAAATCCAACATTTTATTTAAAACTGAGGCAGTTATGTTTTAATTTTAAACTGTAATTTACAGAAGGATTATTCTTGATTACATTACAAAAAAAAGACTGACGAAAAATCAATATTTGTAGACACAGGACTTGAAAGATCATCACAGGATGTCAGTTTTTCCTTTTTTATTCTAATACCTATAATTTGAAAAGTACATGACAAAGATTTTTTTAAATATTTTTCTGATAACTGTTATGACCTGGCCTATCGTCCGTTACTGGCTTATCGTTGATTTCTGGGACACCCTGTATAGTGTCTAATTGATCCAGATAAAGCTGTGGTAAAACAGTTATCCATAATTCAAATGATTTTTTCAAGATATGATACATATTTATTATGTGAAAATAATTATTAACAATAAGTGTAATGTTTGAGGTATAATAAAGTTGCTTTTTTTTTTACTTTGTTTCCAAGAGTTTTGATGACCATCTCTTCTATTCAATTGACAATATCAAAATTGTTTATGCCTGTTAAACTTTTTAAAGCACTGTCACTGTTCAAGATATCACTCTTTGTAGATAACCGGGATATATCAATGGCACAAGTGTTAGGTGGTCTGGTAACAATGTACACAACCAAGTATACTACTAAAATTATTATTGCTGTTCAACTAACTCAAGGGTGCTTGGGTGATACTTATTTCTTCTTCTGAATGAGGTTTTTCAGCACAGCAAGTCATCGATACATCCTTCCTCAGTTCTCTTTCGAGGTACCTCCTTGTACTCTGTTTGAAGATGATGTAGTTCCAAGTTGAGTACTCTTCGGTCTATTAGTTATCTTCCCAACGCAGTTTCAATAATTATATTTATATTTGGTTTTCCGGAGGTAAGAAGTGAAAACACAAACCTATACTAGTAAATTTCACAGGAAGTTGGACAGAATAAAACCAGTACAGAATAAAACCTATACATTTTGGCATTTTTTTCGCCCATGAATTGCATTTGGGCACACAACAATAGTCATTTCTGGTCGAAGACATAATATTAGATAGGATAATATTATCTACTTTCATTTGAATTTGTCCAATAGAGATGAATGGACAATAGAATATGCGCGCAAAAGCTCCTGACTTCACGTCAGTGCTTGAACCAATTTTAATTTTCGCGGCTTTCAGGTATGTCATCTTGTCATCAGTTGTCGTTGGAATGCTGGATTAATCCAGCGACATGGACGACGTCGTCCAAAACGGTCCAAATGACAGTATACTCATTTGGACGACAAAATCGTTGGTTTTCGACGACAAAATCGTCTCATTAATTTTCGCCTTAAGTAGGGTAACAGAACTTAAGATAGAATCGGTCGCAGTTCTGAAGGACTGGACCAATCATCACAACTCCATTCTAATAAATAATAATATCGGTGTGTTACAACAACTAAGTTTCAGAAGTGGAAACCTAGGAGAAGAAGTAGACATCGGAATATATGCAGTTGCATATTTGCATATGCCAATGCATATAACGCGATATTTAAGACGTTATTGCATATTTTGACACTTTCTTGTCAATGGTGCATATTTCCGTAGTAAACCGTGATGATCACGCATTAGATCGAATGCCACATACCCGAACCAATAGAGAGTTTGGATACCAAAAACCTTCCTCTGTTCAAATCCATGAAAATATTATAAAAACTGATCGAACAGACCTCACTGTCCGAAAAGGTCCGTGGAAAATTAAATGCCCTTCTGTAAAAATCCCGGGTCTTGAAGCAAACAAGAAGATCAAGGCATATTATATGAATGCCTCTAGTCAAACCTTGCATCCAGAGACAACTTCAGAAATGGCGCCAAAATTCAAATTTTGTCCGCAGTAACGTAGAAAAGTCATTTTCGGCTTATAAATTGATATTAATTGACAAACGTAACAAGTTTTCTATAGAAAACCTGGAGAAATGTCAAATTGTGCCCTGCCACAAAAATTATAATTAACGATTATAAGAATAAACTGAAGACTCAATGAAAACAGGTGCTTTTTTCAGTGCATATTTTGTGCATATCTCACCCCTTTTTAGTGCATATTTGCATGCATATGTTGCCACTTTGTTAATGCATATAATCCGATGTCTAAGAAGAAGTGATATGTCTCTACAGATCTGTTACTGTTTTCTAGGATTTTCAACTCAATTGATATTTCGTATTAATATCATGTTATTATTAATATTGTTGTTGTTTGATATTATCAGTTTTGAAAATAAAACACTGAATTTAACGAGATAGAACAGAAGAAATAAGGCTTTTCGTACCGCAATTTAATGAATCGATCTAACATGTATTGAGTATTCAAAACTATATTTTCATTTATGACGATTTCGGACGTCTAAATGAACGATAAAATTGTCCAGAATAGAAAGTGTTGGATACATGAAATCGATACATGATACTCCGAGAATTCAAACGATTGCACAAAGAATAGCAAATATATATTGACAAGTGTTATTCATACCTACGTATAAAGCAAGAAACAATAGGTCCCTTGCAAGTAACACGAAATCCCATGTGGTTGTTTTTCTGAATCTACTTCAATACCAGATCATCATGTATGCCCTCATACACTTTCATAATTTATAAAATTTGAATATTTCGGTATTGAAAATCGGTAAATCAAGAAGCAACTTCAAATGAGGTGAAACGCTTCTGAATCGTTGCTATGACGGCTGACTAAATCAAAATGTACCATCTGCTTGTTACAGCTAATGCCAACAACGAGCTCTTTATAGGGTGCTGTGTTACACTGGAATAAAAAGTGAAACGGAGACGAGAAGAGAGTGAAAGTAGATATGACGGGTTACGTCACGCGGGGGGCGCCAAGTTTCGATCGTTTGAACAGGCATTATGTGCAACCAAATTTGAATGATCATTTTGTCGTTGAAAATTGAAATTTTTGACGGCCGTTGAACTTTTTCAGTATTCTTATGGATATAATAATCGATTCCAATAACAAAAAAAAAACATGCAAGAGCAAAAAAAGACACGGCATTCAGATATTCTATAACACCTGAAGAACGACTTGAAATAATAAGTGGTCCTTATTTGACGGGTTCCAAAGTTGCCTTTCGAACAGTGGCAGCTGGTGATAATTTGGTCCGGGGGGGCGCTCAAGGCTCGAGAATACAAAAAAGTATATATATTTTAAAAGGTAAGTACCAAATGCCTACATCTTAAAATGAAACTCAATCCTTCTGTTTTTGTCGCAGATGAACTTCATGATCACCTTTTCGTTGAAGTCAAGAATGTCTTTAACTAAATTTTGTTCGATATATCATCGTCTGGATCAATTTTAAAGTAGAGAAACATCTTTCAGTTTCTGCGGTTGTCAGAGGCATCGATTTTAAAATAACCAAAACTTTACATACACACAAAACGTTGAATCCAAGCCATACGACACTATAATTATTAAATTTAAAGTACGTAAGCAACTGGTCACGTTCTCGTTTTCTCGTGTTATTAATCGAGTCTTCCGGCTCATTATGACCACGTAGTACAAATTGCATTTGCCACACAGCTTCAGGCTATCGATCATTTTTGGCAGGACGTAACGGTTTTACCGTTTCGTTGTACTAACGAATATTTGCAACATATGCACTAGTACCTACTTAAACCATAAGTGATATTAGTTGTGGTCAATAGCTGGAAGCTTAAAATCTTGTTCATATGTTTGGCCGATTTTTCTTGTTCTTTTATCTTTTCACTTGTCACCCACATGTTTCAAATCACGTAAATTTTCTTTTGTCCAGTTATCGTCTTTACCAAACAGTAAGCAAACAAAACAAAAACTCGCATGTTTTTCTTCATATCCAGTATCCAGACAACCATAAAGTCTCTTCGTAAACATTTGCGTCAAACTATAGTTTAATTTTGTTAGATCACATACCCTCAGTGTCAGTCCTTAAATCCTCCACGCAACTTTATAACACGAAACAATTGTCACCTACAATACCGATATATTTAGCGTAACCATAAACAAGGTATACTACTACTTAGCGTAGCTACATTTATTCTTCTCTGGGCTTCTACTAATACGCCCGAATCATCGCCCGAGAATCGCTTGGGACTAGCTGATCTCTGAGTGAGGACGTTTGCCATTTCCATTGTAATCGGCGATTTCACTTGGGCGAATGGACGATCGAGATTTAGCCCGGCATAGTGCGGACGCACATATGTATATTGTCGTAGGGGGTAACATTGCACTGCGACCTTAAGGTCTATTGAGCCCCCCTTCAGAGCTGTCGATGTCATTACCATCTACAGCTCGCCTTCAAGTTCCAGAGTTCTGATGAACTCCAGTATCTGGAATGGCTTCAAGGAGGCTACGTCTTCGCTCCAGCAGATTTTTTGCCCAAAGCATTCGTTGCGTTGGTTTGAGATCGCGAGGCATTCCGTTGTCAGGTGATCAGGAGTTTCATCCTCCTCCCAACAGAATCTGCACTCGTCAGCTCGCTAGCTCTAATCTTCTAATCATATCGAGCCATTACCGCCAAATTATCGTAAGCCACACTTTTGTCGAAAATGCGTTTTCTATCGCAACCAGTATTTTAAGCCGTAACGGACCCATCCCTGTTGGTGTTTCCCTCAAAAAATGAAGTTATAACTTCATAACGGTTTATTTTTTGAGGGAAACATCAACAGGGATGGGTCCGTTACGGCTTAAAATACTGGTTGCGATAGAAAACGCATTTTCGACAAAAGTGTCGCTTACGATAATTTGGCGGTAATGGCTCGATATGCTTCCTGAGGCCGCAGTGCCCTGTGAGGAAGCCAGTGAGGAGGTGCAGCTTGTTCTTACTGAGGTCCTAGTATTTCTTCGATCTGACAGTATCAAAGTTCCGGAGGAATTTCTTGGAGTGATGCATTCCGGGGAGGGATCTCCAGAAAGTACCTCTCTCAGTTTCTTCTTTCGTTCGGAATTCACTTTTGTAGGTGTGTCTACCAACCCCACAATAAGGTTCCGGGCCAATAAAGGGGGTTTGTGCTCCTTTCTTGGCAAGTGTGTTGGCCTCTTCATTTCCTAGGATTCCCGCGTGACCAGGAACCCAGACCAAGGAGACCCTATTGTTCTTGCCTACTTCATTGATTTTTCTTCGGCACTCCCATATTAGCTTAGATACGATAACATGGGAGCTCAGGGCTTTAATAGCACCTTGACTGTCAGAGTGGATTGCTATATCACAACTCTGATAGTTTCTTTCTAGGTTCATTTCCACGCATCTTTCTATAGCAAGTACTTCTACCTGAAAGATGCTCGGATAGGAGCCTAGCGATAGTGAGCATTTGGTGCCTGGCCCATATACTCCAGCGCCGGCTTCAGTATTGGTTTTTGAACCGTCTGTGTACCGTTTAATGGCATTTATTTTAAGAACTTGGGTAGTGGATTTCCTGTCCCAGTCTTTTTTCCTACTAAGCATCGTAGTAAATTTCTTTTCGATGCTTACTTTCTTGATCATTTCGTCACTAGGAAGATTGGCTGATGAAATGTACCTGGTAAGAGAGGACCAGGCTTTCTGGTGTTTAATACTCTCATTACCTCATCCTTTCCTAGATATTCTGAGAATGGCTTCATGGGACATTTTCTCTATCACTAGATGAAGTGGTGTGAGATTTGTTATAATCTCAAGTGCCCTGGTGAAACAGGTTCCCATAGCTCCAGTGATACACACACAGGCCAGCCTTTGTACTTTGTCGAGGGGCGGACGCACATAGTAAACCTTGTCTATGCGTACACTTAACGCAAATGTAATTATTGTGAAATATAGATGGTCACTAGGTCAGAATGTTATAATTTTAATTGAATCCAGTTTGAAGAGCACGAATATGAAATGTACGAATTAATTGTTTATTGAAGTACGTAATTTTTCAATGGAGGGCGGCGCCTTGCAACCCTCCCTCACCAGCCGCCCCTGCTTTCGAAGACAGGATGGATCGAAACTTCTTCCATCGTAAATCACTTGGCAACAAACCAAATTAAACCCATACGTCTGTTCGCTTCACGACTTTCATGATGACTAAGGCTTGTTTCACATGCATACGGTTCCATTCGGTTCGTTTCGTTTTCGGTTTCAATTCGGTCGCTGACGACAAGTGTGAAACGGTGCTCCGGTTTAGATTCGGTACCGAATAGAAACCGTACAGCACCGAATAATCCCTCGACACGAATAGGTTTCTATCAGTGTTCAATTTTAAATGGTTTTAATGAATCTGACGTCGTGGAAAAATTGGAATTGTGAGCCCGTGTCGGAAGATAACATGAAACCTAATATGAACCGTATATGTGTGAAAGGCCTTCATTCGTTTTCGGTTGAAACCGAGAATGAACCGAACCGAATGGAACCGTATGGATGTGAAACAAGCCTAACTAGGGATCTACCTAGCTCTAGTATGTAATACGTCTGTTCGCTAGGATCCTTCACCATGCGAGTAGCTTCCTCCTTAGCAATAAGCGAGGCTATTTGCAGTGTGGCTTTATACCAACTGACTATAGATTTACAGAGTTTTCAAAACGAACAAACAATCCAGTGAATCAATAACTTGTTTAGTGCACCAAGAGGTTGATTATTGTAAATATAGAACGAAAACCTACACTGAAAGGAATTATAGAGATAATGTAAAATATAAAAACTCACTTGTGCAAATTTACTAATATTGTGGCTGGTGAAAGATAAGGGATATTTATCACACATCTCTGGAATCCAAGATAATTCTTGTTTTACTCGAAACTTTTTATAATCTGGCGCAGCACATGCATATCCGACTATTCCCGAATCGTCTTCCACAACCAGGCAGAACTCAGGGTGTAACAACAAATACGGAGCCACTATCCTGTCAGCATGAAGATCTTTCAGACAATCAGGGTACGGATGTTGGTCTTCCAATCCATCCTTACATGTCCGTGTACAAATATTCATCACATCAACTTCGTCCTTGTTGTTAAATGGTCTTATCGTAAAAATCCGACAAGTGGGTAAATCAGGTATTTTGTACACAAATAAATCGTTTCCAGAATCTACAGGCATCAACCGCTGAAAGAACAGTTCATCATTTAATGTAATGGATATTTACTAGTCAATTTATTTAGAAACTACCTGCAAATCTGCAGTTAAACCACCCCTGAATACCCAGGGTTCCTGGTCACCACTCATAAATGTTTCTTTCCAACCTTTGGAAAACCCTAAAACCGGAGCAAATTTATCAGCGACTGAACCGAAGTTACGCGAGGCTATCAACTCCTCAGAATGAACTACGCAATGCATGCCAACTTAATTTACGCATTGTGCAATAACTCACTCAGTACTGTAACATACTATGCGGATCCTGATCCAGGAATCTAAAACCGAAAAACGCGTAGCAGTAAAACCGCGTTTGGAGCTAGATGATATACTAGGCGCGGAACCCATCCGCGATATATGAAATGTGTGGAGGAATCCGCATCCGGAGTGCGGCTGATTTATCACTAAACGCTTGATTCTTCGCGTTCTCTTCTACCAACCACGCCGGGAGATACAGACAACGGGCGTATTTACACCCCCTTCTTAGTGCAGCAGAGTACAGCCCGACGGAAAAATATTAAACAGAAAAATAGTTTGAATATACAGGGTGAGTCTTTGACCACTGCATTAATTTTAACCAAAGATTCCTCTCATCAAATGAAACACTTTTTTTCATTTACCATTTTTCCAGATTCGGCTCAGGTAAAAAGTTACAAGCGTTTAAAGATTTCACAATGTGCTAATACACTCCCGCATATAAATTATCTATGACATTGTTGGCGGACGAGAATAAGGCATGGTAACGTGGTTTACAGCTTGATTCGGGATTCCAACGCTCAGGGACGGATCTATAAAAGTAGTGAAATTTCTGGTGTTTTCCATTTTAAAACATTCAATGAAGAATATCTCGAAAACGGTGCGTTTAAGGAGAAATGATGAAGAATAATATAATGTTCTAAAACGATGGAATATTCATGAAATGACTCAAGAAAAACTTTATATGCTTTCTTTATGCTAATTTCGTTTAGTTTTATGAATCCACGGGTCCATAACTAGAAAAACAGTAGAAGTAGAAAATAACTAATATCTGGAAAATATGTATCATAGTTATAGGAAATTTTACGCCAACATTCATTTTATTCGAAAAAAGGATGTCAAAGCTACAAAATAAAACCTGATTTTTTTTCAAAATTTCAATAGCCTGTATCTTTTTACCTGAGCTGAATTTGGAAAAATGTTAAATGAAAAAAGTGTTTCATTTGATGAGAGGAATCTTTGGTTAAAATTAATGCAGTGGTCAAAGACTCACCCTGTATATACGCCATTTGCACATTACAACATTATGCGATATAAGTAATTATATATTTGCACGGTTAAGGAATTCAATAATAATAATAATACTGTTTTGCATGATAAATGGTTTGGATAGGTGAGGGATTTTTTTTCAGTAAAACCTAGATATAGTCTTCTGATTGCGCTTTTGTAAAGCAGGTAGACATATGAGCAAAATTGAGGCAATGTCGGACGATATTGTATATTGTTGTAGGGTGTAACGTTGCACTGCGACCTTAAGGTCTATCGTGCACCCCCCCCCGTCAGAGCTGTCGATGTCATCACCATCTACAGCTCGCACTTCAGTTCCAGAGTTCTGACGCACTCCAGTATCTGGGATGGTGCCAAGGAGGCTACGTCTTCGCTCCTGCAGATTTCTTGCCCAAAGCATTCCTTGCGTTGGTTTGAGATGAAGAGGCATTCCGTAATCAGGTGATCAGGAGTTTCATCCTCCTCCCAACAGAATCTGCACTCGTCAGTTTCTGCTAGCCCTAATCTCATAATATGCTTCTTAAGACCACAGTGCCCTGTGAGGATATCAGTGAGAGGGTGCAGCGTGTTTTTACTGAGGTCCATATATTTCTTGGATCTGACAGTGTCAAAGTTCCAGAGGAACTTTTTGGAGTGATACATCCCTGAGAGAGATCTCCTGAGTATACCTCTTTCAGTTTCTTCTTTCATCCGAAATTCACTTTTGTAAATGTATTTACCAACCCCACACTAGGGTTCCGGGCCAATGAAAGGGGTTTGCTTTCTTGTCAAGTGTGTTGGTCTCCCCAATTCTCTATATTCCCGCGTGACCAGGAACCCAGACCAAGAAGACCCTGTTGTTCTACCCTACTTCAATAAGTTTTCTTCGCCACTCCCATATTAGCTTAGGCTAGATAACATGGGAGCTCAGAGCTTTAATAGCAGCATGACTTTCAGAGTGGATTGCTACATCACATCTCTGATAGATTTTTCTAGGTTCATTTCCACGCATCTTTCGATTGCAAGTATCTCTGCCTGTAAGACGCTCGAATAGAAGCCCAGCGATAGTGAGCATTTGGTGCCTGCTTCATATACTCTAGCTCCTGTAGTGGTTTTTGAACCATCTGTGTACCATTTAATGGCATTTTTTTAAGAACTTGGGTGATGGATTCCCTGTTCCAGTCGTAGTGATGTTCTTTTCGATGCTTACTTTCTCAATCATTTCGTCACTAGGAAAATTGGCTGATGAAATGTAACTGGTAAGAGAGGACCAGGCTTTCTGGTGTTTAATACTCTCATTACCCGTTCCTCTCCAAGATATTCTGAGAAAAGCATCATGGGCCGTTTTGTCTATCACTAGATGAAGTGGTGTGAGATTTGTGATAATCTCAAGTGCCCTGGTAGGACAGGTTCCCATAGCTCCAGTGATACACACACAGGCCAGCTTTTGTACTTTGTCGAGGGTTTTCCTCGTACTACTCTGGCTTATTTTTTTTATACCAGACTACTGCTCCATACGTGATTATGGGTCTCACAATCATGACGTATATCCATCGCAGTATCTTGTGTTTGCAGCATCAAGTCTTACAGGCTAGATTTCTGCACGCCCTTAGAGCCTTCATTGCTTTGCTAGCAGTGATTTCAACATGCCTATTCCACAGATGTTTACTATCTAGTGTTACCTCTAGATATTTAACTTCAGACTTCCATTCTATAATATCTCCGGGATCTTACACCTGGAAGTTTCCTTCTCCAAGTAAACGGAATCACTGTGGTCTTGTTCGAGTTTATGCTGAGCCCCACTGACAAGCACCACTGCTCGATAATTCTAAGGCCCTCCTGTAATCACACAAGGTGCTCTCGAATTTGCCTCTGACTATTAGGACTATGTCATCGGAATAGCCTATACTCCCGAAGCCGAGCTCCGTTAGCCTGTGGAGGAGCTCGTCCACTACTAGGCTGCAAAGTAAGGCAGACGTTACTCCCCCTTGAGGTGTTCCACGAGTGTCTTTGGCAGGAGTGACCTCATTACCCACCTGTTTAACAGCTATCCTCGTAGACAACAGCTAATACGTCCATTTTAAAATGATTTTATTCACTCTTCGCCTTTCAATTGCTTATTTAATAGACACATGTGTTGTATTGTCAAAGGCCCCAGATATATCCAGAAATGTACACATTGCGATTTCTTTGAATGTCAGACGATAAATGTAACTGTGCTTATTCATAGTCTCCGACTTATTAGAAGATTACATAAATTAAGTTTAAGCCTTCTAAATAATTGGCTCAGAGGGTAGGGCACCAATTCGACTCGCCGATAAAATTCGACTCCACCCGTGGTTCCTTCCACCCCTTTCTCCCTGAGCTTTTCATCCCTCTCATAGGGCTGTACTACCGAAGTGGTGTTCACCGTTGATTGGTAAATCCTCTTCCTGCGATACTTCGATGGGACCAATGGAGTTCCACGAGAATTAGCCCCTCAGCGGCACTACAGTTTCACGAAATTGGTCTCCCACGAAGCAAGATACGCGTTACTCCAAAATAAAAAAAAAATTACTTCTAGCGGCTTTTACTTGATGCAAATCCATATGAACTCGATGAAAAATTATATACGATCTACACTATTTTTTTTTAATTGTGACGTGTTTCGTCGACACAGCGCCGTCATCAGACTACATCATACTAAATTCTTAACGACTTGTTAAGAATTTAGTATGATGTAGTCTGATCAGGTCGCCTTTCGGACGAAACGCGTCACAATATTAAATAAATTAGTGTAAATCGTATGTAATTTTTAATTGAGTCAAAATTTATAAGCTAACATTAATATGTTCTTAGCGATTTCCTCTTCAGAAACAAGTATTATGTGACTCTAGACGGCTTAATGGGCTTCGAAGCTCTTCCAGAGTAAATATTTAGATGTCATGCAGATGCTTTGGGTTTTCATCAGACAGGGATTGAATCCAGAAATAAGTCTGAATTTTCGGTACGAATGTCGTTAAACGTTATCTGCACCAGTAAAACTAATCTAAACTGTATTATTTACAAGGGTGAAAATATAATTCCTATTTTTTTTTTTAGTATTAACACTGCTGGCGGATTTGTATTCTCACGGTTTTTACGGTTTTTGCGTTTTACCGCATAGTATGTCACTATACTTATATGAGCTCAGACGCATATGAAGCAGCAATAGACCAAGGAAATATCTGAAGAAATCTGTTTATTCCAAAATTAGTATTCCATTGAACGATTCAATCTCACAAATGTGATGCGCTATTACATTCATTCGATAGAATGCGTCCAATGAATACAATAATATCAATTACTTCATTATCTAACAGGTTTAAACCCAATCACAAAAAAGTAATTCAACAGAGTAATATCCAAACATTGAAATTCAGTTGATGGACGAATTACGAGCAAAATCAAAAAGAATCACATATCTCCTTGGCCTGACAAATATGCGATTGAATTGGCTGGGAAACTCGCTTGAAAAGTAAATAGATTCAATCAAAGATATTATTTTTTACGCAATGGCTACGCACTTGATGAAAACGATGGTTGACGCTATGCAATGAATGTTGAATCTATTTACTTGATTTTTACGCAAATGCTTTAGTTACGCTAAGATTCCTTTGATTATACTCCTGTAATGCATACATGTGTAGGTTCCTTGGGTGTACGAAGGCATAGACGCAGGAAAATGGCCACCAGCTTGGGAAAAAATAAACCATTAATCAATATTGTGTTCTAGACATAATTTCGTTAAGTGTCAGTGTTATCTCGAAATGTTACATCAATTGATTTTCTAGTAGATTCAGATCGACACTCAAAATCAGTGGATTGCAGGCTGGAATTTTCAACGCGTATACCGGGAGGCCCACCACAGATGCGGAGCTCTTTTTGAAGGAGTAAATGAAGATAATTTATGAATATTGTAATGTGATGTGTGTAGGGTGTTCAAAATCACAATTTAAAATTATTTTCATATATACAGGCTGTTCGAAAACAAAGATATAGACCAAAGTTACATTTTTTAACGTAACACCCTGTATTTGACCTCAAAAATGGAATGGCAAGCTCAAATTATGATGAGTTTCTTCAGATCACTTTATACCTTAGAAGCACCATTTACGAGAAAATGGCGAAAAATTTAAAATATGGAGTTCCTTAAATAGAAATTAATGAAAAAACCAGTTACACCAGCGATACAGACAGTATTTTTTCGAGGAGACATATTGGCTACTCCTATACGGCAAAAAAATACTCAGGAATATACAGAGTGATCATAATCAATTTTTAACAACAACTACAAATAATGGTCAAAAGCACACCCGGTATTTCTATATCTCGATGAGATAAGGTTTTCCTACACCTAAACCTGTTTCACAGCCATTTTCGACCATCATTTGTAATTGATGTTTGAATATTGATTTTGATCACCCTGTATATTTTAGAGTTAATTTTTTTTTCTATATAGTAATATCCAATGTCTCCTCGAAAAAATACTGTCTGTATCGCTGGCGTAACGGGTTTCTTCATTATTTGCTATTTAAAAACTCCACATTTTCGATTTTTCGCTATTTTCTCGTAAATGGTGCTTCTAAAGTATATATATATATATATATATATACATATTCTTTTGAACTTGAGCATTACAATTAATTTTTCATCTAACAATAAAGCATGTGTATGAAAAAAATGTTAGCAGAGGTTAGTGTAACGGGGTACCATATAATTTGATATATGATACTAGAGCTTAGGGAAAAAACCTCAGCAAAAAAACCCTATCTCCCCGTTAGTGTTGTGATTTATGAAAATTGAAAGTGTTTACAAAATATGCTGAAATATTAAATATTGAAGGGCATCTTTTTCTTCATTATCGCTTCTTCCTTCAACAAGCAGAGAAGTTTCTCCAAGGTACCCGAAAACCCAATCTGGAAAAGGAAAAGGCAAAGGGAGAAAACGAACAAATTAAAAATGGAATATTCTATATTTTATTAAATAGATTTAAAACTTTAAAGTATAAAGTGATTTGAAGAAACTCATCATAATTTGAGCTTGTCATTCTTTTTTTGAGGTCAAATACAAGGTGTTACATTTAAAAAATGTAACTTTGGTCTATATCTTTGTTTTTGAACATCCTGTATAAATGAAAATAATTTTAAATTGTGCTTTGAACACCCTACACACATCACAAAAAAATATTCTAAAAATATCTTCATTTACTCCATCAAAACGAGCTCCGCGTCTGTGGTGGGCCACCGGTATTTCGAAAGAAATCAGGGTCAGGGTGAGTGTTGAAGTTGTACATTAATTTAAACCATAAAGCGCTCTCATCAAATGATACCCTAATTTCATTTTACATTTTTCCAGATTCGGCTCAGCTAAAAAGTTATGAGCGTTTAAAGATTTTACAATGTGCTAATACAACCCTGCACTTCGTTTACCTGTTGAACACAGAAACCCTTACTGGATTCATTACTGTATAATTATTTAGAAGCTTCATCATCTGATGCTAGAAAGTCAAGGAAATTGTTTGAGAAAAAGTATTTACTCTTATGAAATAATTTTTGATAATCTGACGGTGGGTTTCACGATGCTTTGACAGCTCTTAATTGCCGAATTAGTGCGATTCTATGTCGATTTTCAGTTCATTTTTGATACAACCATCGAATTAAATCCACAATTAGGCTAATCGAAGCTTCTTGAAACCCAATGTTAATGCAGCATGTGTAAAAAAAATATTCCACTATTCCTCAATATTAAAACACTGAACATCAACTTGGATTTTCATTCAATATCCAATATAAGATTACACACAATCTCATCATCTCCTATTCTCACATTTTGATATTCTGAAATTCAATGTCACAATTTTCGAATTTCATATATAGACAAAAATATAGATAAAGCTACCAACAAAAATTGGTTCAAGCACTGAAGTGAAGTCAGAAGCTTTTGCGCGTATGTTCTATTGTACATTCTTCTGTATTGGACACCCTTAATCGGGAGGGTGACCAATACAGAAGAATGGACAATAGAACATACGCGCAAAAACACGTCTCTATGTTGATTTCTACTACTAGTTACCAAGCTTCAATTCGATCGAATATCTATTTTTTGAGTTATCAAGGAAATAATATTCCAGGTGGGTATAACTCGGAAACCGTTAGAACGATTATGCCCAAAAACGAACTCAACACTCCCTTTCGGATACGCAACCTACCCTGAAAATTGCAAGTCCCTATCTCCTTTCGTTCGAAAGTTATCGAGGCAACGGTCACCCATCAACTGAACTCACACAAGAATGCTCGAATCTCCAACAATATTTAACCGATCGTATTAAAACTTGAAACTTGGCAGTAGAGTTAGGTTATGAAGGCTCTTGCGAAATTTTAGCAATTTCAAACGAATAGTTACTGATATATAGAATTTTTTTTTATTTTCTACAACTACGGTTCAGTATTTTTTGAGTTAATGAGGAACAAAAAACCACCAAATTTCAGAAAATTTCAGATGGCTATAACTCTAAAACCGTTTGGCCGAGTATGCTCATAAACAAACTCAAATGTCGCATTCAGATGCACAACCTAACTTGAAATTTTCAAGCCGCTATCTCTTTCCGTTCTCAGGTTATCGTGACAACAAAAATATTTTTTAATAATTTTCTAGCTATACGATTCTCACAAAATTTCACAAACGTGCTTAGGTTTATATTCTATAACTATTCACCAAGTTTAAATTCGATCGGATTCATTTTGGTTGAAAACAAAATTATTACTCGGAAACCATTGGGCCGATTATGCCCATTAACGAACTTGTCCGTCGTATTGAGATGCGCCACCTACCCTGAAAATATCAAGTCGCTAGCTCTTTCCGTTCTCAAATTATCGTGGCAACGGCCGGACAGAATCAAATTTGACCTCGAACATACGCGCAAAAATAACGCTGAAGAATTTCGCTTGGTGTCTGACGAAGTATGATCAGTCTCCGAAACGTTACGAAATGATTTTTTTATGGTTGATGTTGTTTAGATATTGTTCGATTGATTGCTTCTGACAAATATCTTGTGTTTCTCACGCAGAAGCAATTCACAAAATATTATTTTTTTTTATTTTATAGATTTTTTTGGGTTTGGGAGGGAATCAGACGCCTGAATTTTTAAATTTTTTTATTTTCATATTTAATAAGTTTAAATAATATTTATTCTAAAGGTACGAAAGGGGGCGAGGCTTGCTCAAGCCGGAGTACCCATTTTCGGGCGTATTTTCAATCCTATTGGTCCTGTAGTTCCGGGATTTGGGACTTTTTTTAGGAAATTTCTGCTTCTTTTTTAATCTTTTTTCAAATTTCAATTATCTCAAATATTATTTGAGATATTGGCGAAAAACCAAACCCCATTTTTATTGGCATAATTGTTTATAACTATTGTTATTTTTGCGAGCGGCCTTAGCATTTTCTCAAAAACTATATACATGTCGTTCCGAATCGAATGACACCTCAATCATAATTTTCGGAGAATACGCAAAAAATTTGACCTAAAAAGGACTTGTTGATTATACTATTTGTGATGTTCTCGGAAACGAATTGATTAATGAATATTTATGGAATTTTCAACAATAATAATAATAATAATATTTCAAGAATGGGTGATGATCAAGATATGTATAATCTTATAGTGGAAACAAGTGTTGGATATTGAATGAAAGTTGAGTTGGAAGTAATTTTTTCAATAGTGGGAATTATTTTATGCTGCATTATAACAATTGAGTGAGTAAATAAGTTTTCTCAAACAATTTCATTGAATCAAGTATCAGATGGTTAAGTTTTTTTGTAGTTCTACGATAGATATCAGTTTTCTATGTAGAACGATGCAGTGCAAGATTGAATTAACACATTGTGAAATCTTTAAACGCTTGTAACGTTTTACCTGAGCCGAACCTGGAAAAATGGTAAATGAAAAAACTGTTTTGCTTGATGAAATGAATCTATGGTTAAAATTAATTTACAACTTAAAGACTCACCCTGTACATAAAATCAAATTTCACGCGGAGAAATATTCGATTATAAATCAACAAATATTTCAGCATGATCTGAGCCTAGCCATGTAATCACCCAAAGATTCTCCAAAGAGGAAAATGTCACTCAGTGCAGCCACTTACAGGCTTCATGGTTATTACTAATCATCAGCGATACTCAGCACAGAGTGACAACGAAGGGGCTCTGGGATATTTTATACCCTTTGGTGTCGGTTCTAGAGAAGACAATCTTTACCTTTCACCTAAGAGGATCCTTACGAACTCCAACACTCGGCGATGCAGAAACCTTGAGCGATGTTCATGACGTTCATCCTTTGTTGGAAGAGGGAGTCGAGACGTTTGCCGTCTACTTATGAACTCCGACACTGACTAACGACGTGGAATAGCCAATACCGTCTTTACCATAAGGGCACACGGGGCCTGTGCCCAGGGCCCCAATCCTTAGGGGGGCCCCGTACGACAGAAAATTTCTTTCACATTTATTCTAAATACATTTTTGTCGGGCATAGTTAGGATTTAAGATTACGATTTAAGACAAAAAAGTCATATAAGACTAAACTTGTATTTGGCTCAATATAAGTAAAAAAAATTGGTTCAAGCACTGACGTGAAGTAAGGAACCAATTTTTTTTTTCGTAATTTTTTTAAAATTTTCTAGGAGTACGGTCTTTACACACGTCTTTATGTCGATATATATATAAAAAGTTACCAAGCTTCAATTCGATCGAGTCCATATTTTTTGAGTTATGCGGAGGAAATAATATTCCAGGTGGGTATAACTTCGAAACCTTTAGACCTATTATGCTCAAAAACGATATTAACCCTCCCATTCGGATGCGTAACCTACGCTGAAAATTGCAAGTCCCTATATCCTTTCGTTCGAAAGTTATCGAGGCAACGGTCACCCATCCTGCTACTGAACTCACACAAGGCTGCTCGGATCTCCAACGATTTTTTAAAATTTTTCTAGTGATACGATCCACACGAAAATTCACATGAATTTTTGCGTTGGAATTCTACAACTAATAACCATGTTTGAATTGGATCAGTTTTGCATTTTTTGAGTTATTTAGGAAATAACAACCAAATTTCAGATGGGTATAACTCCAAAACTATTTGTTCGAGTATGCCTATAAACAAACTCAAATGTTGCATTCAGATGCACAACCTAACCTGAACATTTCAAGTCGCTACCTTTTTCCGTTTTCAGGTTATCGAGACGTAAATAATATTTTAAAATGATTTTTTAAAATTTTCTAGTGATACGATTCTCACAAAATTTCACAAACGTCCTTAGGTTTGTATTCGAAAACCACTCACCAAGTTTCAATTCGATCGGATTTGTATTGAAAAATAAATTATTACTCGGAAACCATTGGGCCGATTATGCCCATTAACAAACTTGTCCGTCGTATTGGGATGCGCCACATACCCTGAAAATTTCAAGTCGCAAGCTCTTTCCGTTCTCAAGTTATCGTGGCAACGACTGGATGGCCGGCCGGACAAAATCAAATTTGGCCTGCAATTTTTCATCGGGGAGTCGAACCCAATCGTTCGAGACCATTTTCGGCAGAAAAATTAGAAAATTACAGACATTTTGGATAAAATGAAACGCGATGTTCCCCAGAACATACGCGCAAAAAGTAGAAAAGCTCGAGAGGAGATTTGGATAGGAGCTTTGGCGCTCTTGTCAAAGTACTAAAGTTAAAACTTTGACTGCATCATAAATATTGAAAAATCGTATCTCCGAAAGTATTAGTTTGTTAGAGTTGAGAATGATATCAGTGGATTCTTATGATGAATCTGCATCTTGAAATTGAATTTGAAATTTGTAATGTAAGAAATTTTTATTTTTCGTTACTCCAAAACCACCATTTTGCCCAATAACAAACTCAACTGAAATATTTATATCCCAAAACTACTCTGAAAATTGTCTAGCTCATTCCGTTCAAGAGTTATCATGGTAGAAAAATGTATAATTCACTTTCTTTACTTTCCAAAAGGGCCCCAAATTATTGTGTGCCCAAGGGCCCCAGCATAGTTTAAGACGGCCCTGGGAATAGCGATTCCACGTCATTAGCGTATGACTCAGGTGCCGGAGGTCCCGAGCTCAATCCCGGGGCTCGGTAATAGAGTTTTTAGTCACAGAAACCATTCACTGTTGGGTAAAAATCAACAGTGCTGTGCCTATATTTATAGGACAATTTTGTCTTGAAATTGAACCTTTTATCGAATTTAGAAGTCGTTGTTATTTAACCAGAATAAAATCATGCTGAATTACTATTTGAACTGTCAACTATCTGTACACCTTTGTTTTTTTTTTTATCAAAATAAACATCAAATCGGAAATATTTTCAATCCCACTGCAAGTCTACTGTATCCCTAGAAAGTTTCAACTGATGTAACAATGAATTATTCTTAAACAGCTGTACAGGAATGTTCAACCAACAGTATCACTGTATGAATTCAAAATCTTACCCACATTGGATTCTCTTCATTTACAGAATTCGCTCTTGTCATGCATACAAAAACTGTTTAAAATTTAACTTTGGCTATATTTATGAAGAATGTTCTTTATTTTTAGAAACAATCTACGCTCTTGCTATGCAATTGAATCCAGGGCAATCTGGAAATTCATTATAACGCATGTGACGCACTTAATAATTTACGCTTCAGTGCAAGGGAAGAGATACATGATGATTGAAATATGATAGACAACGCAAATAAAAGTAACACATCGCTTGCAATAAAGAACTATCTTCAAACAAGCATATTCTCATATAGCCAAATACTGAATCTGAATTCTATTTTCATTTTATTTACGCACAATTTAAACAGTTTCAAATTTGTACTTTCCCTCATTCATACCCTGGTACTTACCCAACCACATTATATAAGAATTGAGCAAAGATATAACGCTTCTTATATCCCAAACATAGGGGTATAGATCATATAACAGTTCTCTGTTGTTACATGTTGTCAAATTTTTTACTAATCTATTCACGGCTTCTGATATTTCATTGAACTTGGCAGCCCTGGAGAACCATTCCTGAATCTGAAATGTAAGAGATCGAAATATCAGCGAATGAACACCAAGAGAAAAGAACTCAGCACATTGGCTCAATTAAATAAAAAATATTAATATTCGCTATTTCAAGGGACTTGATTACATTGGTTTATTACGTATTTGGAAATATTAAATAAAAGCATTTTCTAAAGAAAAAATTCAAGGTCAGGGGCCCTATTCTGAGGTCGACATTGCGAACGATTATCATTCGTTTTCGTAATCATCACGAACGTTCACTCGTTTTGCAATTCTCAACTGACAGATGATATGATTTGGTGAGACGAGCGTTCGAAATTCTAAACGAGTGGTATATAGCACTCGTTTTCGGAAGAAATTCCACTATTTCCACTCGCATTCAGTTATCAGTTGATTATTATGCAAGCCTCTACACATTTTGTAACCTCAAATCTGTTGTTGGTAAATAAGTTGGTATTTTTATGGTGTAATTAACGAATCTGTTCAGTAAAAATAATTAAATTGTCAGAATTATTATCATATTGCAAATTGTCGATGTTTTAAATAAACCAGAAATATCGAATAGATTTGTTAGATTCCCACAAACATTGGCGGAATTGAATAGTAGGCAAAGGTAGGTATTGATATTTTAGTATATTGCAAAATTATTTAAGTTTATTAATATTTTTATATTCAATGAAAATTCGACTTCCCTGGTGTAATAGGTTGCATAGGTTGCACACAATGCAATATTTCCACCTAAAATTGAAGATTCAAATTACCCAAAACACACTTATGTTAATCGAAAAGGATATACCTGGTAGGTTGCTGTAGTTATGCATTGAACGAAACGATGGCGAAATAGATGACAATGAAAACGAAGTGGACATGGGTAAAATCATCCAACATTTTCGTTATTTAATTAATCAATTAGTTCATTCCAGAAATGTAAGCGGAAGGTAGAGGAATTGATGAAGAAGTGGCTGGGGGGCAACAAAATCCAGAGCTGATTTCAGAAAGAATTCAGAGGAATACAATTATACGTTTAGCTTTTCGTTGAATTGTAAAAGATACACTATGAATAAATAGATATAGATTTCTCTTCCAAAAAAATGTATTTAATTCTAAAAAATAAATCACAACCATAAACCTAACATCATTCAACAATGCCTTAGTAGAATACAACTTAAAAAAAAAGTATTCAATATGAAGTTCTGAATAATCTCACAACATCTAACAACGAAAAAAATATTTCACTGTGTCTACGTAGAATAAAGGGATCAGAAATAAAAGTATTCAATAACCAATACTAGAGAATATATCACAGTAAACAAAAAATAATGTCTATATAACAAATATCCAGTTTGGAATAGAAAAATTAACGAAAAACAGCTGTAGCTTCAGTGAAATAATTAATATTATTAATTACAATTGTTTATTTGGCAAGTGTTGCAGAACATCCATAAATTTTTGTGACCGTATCACTTATACACTCTAAGGACGCATACATTGTAATTTTTCCCCCAAAAATTGGTAAAATAAATCCAATATTTTCATTATTTAACTAATCAGTTAATTCACTGGAATGTGAAGGAATTGATCAGGGAGTGGCTAGTAGGCAACAAAAACCAGAGCTGATTTCATGAAGAATTCAGAGGAATATAATTATATGTTTAGCTTTTCGTATAATTGTAAAAGACACGATATAAATAAATAGATAGGTATTGATTTCTATTTGAAAAAAATGTATTTCATTCTAAAAAAATATATCACAACAATAAACCGAAAATGATTCGACAATTTGAGTGGAATAAAACTTTCAGAAAAAAAAAGTATTCGATATACAATCTCTCTAGATTTTGTTCTTGACCCAAGACCTGTCTGAAGAGGTGAAATAACCCTTAATCCTTGTAAAATCTTTCAATATTATATTGCAAAACTTTCTCCAAGTTTTCCATTCTTTTTTTGGTCCAGGAATACTATTTAACATTGTACTCAGTTCCTCTTTCATAGGCATTCCGAAGAAAATTCTGTAGTAAATTTCCCGCTTAATAACTGAGACTTACATTTTAGGAAATTTATAATTACTTTTTTCTTATCGAAGCAAACAGAAAAAACCAAATAAATCACTCAAGTTCAACAAACAATAAAATATCGTTTTGATTTATGAAGAAGCGCGCCAATAACATATACATAACACATTCAAATCTCAAATGTTACTATGTTGCCAAGTCTTCAGACGACACGAATTCGTTTAACTCATCGGTCATAACGAAGGGCACATGAGAATAGCAATATAAACTATCGTTCGCAATTACCACCGTTCGTTTTCGTCACGAGTGGTCGAAAACGAGTGAAGTTCAGAATAGAGCCACAGATCTTCTCAGGGGCCTGCCATCACATGTTTCGATAATGATTTCAGAGCAATACACAAACATGTGCAATTGCTGGATGAAGTGATCAGGTTCAGTATGCCGCGCCATTAGCTCAGTGGTTAGAGCGTGTGACTCAGGAACCGGGGATCCCGAGTAGCCTGGAGCTAGGGAAGAAATTTTCTAGTCACAGTAACGGCCACTATGGAGGGCCTTAGAATTATCGAGCAGTGGTGCTTGTCAGTGGGGCTGAGCATATACCCGAACAAGACCACATTGATTCTGTTTACTCGGAGAAGGAAACTTCCAGCTGTGAATACCCTCTTTTTGTATGGAGATATTATAGAATGGAAGTCTGAAGTTGAATATCTAGGGGACACACTAGATAGTAAACTTCTGTGGAATAGGCATGTTGAAATCACTGCTAAGATACTGCGATGGATGTATGTCATGATTGTGAGACCCATAATCACGTATAGGGCAGTAGCCTGGTACACAAAACAAGCCAGAATAGTATGAGTAAAACCCTCGACAAAGTAAAAAGGCTGGCCTGTGTGTGTCACTGGAGCTATGGGAACCTGTCCTACCAGAGCACTTGAGATTATCACAAATCTCACACCCCTTCATCTAGTGATAGACAAAATGGCCGATGGAGCCATTCTCAGAATATCTAGGAAGGAAACAGGTAATGAGAATATTAAAAACCAGAAAGCCTGGTCCTCTCTCACCAGGTACATTCCATCAGCCAATCTTCATAGTGACGAAATGATTAAGAAAGTAAGCGTCGAAAAGAACTTCACTACGATGCTCGGTAGGAAAACAGACTAGGACAGGGAATCCACCACCCAAGTTCTTAAAAGAAATGCCATTAAATCATACACAGACGGTTCAAAATCCACTACAGGAGCTGGCGCTGGAGTATATGGGCGAGGCACCAAATGCTCACTATCGCTAGGCTCCTATCCGAGCGTCGTTCAGGCAGAAATACATACTCGCAATCGAAGGATGCGTGGAAATGAATCTAGAATTTCTGACATTCTGACAGTGAAGCTGCTATTCAAGCTTTAAGCTCCCATGTTATTGAGTCTAAGCTAATATGGGAGTGCGAGCATCTTTCAAGCAGAAGTAACTGCAATAGAAAGATGCGTGGACCTAGAGAGAAACTATCAGAGATGTGATATAGCAATCCACTCTGATAGTCGAGCTCGTATTAAAGCTCTGAGCTCCCATGTTATCGAGTCCAAGCTAATATGGGAGTGCCGAAGACAACTCAATGAAGTAGGCAAGAACAATAGGGTAGCCTTGGTCTGGGTTCCTGGTCACGCGGGTATCATAGGAAATAGAAGGCCAACACACTTGCCAAGAAAGGAGCACAAAGCCCCTTTATTGGCCCGGAACCCTACTGTGAGGTTGGTAGATACACCTACAAAAGTGAATTTTGGATGAAAGAAGAAACTGAAAGAAGTATTTTCTGGAGATCTCTCCCCGGAATGTATCACGCCAAGAAATTCCTCCGGAACTTTGATACTGTCAGATACAAGAAATACTTGGACCTCAGTAAGAACACGCTACACCTCCATACTGGTTTCCTCACAGGGCATTAGGAAGCATATGATGAGATTAGGGCTAGCAGAAACTGACGAGTGCAGATTCTGTTGGGAGGAGGATGAAACTCCTGATCACCTGATAACGGAATGAATGCCTCGCCATCTCAAACCAAAGTTCATCAGAACTCTGGAACTAGAAGGCGAGCTTTAGATGGTGATGACATCGACAGCTCTGTCGGGGGGGCCCAGTAGACCTTAAGGTCGCAGTGCAATGTTACCCCCCTACAACATTATATAATACAACGGCCACCATTCACTGTTGGGTACATAGAACACAACTCCTAACTCGCACAAGCTCCTAGGAGCTTTTGAAGGGGTCTCTTTGTGGAATACCTACATAGGTAGATAGGTGTGCAGGTGAACCCCGCCCGGCCACTGCGGCCAGTCGGCCCAGATTGTGGCACACCTAAACTTCACCCACAACCTCAAGTGTTCTGATGAGGGAAATGAGCCTAGTCTTGTCCGGTTCCCTCAGTCTCAGCTTGTGGGTTCCTAGTTCCTCAAATCGAATCCTGTCCCCGGTGGAGCAAGCACATAATATAATGTGCTCGATAGACTCGTCGTCCTCCAGGCTTAGTCTGCAGTCAGAGTCCTCCACCAACTCTAACTTACTTAGATGTTTTCTGAGGCCATAGTGTCCCGTATATGCAGCTCTTAAAATTCTCAGGTCTGACCTGGAGAGTTTGAGCCATCGTTTGGCTCTTTCAGCCATCTGTGAACCAACAGGGACGCTCAAGAAGTGGGGTCCGAGAGATAGTCCTATCGTCTCTGCTGAGAAAGATGATATGGTAGGGCCACTCAGTGTAGGTTTTGGTTATAGATACGTCTGACACAATGCTCATTATCTTGTTGGCCTCCAACTCGACCTGCAGATAACCGGGCGAGAACCTGATCGGATCGTACTATCCGGAGTCTATTAGGCGTTCCATAGCTTCAGTGGAGGTGAAGCACAACCTCCCGTCACTATCATGCACGCAGATCTCTGGATTTTCGCAAGTTTTAATAAGCAATACTGCCGTGATTTGTGGTCTCACCACCGTTACGTACAGCCAGTGGAGCTGTTTCGGAGCCACTCCTCACCAATTACCTAAGTCCGCTGGCAGGGCCAGAGGAAGTGTCTAGCCTTGTGAATCACCCTTTCCAGGTGCGATTCCAATTAAGCTTTTTATCTAGAATGACACCCAGATATCTAGCATCATCCGCAAAATGGATGTGACCTCCGTTCATAGTGAGGGAATCCATTTTAAGCTTCCTTTTCCTAGTGAATGGAACAATCAAGGTCTTATGCGGCGGGTTCACATTCAACAGTTCCCCCTCATACCAGCCTTATCTTGCTGTTAGAGCCTCTGAGAGGCCCTGGACCAGGACTATGCCATTCTGGCCCGTAGCCACAATGCAAGGTCAGTATAATATAATAATAGGTTTGTTCCATCAACCAGTTTGGAGCAGCTCGGAGCATCACACTCATGCGCATTGAGGACTTGGATCTCGAAGTCGCATTCCTACAAGATTATGGAGTGCACAACTTCGTGTTCCAACGACCGCGAGAGATGGCTGGAGCGTCTCTCAGGTTTGCTCCAAACTTCTCCTTCTGATGGGTTAGAGCTCGATAGGGGATAGGGAGCACCAAACCCGCGCATGCGTACTTGCAATTCATCTATAACCTGCTTGAACTGATCCTGTCACAACAAACAAACTAACCTAACTTCGCTACTTTTGAATTTCGATTTAACCGCAGATATTTGTTTTGTCAGTGTGTCGATTTTGGTGTATTTTAAATGGATTTAAAGCGTGCATTAATGCATTCCTGAGCAATTCCGATGTGGAATCATTTACCAAGAATAATACTATTTTCAGTCATTCCACACTCAAATCTGACAAATAGAGAACAGTAATCAACTTAGGAAGGTTGGTAAAACAATTTCAAAATTCAAATCTCTCAACTGAATTATTCACCACAGAAAGGTATGTTTTGTGACACAGTAAAGTTACGTAATAGGTTACCAACGTAACACAGACGGCGTCGCCCACTCGCTCTCTACTCGTTCCAACAAATCTTCACGAGGTATAACCTTGGAGCTAACCCTGGGCGACTCTCTGCAACTCTGGGGCATCTCCAGGGGTTGCTTCAAAAATGTTGAAGGAACAAACCTATTAATAATAGTATAAAATTGCTACAGTGCGCAGAAACCCACCAAAGTCATGCGACAAATTATTAATAACCAAATCAACAAAATTAATAAACATAAAAAGAATTGTCAGCCGATGACTTCATTAAATTATTCTGCAATATTGCTAGAAAGCAAGTAAACAGGTAAGCTAATTGTACTATTCTTATAATCTTCCCGCAAGTGCTAAGAATAAGTTTTATTGCCATTGAATGAACGTTATGGCAGCGCATAAAATAGTATGGAACGAACAAACATTGATTTTTATACAAGTGTGTCAGAAATAATGGAGTTTTTTGAAAGGAAGGTTGGAGGTAAGATGAAATTCCAGGATGGAAAGTTCTAGGAGATATTTGCACCCGACCCACCGTTAACTAGATATTAATTAAATAATGTAACCAATTAGAGAAGCATGCTAACAGAATAAGAAAAGATGGGTAATAAACACAGCGGCAGCAGAGATACATGAGGGGAGCGAGGTCTCCCCACCACAACCATACATTGGTCAATCTTATGTGTTTCAAATCCAGTTTTTTCAGCAGAGTTTAAGAAAATTGCATTAAATAAATGTTTATTATTTAATTAATATCTTATTAACAGTGGGTGAAGTGCAAAAATGTCAAGAACCTTACATCTTAGAATTGCATCCCCTATCCTTCCTTTCGAACAACTCCATGACTTTTGACTCAGCCGGTATACTGTATTTGGATATATCTTACCTCAGGAGTTTCTATATTGGCTTTTTGATTTTCTTTCATAACCAGATTGGCATTTGACTTCAACCAGTTGAATTCTTGTAAAAGAAACAAACCATGTCCACCATGTTCAAATGGAAGATAAAAAACATCACACAGCAGTGTCAAGTCTTCTATAGTAAGTTCCCCAAATTTCCTGTAACATTCAAATTTTCCTTTGAATACATTTTCTTACATCCTCAATGCTCAACAATTGGAGAAGATATTTGTATTCTATTCAAATTTGCATCGAAAAAAATTCCTACAATAATTTCATTGTAACGATACTTGAAGATGTCATAACTTGCAAAAATGATTAGAGAAAGTGTTCAAATTGATGGCCATTCACTTCTTGACACGCCAATTGACTTCACGTTAGTGCTTATCTCGAATTTTTTTTATGTTGAATTGTTTTTTGTCGTGAAATGGGAGTTTCCGAAAATGAATAAGTAATTAAATACACTGCGCAAAAAAATTAACGCACATTCTGAAAATCTCAATTTGAATGAAAGTTAACTCTACATTGACTTTATAACTTATTTTTTATGTTCTGTCGGGAAGGTTTTGAACGAAACAAGACACATTAAATGGAAGAAAAATTCAGGATTTCACCGAATCTTATGTGAAAGAAGAGAAATAAACAATTTTCATAATACTGGAATGCTGATAAGTGATTTAATACTTGGTATTTACACCCCTTGCGTTAATTACAGCTTGGCAACGACGGCATACTCAAAATGAGTGATCTTAAAATGTTCTGATCTAATCCTTCCCAGATTTCTCCGAGTTGGATTCCTAAGTCATTAAGAGTAGCTGGATGATTTTCTGAACTTCTCAGCCTTCTATTGAGGTTGTCCCAAACCTGCTCAATCGAATTGAGATCTGGACTTCTTGCTGGCCATTCCATTCGAGAGACTTCAACCTCTTCAAGGTACTCCTGAACGATGCGCGCACGATGGGGTCTGGCATTATCGTCCATAAAAATGAAATTTTCACCAATGTATGGGGCAAATGGCACTACATGCTCTTCAAGAATGTTCCTTATATACCTATCAGCATTCATAGCTCCATTATCAACGACCACTAGGTCTGTGCGAGCAGTCAAAGATATTCCACCACATAATAATAATAATAATAATATATATTTAATTCAAAAAATTCAAATAAAATTACATTAAATGAAAATTGAATTCGTCAAATAGAAATTCTTTACCTCAAAGATTTACAAAAGACAATAAATTCTTCCAAAGTATAAGGCTCGCATTGGATCAGCAGGGTATGCAATCTCCTCTTGAATACATTGCAGTTAGTTATCGACTTAAATTCTCTTGGAAGAGCGTTATACAACTTGATACCCATGTATAAAGGGGACTTCTCTGTTAACGAAAGCGAGTGGAGAGGATAAAGATAAGGTTCGGTATGTCTTGTTTTACTTGTGGTTCTATAAGCATCAAAATAATATGGATGGTTTTGGAAGAATAATAACACCCGATAGACATATAGACCATACAGTGTCATAACTTGATTCTGCTTAAATTGTCCTCTACAGGAATCTCTATATCCCATATTGAGCATGGTACGTAGCATTGCCTTCTGGAGCACGAAAATATAATCCGCCGTCGTGCAGGTACCCCAGAAAACGATACCATAGGAGAGAAGCGATTGAAAGTTAGAAAAATAAACAACTTTAAGTGTTGCAAAGTCCACTCTGTACTTCAATACCCTCATTGTATATATGACTGAATTCAACCTTTTAGTGAGATATTCCACATGCTTTCCCCATTTTAAATTCTCGTCCAACTGCAATCCCAGAAATTTCGTTTCGTTTGATACTGGAATGCCATTGAGGTTGTCTGGAATCTGTGTCCGTGAACGGTCACAATGAAAAATTATACAATCAGTCTTCTTTATATTCAGCATTAGTTGATTTTCTGTGCACCATTCAACAATACTATTCAGGACGATATTTACTTGATCCATTGTTGTTTTGAGGGTGGGCGAGGATAATAATACATTGGTGTCGTCAGCATACAGTCGATCCTCCCCCGAAACCAGTAGTATTCAGGAAATTGCACTGAGCATAGCTTTCATGTGGACGTCTGTATACAAGGGAACGTCGATCACAATGGTAGTGGCAGAATCTAGACTCATCTGTGAAGAGAACTCTTTCCCAATCAGCCTCTTCCCAATGGATATGCTCTCTCGCAAAATCCAAACACGCCCTTCGATGGGCTGGGGTAAGAGCTGGGCCTCTTGCCGCGACACGAGGCCTTAAATCATATTCTCTGAGGCGATTTCTTATTGTCTGAGTGCTAATTTACACCCCATGAGTTTGCTCAAGCTGATTTTGAAGGAGGCGAGCGGTTGAAAACCGTTGTCTCAACGAAGAAACTCTCAAGTAACGTTCTTGAATGGCAGTTGTTACCCGTGGTCTACCCTGTCCTGGTCTTCGACATTCATACCTGTCTCCCTGAATCGCTGCAGCATTCTGGACACACTTGTATGGGAAACTCCAAACCTTTCTGCAATTCTTGTGTATGTCCACCCTTCTTCTCGCAAAACTACCGCTTGGGCACATTCCTCTTGGGTCAAATTGCGTGTTTCGCGTTGCATAGCGATCGAGTGTAGACAATCAAACGAAAGAAAAACTATTGATCACTAGAATTGATCGAGAACAACTGATTTCAGAATGGAGCCAATACATTAAAAATCTGATAATCTCATCTTTTTTTATTCCTGCTGGGAAAAAACATCTGTATTGAAGAAAAACGTTGAAAGCGGATAACATATGCATGCATAATTCTGATAAAAATAATTATCATTGAGAACACCTTCAGTTGTAGAATAAATTTGAGATTTCCATAATGTGCGTTAATTTTTTTGCGCAGTTTAAATCAATAACAACGAACATTCAATACGATCATTACTCACTTTTCTGGTTTCACTGCTGCTATTGTGTCATATATTTCTACTTGCATACTTCCACTTGAGGTCGTCTGTAAAAAAGATTTATTTGATATTCAGTGCCATTATGAACTGTTGCTCGACCAATTACATATATACTAACTGCCAAAGAAACTGCAACATCCAGAAGGAGCTGTTTAAATTTTAAATTTGGAGAAAAAAATCGTGAAGATTTTTTCATGTAAATATTTTTTGTTACTTGCATATTGTAGTCGTTTTTTCAATTTTTTTTTTTATTTTAAAACAAACCAGCTGTTCGAGGAGATCCGTGTACGCGGAATGTATCGCCAGCTAAGTGAATTTGAAAGAGGTCGAATTATTGGTCTACGGGAGGCGGGGTCGTCATTTCGAGAAATCGCTAACCGTACGAATAGAAATCCAACTACTGTTACGAGATGTTGTCAAGCGTGGTTTGATAATGCCCAAAATCGAATAAGAGTAGGCACCGGACGTCGAAGGGGTACAAATGAAGTTCAAGATCGACGTCTAAGACTTATGGCTATTAGAGACCGATTTGCGACAACTCGATCTTTGGCTGATGAGTCGTTAGGAGAACAAGGCCATCTTGTAACTATCCGAACGGTTTACCGACGGATAAGGTCTTTTGGACTGCAGCATTATCGACCCCACCTTGTGTTACCTCTGACGGTTGAACATCGCCGGCAACGATTACAGTAGTGCAGAGAACGCCAACATTGTAATGTGGAATGGCATCAGGTAGTCTTTTCTGATTAATCTCGATTCTCCTTGGGTGCACATGATGGCCGAAGAAGGGTTAGACGACGTCGGGGAGAAAAACGTGAACCTCAGTTTTATATTGAGCGTCATGTACACCGGACAGTAGGCCTTATGGTATGGGGTTTAATTATTAATTAAAATTTAAACAGCTCCTTCTGGATGTTGCAGTTTCTTTGCCAGTCAGTATAATACAATATTACATGGACTATACAATTACATGCCATATCGTAACGTTTCGGAGTCTATATCAGACTCCTTCGTCAGACGCTTAACGAAAATCTTTAGAATTATTTTGTTGATAGATATTCTGAAATTCTAAAGATTTTCGTTAAGCGTCTGACGAAGGAGTCTGATATGAACTCCGAAACGTTTCGATATAGTTGTTTCTTCGTTGATGTTGTTTCGTTGTTGTTTGTTAGGCAACATTGTTCAATTAATTGCTTCTGACAAATCTCTTGTGGTTCTTACGCAGAAGCAAATCACAAAATAATTAATTTTTATTTTAAAGATATTTTTCAGAGTTTGGGAGAGAAAACCCAGAAAGAAACTTTTTAATAATACAACTCTTTGTTTGAATAATTATTCTGCACTGATAACTGAAAACTATAGGTACCAGAAATGTCCTGAAGAAGCCAGATCACATCCCAAAAATACAGGGCCTACTAACGGTAGGTCAGGTGTGAAAATGTCCAAAGATTTTTCATCTTATCAAACAACATGGCATGTGTATGAATGTGTAAGCAGAGGTAAATGTAACAGGGTACCATAGCATTAATTAGACTTATGCTTGAGACGTTACAAAACGAACCTGAAATTTAATATATGATATGATTCCACTGACACTCCTAGGTCATCCATGGACCTCACAGTTCCTAGTCCAATGCTCTTCCTCTGAGCTAGAAGCACTACTATACAGGGTAGGTCTTTATTTTGCATATTAATTTTAACCATAGATTCAAATAAAACACTTTTTTTTAAGAAGATACAGACTGTTGGAATTATAGAAAAATTTCAATTGTTCTATTGAAGATTAGACATGGTTATTCCCAACGGAATTAATTCTGGTGTGAGGTTTTCTATAACTATGACACATATTCTCCAATTATCATTTTTTCCTACTTCCACTGGTTTCCTAGTTACATTCATAAAACTATAAGATGGAGGTTACATGGTCAGTATGGTATCATTCTCGCATCAATCTAACATCAGTATTACCATCAATCCGGATCATCAGTCCATCAATCTACGCATATAGAACGAATTTCCGTCAATCTGACATCAATCCATGATTGATGTGATGCGAGACTGTATGCTAAGAAGCATACAAATAGCAGATCAAGTTCATCTTAAATCATTTTAGGACGCTCGTTAGCGTTATCCACGTTCCGCACTTGCTACTCTTTCACTATCACTCATAGATAATTTATTATCTCCGAGTAAAATACGCCAAAGACTGGAACATAGGTCGACAATGCCACATGAAAACGTCGCACGGATAAGGGTTATGTGTGTTGAACGTGTTAAAATAATACACAAGTGTATTAGCACATGAAATTGTCAATCGCTTTTAACAATTCATCTGAGCCGAGTCTGGAAAAATGGCAAATGAAAAATTGGTTCAAGCACTGACGTGAAGTCAGGAGCTTTTGCGCGTATGTTCTATTGTCCATTCTTCTGTATTGGACACCTTTAATCGAATTTCCCATGGTAAATTATGTTGTCCATTCTCCTGTATTGGACACTTAATTCGAATTTACCATGGTAATTTCGAATTAAGAGATTAAGAGATCGAATTTACCATGGTAAATTATGTTGTCCACTCTCCTGTATTGGACACTTAATGCGAATTTACCATGGTAAATTCGAATTAAGAGTGTCCAATACAGGAGAATGGACAACATAATTTCCCAATGGTAAATTCGATTAAGGGTGTCCAATACAGAAGAATGGACAATAGAATATACGAGCAAAAGCTCCTGACTTCACAGCAGTGCTTTTTTCGTAATTTTTTTGAAATTTTTAGGGGTGCGGTTCTTAAAATTTTTTTTTTCGTCATTTTTTTTCAAATTTTCTAGGGGTACGGTTCTTACAAAATTTTAAACACGTCTTTCTGATGATTTTCTACTACTAGTTACCAAGCTTCAATTCGATCGAATATTTATTTTTTGAGTTATCAAGGAAATAATATTCCAGGTGGGTATAACTCGGAAACCGTTTGACCGATTAAGCCCAAAAACGAACTCAACTCTCCTTTTCGGATACGCAACCTACCCTGAAAATTGCAAGTCCCTATCTCCTTTCGTTCGAAAGTTATCGAGGCAACGGTCACCCATCTACTGATCTACTGAACTCACACAAGAATGCTCGAATCTCCAACAATATTCAACCGATCGTGTTAAAACTTGAAACTTGGCAGTAGAGTTAGGTTATGAAGGCTCTTACAAAATTTCAGCAATTTCAAACGAATAGTTACTGATATATAGAATTTTTTTTTTCAATTTTCAATGATTTTTTTAAAATTTTTTACAAATACTATCCTCACGAAATTTTGCAAGAAGTTTCGCGTTGGCATTATACAACTAATTACCATGTTTGAATTCAATCGGTTTGATATTTTTCGAGTTAATGAGGAACAAAAAACAACCAAATATCAGATGGCTATAACTCTAAAACCGTATGGCCGATTATGCTCATAAACAAACTGAAATGTCGCTGGTGCACATCGCATATTAGTTTAATTGAATTATAGATATATATTGGATTGCTTTTTCATTAATATATTCATTTGAATAGTTTACAGATTTGTGGTGCCAACATTTCAGGTACTTCTTCATAATTTATTTGAACGTGGCAACAGTGCAATAAAAGTGCTGATTTTTCATGAAAAATAAAAATCTATACTTGAATATTTACTTGGCCCTCAAATGTTTGGCAGTTTTATCAATATATTCACCTAAGATTTAGCCTTGCAAATTCTCTTTATAATATTACATGAAACAACATAATTCCAATATGTAGGAAGATATCGTTTGTCATGGATGCATGCGACTTGTCAATTTTTATAGCCGCCATGAAAATAATGTTGACAGAGAAGATTAGATAATATTGAAAAATATTTGAGGTTAGGAGAATCTAGCGAGTGCAGGTATTGCCGATATGCATGCCAAAATATGGCCCGAAATGCGAATTGCAGTCTACAAAGCCTTGGCATTCATTTAGATTGTGCAGCTAAATGTTCGCCATCAAATCCAAATGTATGCCAGAATATATGCTCCTTTTTGGCATGGAAGACGTCTTCATGACGTTTCAAATACGACACTGTGGCCTCAGAAAATACCTAACTTGGTGTTGGTTGAAGACTCTGAATGCAGACTATGCCTGGAGAACGACGAGGTTAACAAGCATCATTTGATGTGACTGTCATGCTGGGGACAGGATCAGATTAGAGGAACTAGGAGTCGACGAACTGAGACCGCGGGAACTGGACCAGTTCTCACGCACCAGACTCATCTCCCTTATCAAAAGACTTGAGCTTGTGGGTGAAGTATAGTTTTAGTTGTGCCGCAATAGAGCGATTGGTCGAAGTGGTGAGGCGAGGTTCGTCCCCCTGACACAACATATATCTTCTTCTTCTTTTAATGCAATCGACGGTTATCGCTCGGATAAGTTATCGTGGAGGTGCTATCCGCTAAATAGGAACGTTGGTGAAAGACGTCCTGAAGCGACTATCTTGACTCTCTGTATGAGGCCTCCTCTACCTTCTGTTCCAGTCAGCTCTCATTCTCTTCACAAAAATACTAAGAGAAAATTCGTTATCGCGAGAAATTTTCATCGATTCCATAACATGCTTATAAGTAATTTTTTTGGCACAAATTCAAATTAAAAAAATTATTCCTTTTAGGTGTAACACTTCTGAAGTCAGTAAGTATATCTACCACTAAGTTTACTATCAATCTGCAACATGTCATTACCATCAGTGATGCAAATATCTTGGCTCAAAAATGTTAAATGAACGTCCTCATAATTTCAGAACCGAAGCATACGATAGATGAATATACGACAAAATGACAAGCGGAAAAGCAGTGATGTGAGGTCAGTCCGCTGTGGCTTTGGTTAGACCTATCCAGGTAATGAACTCGTCCAAGGCTGTCTGGCTTTCAGCAAAAAAATAATGTTTTCCCAATATTTTCAACAATATAGATTTGATCGAGCTTAAAACTAAAACTTGGCTCTAAAATGATGTTTTGAAGGCTTTTTCTATTTCATTTGATCCTCATGAAATTGTGCATCAGGCTTCGTCTCAGTATCTTTCAACTAACTACCAAATTCCAATTGGCAACAGATCAGTATTTTTTGAGTTGGTAGGAAAACAAAATTTCAGATGGCTATAACTCCGCTATCACTCTGCGGATTTTGTCCATTAACGAAATTGACCGTGATATTTATTCCATAAACATATGCTGCAAATTTAAACCCTCTGACTTATTTCGTTGGAGGGTTATCCAGCAAAAATTAAGTTTGACCTCGGATTCTTCATCAGTGAGTAGGCGAAAAATTCCAAAAATACAGACATTTGGGCAAAATTATAGGGGATCCCTTCAGGGAATCAAGCGCGCCAAAATAAATAACCGAGTGTTTTTAAATTTTAAAAATAACCTTATCACCCATTTCCGGCATAACATTGATATTTGGGACACTCCGTATAGATTACATACAGTATCGGAAGAAATATATCTGTGGTATGGACAGAAAACTATGAGAGTAACAAGGAACGCAAATACAGGGTGAGTCTTCGAGTTGTACATTAATTTTAACCATGGATTCCTTTCATCAAATGAAACAACTTTTTCCTTTACCATTTTCCCAGATTCGGTCCAGGTAAAAAGTTATAAGCGTTTAAAGATTTTACAATGTGCAAACCAACCCCTGAACTGTCTTCAAGTGTTGAACACAGAAACACTTACTGGATTCAATATCACATAATTATATGAAAGCTTTATCATTGGATGCTTGAAATTCAACGAAATTGTCTGAGAAATTATATTAACTCAACGAAGTCTTACGAAATGGTTTTAAATAATCTTTGAGCTGCATTTTTGAAAAAAGCTCTTCCCGAATATTAAATCACAGACTCCAACTTGATTTTCATTGAATATCCACTATAAGATTATCCACAATATCTTCTTCGCCTATTTTCACATTCCTTACATATTTTAATTCACATCTTATAAATGAATATAATATCAATATCCAACTAATATTTATTATATCCTCTAATCTACTGAATCGAGAAAAACAATTTGTGATTATTATTATCTTCTCTAAGCGACGACCTCGTATAGACACAGTATAATAATATTTTATTGTACTGTAACAGAAGCAGGCACAGAAATGTAATAATATTAGGTTAGCCATAGAATATATCATTGGTCTAACCTTAGAATATTACGCCGGTCCGGTGGTTCTTTATGTTTTTTTTTTATGTATGAGAATTTCTCGTCAAGTATAATTTGGATGAATAGGTGGAATGATACTTATAGGCAATTGACATTTCCCTTATGCATACTAATATACTACAAACTTATAAGATTCAACTATGTAGTTCGAATAAAATAATTAGTTATATGTATATAAAATATGTTCCATATATTAGAGAAAAACTTAGAGTGATTGTGTAGAATGGATGCGAACTGTTTGAATAAGTTGTTATTAACTTATTCCGTTTTAAGATGGTAATTATAACAATTTGGAAACAAGCGAGATTGAATTGAATTTCTATAAGTGTTAATTTTTGAATCAATACTGAGTCTATGCCTTTATTCGAGCAGATCATCTGTGATTGTATTCCAGGTTCGGATCGATAAAAGCAGGTAAATTTCTGTAATTTTTTATTTTATGGCATTCAATGAAGAATATCTCGAAAACGGTACGTTTTAGGAGAAATGATGAAGAATAATTTAATTTTCAAAAAGGATAGAGTATTTCAAAAAGGACTCAAAATAAACTTCATCAGCTTTCATTATGCGAATTTCTCATAGTTTAAGGAATTCGCGAGTCTATAACGAGGAAACCAGTAAAAGTAGGGAAAAACTGTTAAATGGAGATTATGTGCCATAGTTATACAAAAACTTGATACCAAAATTCATTCATTTCTGAATAACTATGTCAAAACTACAAAAGAAAAACTGATTTTTTTCAAATTTCAACAGCCTGTATCTTTTTTCTTATGCCGAATCTGGAAAAATGGTAAATGAAAAAAGTATTTTATTTGATGAGAGGAATCCATGGTTAAATGTAATGTACAACTCCAAGACTCACCCTGTATGTTATGATACCACATAATCAAGAGAGACACAATGCTGTACCCCTCCTGTTACCCCACTCGACTCTTCGAGGTCTCGACGCTTGTTTTGCTTCGCAGGAGGGGCGCTCTCCGAGGTACTCTGTATGGTGACGTCAAACGATAATTTGATCCCCTCTTCGCGCAATTCAAGGAGAAATTGTAAGGCTCTCTCAATATTTAGCAAACTATTCTTTGCGCTATCATTAAATCTAAATACCGAAGATATATTCTTTCCGAACCTGTATTGTATTTGTACAGAACCAAGTTTCAACTGACCCAAATGTTAAAAATTACTCAACTAATAATGTGGAAGACATTTTTGTTACATAATCAAATGCTTACCGAGATTTCACTCATAGCAATGTCTTCATTGGATGCACCAGTCGATCTCATCATATGGCTAGGAGATATGTTCGGAGTACAGTTGCAATCCATAGGTTCTGATGCACCGGGACTGGAATCGTTGTTTTCGTTTGTTTCTGTACCATTACCACTCATCATTTGTTTCATATTTCCAACTTTATCCCCTTCAATCGTTTTAGCCTCGCAATTTCGTATGTCCGAATTAGTATCTTGGGAATTGATAGATCCTTCACTGGTGATGTTCATTTTGGGTTTGATTATTGCACCGCTTAGTACCGTGATTTGTTGAGTGTCGTCCCGTGCTCCCGCAACAGGAATTGGAATAGAAACTGTTGTAATGGGATTTGGTATAGATTCGTTACATACCACTTTGGATTCGGATACCAAGGAATTCATGATAGGTCCAGGCATCGGATTTACCATACTGTCATTCACGGTCACCTATAAAATATTGTTCAATTAGCAAACATGAGATCTCTGGTACACTACTAGAGACCTCAGATGCATGTAAGGAGTCTTTGCATGAATGCATTATGACTAAAAGAAGCACAAGATTATCAATGTTCTAACATAAATATCACACTATCAGACCTATTCTGTTTGCGCATAGCGATATTGCTAAGAACAAGAGCGCCAAAAAGTATTGATTTCACAGCAAGATTCGAAATATTGCTATTCTGATCATCGATTTTGAGCAATATGATCTGTCATTTTTAGAAACATATTGCTATCCAATTTGCTATCTCAGCAACCTCATAATAGTACTTGCTAAGAGGATAACAAGATTTGGAATATGGCAGAGAACCACATTTTTCTTCCAAAAATTCAAAAATATTGAAAATAGGTAGGTCCTTTAATAAATATAGGTATGCATAATCGTTTATATTTGTTAGAGGTTCTTTAAAATACATAATTTTAAGGAAATTTCAAAGACTTAGTTCTGACACTAACAATCCCTTTTATTTGTAAACAGAAAAGTTCACAAACTATTCAGCCTTGATAATAAGATTGATGCTTTTGAATTAATTTAACCGCTGAGGGAATTTTATTCATTTATTTATTTGTTCATAAGCAAACTAGGAGAGATACTGCTTCTTTTGAGTTAGAGATATGCATTTGAAGACTGACTGACTGGATGAAAAAAACTAAATAAACTATTAATTCAGCCTTAATACAAAGATGACTTCTTTTAATTTAATTGAAAAACTGAGGGAATTTGTTCAGGACAAAACTAGGAGAGATACTAATGATTTTTTAGCGAGGATACCGCTTATAACCCGGTTATTAACAACGGTTTGTCATCAATGTCAAAAGTTTATCCCCCACCCCATAATCGCAAAATGTTACTGAAGTTGTCGTTGTCACTAAAACGTCAACTGTTAATCTTCGTTAATATTTGTTTACTTTTTATTATGCAAACCTTACTTATTCTAACGTTTGATATACAATTAACATGAATTACATGCAAATGTTGAATTTATTTGACGAAATGCTATTCAATAACGAGAATTATTGTGTGTTATTGCAATTTCTCCCAGTGATGATAGCCCTATTAAAATTATGGATAATGCACTTCAGGCTAGACCTAGGGGATATCTGGCTTGAAATATATACTGAAATTGTATTTTTTCAATTGTTTCGAATGAAAAAAGAGACCCTCCATAATTAAATTTGTTTGATGAAAGTATATAGAATGATTCTCACCACCTAATTAAGAAAAAGTAAAGAGGTGGGCACTAACCAGTACAACAAGAACATAGTCTACTAGTCTTTTTGTGGTCTATATCCAAGCCAGATTGCCTTCATTCTATTACAGTTCAATAAAACATTCGCTATTTGGCGGTGTGTATGACGAAGTAATCCATAACATAGTAGTTTAGAGTATATTCAAAAAATTCCACGCTTTCCTTTGCTACGGCCATTTCAATTGCTTTCAACAGTTTCAAACTTTCAATACTTTTGACAGTTCAAACATTCAACACATGTCAACCGCCAGTAACTCACCTCAAGGAGCCGGTCATACATTTGGATACCGGTATCAAATGTCAAAATGACAGCTTTGGAGGGGAACTTCCGTTACCGCTTTTAACCACTCTCGATAAAATGTAGAAATTATAACCGTTTGATACCGGTATCAAGCGGTTATCAATACCATAGCCATATTGTTAAAAATTAGGAGGATAGCAATATGACTTGAATAGCAATGTTTATAGCAATACGCACACAGAATAGGTCTGATTAAGTGAAAGAATTCAAAATGATTCTTATAATTAAGTATTATGATATCTGATTAATATAATACAGGCAAAATTTAGCTCACCTCTGCCAAGGCTTGCAATTGAGTAGCACAAACTGCTGAAGTAACAGTGGAATTGGTCGTGGTGGTAGCAGTCAGACTCATACATGTATTGATCGAAGGTATGATTGGCACTGGGATTACTGAAAATAGACAAAAAAAAATGTTATGAAAAAAAATGTATTCATGGAATATTAGTGGCCACTAGTATTACTTGTAATAATGGATAACATTAAAATTTTCGGTAGCAATTATTCCTGCTTACCTGTTACTGTTGGTTGTGGCTTTGAAATAGGACCCCAAGCGGCTTTTGGTTTCGAAAATTCGGGAAGCCACTCTTTTAAAGCATTCCTCAATGCATGTCTAGGATGATACATATTGGGAGATAATGTCGCTGGTACATCTTCACACATTTGTCCATCCTCTGTTTCTGTTTCTAGCTTTATATCGGCTGATACTGTGTCCTCTGTTGATATAATGATCAAATGAGCTTCGTAATGCTGTGGTTAGTCAATACTTGGTATAACAAGTGTCTAATAACTGATGTATAATACTGGGGTATTCTGTATCCTGGTCTGTGTCCAGAAAGAATCGTTTTTATAAACATGTCAGCATGTTTTTATAAACATGTCGGACACAAAGTTATGTTCTGAAACTGACAGTTGAATTTCGTATGCAAGTTTTCAATATCCACAAACCCTTTTTGGAGTCTTTAGATTCATTTTTTGGATGGAATTTTTCTTTATCAAATGTATATGACAGTTTAATTTGCTTTCAGTCGCTAAAACTGACTGTTCTTGAGGAATAACATTTTGACTTTCCTTAATACACCCAAATATTAATTTGGATAATAAATATTGAGTTCTCGCAAATCAGTTGGTGAAATGATTTTAGTAGAGAAAACACTTAGCTTAAGTTTTATTTTTATAATATTGTGAAACTTAAGCCTAGTTGATTTCTTTACTTTAATAACTAATTTGGAACAAAGTAGTCATTTCATAATGAAGATCAGTGGTTTTCAGTTAAATAAACCAGGTTTGGTAAGTTGCCCACTTATGAATAACCATATTTACTAGCAATTTCACTAAGAACATCTTGTCCATTCAATATATACAAATGGAAAAAATTAGCGCAGAGCTAGAAAATTAATTAAGTTCCCAATATGTTTTGTGGTCGCATTTTTTTGCAGGCTTGTATGGTAATTGCAGTAATCCAAGGAATATCATTAGACTCTAGAAGATACTTACAAGGCTTCTTGTATATTATATTCTTGTATATTAATGACTTATGCCGTAACTTTTCGTAAAATCATGATGCACCAATCTGAAGTTGCCTTTCTGAGTAGAATCGCTTCAGAGGCAGGATACAAGCATAGGCGAAAAAGCTAGGGATTTATTGTAGTGGGACGTGTTCCGTCAACAATGTGACATACTATATAAAAACATATCATACCGAAATGATTCACCTGGTCTAATTCCCACAATGTAACCATTGATAAATGCAGTTACATCGGCCTAGGCCGCTTACTGAGATATTTATAATAATAATAATAATATGTAAATATATATATATTTCCATAAACTCCATTCACTTTTATAAAGTCTCCGGTTGGCCATGAAATTTTGACACATTTCACCGTGTATATTTTGAAAATGTTAGGTTACAGACATTTTCCTGTTAGATAAGTATCCTCTCTACATAGAAGTCGTAGTACTTACGTATTTTCCACAATGTGAATTTTCTTGGGAAAAATGTGAATTTGAGAAGATATTATGAGAATTTAACAATTCCAAAGATCTGGCGACTGTTGAAGAAAATTTTTCATTTGTTGTTGCTATGGAAATATTTCACGTATATAAACTGGTTGGAAGATTCAGTTTTATGCTATTTTCTTGTATGGAAATCAAGAATCAAGTGTTGAAATTTTAACGACAAATAATGATTACAGTAGTCCGTTACTTTGTGATAGTTCATTTGAAAAAAGAATAAAAGTACCTGAATAACCCGACAGGAAAACTTCTAAACGAACAGACGTCCCAATGGAATTCCCCACTTTTCGAAATTCTCAAGAAATAAGCCTACAGAAGACATTTAAATAACTTGTTGCACAACTTGAAATACACCAGTTTCAAAATGTAGTAGTACTACGAAACCCGAGTCGCTGTTAAACCTTAATAAAATATAGTGATAGGATAGGAAACTGAGTAATTTCATTCGAGAGTTCAACATGTCCTAAGACAGAATGAAGTTTTCCTATTGTAGATTTCAGTTCTGTCTAGCACTTCCTGATACTTTGTATCTGCTTCTTCAAAACTGCTTTCGGTATTTTCAATTTCAAAGCGAAGAGTTCTTTATTATTCGAAGATAATGATCTGTGATAATATCTTGTTTAAGATGGAACATTATGTTGATTGTCGAAAGTAGAAATTGGCAACGTCTCAGAGAATTGTTTTGACATTGACGATATTTCAGGAGTGCCAACCTGCCTTAGTTTTAGTTACAAAAACGTGATAGACCTAAATCATGGCCAACCGGGAGACTTTATAAAAGTGAATGGAGTATACCATAATGATACATGGATTTAAATCAACTTAAAGTCACTAGTCTCAACATCATTGAAATGATTGTGCAGAAAAGTAATGAGGTAGTAATTTAAAACCCTTATGAATTGATTGTCGAAGCTGCTTATTGGGTCCTTTATATAAAGTCAATTGGCGATTCAAGGATAGGTTGAGTCCTCTATAAACTATAAACATTAGTTAATCATGAGTTATCATGAGTTAAATCATGAGAATAGTGTTTTCCTCAATCCGAGCGAATATTTTAAATATTTAGATTCCATTAATATTAACAATGACCAAATAATCTGGAATATTTTTGGCGCTCTAGTTCCTCGGAACTGAGTGCTTATCAATTTGCCCAAATGTCTGTAATTTTCGAATTTTTGGCTAAAAATGGTCTCAAACGATTTGGTTCGACTCACTGATCAAGAATCCGAGGTCGAAATCGATTCTGTTCGGCCGGCCGGCCGTAGGCACGATAACTCTCGAACGAAAGGAGTTAGAGGATTGAAAATTGCAAGGTGGGTTTGGAGCGTAAATATCTCGGACAAGTTCGTTAATGGGCGAAATCCATAAAGCGGTTTCGGAGTTATGGCCAATTTTAGTAAAAACATTTTTTATGAATATTTCCGAAACCGATCACTCGATCTATCTGAAATTTAGCATCAAATTGTAGAATCATGACCTTTATACGCATGTGAAGTTTTGTATTGACCAGGTTACCGCAAAGTGTCAAAACAAAATTTTTAAAATTTTTTTTCTACAATAACTCTCGAACGGTATGAGCTAGGGGGTTGAAATTTTCAGAGTAGGTTAGGGAGCTGAATATCTCATTTGAGTTAGTTATTGGGCAAAATAGGCCAGATGGTTTCGGAGTATAACGAAAAAAAATTTTTTTTTTAAGTAACAAATTTCAAATTCAATATTTATTTAAGATGTAGTTTCACCATAAAAATCCATTGATATCATTTTCAACTCCAACAAGCTATTACTTTCGGAGATATGATTTTTCGAAATTTCAATAATGAATCGTACTTCTAAGTTTTCACAGAATGTTATAATTATTCTATCTAAGCTTTATTATATGATCTGTGTTCATACTCGTACATGTCATCCTGTTCTATAAGACGGTCAAATTCATTTCAGCTTTTTTAATTTGATTTCTTCCATGGTGCAGTTCTCATTCTCAGATTGCTCATTTAATCTTGATAAATAAACTATTACTTGAATTGAATTTCCCTTATGATGCAGTTCTATCATAAGAATACATTGATATAATTCCCAACTCTGAGAAACCAATACTTTCGGAGATATAATTTGTCTGTTTGAACTAGAGCGCCAGAACTGATTTTTCGCACATCGAATTTTTCTCCAACTTTTCAACAATAGCATTTTTATTGATTATTTCAACTCTGCAAGTATTATATTTGGAAAAAAATTAAATGACACGATGTCCCTGTTGGCACACTTAAAAGAGTCACACTTGCATAAGTCACACTTTGTTTGTGTTAGGGCCGGTTTCTCAATTGCGAGTTAACTCGAGTTTGCGGGTAACCCGAGTGTTACGCGTTCATGAATATCGCTGAATACATGCGTAACTCGCAACCTCGAGTTAACTCGCAATTGAGAAACCGGCCCTTAGACCGATTCCGATCGAGCGGGTAGCCCGTGCTACAGCCTAGAGGGGTTTATTGCACCTCGGTCGGTCTCCAATTAGCTAACAGGGTCTCATGGTTGTTCCCCTCAGCTCGGGTTGATAGGTTACATAGGGTATCTCAGTTGATCCCCTGCAGCTCAGGTTTATTTAACCGAGCTAAGTCCTGCACCGCCGAGACATCACATGGGTCTCGTGTAACATATGTCACACTTACTTGAGTCACATTTACTAAAGTCATACTTACTTAAG
Source organism: Halyzia sedecimguttata (assembly GCA_937662695.2). NCBI lineage: Eukaryota > Metazoa > Arthropoda > Insecta > Coleoptera > Coccinellidae > Halyzia > Halyzia sedecimguttata. The sequence goes on along the minus strand of OW569414.2, from coordinate 16,339,556 downwards.
TCGCACTTACATAAGTCACACCTATTTAAGACACATCTAATTAAGGTGCACAATGCACATACTACAGTCACACTTACTGAAGACTGTGTAAGTTTTCTAAATGATTCGAAATAATATAAAGAATACAAATTCAAATTACGAATACGTGGCTAAAAGCTGACAATCGTGACATAATATAGTAGCTACGGAGTTAAAGCTAATCAGTTTGTGACAATTAATAAAAAATATTTCTGAATTGTATATTTCAATAGAAATTTGTGTGAGTGATAGTCACCTAATATAGATGACCATATACAGAAATAAAATGTTTGTCAATTTTTGGAAAAATGCCCCCCACACCTTCCTGCACACGACGATTTTTTGACGACCAGTTGAATTTGCATTGTAAGGGTATGGAGAATGATACCCAGTGGTCTATACATTTTAGCAATGAAGGTCACACGAAAATCTGTTTTAGAGCTCTTTTCATGCTTAGCGAACTCTACTATCTAGCCAGTTAATTTATGATATCCTGGCATTCCCAGAACGATAGGGAACACTGGATGGATGATTCCAGATCTCTCAGTGTGTCCTGGCTGTCCTTTATAATGTAGATATGCGCCCCCTTGAGGTTCATTTTCAGACACTCTTGAGCCCAAATATATACACTTGGTGTCTCTACCTGTAAGATAGAGCGCTCATGTCCCAGGGGCACACAGATCCTGAGTTTAACAAACCTATTAAATTAAACGTATCATCTCAGCTTAAGATTCACAATAAACTATCATAGTGGACATATGGCCACTGCATCCACAAGGAACACCTATGAAGGCTATGCTTGAAGGACAACAAATCTATAAAGGACATTATTATTATGTGATTGCCCCGCTCGGGCCAAGATTAGATTTGTGGAACTAGGAGTCCACAAGCCGAGACTGAGGGAACTGCATAAGTTCTCGCCCACTAGGTTCATCACCCTCATCAGAAGGCTTGAGCTTGTGGGTGAAGTATAGATTAAGTGGCCACAATAGACCTACTGATAGCGGTGGCAGAGCTGTGTTCGTCCGCTCGACACAACAAATATCAATATCATATTATGATAGTTTAAACATCGTAATGGTGATGAAAAGTCACAGTTGGCCACCAGGTCACGATTTCATGTTAATGAGGTTAAATAAATATGTTACTTACTCAGTGTGAGGTCCCTCTGACCATCAATGTTACATCTTGACCACTGCGCCAAAGTATGAATAGCAATAAAATTTGCGCCGTATTCACAATTGGGATTGGTGACGACTCCTCTTAATTTGGGTATGAGATCAGGTGATCTACCAGAGTAAGGTCCCAAAAATACCCTCTTCTGATCATAATCATTAGCATGTATGTTATCCCAAATTACTGGTGGTCTCCTCAAGGCCTCTGTGATTTCCTGAATATTTTCGGCTGTTAGAGTCCTTGTTATTACTTTTTGACCTGAAATAATTATTTACTTTAATTTATTTTACTTGACAAATGTTACAACTTTCATATATCCAAAAGTGAGCAGTATATTGAGTTTTGTACCATATGTTCTATATTCAAATATGTCGACTTAATCAACCAAGAATATTAACCTAAAAGAACGTATCTTCCCGCAGAAGCAGCTATGCAGATAAATGGAACTGGATAGGCTGGAAGACCGAGAAGAACAAGTAGCTGGTGACGGAGTTTAAAATGCAGGGCGAGATACTGGAGAAGGATAATCTGAAGGAGGTTGAGGAGAAGAGAGACCCCCGATACCACTACAACGGAGAATATTGAAGCCAATTCTCAGACGCCAGTAGATGTCGTAATTGAGAAGCTTGACTAAAATGGAGTCGGAGCAGTAGGGGGATACCGTCACCAGTAAGTGGCAAGATGTACTCTTCGTGAGGACCAGAACCCATGAAGGGGGCATCAGAGAGACCGAGAGTTCTCTTCACTAATGCAATCATCTGAGTCGCTTCCCGGGGGTGTCCAGGATAAACGGCGATTCCGGGGTGATCGAGACACGACGACCTGGTGATACTTGGCTTGAGGAGACCATCTGGATGAAGTCGCATATGCCAGACACTCTGAAGGAAGTCCATGGTCCTGTGACTTATATCTGGGAGGAGTTAGGGGAGGCGCAGAAAGTGGTCATGACCATAGCGGCTACCCTAGCTGGAAACTAGGACGTCTTTAGGAAGATGGTTGAGGCCATCCTCATCTCCACTAATGTGGAGGCGGAGATCTACTTCGAGGGGAGAAAGGAGAAGTCCAGAAGAAGCTCGTAGTCGTGGAGAAGCCCTCCACTAACTACAAGGACACACAGAAGGAAGTTAAGCAGTTCTTGACCGAAAGTGCATGTCGGGTCAGTGGTGTGAGAAGCATAAAAGTTGGTTCCTCATCACTATCCTCGAGGCGACGGCATTGCAGGTCAAACACGATGGTCAGAAGACAAGGAGACTGAGTAGTAGAGAGGAGTCTACACTATACGTCAAAAGCTTAGACGCACTGGTGACCAAGATGGATATTGACGAGGCGGTAAATGTACGTTGGCGCGCTTGCCATAGACATGATTATGATTATACTGACTCTCCTAGGTCTTTCCCAAGAGATCCCTCCGAAGATCCTAGGAGCTTGTGCACTAAGGAGAGTCAGTTGAGTTCTATGTCGATTTTGTTACCGTATCCTTACGCCAGCTTAGGCACAGCACTGTTAATTTTTGACCCGACAGTGAAATGTGTCCACTACCCTCTGGGTAGATCTCCGGCTCGCTCTCTCCACTGAGCTTGAAGCACTCTTCATTCAATTCAAATGAGCCAACGTGAACGAGCACGCCAAAGAGAACTGACATCACGTCAGTTGACAAACTGACATTACGTCAGTTGATAGCTACTTCAGATATAACCGTAAGTTGTAGAAAACTGCCAATATGTATTTTAAAAAAAGTAGTTCAGGGTCGAAAACCTTTGTGTGTGAATTTTTATGATCTCATCATTTTTACTATCGCATGTAAGGCTAATCGTCCCTGTAAAAGAATGACCCTATATGTATACAGGTCAAAGAAAATGAAAATTCTGCAAATGAAATGTAGGCAGGGATAGAGCGGCCTACGAATTTATGTTAGAGGAGGCCGCGAAAAGAGTGGACCGTGGTGGTTAGTCAGCCTAACAAGATCACAAGTGAGGAAACGTTTTAAAAGATGAAAAAGTAGATGTAGCGTTCTACTTCCACAGCAGTGTTGACAGATATACAGATTTCTCCGTATTTATACAGATTTTCAATGTATGATACAGATTGCCTCCGAATACAGATTTTTATACAGAATTCTCTCATATTGATAAGAAATATCATTTTATACTTAAAGTTGATTTAGTTTAATAAATTATGAATCCTAAAATCGAACACGGTAGAAAAAATAAAGAAAATCGATATCTTGGCGCTTTGGCGATCAACATAGAGTTCAGAATAGGTCGGGGAATCCCGGAACTTAGGTAGTTCCCACATATTTCGCACAAGTTGCACTAGTTGCTCTAGTTGATCGAGATTGGTAGATATCCGACTTCGCCGACGATTTCAAAGGATTGTATAATTATTTCATCCTAAGTAAATGATTTTTGTTTCTGTACCTAACCACATACATACTTGTTTACCAAAAAAAAAAAGTAGAAACAATTTTCATGCGCATGAGAGAACAATATTATTTGAATCATTATCGCCATCAATTACAAATATGTATTTCATTTGATTCTGCACTTAGCCATACCTATTGGCTGTTGGCATTGCATTTATAGGAATATAAAAAAATGTTGAATTTTTAAGTGGAAGATGCTGACGTCATGAAAATTGAAATAAAACTAATGATTTCTTAAGCACTTGAAAGAATTGATGAATTAAACCACAGATGTCAAATCTACAAAAAAACAAAGTTTTTATGAGCATACAGATTTCTGCTAATCAACTACAGATAAATGGCTTCGGCCATCTGGCAACACTGTTCCCCAGCAACAAGCTGGTAGAGGATACGGTGACTGTTGGAGCGGGTATACTGTATTTCATCTGCGTGATCTACAACTCACGTTGTAGAGGGGAGGAGGAGACCGGGAAGCTAAAGAGAAGGAAGGCACCGAGTCGCGAGAGGTTACCGATTGAGGCCCTGGTAAAACTAAGCAGAGACACCCTGGAGACTGATAAGCTTCACAAGCACGGTGAGTAAGTTACTAAGTTGTTCGAGGGTATTATTATTATTATTATTATTATTATTATTATACTGATCCTCCTGGGTCTTCCACAAGGAAACCCCTTATAAGCTCTAAGAGCTTGCCCTGAGTTAGGAGAACCAGTTGTGTTCTGTGTAGGCTTTGTTACTGTGTCCTTACGCCACCTTAGGCACAGCACTGTTAATTTTTGACCCAACAGCGAATGGTGGCGATTACCGTGACTAGAATATTTCTTTCCTAGCCTCGGAATTGAACTTGGGGCTTCCGCTCCCAAGTCAATTACTCTACCACTGAGTCATCATAAACCCTTGAGATGGTTGAAAGCTTCATGAGAGAAAATGGATTAGAGATCACCGTTGCTAAGATGGAGGTAGGACTACTAAGACCGAGGAAATGTGGACGGGTAAGTACTTCCATCTACGGCTAGGCGGTAGAGACAAATACAACGGTTAAATACCACGTGTAGTACGGTGCGAAAAGGATGATGAAGACGGCGGCTCCGGCGAAGATCATGCCAGGACAATACAGCAGCAATGCCGACTACAATAGGAAGCCTGGAACATGATAAAATGGCAACACCGCTATGAGTCGTACGCCAGATGATTCAGTCGAACGTTTGTTATTGTAAATGTAAATGGACGATTACTTCTTATTCTGGAATTAACCAGTATTATTTTTCGAGGCTATTTTTGTGCATAAGTAAACGGTGTGATTTAGAGCAATGCAATGACAAATATAATAAGCAATACAGTGATAAATTATATCCGAGCATATTATGCTCGGATATGTGTTCTGTGATTAAACAGTGTGTAAATAGTGAAATTGCTTTTGGATTACTTCTACTTGGAGATGAGTACATTTCAATTGAGACTGTAGACAACAAGATAGACTAGAAATATGAGTGAAATAGAAGCTTACATCTCTTCCGATTTTATAAAAGATTTTGATGGCCTTTCTGATAATTTTTCAACTTTTCAAATTGATACATCTGGATGGGAGATCAAGAAGCTCAAAGAATCAAATCAATAATGACCTTCATCTTAAATTATTTATTAAGAATGTTCAGATTTCCTGTTGTGATTTGAAATGGATGCTTTCTTTCGATCTACCCCTGAGCAGATGGTCTCAACTTACTAATCTGCTTTCCCTCTATAGAAATACCAGGTGGTTCAGATCTTTACCAAGAAATTTTAACCACGTATTCTACGTCAGAAATAAGCACTTGTTTGTCATGTAAACATATGTCAAGAAATACTTCCTCTCCGAGATACAGGGTGTTAAAATTATATAAAAAAAAATATTTTTTATTAATGACTTTCACACTTCTTAAAATATTTCTATGAAATTTGGGACATAGGTTTCAAGGATCAAGGATAGCTTTCTGAATAAAATTATTTTTTTAATTCTACCATTGGCGTCCGTACTACATCGAGACTGAATATTTTTAGACAAAAAAATGATACGCCACTGGTTTTTCCAACAGTTTTTTGACGTACGAGGCACCGTTTCCGAGTAAAAATATAAAACACATTCTCATGCATGAAGAAATCGCTAAAATCCACATGCCATTTGACCAAGAAATTTGCAAGTAGAATTTATGTAGTGTTAATGTTTGGCTTGGAATTTATAATAATGACCTGCTATTTGGATCCTATTTCTTACCAGAACGAGTTAATGGTGAACATTTTTTACAATTTCTAATGGCAGAGCATTCCAATATGTGGGAAAATATTCCAGTAGAATCAAGATTAGCGGCTTGGTTTCAACTTGACGGTTGTCCAGCCCACTTTCATATAAATGTGTATTAGGAACTGGTCGGATAACAATTTTCCAGAAAGATGGATCGGACGTAATGGGCCAGTCAGTTGGCCTCCACGGAGCCACGATATTACCCCTTTAGACTTCTTCATATGGCGGTTTTTGAAAGAAATCGTGTATGTGACTCCTGTGGACTCAAGGGAAGAATTTATTGGCCGAATTCAACATGCTTGCGAAAAAGTAAGAAATCGAATTTGTTAGACGTCGATGTGAATTACGTGTTCAGCAAAATGGTTCATACTTCGAACGTCTTCTTTGAATTCGTACTTGAGTTTAGGGCTGGTTTTCCTGTCACGCTGACGGTCGGCGCTGATGGGTCAATATGTATGTAGCTATAGGTAGCGTTTTCGAGTCACGCGGTGCTGACGGCCGTCAGCGCTGAGCTATATACGCGCACGTACGCGCCAGCGCGTCGGCGCCGCTGACTAGCTGGCGCCGACAAGCCTCCACATTCAGTGAGCCAGAGACAATAGCATCCTTCTATTTCTCAATGTGATCAGCGTAATGCTAAAAGGATACGAGCTGACCGATCAGCGCTGACCGTCAGCGCCGACCGTCAGCGTGACAGGAAAACCAGCCTAGATGTTGACGGTCATTTTTTTTTTTAATTACACGTTTCGTTTACTAAGATAGTCTTATTATTATTATGTACCATATCAAAGTTTAGCAATTTCTTTATGCATGAGAATGTGTTTTATTTTTTTACTCGGAAACGTACGTCAAAAAAAGGTAGAATTTCAAGAATAATTTTAATTGTTGGAAAAACCAGTGGCGTATCATTTTTTTGTCTAAAAATATTCAGTCTCGACGCAGTACGGACGCTACTGGTGAAATAAAATAGAAATTATTTTGTGCAGAAAGTGCTCCTTGATCCTTGAAACCTATGTCCCAAATTTCATAGAAATATTTCAAGAAGTTAAAAGTTATTAATAAAAAACATTTGTTTTTATATAATTTCAACACCCAGTATCTCGGAGAGGAAGTATTTCTCGACATATGTTTATATGACAAACTAGGGTTTATTTTTGACGTAGAATACGTGAAAATTTCTTGGTTAAGATCTGGATCACGCTGTATAATTAATGGGGATTCAGATTCAGAATTTATCAATTTGTTTTATGAACATTTTTACACAGTTCAGATCAAAAAATAATTTTATGTGAATTTACTCTTCGTAGCATTGATTTGGACTTTTATCATTCAGAATTCACAAAAACTTGTAGTTGTGGTTTACATTCGAAAATCATTCTAAATTCACTGTACTGTTTTCTCAAATTTACTCTTGAAAAATTTTGTAGAAAATACGAATAACAGTGGTAATGTCGACCGAATGGAAAAGAAACAGAAACATTTGGAGATAGCAGAAACTCACCATTATTGCAAGAACCAAAAAATAACAAACTTTAATATGATTTATTCACAATTTTCATTAGCCTATCTCATTAGTCATATAATTGTTGTGTTTGAGAATATATATTTGTTTTGAGAATTTTATTCAAGTTGATAATTTTTTTGTCAACAGTTAAACCTACACCTTCTCGAGGTTCTTGCTGGACAATTAATTGAATAACTAGTACCTATAGGTACCAATTTCAACCTGATCTCATTAATATTGTGGAGAATGAAATGTAGTTAAACAATTTATTGACCAAGTAGGGTCTCATATTGTTCATTCATCCAGGGATTCCAAGCAAGAACACCTATTCAATGAATTCACTAAAGTTTTAAATTCGAAGTATACGATATCCCGTACTACTGCATTGAAGAAGTAGGCCTCCAAGAGACGATAAATTGCGGCGTTGTCAGACTGTCTTCCAGGCTATCTCTATAGGGGGCTGTGACAGCAGCAAACAGCTCGGTGGACCATAAAGTAATTATTCATTATTCAGGTGATATCTCCTGAACCACTGGGGCTGGAGAATCGTAGTTTTGTGTGAGGTGTGATTTTGAGAGGACTTTCAACAACAAGTAGACTGGGCAGAGAAGAAGTGGCTTTTTTTAGTTTGCATAGGTTAGATTGGGAGTGGTATACGTCTAGCGGTCATGGATCTGGTACCGATTCGATATCATCAGCTGCTGGTAAAATGATTCATTTCACATTATACCCAATAACACATACAATAATTTTTTATAAGGGACATTTTGTCACAGCCTACTCTATGATTGTTAAACTTCTATATATTTTTAGTTGGACCATAAATTAGAAAATGGTAAATAAGAATGAGAAATGATGTCAGAGAAGAGTTGCACATCAAGTGGGGTGCCACAGGGTTCATTGCTGGGTCCTCTCTTGTTCATAATTTACACCCATAAATTTTTGAAGAAAATTATGTATTGCAAGTATCACTGTTATGCCGATGACACGCAATTGTATATCTCGTTCAGGCCAGAAGAGATGGATGAGGTGCTCGTTAAGTTAACATCAGATTTAAGGAAAATATACAGTATATCTGCTGCACATTCCTTGCACATGAATGCTGCAAAGTCAACGGTAATACTATTCGGGAAAGATAAACATTGTCAACAGCTGCGAAATAGAGTAGTAATTATAGATGACGTAACACTTCCAGCTGTGGATGAAATAAAGAGCTTGGGACTAGTAATGGACAATAGTTTTCGGTATCGTTGGCATATATCCAAATGTGTCCAAAAATGTTACGGAGTATTGCGCATTTTGTATCCATTGAGGAGGTGTATACCAGTTTCTACAAAGCTGTTACTGTGCAATTCTCTGGTTCTATCTCAATTTGGATACGGCGCACCGATCTTCTCGCCGGCACTCGACCAAGACAGTCAATATAAAATACAGAAGGTACAGAACAACTGCCTTAGGTACGCTTTTGGTATAAGAAAAAAAAAGCACCGACGTGAAGTCAGTACTCTTTGGCGCGCGTGTTCACGGTGGCTAATTTGAATTGAATGATGAGTACTTCAAGCTCAGTGGATACAGCGAGCCGAAGATCTACCCAAAGGATAGTGGACACCATTCACTGTCGGTTCAAAAATTAACAGTGCTGTATCTAAGCTGCCATCAGGATAGAGTAACAAAGTTGGAAAAGAACACAACTGACTCTCCTTAGTCGCACAAGCTCCTAGAAGATTTGGGAGGGTCAGTATAATCCTAATCATGTTTATAGCACGCGCGCCGAAGCAGATTGACTTTTTACACTTTTTCTTTCATTGTTAAGTCACTCTGCTTTTGCGCGCGTGCTATAAACATGCGCATAACGAAAAATGCTCGTAAGGGGTACATCAATTTCGAAATTAGCCCCAGGGCCACGGTACGGACACTTTAACTCGGAAACAACGCTACATCCCCCAAACTGACTTGTCCTTGCACTGAATTGCCATGAATATTCTTTTGAAACCTCACAATATCGGCTCAGCACTCCCAACATAACCCATACAACCCAAAAACAGTCACTTCTCTTCTGCGCATGCGCAATCTACTTGCGGCTAAAATTCCTCTCAAAATCGCACACCTTACAAAAAACTCCGATTCCCCAACACTAGTGGTTCAGGAGATAGCACATCTTTAATCCACGCATGCGCAGACCCTCAATAGGGGATTCTATGGAGGAATAGCATCCGCCACCCCAAAACCCCAATCCTCTGTGACGAAAACACCACCAGTTAAATCACTGATGGTCTGCTCATGCGCATAACGAAAAATGCCTGTAAGGGGTAACATCAATTTCAAAATTAGCCCCAGGGCCTCAGTACGAACCCTTTAACTCGGAAACAACGCTACATCCCCCAAACTGACTTGTCCTTGAACTGAATTGCTATGAATATTCTCTTAAAACCTCACAATATCGACTCAGCAATCCCAACATAACCCATCCAATTAAAAAACAGTCACTTCTCTTCTGCGCATGCGCAATCTACTCGCGGCTAAAAGTCCTCTCAAAATAACACACCTTACAAAAAACTCCGGTTCTCCATCACTAGTGGTTCGGGAGATATCGCATCTTTAATCTACGCATGCGCAGACCCTCATCAGGGATCTGGATTCTATGGAGGAATAGCATCCGCCACCCCAAAACCCCAATCCTCTCTGACGAAAACTACAGCAGTTAAATGACTTCTCATCTGCGCATGCGCACAACGAAAAATGCCCGGAAAAGGAAGCATGAACCTCAAAAAAATAGGTTTCGGCATTTTAAGCAAAGTATTCCGCAAAATAGTAGTAATTTTTTGATTTTTTTCATGTCACGTGATCTTCACGAAATTTTGCAAAAGTGCATTGGTCTTTTGCATCTAACTACTGAGTTTCAATTTAATCAGATCAGTATTTTTCGAGTTATCGTGAAAACAAAATTTTAAAATTTTTGAAATTTTTTTTTGCCACTTTAGGGCCGTCCGGTCATAACAACTTCGCAGGCATATAAAGGTCATGATTCTACAATTTGATGCCAAATTTCAGAAAGATCGAGTGATCGGTTCCGGAAATATTCATAAAAAACGTTTTTACTAAAAACGGCCTCAACTCCGAAACCGCTCGGTGGATTTCGCCCGTTAACGAACTTGTCCGAGCTTTTTACGCTACAAAACTACCCTGCAAATTTCAACGCTCTAAGTCGTTCCGTTCGAGAGTTATCGTGCTAACGGCCGGCCGGCCGGACCGGACGGACAGAATTGAATTTGACCTCGAATTCTTCATCAGGGAGTCGAACCCAATCGTTTGAGACCATTTTCGAAAAAAAAATCGAAAAATACAGACATTGTGACGAAATGATAGCACGCTGTTCCTTGCGGAACACGCGCGCAAAAATATGACCATATATCACATAAATTACTGCAGGCTGGATGGTTGAAAATGAATGACAGATTTCATGTACAAAGTCTGGTATATTATCATGAGATCATTTTAACAAAATCTCCTCCATATCTGTATAGGAAAATAAAATTTAGAACTGACATACATAATTTAAATATAAGGAGAAGATATGTATTAACACCTCCAGTTCATAGAACAGCTAAATTGAAAAGATGTTTTGCTTTCGATATATGTAGGAAATATAATGCTTTACCATCAGTCTATAAAAATTTTGGATTGGTAGACTTCAAAAGAGCACTGTTGTCTCACTTGATGCACGGAAATTATTGAGTATGAGGGATCAATTTGGAAATGCATGTGGTTTATTGTTATGTTTCATAGCTTGAATTGTAATATTTTACTTTGAAGGTTTGGGTGGAAGAACAGATGGAGAACATGTTCTCTGATCTGAACCTCACCTATTTTTCCCAGTTGTTCATTTGTATGTGTATACGTGTGTATTAGACTGGGCCAAAAAAAACGACTATTTTTTTTTCTTAATGATACTGTGAAAATATCATTCATTATGATAAAAAAAAATTATCGTGAAAGTTTGAGCCCTTAGTAATAGTATTAAGGGGTGTATCGTTACGACTATTGGTTTTTTAACAGTAATCGCATTTTTTCACTCAAAACTCGTCAATTATCAATTTGAAAAATTTGAGCGATACGTATTCTTAAAGTAAATTAAATTCCCTACAAAAAAGCTCTCTTTGTAAATTAATGTAAAACAAGCCGTTTGCTTGTTATCGTGCCTGAAACATTGTTTTATTTTTTCAATTTTGCGTTTTGATTTTGCATTTTTGCAACTACCAGAAATATCATTATTTTTGTGGTACAAAATACTTATTTTAAAGGAAATTTAATACTTTACAAAAAAAGTTTCTTAACATTTTTAATTCATTTCACTCCTTCCAAAGTTATTCGACTTTGAAGTTGAATTCAAAAGTAATTTATGGTTTTTTTCGCGTTAAACATAATTTTTTCCACTTGATGGAAAAATTTATTACTTAAATATTGAGAGTAACTTTTTTCTCTCGACCACTAAACTTTTTTTTTTTAATCATAATTTATAAAAGTATTATTTTGCTACTCCAATTGGAGTTGCTTAAATACATTAAAAATGAATTTATGTAGATAACTAATCGTTAAAAAGCAAAATAATACATTAATAAATTATGATTTTACAAAAAAAAGTTTAGTGGTCGAGAGAAAAAAGAGAGTTAATAAATTTTTCAATCAAGTGGAAAGAATTATGTTTAACGCGAAAAAAACGATAAATTACTTTTGAATTTAACTTCAACGTCGAATAACTTTGGAAGGAGTGAAATTAATTGAAAATGTTAAGAAACTTTTTTTGTAGAGTATTAAATTTCTTTTAAAATAAGTATTTTGTACCACAAAAATATTGACATTTCTGATAGTTACAAAAATGCAAAATCAAAACGCAAAATTGAAAAAATAGATCAATTTTTCAGGCACGATAACAAGCAAACGGCTTGTTGCATTAATTTAGAAAGAGAGCTTTTTTGTAGGGAATTTAATTTCTTTTAAGAATACGTATCGCTCAAATTTTTCAAATTAATAATTGACGAGTTTTGAGTGACAACATGCGATTACTGTTAAAAAACCAATAGTCGTAACGATACACCCCTTAATACTATTTCTAAGGGCTCAAACATTCACGATAATTTTTTTTTTATCATCATGAATGATATTTTCACAGTATCATTAAGAAAAAAAAATAGTCGTTTTTTTTGGCCCAGTCTAGTGTGTATACATATATATGTATATTTCTTGTTATAACTTTGTGTTCTAATCATCATGGGAAAAATAAAGGGTATTATTATTATTATTATACTTTAACATATAGAATGTGTTAAAAACTGAGACTCACCAGTATTCAAAATTTGAATTAAGAATTAGAATAAATACACAACTACATTATTTGGCATAGATGGAGCTTAATTGTTGCTTTGTTCTTACCTGTCCACAAAATGTTAATTTCCGGAGATAACTTAGATCCTAATGTATTCAGATACTCTGAATTGGTTACATTCGGTACTGCTCTTGTTGAACAATACTGTGTTGGGCATACAATGAATTTGGGCTGTGCTAAATGCTGATATACTTCATTAGTGATCGACACTTGAGCCTGAGAGAAAGATTGGAATACTTCCTTATCAGCTTCACACATTTCTGGTTCTATATCATCAAATAATAAGGAAAATGCTTCACAACCAAATTGAGATACTTGTTCTAGTTTTCTTTTCAAGGCAGTTATTTCCTTGGTACTACTATAAGTGATATCTAGTCCTGGTGAAAGTGCATAGTAAAACGTGATATTCTGATCTTTAGCAGCCTGAATTAAACCTGAGAGGTGTTCGGCTTCCTCGACAGTATACAATTCACGCCAATATGCCCTATGTTTGTAATCATCTTTTGGTGCATAAATATATGAGTCCATACCCCATTTCTTCATTCTGGAAATTAATTAATATTGTTAGAATTTTGATTCTAAGATAGGCAATAGAAAAACTTAATATGTTTCCAATATTAATTGAATGCACAGGGATAATTTTCCTAACCAAGTTAGAAAGCTTTCAAAAAATATATGTATGTATATTCTTACTTTTGAAATAAGTCTTTTCTTTGTTCTGTCGTCCATGGTCTGCCGTAGAACCCTACAAAATAAAAATAATGAAAAAATCTCATATTAAGTGGTTTCTTTCTGGGTTTTCTCTCCCAAACCATTTAATAATGAATATACCCCCCACAATATCCTTTAATGATTATTTAAATAATCTAATGGTGGATATCAACAATATTTTTAAATTGACTGGAGGCTACCAGATAAATATTCATTATAAGAAAATATTAAGGGAGATTTCCGTACATTTTGATTGAGCTCAACGTGTTTTCGATATGCCCTATATTCATTGATACAGAGTAGAATATGCATTCTCTGATTTTAAAATTATTGTTTGTATGGAATCCTTTAGCTTCCAATCATTACCTTCAACTACACCACAAATGAAATTGCCGTCTTTCGTATTAAGATTATGGTCAGTTGTTGAAACTTCCACCATTTTTCATAACACTATGAATATTTGATTCTTAATTCCTTAATTTTTAGCAAAATATGCAAAGGAAAGGCATCAAGGGGATGCAACGCAACTATGCAACCAGAAAATAGAAATTGAGAAACAATGTCAATTGTCAAATGTCAAGCTAATGTTAATGTCAATTGTTGACATGTCAAATGTCGGTATTGTCTATGGCTGCGTTCGGAATCACCATCGCGCACCCGTCGTGTTCGGAATCAAAGTCACGATCATGATATATATCATAAATCATGATATTTATATTCCTTGTATCATGACTCCATTCGGAATTACATCGAGCATGCATAAGTCGGAGTGTGCAACTTTGCAACAATAAAAATGGGTTCAAGCCCTGTGGACAGGAGCTTTCTGGCGCTCTAGTTCAAACAGACGAATTATATCTCCAAAGTATTGGTTTCTCAGAGTTGGGAGTTATATCAATGTATTCTTATGATAGAACCACAGATTACAGTAATCTGTGATAGAACTGCATCATAAAGGAAATTCAATTCAAATAATACTATATTTGTCAAGATTAAATGAGCAATCTGAGAATGAGAACTGCACCATGGAAGAAATCAAATTAAAATAGCTGAAATGAATTTGACTCTCTCTTATAGAACAGAATGACATGTACGAGTATGAACACAGATCATATAATAAAGCTTAGATAGAATAATTATAGCATTCTGTGAAAACATAGAAGTACGATTCATTATTGAAATTTAGAAAAATCATATCTCCGAAAGTATTAGCTTGTTGCAGTTGAAAATGATATCGATGGATGTTAATGGTGAAACTGCATCTTAAGTAAAAATTGAATTTGAAATTTGTTGCTTAAAAAAAAATTTTTTTTTCGTAGCTCCGAAACCATCTGGCCTATTTTGCCCAATAACGAACTTAACTGAGATATTCATTTCCCTAACCTACACTGAAAATTTCAACTGCCTATCTCATTCCGTTCGAAAGTTATTGTAGAAAAAAAATTTTAATTTTGAAAATTTTTTTTTTACACTTTGCTGTAACCTGGTCAATACAAAACTTCACATACGTATAAAGGTCATGATTCTAAAATTTGATGCAAAATTTCAGATAGATCGAGCGATCGGTTTCGGATATATTCATAAAAAAAATAGGTTCAAGTCCTGTGGACAGGAGCTTTCTGGCGCTCTAGTTCAAACAGACAAATTATATGATATGATACGGATTTATGATCAGTGAGTCGAACCAAATCGTTTGATACCATTTTCAGCCAAAAATTCGAAAATTACAGACATTTGGGCAAATTGATAAGCACTCAGTTCCGAGGAACTAGAGCGCCAAAAATGTGTTTTACTGAAATCGGCCATAAGTCCGAAACCGCTTGATGGATATCGCCCATTAACGAACTTGTCCGAGATATTTACGCTCCAAACACACCTTGCAAATTTCAATCCTCTAACTCCTTTCGTTAGAGAGTTATCGTGCCTATACGGCCGGACAGAATCGATTTCGACCTCGGATTCTTGATCAGTGAGTCGAACCAAATCGTTTGAGACCATTCTCAGCCAAAAATTCGAAAATTTGAGACATTTGGGCAAATTGATAAGCACTCAGTTCCGAGGATCTAGAGCGCCAAAAACCACTGACGTGAGGTCAGTACTTTTTGGCGGGCGTGTTCACGTTGGCTAATTTGAATTGATCGAATTATGAGTGTTTCAAGCTCAGTGGATAGAACGAGCTGGAGATCTACTCAGAGGGTAGTGGACACCATACACCAGCGGGGCATAAATTAAGAGTGCTTTGTCTAAGCTGGCATAAGGATAGAGTAACAATGTTGACGTTGACAAAGAACACAACTGACTTTCCTTAGTCGCACAAGCTCCTAGGAGCTTCTGAGGTATCTCCTTGGGGAAGGCTTGGGAGGGTCAGTATAATCATAATCATATTCATACCACGCACACCAAAGCAGATTGACCCCACGTCAATGCTCTTTTAGCCATTTTCTTTTTATTATGACGTCAATCTGCAATTGGCGCTCGTGCCATAAACATGATTATGATTATACTGACCCTCCTAAATCTTCCCCAAGCAGATACCTCAGAAGCTCCTAGGAGCTTGTGCGACTAAGGAAAGTCAGTTGTGTTCTTGCTCAATTTTGTTACTCTTCATGTTGCATAAGTTATTCGATCAGATCAGTATTTTTTGAGTTATTGGAAAAACAAATTTTACAAATTTTTATTTCTGATGTACATTGTCATCCGATCCATACAAAACTTTGCATGCATATAAAGATCTTAGTTCTACAGTCTGGTGCTGAATTTCAGACATACATCGAATGTACATTTTTGGAATTATGCAGATAAAAAGTTTGAGCTCAAAATGGCCATAACTCCGAAACCACTCGGCGGATTTCACCCATTAACAAATTTGACCCAGATATTTAAGCTCCAAACATACCCTGCAGATTTCAACTCTATTACTCATTGAGACAGAATTGGATATTCGACCACGAATTATTCATCAGTGAGTCGAACCCAATGGTTCGACACAATTTTCTGCAAAAAAATGAGAAAGCTCTGTGGATAGGTGATTCGATGCTGTTATCAAACTACTAGCGAGTAATTATTCAAACTTTGACAAATCATATCTCCGCAAGTATTGGTTTCTCTTGGTGGCCGGCAGTGATGTGAAATACTCGAGTTTTTAAGTAAAGGACAAATATCCTGGAAAAACTTCCGAAACTTTCCCCCAAGGTCGAGCATTTTGAGTATTTAAGTATCCACCGACATTGCGGAAAAATATGACAATCGGCACATGTTAAGTTAAAATATCAGGACAATTTGAGGCATTTTAAGAAATTTTTCATGGTCAATTCGAAATAACAAATATCTTATCATTGAATGAGTTATTTAGTTATTATCGTGTTATTTTATTGAGTATCAATGATAAAGGACAGGAGCCAGGTTCTGAATTAAGATTTGGTATTAGAAATTCGATTTAATTAGACTGTTAAATATTAAAAATAAAGTTGTTTAAAAAAATCTTTGTATAATTTCTCAATTGATTCTCAGATCGTTAATAATCTTCGATCCAAATAGAAAAGAATAAACTGCTTAAAAACTCCGTATAATGGCATCACAAATAGTTAAGCATCTTCGATCCAAGTGGAACAAATAAACTTCTTTAAACATTTTTGTATAATTGGCATCTCAG
Source organism: Halyzia sedecimguttata (assembly GCA_937662695.2). NCBI lineage: Eukaryota > Metazoa > Arthropoda > Insecta > Coleoptera > Coccinellidae > Halyzia > Halyzia sedecimguttata. The sequence goes on along the minus strand of OW569414.2, from coordinate 16,322,418 downwards.
ATCGTTAAGCATCTTCCATCCAAGTAAAAAAGAAGAATAAAGATCGGACAAAAATGAAAATTGTCAAACAATTTTTAAGTAGAAAAGAAATTTATGATATTTATCCAGACATTTTCGATAATTTCGATTAATACTAAAAAACTATAAATGTCGACTCTTTTTGGAAGTGATGATAATTTTCGGACACTTTTCAGTATTTATCAGAGGAGTATTTAAGACATTTTCCACACTCACAACACTAGTGGCCGGCTTTGACGAAGCCTCGATTAGTGGATTTAATTGAACTGGAAACTGACATAGATTCACACCGATTTGACAATTGAGAGCTGTCAATTTCAAAATTCGCTTCAGGGCCTCTATACGGTCACTCCAACTCGGAAATCACACTATTGCCCCCAAACTGACTAGTCCGTGCACATAATTGCCATGAATTTTCTCTTAAAACCTCACAATATCGGCTATGCACCAGACCCATGACCGATAGTTCTAAACCACTAAACCCATATACAACCCACAAACATCCACTTATCCTATGCACATGCGCAATCCACTCGTGGCTGAAAGTCCTCTCAAAATCACAAACCTCAAACAAAACTGCGATTCTGCAACACCGGTGGTTCAGGAGATATCGAATCTTGAATCAACGCATGCGCGGACGGCCACCAGAGGAATATAATCCTCGATATCAAAACCCCTATCCTCTCAAACGAAAACTCCAGCAGTTAAATCACTTCTCATCTGCGCATGCGCACAACGAAAAATGCCCGGAAGAGGCAGCATGAATTTCATAATAGTAGTCTCTTAGATTGGGAATGATACAATGGATTCTTATGATAACCAGAATATTAAATAAAAAGAAAATTAAATTCCAAACGTAGGTCTATGACTCACCTATATTTTGGATTTACATACATCAGCTAATTCTAATTAGAGCATTCTATGAAATCCAAAATTACGATTAATTATTGAAATTTTGAAAAATCATATCTCATATCATATAATTTTTTTTCGGTACTCCGAAACCACCATAGGCCGGCCGATTTTGCCAATAACGAACTTAACCGAGATATTTATCTCCCAAACATACCCTGAAAATTTCAACTGTCTAGATCATTCCGTTCGAGAGTTATCGTGTTAACAGATGGCCGGACAGAATACAGAATCAATTTCGACCACAGGTTCTTGATCAGTTAAGGCGTTGACACCGAAATAACATTATTTCGGTGTTAACGGGTAAGGCCGATTCATATTATACGTCCCGCTCCGCTCAGCTCAGGCACGCTCAGTCATATTTCAATGGGTTCGTAGACGGATGATGTGAATTAGTACATTTAAATCCCATTGAAAGATATTTTGGCGTGCCTGAGCCGAGCGGAGCGGGACATATAATATGGATCAGCCTTTAGTCGAACCAAAACGTTAGAGACCATTATCATCAAAAAATTCGAAAATTACTGACATTTGGGCAAATTGATAAACACTCTGTTCCGAGGAACAAAGAGTGCCAAAAAATAGGTTTCGGAATTTCAAGCCAAATATTCCGCAAAATAATAGTAATTTTTTCCAAGTCATGTTATCCCCACGAAATTTTGCAAAAGTGTTTGCTTTGGTTTTTTGCATTTAACTACTCAGTTTCAATTCGATCAGATCAGTATCTTTTAAAGTTATTATTATCAAAATTAAATTTTTTTGTCTATTTCTAGTCATCTAATTAATACGAAACTTCGCATGCAAATAAACGTTTTTCGAAAATTTGATGCTAAATGACAGATAGATCGGTTTCGGAAATAATCTTAAAAAATGTTTTAACTCCGAAACCGCTTGGTGGATTTCGACTATTAACGAACTTAACCGAGATATTCACGCTTCCAAACAATCCTGCAAATCTAAACCCTTCAACTCATTCCGTTCGAGAGTTATCGTACTAACGGACGGCCGGACTGTCATAATTGAATTTGCCCCAGATTATTCCTCAGTGTGTCGAACCCATAGACCTAATACGTATATGGTCGAACCCAATCGTTTGAGACAATTTTCGGCAAAAAATTCCAAAAATACAGATATCCGGGCAAAATGATAGCACCCTCTGCTCCTTGCGGAACACGAAATGATAGCACGCTGTTACTGGCGGAACAAGCGCACAACTGAATAATTACGTATAGGAAATTTTTTGATGACTAGTCAACATTAGTGTCAGCATCAATATGATTGAAAACTTTGTTTGAACTAGGTTTTCCGGCATTTGTTTGAATTGTCACAAATCTGCGATCATAGAAAATAATTAACTGGCGTCGAAATTCAACTAAGAATATATTCGTAACATAATTCGATTTCAATGAAAAATTTATCTGAAGTTGTAATTTTGCCCCAAGATTTTTGCATTCTTGATACTCTTACACGCACCGTAGATGTGAAAGTCAAATGAATGTAAAACTGAAAGATTTCAATTGAGAAAATACGAATAAGAGCAATTTGCATCAGTATGAAACGAATATTTAGGTAAAATTCAAACAAATGTCGAAACACCCACATCAAACAAAATTATCTAGTCACCAGATAAAAATCTGTTAGGTAAATGATAAATTTTTGAAAGTGTTATGAGTAAAAAAAAATTAATTGACCCTGTCGTGATTGACGTGAAGTCAGGGCGAAGTTTTACCCGCCTGTCGAGATGTCGAGAATAGACCCCCTGTTCCATTGTATATATATTATTACACCTCAAATGTCGATCGAACTGAAATTCGGTACTGGATTGTAAAATGGCGGCACGAGAAGTTATGAATTCCAGCGAATTCTGACGGATATAGTTTCTGAAATATATCATTTTTTAAACAAAAATATTTTTCATGATTTTCCGATCTGACTTTTTGCGCAATGATCTATAAATTGTAATTTAAAACAAGTGAACATAAAGCCTTCCATAAAAAAATTGGTTCAAGCCCTGTGGGCAGGATCTTTCTGGCGCTCTTGTTCAAATAGACAAATTATATCTCCGAAAGTATTGGTTTCTCAGAGGTGAGAATTATATCAATATATTCTTATGATATAACTGCATCATAAAGGAAATTCAATTCAAATATTAGTTTATTTATCAAGATTAAATGAGCAATCTGAGAATGAGAACTGCACCATGGAAGAAATCAAATTAAAATAGCTGAAATTAGAATAATTAAAGCATTCTGTGAAAACATAGAAGTACGAGTCATTATTGAAATTTCGAAAAATCTTATCTCCGAAAGTATTAGCTTGTTGGAGTTGAAAATATGATATCAATGGATTTATATGGTGAAACTGCATCTTTAAAAAAACATTATTTTGAAATTTGTACGTTCTCCCTAACCTACTCTGAAAATTTCAACTGCCTAGCTCATTCCGTTCGAGAGTTATTGTAGAAAAAAAATTTAAAAATTTTCAAAATTTTGTTTGGACACTTTACGGTAACCTGATCAATACAAAACTTCACATGCGTCTAAAGATCATGATTCTACAATTTGGTGCTAAATTTCAGATAGATCGAGTGATCGGTTTCAGATATATTATTAAAAATTGTTTTTACTTAAAACGACCATAACTCCGAAACCGCTTGATGGATTTCGCCCGTTAACGAACTCTTACGAGATATTTACAGTCATTTACATCATACCATGCAAATTTCAATCCTCTAACTCCTTTCGTTCGAGAGCTATCGTGTTAACGGCCGGCCGGCCGGACAGAATCGATTTCGACCACGGATTTATGTTCTGTTCCGAGGAACAAGAGCGCCAAAAAGTACATTTCCGAGATAACCAAAATTTTGGTTTAAAAATTGTGATTTCTGCCCTAACCGGAAGTCACAGTTGGCCGAGTTTTATATCATTTTCGATGCACAAACTATTTGTAAGAAATAAAATTCTGAAATATTAATAGAAAAGTCTATCTTGGTGGGGAGTTGCTGGTAAGCACTGTATAATGTATATATATATATATATATATATATATATGTAAATGAACAAGAATACTAAGTAGATCCGGGTGGATAGATCTATAAATATAATAATAATAAAACACGCCAATCTGGCTGGTGTATGACGTCAGTAAAAATTGAAGAATGGAATGATTGGAATGTGTTCACGAGCACAGAACACTACGATATTGCTGGCTTCTGATTGGTCGAAATTGTATACTCAGACTCACAATTTGTAAGTTATAAAATAATATATTATTATTATATGGAATCAAATGAGATACCTGTTATATGCAATATTTGTGATATAGGTATGATAAATGATGAAAATCTAACGTCTCGTAATGAACATGAATACTAATTAATAACACAGATTAATCTGTGTTAATAACTACTAATAATTATATGTTCTGTGGTTAATAACTACTGAATGTTTCGGCGAACAACCGGCAACACTGTTGATAGTGTTCGATGAAAAGGACGCTGTAGGTGGACTCCATTTTGGGTAACACTGAGGTTATGTTGATTCCGTAAGTGCCTGATGTTTTTCACGTGCTGATAATTCTTCTGATATTTCAAACATTGAAGGTGCCTATATTGTAATTTGAAATGGCCAAATTCAAATTGAGTAAGTATATATCCGACAATTTTTTTTATCTATTCCTGAAGTGTTGGTGAGCAGGAATGCTATGGGCTTCCTCACGCTTGGGTATACATACACAGTCCATAATAACTACATAAAACTTGAAATCTTTCAGAGAAGCCGAGCAAAAGGCAACCAGCACGGAGAAGGTATAAAATTGAAAAAAAAATTAGGGAGCACAACAGAAAAATAAAAAAGGAAGCCAAAAAACATCCTAATAAAGGCAAAAACAATATCCAAATACCTAATATTTGTCCTTTTAAGGAAGATATCTTGAAGGAAGCGGAGGAAATGAGAAAATTGAAAGCTGAAACATTGACAAGGCAGAGAGCTGAAGCATTGAAGAATAAACAGAAATCTGAAAAACCAGAACAGTCTGCTGTTTCCCTAGAAAGCTTGGTGAGCATAAGTTTGCGGTCGATATTGAAAAACTATAAATGCACCGTAGTGGTATCAGGAACTCAAGCGAGCTTGTTCCTTATTATCAATATTAAATATGCATACCTATTTATTTTTAAACCCGCAAACACCTCATTACAAATTATAAACAATATAAAAAGATAGTAATAAACACCACAAGATAAGATATAGTAGCCACTCCATTCAGAGATCTCTTTAAAGTACACAAGTTTTACATTGACTATTATAGCCATAGTTAGTATGGTAAAAGGGGATGCTGAAAAGTTCACAATTTTGTAATAAATTAATTTGTCAAAATTAAATTGCATCGATTTTGGCTAGTTTTCAAGGTATGAATCGAAATATGCCTGACGATTTGAGAATAATTGTATGTACCCTGTGGTATAAGACCCATTTTATGGGCAATATCTCTGAAAAACTTGTTTTGTATATGCTCAAGATGATAGATATAAACTTAAGAATGAGGACTCCAGACAGGAGAGATACTTCTTTGTAATACTGTACATAATGTATTGTTACAAGAGATCCATCATATGAAGGAAACAAAGTTTCAAGTGGACATATTCTGGAAATTATTTAAAATATGCATGCAGATAAATACGCAAATCTATTGATTGATTAAAAGAACGACCGGTGTGCAGATAATCTCCACTTTTTTCCGAGCCAGTAGCCGTTTCACCAGTGGTATGGGTACATACATGATATCGTTACTTCCGTTTGAAACACAGCAGCTATCTAAAGAGATTATTTGTATATCCATATTAAATGGCAAACCTGGACATCAAGCTTTTTTGTCTTGTAATAGTGGAAACAACCCCCTTCATTGGCGAAATTGCGTCTGGGGTTTGAAAATCTTTTAGGAAGAAGCCTGTAGGGATGAAAATCTACAAAAATGTTATGTGTGATCTGATGAAACAATTCTTTTCAATCTTACCGACTTTGGGAGGGGCACAATGAACGCAACACCTCGAATAATAATACCAAATATTTCCCTCAGAGCCTCAGAGTTGGGAATTAAATCAATGCATTCATATGATTGAACTGCATCATAAAGGAAGTTCAATTCAAATAATAGTTTATTTATCAAGATTAAATGAGCAATCATGATAATGAGAACTGCACCATGGAAGAAATCAAATTAAATCTGGCCAATTTTGCCCAATAACGAACTTAACCGAGATATTCATCTCCCTAAACTACTCTGAAAATTTCAACTACCTACCTCATTCCGTTCGAGAGTTATATCTATGTCTATGGATGAATAGCAGTCTCACTACTCTCAGATCTCTTACGTCATGTTCCGTTCCGAAATGTAAGAATTTTCTGAGAAAACCTAATTTCGGAGCAAACAACTGAGATTTTTCTCACTGCGCTCACAATTCTTCGATTGATTAGATGTCATGTATCAGGAACATCATTTGACATTATGACAATTCATACATAGAATAATATCATTCTGTGACAACGTTGAAATACGATTTATTATTGAAATTTTGAAAAATCATATCTCCGAAAGTATTAGCTTGTTAGAGTTAAAAATGATATCATTGGATTCTCATGGTAAAACAGCTTATTGAAAAAAATTTAATTTGGAATTTGCCTTGTAAAAAAAAATTTTTTTTTTGTTACTCCGAAACCATCTGTCCGATTTTGCCCAATAACGAACTTAGCCGAGATATTTATCTCCCAAACCTACTCTGAAAATTTCAACTGTCTAGCTCATTCCGTTCGAGAGTTATCGTGCCTACGGCCGGGCAAAATGAATTTCGACGACGGATTCTTGATCAGTGAGTCGAACCAAATCGTTTAAGACCATTTTCATCGAAAAATTCGAAAATTACAGACATTTGGGCAAATTGATAAGCACTCAGTTCCGAGGAACTAGAGCGCCAAAAGGAAAAAAAAAATCCAGAATTGAGTTATTGCCTTTAGAAGCAATGAGGTAAGCGATTCATTATTCATTACATCCATAATTGGTTGGGTGAAAAAGTATTTTGAAATAACAGTTGCGATGCAGGCTACGAGTATCTTCATCACTTTCCTTGAGGATCTTTCAAGCTCGAGAATTTCATTCACTGTCCAGCTAACTACCCCAAAAGAGTAAATCAACAAATCCAGAGCGTTCCTGCCAATAGGGTCCTTCATAAATGGCTTCGTATAATTAATATACTTATGCATAGATTTCACAAGTCAAATAGACCCCAGGGGGTTCATCGATTTGCCGAGAAAGCAAGAGCAGACGCGTTTCTGGCTTCTTGGCCTTCATCAGTACTCTGTAGCTTCTCAACAAATTCAACTAAACTGACCCGGGTTAATCCTCTCAGAGCCGGCTTGGTCGATCATAACTAATCGCCCACGCCACCTATGAGACAAAACACGGAAATCAGCCTTTCTGGTTCTCCTTGAAATACGCCTCGCCTGTATGTCACCCATCCCGTATAAGTGGCTCGATCTTCCGATCGGATGACGAACTTAGTTTTCCGTAGCGCCCTAATGTTTTCCATCACATCGACGATCTTAGGGTGACTTTAGAGCATCTCTAGCAGCCGTATTATCAAGGTGTACGCCGATGTGTCACAAGTTACAATGCTTTCGCGTAATCCAAGCATGATGTATGTAGGTCGCGCTCAAGATTATCGCATCTTGAATAATGCTCTTGTGAATAAGTGAGTTGCCCTTGCACCACTTTCCTCCTTTCCTCGTTCCTTTTTGTTCGTGGACCTGATTCCACATTGATCCAATGACCTCCAGAATCCGATTTTGAAGAACACTTATACTGCGTGTTGCCTGATTGGGCGGTAGTTGTCCGGCTGATTTCGGTATCAGTACAATTTGGCCCTCTACCAACCATGAAGTAATTTGCCCACGGTGAATTATTATCCCGCTAGGTGTTGGTGAGTAGCTGAAAAGTTCTTCCACCAGTAATTCTTCATCCATTCAGTCCAGGTGCCGTGAAATCATATATGTTCTTCTATCTGGCATGTCTAATATCTTCGGTTGATATTTCAGTCAGTTCTTGGGTCTGTTGCAGATTTTGATCGCACAACGTTTGGAATCTGTGAAGTGCTGGAGTATCACTAGTTTCCGCTGGAAGCTTGTACAAACTGTTAAAGTTCTTCAGATGATGGTGGGTTATTTGTCTCTACTTGTTTAGGTTAAACCAACTTTGAAGATTCTGTGTTGTTATCTTCCATCCACTTTTGTATTTTGATAACCTTCTTCCTTGCCGCCGCAGTTTTACTTTCAGAAGATCTAACATTCGTTGGTACCATGATGCTTGCTGCTTCGCAGTTTTTATCTTCTTGTCTAGCTGATTCCATCTCAATGATTGTCATCATTTGTTCTTTTTCTTCCTAGTGGGCACAGAAGTGAAGCAGCAGCTGTCACTGCATCCACTACATCTTCTAGCGAACTGTCTTCTTTAGATGATCATCGGTGATATTATTCATCACGGCTAGGTCTTCAGTCTTGAGCCTCGTTTTCGGTCGTGCGGTCTTTAAGTTTGGATTCCCTACTGCAGTCACAAATGCATCTCTTTTAACGCTCTTGCCTGTTGCAGATTACAGCATTTCCGAATCGGAGTGGAGCATCTCTCATCTGCTCTATATCCGCATCTCTCAACTTCCTCGCATCCAGAGCTATTACCTGTTCCTCTCTCCTTTAATTCGTCAAATCTTGCTATTAGTTTGGGGCATCTCTCACCTGCTCTTCCGCTTGTTCTTCTATCCCCTCTTGCCCTTGAAACTACTGCAAGATTCCTCTCCTCTTGAGGTGACTTTCCTTGACTCGTAGATTTGGCTGCTTCATGAAGTCGGGATCTGGGTGATTCTCACACCACAGACCATGCAGCCTACTCATATATCATCTTCTTTCTGGTCTAGATCTTCGATATATCACATACAGTTGTTCATGTTGCTCAGGTGTCCACTTGTGGCGTCCCCTTTGTGTAACCTTGTTCCTGTTGTGGGGTCCCACTACGGGTTGGTCTTGAAAGCCTTGATTCCCTATGCTTCCGACAAGTTGTTTTCTCTCCTTCTCAATGTCCTCGTTGGAAACTGTAGCTTCTTGTATGGCAGGCATCCACCTTCAGCCCTTGGTGGCCAGCTTGCTGTCGCGTCCAGCACCTGGGTCCGCGGGCTTGTCGCACCCGTATGCTACTTAGTAATAACCCCGTGCGTTTTTGCATTTTATACCTACTGCCAGATTTAGCCAGGGTACCTCGGGTTTGTTACGCCCTTTCTCTGGAACACATCCCAGAGCACCTGGGATGTGTGTTATTATTATTATTAAATGTACAACAAGAGTTGTGGTATGTAAACTTTAAACTCATCGGTAAAAGAAGTAAACACATATTTGTCGTTGATTGTAGGTGCTTCCACGACGTCAGGGGGCAATCATTATTGTTGTAGTTTTATTTTCGAGTTGTTTCGATTCTCAATGTCGTTAAATGCAAATCATGAAATAGTTGAATTTTTATGACGTTCCTTTCACGAGATAGTTAAGAGGTACTGTTCAGTATTACCTGATGTAGGAAGATGTCAAGTCGGGGGTGGTTACCATTTCCACCCATTAGACCCATCCGAAGTCGATAGAAGCGAAAATAATTATTTATTAGCTGTTCTTAATGATGGTTTCTTGTGAGTTTCATCTGTAGAGGTAAGTTTGTTCAATGTGTTATTAAGGAATATGCCAAATCGGGGGTGGTTACCATTTCCACCACTGAGACCTATCCGAAGTTGATAAAATTAATAAAGATTGTTCATTAGTACACACGTTTCACAAATTGGAAGAAATTGTTTCATGACACACACAGCTTTTTTACGCGCCTGTTCTGGGGAACATCGCGTTATCATTTTGCCCAAATGTCTGTAATGTTCGATTTTTTTTGCCGAAAATGGTCTCAAACGATTAGGTTCGACTTACTGATGAAGAATTCGAGGTCAAATTTGATTCTGTCCGGCAGGCCTTTGCCACGTTAACTTGAGAGCGGAAAAAGATAGCGACTTGAAATTTTCAGGGTAGGTGGCGCGTCCAAATACGACGGACAAGTTCGCTAATGGGCATATTCCGAGTGATAATTTTGTCGCCAACCAATACAGATCGAATTGAAACTTGGTAGCTAGTTGTAGAATATTGACACAAAGGCGATTATGAAATGTTGTGAGAATCGTAACACTACAAAATTTTTAAAAAATTATTAAGAAATATTATTTATGACCCGATAACCTGAGAATGGAAAGAGATAGCGACTTGCAATTTTTAGGGTAGGTTGAGCATCTGGATGCGACGTTTGAGTTTGTTAATAGGCATAATCGCCCAAACCGTTTTGGAGCTATACCCATCTAAAATTAGGTTGTTATTTCCTCAATAACCCGAAAAATAGAAATCCGATCCAATTCAAACATAGTTGTAGAATGCCGGTTCGGAAATTCTTGCGAAATTTAGTAAGCATCGTTTTACTAGAAAATTCTTAAAAAATCATTGAAAATCGTTGAAAAAAAATCTATATATCAGAAAATATTCATCCGGCATCGTTGAAATTTTGCGAGAGCCTTCAAATCCTAACTCTACTGCCAAGTTCCAAGTTTGAACACGATCGGATCTATATTGTTAGAGATCCGAGCAGTCTTGGGTGAGTTCGGTAGCTGGATGGGTGACCGTTGCCTTGATAACTTCCGAACGAAAAGAGATAGAGACTTGAAATTTTCAGGGTAGATTGCACATCCGAATGGGTGAATAAAGTTCGTTGTTGGGCATAATCAGCAAAACGGTTTCGGAGCTATACCCATCTGGAATATTATTTTCTTGATAACTCAAAAAAATACTGACCCGATCGAATTGAAACTTGGTGTCTAATTGTAGAATATCAGAACTAAGACGTGTGTGAAATTATGTGAGAATCGTACAACTAGAAAATTAAAAAAAAATTACGGAAAAATATTATGTATCTCACGATAACTTGAGTACGGAAAGAGATACCGACTTGCAATTCTCAGGGTAGGTTGCGCATCTGGATGCGACATTTAAGTAGTGTCCGACCGAAACTGGTTTTTCAGCCGAAACCGTAACCGAACTTTCGGCCAGGGTCTCAGTTTCGGCCGAAACCGAAACTTTATATATCATACTGAAATCTACTGTATTTTTTACAATTTTATTTGCATATACATAAAAACAGATAAGCAGTGTTATATAAAATAAAAAGACAACTTTTTTGAGATCTTTATTTATTATTTTGGTATTACCAAGTTATCAAAATAATCAGTCGAAGTATACAGGCTAATTCCAAATCAGACGTCAACCTTGGAGGAGGTATTAGTATGGATAATTTGCTGTGGTTTGAGCCATTTTTATTGATGACCAAAAATCAACAGTTTCCGAGATATTTGAGTTCTGGTTCTGGTGAAAAAGAAATAGTATGATTTGAAAGGGGATATAAGAAGCAAATAGAGAAAAATAACGAATACAATATTTTTTTGTTGCAAATGAGCTCGAAATTTCATTAGAAAATGTATTCATAAATTATGTTCCACCATTCCATATAGGCAAGCACATGCCGTCTTTCTGATATCTTCAGTTGTTATTTTCTGCCTGAAATTTACTCACGCTGTCTTTTGATACACATTCACTATTTTATATGCCGGACATTCAAAAGGATGCTTATAAAAAATCTGCTGAAACGAAACTAGTTATGCAATCTAACGAAATCATTTATAGAATGAAGAAGGAATTTGGCAAGTTTTTAAAATAATTTTGGCATACAAAATTGTGAAATTCGAAAGTTGCAGACAAATTGATATTAGAAATTGATTTTTCATTTATTCATATACCACATTTCAAATCATACTAATTCTTTTTCAACCTCTTATACAGCATAGTTTCGATTTTTTCGTACATATGATATCATTTTTCTGATGAAAATAAACCAAAATTATCATCAAATTTGGTCAACGTAGAAAAAATTGACGAAATATGAACTAAGTTCAGAAATCTTTTAAAAATCACCCGAACTCCAAAAACTGTTGATTTTCGGTTATTAATTAATATGGATTAAACAACAGCTAATGAGACATACCAACTGCTCCTCCAAGTTTCTCGTTTTATTTGGAATCACCCTATGTAATCTAATTAATAATCATTGAAGTGGATTCTCATGAATTCTCAGTCTTAACAAAGATAGATTACAATAACTTGTACGACAATTATGTATACCTACTTTTAACTCCTGGCCAAACGACCAGTATAATTAACGAACAGTCAAGTTTCGGCCCGGCCGAAAGTATCGGCCATTTTGGGCCCAAACCGAAACTAAGGCCGAAACTAGATTTCTTGGCCGAAACTGACCGAAACCGAACTTTCGGTCGGTCACTACATTTAAGTTAATTCGCATAATCGGCCAAATGGTTTTGGGGTTATACTCATCTGAAATTTTGTTGTTATTTCCTCTATAACTCAAAATATACAAATCTGACCCAATTAAAACTCGGTGATTACTTGTAGAATGCCGACCCACTAGTTTTCGCGGAATTTCGTGAATATCTTATCCTGGAGTTACGCAAGGCATTAAATGTATTAATATATTATAAAAGCTGAGAAAACGGTATGTATCGATGCTACATTCGATAAAGAGTGTCCAATAGAGGTGAATAGACAATAGAACATGTGCGTAAAAGATGCTTACTTCACGTCAGTTTGATGTTTTCATGCATACAGGCTAAAATATGAAGAATTAACCTTCAAGACGTCTTTTTAGCGTTAACACGTAAAAAATGCATTGGACATCAACTAAATTCAAATTTTGAAATAAAAAAAAAGTTTGCTCACTCAGTGGGGATTCGAACCCAGACATCCCGTTCGGCAGGAAATGAAACTAGCCTCGCGTCTATTGCATGGTTCTTGGTGAACAAACATTTACATCATTTGAAATTTCAGAAGCAGAATCCAGTTCAGAATTTTATTTCCATAATAATTGCTAAACTACAAAGCCGATGGATCTATAGTCTAGTCAACAAGTGCTATTTGGACCAACTTTTTTCAGCAGTCTCCGAAAATTATGTATGAGGTGTCATTCGATTCGGAATGGCATCTAGATGATTTTTGAAAAAAATAAAGTTCCGCTTGCAAAAATTGTAAAAGTTATTAACAAAAAACTAAAAAAAAAAGGGGTTTTAGTTTTTTGTAAATATCTCAAAAACTAATAAAGATTTTTCAAATCTGAAAAAAGATTCAAAAAGAGGAGGAAATTTCCTAAAAAAAAAAAGTCTCGACTCCCGAAACTGTACGATAAATATTTATAATTTTTCCAGAGGGATGAAAATAAGGCCGAAAACGGGTACTCTGGCTTGGAGAAGCCACGTCCACTTCGGGCACTTCAACAATAAACATTCTTTAAACATAGTAAATATGAAAAAAAAAAAATTTAAAAAATTCAGGCAGTAACTGAATAGATGAATGAATAATAATCCGCTTGAACAAAATTTTTATAATAATTTTTCATTTAGTATTCAACAGTTAATTAATAACTTTTTTCTGCTTGCACATTAACATTGCAAGTGTGATAATTGCTAAACTATAAGTTTTAGATTTTTTTCCTCTCTTGGAGCAATTCTTCAAAGGCTTAAGAATAGAATCCCGTTGGGAAAATTAAAAAATGTTAATTTTTCAATTTTTTATTAATAATTTTCGTTGTTGCAAAATTAAAAACTTAAAATAATCATCGAACAAAATTTTTTTTTTAATATTATTAACGATTCGTTTTTATGTTATAAAAACTGCATAGAAATAATTTTTTCAAATTTTTATCTCCAATTGTTTAAAAAATTATTATAAACAAATGCGTTGTTTATAAGATAATTGAAAATTTTTTTTTGGAATTTCAATCTTTGATACAAATAATGATTTTTAAAAGAAAAATTGTTCCTTAAAAAAAATTTTTTATTGCTTAAAAACGCATTTGTTAATTAACAATTATTTTCTCCCACTTCTAATTAATATTAAGGAACGATATTTTTTTTTTAAAAATCATTATTCATTTTTCTTTTCGATATAAAAAAAAAAATTTCATTTTATTTATTTTTTCATTGTTTATGCAATAAACAATTTGTTATAAACAAATAAATTTTTACCTTTTATTTTTTTTTCTATTCCACTTTTTAACGGATCGTTAATAATATTAAAAAAAAAAATTTTGTTCGATGATTCATTTAAGTTTTTAATTTTGCAACAACGAAAATTATTAATAAAAAATTGAAAAATAAACATTTTTTAATTTTCCCAACGGGATTCTATTCTTAAGCCTTTAAAGAATTGCTCCAAGAGAGGAAAAAAATCTAAAACTTATAGTTTAGCAATTATCACACTTGCAATGTTAATGTGCAAGCAGAAAAAAGTTATTAATTAACTATTGAATAACTAAATGAAAAATTATTATGAAAATTTTGTTCAAGGGGATAATTATTCATTCATCTATTCAGTTGCTGCCTGAATTTTTTCAATTTTTTTTTTTCATATTTACTATGTTTAAAAAATGTTTATTGTTGAAGTGCCCGAAGTGGACGTGGCTTCTCCAAGCCAGAGTCCCCGTTTTCGGCCGTATTTTCATCCCTCTGGAAAAATTATAAATATTTATCGTACAGTTTCGGGAGTCAAGATTTTTTTAGGAAATTTCCTCCTCTTTTTGAATCTTTTTTCAGATTTGAAAAATCTGTTTTAGTTTTTGAGATATTTACAAAAAACTAAAACACCCTTTTTTTTTTTTAGTTAATTGTTGATAACTTTTACAATTTTTGCAAGCGGAACTTCATTTATTTCAAAAATCATCTAGATGCCATTCCGAATCGAATGACACCTCATACATAATTTTCGGAGACTGCTGAAAAAAGTTGGTCCAAATAGCACTTGTTGACTAGTCTACTACTCGATTGTAAAATGACGGCTTGATGGTTTGTGCGGAATTTCAGCGGAATATGACAGTTAGTTCCTGAAATATTATAATATTTGAAGATTTTCTAGGGATACGATCCTCACGAAATTATACTGAAATTTGCTCGTGGGCATTCTAACAAAATTACCAAGTTTCAATTGGATCGGATTATTTGAATTATTGAGGAAACAATATTTCAAATGGGTGTATAACTCCAAAACCGTTTGGCCGATTTTATCCATTAACGAATTTAACCGTCCATTCGAAAGTTATCGTGGGAACGGACGGTTGGCTGGACAGAATAGGTCTTGCATGTAACACGAAATACCATATGTTTTTTAAAACTACTTCAATACCAGATCATCATGTATATCCTCATACACTTTCATAATTTATAAAATTTGAATATGTATTTCGGTATTGAAAATCGGTAAATCAAAAAGCAATTTCAAATGAGGTGAAACGCTTCGAATCGTTGCTATTTGCTATGACGAATGACGTAATCAAAATTTACCATCTGCTTGTTACAGCCAATGCTGTGTTACACTGGAATAAAGAATACGGGAAAAGAGTGAGAGTAGATATGACAGGTTACGTCACGGACTGGCGCCAAGTTTCGATCGTTTGAACAGGCATTATGTGCCACCAAATTTGAATTATCGTTTTCTCGTTGAAAATTGAAATTTTTGACGGCGGTAGAACTTTTTCAGTATATTTATGGATAGAATAATCGATTCCAATAATAAAAAAAATTCATGCAACAGACCTATTGCTGGCTGGACGGATTCTTCATGAGTGGGTCGAACCATTTTAGCCAAAAAAAATCGAAAATTACATACGTTTGGCAGGGTATGTTATATAGTTACAATTCAAATTTGATCTGTCACACGTAAAAGATTTCTGCTCATTTTCAAATTGAGGAACTGAGATATTCCAACCCATTTTGAACACATATTCATGTTGAAGAGAACGTAACAGGGATATACATATTTAATATTAAGTTTTGCTAAATAAACTAACACTAATATATTAATGTTACCTTAGGTAAACAAAGCGGAGATACAAGGAAAATTATTCGAAAATAAAATATTGCATGAAAAATCTGGTGGGAAGGATCAAAAGCTAGAACAATCATTGAAACAGTTCCACAAAGAATTTAGGAAGGTTATTGAAGCTGCTGATATAGTACTAGAAGTATTGGATGCACGTGATCCTTTAGGTACTAAAAATGCTCATGTAGAGGAAGCGGTATTGAACGCCAAAGGTGATAAAAAAATTGTTCTCATCCTCAATAAAGCAGGTGAGTTATCTTTTTGAAATTATACTATACGTGTGTAATTTTATCAAGTAGGAAATTTTCGACAAAACTCTACCTTTACGGAAAGTGAAATGTTTTGCGAAATTTAATACTGCAAGGTTGGTAAAAATTAAATAATCTACGGATTGCCAGAAGCAGTGGTGAAAATTGACATTCACTATTCCCTTGAGATGGTTACACAAAGCAGGTAGAAATTATTAATTAAATAAATTATTTAATTGTTTCATTAACGCACCTAACTGGTACAGCTATTTTCTTTTTACTTAATTCAAGAACTTACATAATTTCAATCGATCATTTAATTTTTACCAATCTTGCAGTATTGGATTTCGCAAAACATTTCACTTGCCGTAGAGGTAGATTTTCGTCGAAAAATTCCTACTTGATAAAATTATGAAATAACTCTTGAAGGTTTGTTTTTATAAAAGCAAATTACATATCATTGGAAAGGTTACACACTAGGGATATTTTGCTAGAATTGCCATCCTTTTTTTTTTTTTTTTAATTCAAGTTGAAGTTGAGGTTCAAGTATTTTTTACATTTTTCTGTAAGTTTGAGGACTCTTAACTTTTTTCTAGCTAAAATTTGAATAAAACAATAATTTTATAAGAATCTGCCAACATTAAAGATAAAAAAAAAATAAAATGGGTTCAAGCCCTGTGGACAGGAGCTTTCTGGCGCTCTAGTTCAAACAGACAAATTATATCTGGTAGGTATTGGTTTCTCAGAGTTGGGAATTATATCAATGTATTAATATGATAGAACTGCATCAAAAAGGAAATTCAATTCAAATAATAGTTTATTTATGAAGATTAAATGAGCAATCATGAGAATGAGAACTGCACCACATTTTCAAATTTTTTTTTTACACTTTGCGGTAATCTGGTCAATACAAAACTGCACATGCGTACAAAGGTCATGATTCTACTGTCTTCTACAGTCTGGTGCTAAATTTCAGATAGATCGAGTGATCGGTTTCGGAAATATTCATAAAAAATATTTTTACTAAAATCGGCCATAACTCCGAAACCCCTTGATGGTTAACGCCCATTAACGAACTTGTCCGAGATATTTACGCTCCAAAACCACCTTGAAATTTTCAATCCGCTAACTCCTTTCGTTCGAGAGTTATCGTGCCTACGGCCGGTCGGCCGGCCGAACAGAATCGATTTCGCACTCGGATTCTTGATCAGTGAGTCGAACCAAATCATTTGAGACCATTTTCAGCCAAAAATTCCAAAATTACAGACACTTGGGCAAATTGATAAGCAATCTGTTCCGAGGAACTAGAGCGCCAAAAAAACAAGTTTCGTATGACAATTGCCCTAAACAGGTTTAAAGTACCTACAAATAGTAGGTATTCCATAAAACATGTATAAAATAATAAATTACCTTGTAATCGATCAAAAATTTCCTGATCTACGTTCACAAAATTTTCTCCTCTCTCGAACTTTGGAATTATTCTTTCAATTTACGTAATATTTTCAAACATTTTCGGGTGAGGTCCCCGTTGCATCGCTAAAATACGAGTATTTCAACCCCAATATTCTTGAAGTTACAATATTCCCTCCTGTCAAGTTGACAATTCATACATAGAATATACATAGAATAATTATATCAACCTGTGAAATACGATTTACATTGAAATTTTGAAAAATCATATCTCCGAAAGTATTAGCTTGTTAGAGTTAAAAATGATATGAATGGATTCTTATGATAAAACTGCTTATTAAAAAAAAATTAATTTTGAATTTGTTTTGTAAAAAAAAAATTTTTTTTTATTACTCCGAAACCTTCTGTCCGATTTTACCCAGTAACGAACTTAGCCGAGATATTCATCCCCCAAACCTACTCTGAAAATTTCAACTCTCTAGCCCATTCCGTTCGAGAGTTATCGTGCCTACGGCCGGACAGAATGAATTTCGACCACGGATTCTTGATCAGTGAGTCGAACCAAATCGTTTAAGACCATTTTCATCGAAATATTCGAAAATTACAGACATTTGGGCAAATTGATAAGCACTCAGTTCCGAGGAACTAGAGCGCCAAAAATGGGTTCAAGCCCTGTGGACAGGAGCTTTCTGGCGCTCTAGTTCAAACAGACAAATTATATCTGGTATTGGTTTCTCAGAGTTGGGAATTATATCAATGTATTAATATGATAGAACTGCATCAAAAAGGAAATTCAATTCAAATAATAGTTTATTTATGAAGATTAAATGAGCAATCATGAGAATGAGAACTGTACCACATTTTCAAATTTTTTTTTTGACACTTTGCGGTAATCTGGTCAATACAAAACTTCACATGCGTATAAAGGTCATGATTCTACTGTCTTCTACAGTCTGGTGCTAAATTTCAGATAGATCGAGTGATCGGTTTCGGAAATATTCATAAAAAATATTTTTACTAAAATCGGCCATAACTCCAAAACCCCTTGATGGTTAACGCCCATTAACGAACTTGTCCGAGATATTTACGCTCCAAAACCACCTTGCAATTTTCAATCCGCTAACTCCTTTCGTTCGAGAGTTATCGTGCCTACGGCCGGTCGGCCGGCCGGACATAATCGATTTCGCACTCGGATTCTTGATCAGTGAGTCGAACCAAATCATTTGAGACCATTTTCAGCCAAAAATTCCAAAATTACAGACACTTGGGCAAATTGATAAGCAATCTGTTCCGAGGAACTAGAGCGCCAAAAAAACAAGTTTCGTATGACAATTGCCCAAAACAGGTTTAAAGTACCTGCAAATAGTAGGTATTCCATAAAACATGTATAAAATAATAAATTACCTTGTAATCGATCAAAAATTTCCTGATCTACGTTCACAAAATTTTCTCCTCTCTCGAACTTTGGAATTATGCTTTCAATATTTACGTAATATTTTCAAACATTTTCGGGTGAGGTCCCCGTTGCATCGCTAAAATACGAGTATTTCAACCCCAATATTCTTCAAGTTACAATATTCCCTTCTGTCAAGTTGACTTTATGGCAATTCATACATAGAATATACATAGAATAATTATATCAACCTGTGAAATACGATTTACATTGAAATTTTGAAAAATCATATCTCCGAAAGTATTAGCTTGTTAGAGTTAAAAATGATATGAATGGATTCTTATGATAAAACTGCTTATTAAAAAAAAATTAATTTGGAATTTGTTTTGTAAAAAGAAAATTTTTTTTTTATTACTCCGAAACCTTCTGTCCGATTTTGCCCAGTAACGAACTTAGCCGAGATAATCATCCCCCAAACCTACTCTGAAAATTTCAACTCTCTAGCTCATTCCGTTCGAGAGTTATCGTGCCTACGGACGGCCGGACCGGCCGGACAGAATGAATTTCAACCACGGATTCTTGATCAGTGAGTCGAACCAAATCGTTTAAGACCATTTTCATCGAAAAATTCGAAAATTACAGACATTTGGGCAAATTGATAAGCACTCAGTTCCGAGGAACTAGAGCGCCAAAAATTACCTATTTTACCCATTTTTAATAAAAATTACACTTTAAAGTTAAGAAAGTGGTAAAAGTAGAAGAAAGAAATTTGTTTTTTAAATATCCAGGGGGCCAGGGCCGAATGAATTAGGGCTGAGTAAGTAGCAAATGACCCCACGTATCCATTTTCGTATGTTCAACGTTTTGCCAAACACCCTGTATAACAGGGATATACACGCTGAGGGACCCATATTTTTTACGTTGTTGCTGTTTAAATAATATAGAAATGTGAATATCTTGAAATTTCTCATGATATATATATATATATATATATATATATTCTTTTGACTGAGAGCTGTATATGTGTTAGCAGAGGTTGGTGTAACGGGGTACCATACAATTCGATGTATGATACAAGAGCTTAGGGAAAAACCTCAGCAAAAAACCCTTTCTCCCCGTGAGTGTGGTGATTTGTAACTATTGTTTACAAAATTTGCTGAAATTTAAAAATATTGATGGGGATATATTTCTTCAATGTGGATTCCCTCGTCAAAAAACGGATAGGTTTCTCCAAGGTACCCGAAACTCAACCTGAAAAATGAAAAGACAAGAGGAGGAAACGAACAAATTAAAAATAATACATAACCTTTCAAAAGTCTCCTCTCACAAAAATACTTCTCTGTCGGCGAATGGGATCTCGTGGAGAAGAATCGCCTCCGCTAGTTTTCGAAGATATTCACTCATGAAATCCCTTCAATATTTGAATTCAAAAATGAAAATGTTGCTCGTAAGGCCAGGAGGGACTCTTTCAAAACCAGGTCTGACCGGTCCAAGTCCAAGCGATGATTATTCAGAACTTCAGATGTTCGAAGCCCGCTACAGGGCCCTTAAGAAGGGCTATCATCTCCCATAGATATATATTTTACTTTATATTGTATAAAAGAATGAAAAAATGCGCCGGACAAATTACGACTTTCTCATGATAAAAGAGCGATTTAAGCAATTAATTGAAATTGCATATTTTGTTTCAGATTTGGTTCCAAGAGATATACTGGAAAAATGGATTAACTATCTAAAACCAAGTTTTCCTGTAATACCGTTCAAAGCATCTACACAACAACAAAATAAGAGGTTAGGACAGAGAAAAATGTCTAAAAATGAAAAGGGGATGCAGGGATCTGCATGCATTGGTGCAGAATCGATATTGTCATGTTTAGGAAATTATTGTCGAAATAAAGAAATTAAAACATCAATTAGGGTTGGAGTTGTTGGCCTTCCGAATGTGGGAAAAAGCTCAGTGATAAACAGTCTGAAAAGATCAAGAGCTTGTAATGTTGGTGCTGTACCAGGAATAACAAAGTGAGTATTTTTATTTAAAATGGATGTTGAAATCACTTATAACGGGTCCGCCAAATAACTTTTTTTTTGAAAATGCAATAAAAAACTAGCTGCTGAATATTTTCTCAAATTTCTTTTTTTATTTGCTAGGCTTTCAGGAAATAAAATAATATTCTCCACTATTTCCAATAATATAGATCCGATCGTATTTATATCTAGAACTCTGCTATAAAATGAAGTTTCTGAGATAATGTGTATTGCGAAAGGTGAGCGAAGTGAGAAAAATCTCAGTTTGTCAGTCAACAACTGAGATTTTTCTCACTTCGCTCACATTTCGGAATACATATATAGTTTCTGAGATGCAGAATTTTTTTGAAATAATATTTCAAAATTTAATTTTCTAGTCATACGATCCTCACGAAACTATGCGTAAGTCTTGCGTGTCGGTACTTTTCAACTGACTACCCAGTTTCAAATAGATCAGACCAGTATTTTTTGAGCTATTAGGAAAACCAAAATTTCTAATTTTTGAACAATTGGCTTTGGCCAAAATCTCATATTTTGTTGGACATTATAGATAAGAAAAAGGTTGCCAATCAAATTTCCATCTTCCAATAATTCCATTTTTGCGCGTATGTTTTGGGGAACATCGCGTTATCATTTTGCCCAAATGTGAAATTTAATTCTGTGATGCCGTTGCCACGATAACTTGAGAACGGAAAGAGCTAGCGACTTGAAATTTTCAGGGTAGGTGGCGCATCCCAATACGACGGACAAGTTCGTTAATGGGTATAATCGGCCCAATGGTCTCCGAGTAATAATTTTATTTTCAACCAAAATAAATCCGATCGAATTTAAACTTGGTGAATAGTTGTAGAATATAAACCTAAGCACGTTTGTGAAATTTTGTGAGAATCGTGTCACTAGAAAATTAAAAAAAAATGATTAAAAAATATTATTTATGACACGATAACCTGAGAACGGAAGGAGATAGCGGCTTGAAATTTTCAGGTTAGGTTGTGCATCTGAATGCTACATTTAAGTTTTTTTATAAGCATAATCGGCCAAACGGTTTTAGAGTTATAGCCATCTGAAATTTGGTTGTTTTTTGTTCCTCATTAACTCGAAAAATACAAAACTGAATTCAAACATGGTTATTAGATGTAGAATGCCAACGCGAAAATTCTTGCAGAATTTCGCGAGGATGGTATAACTATAAAATTTCAAAAAAATTATTGAAAATAATTGAAAAAAATTCTATATATCATAAACTATTCGTCCGGCATGGCTGAAATTTTGGAAGAGCCTTCAGAACCTAACTCTACTGCAGAGTTCCAAGTTTGAACACGATCGGATCCATATTGTTGGAGAACCGAGCAGCCTTTTGTGAGTTTGGTAGCTCATATGATATGTTGTCTATGGTCGTATTTTTGCGAGAACCCTCAAAAACATGAATGTCATGATGACATATTTTTGCGCGTATGTTCTTGGGAAAATCGTGTTATTTCATCACAAATCTATGGGAGATGATAGCCCTACATTAGCGGTCAGACCTGGTTTTGAAAGAGATCCTCCTTAGGAGGAGGCAACTAAATATTGAAGGGATTTCTATGAACAAGAGTGAATATCTTTGAGAAATAGAGAAGGCAATTCTTCTTCAAGAGATCCATGTGCCTTCAGAGGTGTATATTTGTGAGAGGGGACTTTTGAAAGGTTATGTATTATTTTTAATATGAAATCGCTGAAATTTTGCTGAAGGCTTCAAAACTTAACTTTAAATTAACCACACTTTCTGATCTTGTAAGGTGAGAGGCTCATTTGTGGATATTATATCTCGCGATGGGTAGAGAGGAATTTTAGGCCAGTTTTTCTATCACTAATGAGAATATATCTTTATGTTTCACCTCGTCACCTTTAGATCTATCAATGGACATTTATTGGTTAAGAATAAGTAATTGAATATTACTGGAATTCAATTGAATTTCATTCAATATGTTAGTAACTAAACCTATAATTTTCTTTCCTTTGATTATTTAAATATGACATTAATTCGATTAAGGCTGTCCAATGCAGGAGAATAGACAATAGAATTCACCATGGTAAATTCGATTAAAAGTGTCCAATACAGGAGAATGGACAATAGAACATAAGCGCAAAAGCTCTAGACTTCACGTCTGTGCTCGAACCAATTTTATGCTTCGTTCGGGTTGGTTTACTCCCAACATATCTGAACAAAGCAAATTAATCTAAAAATATTATTAGCCCTTCAATTAAGATTCAGAGAATATGCTGTTATTTGTCCAATAACTCCTTTTTACGACGAGTTCTGAGCAGAAAATGGTCCAAACCAAAAAACCAAAAAAACCAAAATTCTGCATACCTGCTGAAAATGTCGGTTTAAAGTGCAGGGTAACCATAATATTCTCTTCCAATATTTGGAAACATGTAGTAAGACAAAATCTCTAATTCATCATTTTAATTTTCAGATCTATGCAAGAAGTTCATTTGGATTCAAAAATTATTCTTCTTGACTGTCCTGGTATAGTTTTTGCATCAGGATCTGATAATACAGCTACCTTGAAAAATATTGTAAAAATTTCGTCTTTGAAGGATCCTATCACACCTGCCAAAGCTATTCTCCAAAGATTCAGTAAAAAAGATATGATGGAACTCTATGATATTCAGGAATATAGTTCGCCTGAAGTAAGTTATAATAGATAATGTAAAAATGTGTAAGAGTGAAAATTTTATTCTTGTTTGTAGGAATTCTTCAGTTTGAAAAGTATTAGAACCGGAAAATTTAAGAAAGGTGGCATACCTGATTTGGAGACAGCTGCAAAAGGTTTATTGAACGACTGGAATAGGTATGTTCTGGTTATGATGACATTGAAACCAGGAATTCAAATATTGTTTTTTTTAGCGGTAAAATAAAATTTTATACATTACCTCCTGAGGGTCCTAAAAATGTTCATGTCAGCTCTGAAGTTGTATCAAACGAAGTAAAAGAATTTGACATAGACAGCCTGGAGATTATGGAGACGAATTTCAACCATCCTGGTGGTAAAAAAGGTTTCCTTGCAGAAAGCTTCATTTCAGATGAAACGCCAGAAAAAATGGAAGTGAATGATGATAATGTTGTAAGTAACACTTTAACATTTGAAGGGGTTTGTCAGAAGTGTTCATAGACACTTGCTCTAAAATTTTAATCGTTAGAGTTTGGCTGGTAAATTATGGTATCTTTTTATGTTTATTCTCAGTTTGAGTCGACTAGGACGAATTTAAGTACTTTTATGTTGGTGTCTCATTTACTATGAATATAACACGACTATGCATGCATCAGCTATAGTAAAACTGTCTCAAACATTTTGTTTGAGATAAGAACGCCTATATTTTATAGGCGTTCTTGAGAAAGTTTACAGGAATCAAAAAAATGAGGGGTTTTGTGGTTGAAAAGAATGACCGCAATAGCTTCTGGATCCGTTTTATATGTAACAAAGAGAGCGTTAGGAAATACAGTCGACTCTCGATAACTTGAAACTCTAGGAACCAGCAAAAAAGTTCAAAATAATAAGTGTTCAAATAATCAAGTGAGTGTTCTGTTGAAATTCAAATAATCAAGAGTTTTATCAAAATTAGTGATTTATGTATTATTTCAAATATTTGTCCATCCTCCAATCACACGCTTTTTTTCACTTATGCAAATATACTTGTTCTTTCTTGAAATCATTTTAATAACACAAATAAAAATTAACGTTAAAACTTTGAATATAAACTGGAACGAAAATTGCGAACTGCATTAATGTAAACAAGCGACAGGTCTGAGCATGATAAAAAATTCAAATTATAGAGAGTGGGGTATCCCGGACTTCAAATTATTGAATGTTGGCGGGCAAGATACCATTCCTTCAACTTCAAATTACGAAGTGAACCTATTAATATTGACTTTTTTCAATTTATCGAGTATTTTTGAAGGGACTGGAAAAAAAGTTCAAATTATCGAGAGACTCAAATTAACCAGTGTCAATTTATCGAGAGTCGACTGTAGCGAGTTGTAACTATACAGGGTGTTCCGAAATATATGCAACAAAATTTAACAGTAGATTCTTGAAGAAAATTGAGAGGACTCATATTTTTTATTTTTGTGAAATAGGCTCCCATTTCGGAGTTACAGACCTCTGAATTTGGCCCCCCAGAATCGTTTTATGTCCATATCTCAGAACCTTGTTGCATATTACATACCAAATTTTATACACGGGGGTTTTGAAATATGATAAAGCTGAAAGTGTTACCTTTTTTGGCATGGTGCCCCCTTAAAACACTTTTCCTTGGGCCCCCTTGTTTTTGGAGCCCGAAAACTTTGTTAGTGTATTTTTATTTCTCCAAATTTATTATTTCATAGGAAAGCCCGGGTTGTTTGCAAATTTTTTTGTCTCTTGCATTTTTTTTTGCAAAATAAGCCGTTTTTGAGTAAAACGGTATTAGTACATTTGTTTAATCGAATAAAGGTTTGCAAAAACAACTTGCAATTTATTGAATTTTATGTTCATTCTCAATTAACCTAGTATCAAGATCACCACTCAGGAAGATATGGAAGTCTGATGTTAGATCTTCTTTCTTCTGAGGATTCTAATCCGACATCAGGATGATAATATATCCAGCTCCTACGATTGACTACAAATCCCGATATGCATGATGTTACATTATGCCGGTCTACTCGAAAACAAATCATTATATGAAAAAAATGCAGGAGACAAAAATATTTACAAACAACCCGGGCTTTCCTATACAATAATAATTTTGGAATAATAAAAATTCGATCCAAAAGACAAGGGGGCCCAAGGAAAAGTGTCTTAAGGGGGCACCATGCCGAAAAGGTTAACACTGTCAGATTAATCATATTTCAGAACCCTCGTGCATACAATTTGTTATGTAATATGGAACAATGTTCTGAGATATTGACATAAATCGATTCTGGAGGGCCAAATTCAGAGGTCTGTAACCCCGAAATGGAGGCCCATTTCACAAAAATAAAAAATAGGGGTCCCCTAAATTTTCTTCAAGAATCTACTGTTAACTTTTGTTGCATATATTTCGGGACATCCTGTATATTTTAATTGATATATGATGTGTTGTATCGGACAGACGAAACCCTCCTCGCCACCGCGATTAGTCGGTCTAAATCTATACTTCACCCACAAGCTCAATCCTTTTTGATAAGTGAGACGAGTCTGTCCAATGACTGCCTCAGTCTCAGTTTGTGGACTCCTAGTTCCTCAAATCTGATCCTGTACCCAGAGAGGCAGGGCACACATGATGTGCTCGATAGACCCGTCGTCCTCCAGGCATAGTCTACACTCAAAGTCCTCAACCAACCTCAACTGATTTAGGAGTATTCTGTGGCCACAGTGGCCGATGTGCACAGCTGTTAAAATTCTCAGGTCTGACCTGGAAAATTTGAGCCATTTTCTCTCTCTTTCAGTACATGGGCCAATAATAATTGTTGGGCGAGCATGTCTGATACCAGATATGCTGCTTCAGAGTACCTGAACCTTTTGGTACAACCATTTGTTGTTCTCCCACCCTGCTGCCTTGAGGGAGATGCCATAAACCATAGGTCCAATGAGCTCCGTGGAAGACCCTCGCACCGCCAATGACTCCGCCACTTCATTACCTTCCATGCCCGAGTGGCGCGGAACCCAGATGAGCTGCAGCCTGCAGCGCTCTGCCAGTTTGGCAAGTGTGGACTGAAAGTCCTGCACAGGCAGGCGTCTTGCAGTTGCATGATGCCAAGGCCTTCAAGACAGCTTGGCTGATTGTTTGAGTTAGAGCGATACCGATCGGGCGAGTAGCCCGTGCTGCAGCCTAGAAAGGATTATTGCACCTCGGTCGGTCTCATACTAGCTGACAGGGTCTCATGGTTGATCCCCCTCAGCTCGAGTTGCCAGCCTCCATAGGGTCTCATAGTCGATCCCCTGCAGCTCAGGTTTACTTAACCGAGCTAAGTCCTGCACCGCGGACATTGCATGGGTCTCATGTAACATCTCCACTGCCTTGTCGGTGTATTACCTACATAAGGTCCATTTTCCTAGCAAGTAAGATTAGGCCCTTGACTAGGTACCTCGCACGGTTTCTAGCACTCAGGGTCCTGTCGTGGCCCCCATAGTGAAGTCTCCATCGTGTGTGGGGTGGATAGTCAAATATGACATGTGAGGCTGTTTCGTCTGCCCCCCCCCCCCCCCCCCCACACATTTCGTACAAACAGGCTTTTCTCGGAGAATCCGCATGTTGTTCAGGTGCTTTCTCAGAGTACATTGTCTGGTTATTATTTATTTATTTATTAAGTTTTCCGCTTCGACAACTAGGTCATTAGCGGTTTTGGTACAGTACATTTTACAAGCTATTTACAATAAGTATTTACTTATTTTATCATGAATGAGTAAAGGAATATTGAATACAGTGTAATCTTATATCTTGATACCAATTGTTCTGAAGAATAGTATTGTGTTAAAACTCTCTGATGTGCTGATATTAAGGGCATCTTCCATGTTGGGGCTAACTGCGCAGCATTTTCTTTGGTTTTCATAAATCGAGCATTCCGTTAAAATATGCTTGACTGTTACTTGGACGTTACATGAATTGCACTCTGGTGGAGGTTCTTTCTTCAATAAGTATGAGTGGGTGACTCGTGTATGACCGATACGAAGTCTTCTCAGCGTAACAAGTTCATTTCTTTTCGTCATGATTGGATGTGATTTGGTGGCAGAGTGTTCAATGAGGGAGAGCTTCGATCTTCGTTGGCGAAATATAGTAGACCATTTCAGTTTTATTTTGTTCTTGAATTTGGTGCTTAGATCGTAAGTTGTCATGATGTCCATAGGTTGTCCTTCGGATATGGCTCTTTTTGCATACATGTCTACTAGCTCATTGCCTTCGATTCCTGAATGGGAGGGTATCCATATCAGGAATATTTCTGTTGTTGCCTGGTTTTGGTTGATTAAGTCTGAGATGCTGTTGACGATTGGATTTTTGGAGTACATATTCATAATAGCCTGGATTGAGCTCAAGGAATCGGAGCAAATGAGTGGGTTCCGAAAGCTTTGAGCAGCAGCATATTCGATAGCTTTTTGAATTGCTATAAGTTCGGCGGTGAAGATGGAACAATCTTCAGGCAGGCTATACATTTGTATTGCTGTGTTAGAAAAGTAGGCACATCCTACTCCTTCCGAAGATTTAGCTGCATCCGTGTATATTATTTGGCTGTTTTTATAATATGAAACCATTTCTCTGAAGTGTTGTTGTAGAATTTCTCTTGGGGTTTCACTTTTTCTGTATTTGGTGAGATGTAGGTTGACTCTGAGTTTCTTTTTACTCCAAGGTGGATGAGTTGGTTCTTTGTATATCATCGTTGAGGGAAAAGAAGTGCTCAATGAGTTGTTTACCAGGTAATATAATGGCGGTTTCAAGTTTTCCTTGTTTTGATATATATGCTTGTATTTCTGGGTTATTATTTGATTTTGGCTTGGGTTGTGGGTATCTCCAGAAATTCTTGCTGCGTATGTTAGCTGTAGCAATTGTCGGCGTAATGACAAGGGTAGCTCGTCTGCTTCTTTGCATAGACTATCTGAAGGGCTTGTAACATGTGCACCCAATGCTAATCTAAGTGCAGTGTTCTGTATAGCATTGAGCTTTTTCAGGGTGGTTTTGCTAGCCGTGGAGTACAAGATTGATCCATAATCAAGCTTAGATCGAATTAATGTTCTGTAAATTGTAAGGAGAGTTTTCTCATCTGCTCCCCAGTCGTTATTAGATAGAACTTTCATTATATTTAACCTTCGAATGCAACTTGCCTTGAGCTCTTTAATATGTTCTTGCCAGTTGAGTCTTGTATCAAAGGTGATTCCGAGGAAGGTATGAGATTTGACATTTTCTAATGGGATGTTCGCGACTTTCAAAATGCATGGTTCAAAATGCTTTTTTGTGAACTTCATCACTTTAGTTTTGGTCTGTGAAATGCAGAAACCGGATGCATTTGACCATTGGCCACTGGCATTTGACCATTGACCACTGGCCGTTATTAGGCCAGTTAATGCCCTGAGCTTACTCCTACTCAGTAGTAAGACTTCTTTAGTTAGTGAGGGGCAGGGCTGCCCCATCATTAACTTACTATGCCGCTGGCCCGAAGTTTTGTTACAGTGCCGAATGTGCTGTGTAAGGATCCATTTTTAAATGACGCCTTTCACAGCCGATTTGGTCACCCCTACTCCCGACTCTGGCCCAAAGAGGGTGCCATATAGCGAGTGCGTCAGTTCTTTCATGTCCTTCAACCCCTGTGTGCTCTGGCATCCACCCGAGCACAAGCCTGGAGTTAATTCTCCAGCTGGCTATTGCCTTAAGTGCTGCCTGACTGTCAAAGATAATTCGTTTGTTCCTATTGGAATAGCCCATACGAATATTCTCCCCGACACATGTCGTGATGGCTACCACTTCCGCCTGGAATGTAGTGGTGCATTGTCCAAGCGACATCGAAATGCCGTCATTGGGTGCAGCCCCATACTGCGGTCTTTCCTCCCCTATCAATCATGGATTTATGTCAGACTGACTGGAAACTGATTAGCCTTACTTTCATTCAACTAATGGCGATTTCCATTGACACGCACGGATCACTCGGAGTCATATTTGACAGATATTTTCAGTTCAATTGGACAGATGCATGACATGAGATCGATTTCGAGTGCTCCGAGCGTGTCAATGGAAATCGCCATAACTGTTTGTTGGTGTTTGCTGTCATTTGCTTTAGTCTGACAGATACACCTTGTTGGTGGTGTCAAACAGACGCAAACAGTTAGCAAGTGTTTGCAATCCAAAGTTTGCCTAATGTATATGCGTAGACTGATGGAATATTAAATATTATTGACAGCCTGGTCAGACTGACGCCTGACTGATTGCTATTGTTTCGAAACAGAAATTATGAGGAGAATTCCAAAATTCTTAAATTTTTTCAATTTTTTGAAGACTAATATTTAGGTATAGGAAAAATATAATATTTAGGTATAAGGAATGTAGCCATGGGGTCTTTCGCTGAGGATTTAGTGTTTCCTCCTGCGCCGACGTCTCCTTCTCAACCATTAGTCTCGGTGAAAGAATCCATTTTTGCATTAGAAACATTACCTAACCTCATGATTCTTTGTATCATGACCTAACCTATCTTTGTTATAAAACGAATCCCCAACATGTTATGAAGAAAGAGAATAAAAAAAGAGGCATTGCAAAAACTTTTAGTAATTTTGAAGATAATAAAACCACAAACTAATTTAGAAGACGTGAGAAAGGAAATAATTACGTTAAGATCCAACTATCGCCGTGAATTAAAGAAAAAGGTTAGTTCGAAAAGGTCAGGAGCTGGAGCAGATGAAGTAAATTTAAATGTGTGTAGAATTCTGTTGTCATTAGTCGCTTTTTGCACGATCGCGTACTTTTTCTACGATTTCTAATAGACAGGGTTAATATTATTGCAACGCAATTTTTTTATTGTTAAAATCCATAAAGCTAAGGCCTATGAATGTTATCGCGTAGAAATTTTCGGTTGGTCTGATGATCAGTCTAAATGACCGAGTAATGTGCTTCGTCAATCCATCAATCTGGCATCAGTCTCATCGTGATCAAGATTATGGACTGAATTGACCGTCTTAGATGGAGGTTACAAGGTCAATCTGGCATCAGTTCAGTCTGATAAATCAGGGATTGATATCAGATTGACGGGAAGCTGTTTGTATACCCTTAGACTGATAGTCCGGAATGATGGCCACATTGATTTCAAATTGAAGCCAGAGTGATACCAGATTGACCATGTAACCTCTATCTTATAATAAACATTATAAAATAATAATGAATAATGAATTCATTGCATGATTGCACCATTTTATTTATTTGTCCCATTACTCTATATAGAATTGTTTATTACATACTTTACCTTCCATTATGTGGTACTTCGTACTTCAGTATACCAGAGAGGTGAAATGAAGATACTTTATACTTATTGCGTTATAGCTCATTGTGCGTTTTGCGGCTTTATCCGTAAATTTGACTTGGACATTCAACTGATAGTTAGAAGAAGTTTTTGCGTGGTTTGAAAAATGAAGGAACCTGCCGATGGACCTAGTGGATTTTCCGAAATTCCAGCCCCATATAATCGGAAATACGTCAAAGATATTGATAATTTCGGATGAAACTGTGCAACCCCAAAATATTACCATTTACTGTTGGGTCTAAAATTACCGGTGCTGTGCCTAAGGTGGTTTAGGGAAACAGTACCAAAGCCTACACAACTGATTCTCCTTACTCGCTCAAGCTCTTATGAGCTTATGGGGGGTCTTCTTGGGGAAGGCCTAGGAGGGTCAGTATAATAATATCAATATCGATATACCGCTGGTTTTCATAAACATCTATAAATGTCTACTAAAATAATTATAATCTTGAAAAAATAATAATAACTATATCTTTCCTTTTTAGCTAAATGATAAAATTGTTCAAATAAAGAGCAAAAAATTAGAAACCACAGTCAGAGAAAAAAAGAAAGATGCAGAAATGGAACTTGAAGGAAATAAAAAAATGAATAGATTAGTTAAATTGAAATTCAAGAAAGAAAAGAAGAGGAAAAATCGTTTAGAAAAGAGTTCAATGGAGATTTTGAACCAAATAAGAAATGCTGATACAAGCAAAGAGAGTAATGATTACTCTTTCGATGATTTTGTTGACCCATAATATGTTTCTATTTTGTTGTTTGAACCAATCTGAATAAAAGTTTTATTTGAAAAAAAATGTGTACAAAATTTAAAATTACACAAGATAATCATGATTTCAATTCATCAAATATTTCAGAAGGGTTAAAATCAGGTAAAATTTCAAGGACTTTTTTCCTCCATTTCTGTTTACGCTCTTCCTTCGCCCGTTCCATCTTCACAACAATGGGAAGGGACTTCCAGTGAAAAAACGAAGAAAATATAAGTTTTCTGTGGTGATGGTAACAAGCTTGTTGAGTTTTAATGCCTCTGAGTATTTTTTCCTTGGAAGTATAGCTAAATAAATTCCTTAAAACTTTCCTCTCTACTCTAAAATCATTAAAATCTTCAGCGACTTGCCATGATCGGATTGCTTCCATGTGGTTCTGAAAAATAAAATCATTACAATATATAAATTTCGATGATCATAATTTTAGCATTTCAGGTTTTGTGGCTTGAGGCACTCATGAAGGGGTTGTGAAATGTTTGTTTTGTATCATATCACAGCCAGCTTTGATGAGAGTTTCAATCTCATATTCCTTCAGGCAGCAGAAAGTTGGCAATATGTACATCCTTGGGCTCATCATCTGGATGTGGAATGTAGTTTGAACATATCACAGCCAGCTTTGATGAGCGCACGTGTGTATAAAATCACGACGAATAGGATATCATTAGCAATATCAGAATTGCTTATTAATTCCTTGCTTTATTATATTGTATATCAGAAAACACTTTGTAGCATAATCCGCCGTATTCACAAAGCATTCAATCTCCGTTAAGTCCTAACTGAGGTTCTCAGTTAAGGATAGACTGGGGATAATAAGGGACAATAAGGGGTAAAGGTGGTAAAACAGGCCTGTTTCACCACCGTTAAATACGCTAACTGAGGTTGCGATTCATATTTATCCTTAACTGAGGACCTCAGTTAGGACTTAACGGAGATTCAAACACTTAACAATGCTTTGTGAATACGGCGGTATAACAGTTATTCAATGTACTGTATTAAGAACCACAATTGTATTGTTATGATTTGTGACTGTACTATGAATTTTGAGATTTATTTATATCATGGATATGTCTTTATAATAGCTCTAAAGACTCTTGATTGTATATTTGTTTGCCTGCACCTTTCTGGGAAATATTCAGTTTAAGATTTTAATCAGATTCTGAATTTCTTTAGTCTATTTCAAGCAGCAAGATTTTCTGAAGCCTTTTTTCAGTGTTGGACTTGTCTTAATTCCTTGATGGGTTATTCTGATTTGTCGTGAAGCCATTGGAATTATATCACAACTGCCGTTCTTTTTTGTTTCGTTTGAACTATTTGGAGCTTATACTTCAGGACGAAAAGTTGTTTGCAATTATTACCTAAACATTTTTATATTATTTATTTTGAATTGAAGTTACAAAAATTGTACATACTCAAAGAAATAAACTTAAAGTTAACGCACATAGCTTCAAAGATAACAGTATAGATAAAAAAGATTTAAATGATAAATAAGAAAAAAAAAACAAAATTCCATGCTGTTTCAATCAGCAAAGTGTCCCCTCAAACTAGTCTTATTCGTGTAGATCATCAACCTGATCTACCCATTTTTTGCAATTTTCATAAGACATTATTCTGCTTAGACAAGCCATGTATTACTGATCGGAACCGGTGATAATCAGAAGTACCAATATCTGGAAAATACAGCGGATGGGGGAGGACCATTCAAATATTTACCAGTTTGTGATATGTGTAGAATGATTGCCGTGTCTTTCACAGTATTTTAGTTTTATTTCCTTCAATGCACAGCTCAAGCGCATCAATTCTGTCTGTAGTGATCCACGTGATTCAAGTCTCATTTGGTTTGAGCATCTTATAGCAGCTCACACCCTTCTTGTCCCATCAAATATAGTGCATGAGCATAGATATTCAGCTCACCCCTGACTTAGTCCATGACTTTATCTGGCACAGAACAGGACACATTCGATATGGTTGATGTTTACGAATGTACTACCTACCCCAACTCCTAAATATTGTCTGAGAACCGAACTAAAGGCCATGTAAACTAGACCCCTTTCTATCGAGAAAGGAAAATTTTCTAGGAATTTTGGGATTGACAAATTATTCCTGTAACGCACATCAAACTGGTTGTGAAATGACTGATTTTGTTCCGTATCACAGCCAGCTTTGGTGAGTATTATTTGGAGACTTATCGCAGAATTTTTTTTGTACATCTTTGGGCTCATCATCTGGATGTGAAATGTAGTAGTGGCATATCACAGCCAGCTTTGATGAGCACAAGTGTGTATGAAATTCCATCTTGATATTTTCGCTTCTGAATAAATCCATTCTAAGGGGCGCTATCATTTTTCCGAAAATTTTAGGGCCTTTACACTGGGTAAGGACCATTTACACTTGCCGTTCATAAACTCCAAATTCGAATTAAGAGAATGATAATGTAGAACTTGCGAACAATATGATTCGGATAGGGAATAGATTGTACAATACCATATAACCGAAATTTTGCCGTCGGGTACATAATATCTATGTAACTGTATTGAAAATCATCTATAATTTCAAGGATATATGCACAAATGCAAGTTGATCATCATTAGACATTTGTGAGCTATGTAAAAATGGCAACTGAATTGATTTCAGAATGTATTTTACCAAGTAGATACCTACTCGATTGTACCACCAGTTTTTTTGTTTAGACACTTTCCTATGCGATCTGGACAGTAAAATTTGATGAGAAATATTCACCGACTTCCTTAATATAATTCTTTCAAGCATATACATGTGATACACAGCCTGTATATATTGGCCTAGCAAACGGAGGTCCCCAGGCTAGCAAAATAATTTCCTACTCGGACAGTAGCAGATCTGACTAAGGGGGCTTAATGACATAGTCACAAAGCCCGCACAGAACACAAATGATTCTCCTGACTCGTACAATTTCTCAATAGCTTATGAGGGGTCTCTGCAGAAGACCTAGCATTGTCTTCAGCTTAAGAAATAAATTCAATACAATAAGAAATGCTTTTGCAGGATTACTTTCCGAAGTCATTTCCCTATAAAATACACCGAACCCCACAGAGTAGGTAGGTTGTGATTAATCGATAAATCTTTCTCCTGGAGTTTTGTCATTATTAAATCAATTAACTTACGTACATGTTAAAATCATAAGAAAGAAGATATTCATTGCGAACACAAAAATGAGTAGGATGGACACAAAATTGTACCAGGCAATGAATATTCTGTCTGAAATTGATTGGCTAGACTTATTTGGCTTTTTGCGCGCATGTTCTAGAGAACAGCGTGCTATCATTTTATCCAAATGTGTAATTTTCACATTTTTTGCCGAAATTGGTCTCAAAACGATTAGGTTCGACTCACTGATGAAAAATTCTAGAGAGGACAAACTTTTATTTATTTTCCGAGTTAACGTTCCCTGAAATTTTCGCATTAAAAACTGGAGCTCCCTGTATAACGTACATCCGCACACGTGTAGCAAGAGAGAAAACTTTCAACAATTATTGTTACTCATAAATTTTTTCTATATAATGTGTATTTAAGTTTTATTATTATCACCGATTATGAATAGCCTGCGATTAATCGGCCGGTATTCATGCCTTGGATTTCGCAATGAATTGAAAATTGGTAAAAAATCAAATTTTCAAAATGCATAGTTACCTCTCTAAAAGATTGCCAACTTTTTTTCAATAATAATTTCCTCTGATATACATCAGCAATTCCACACTTCAGTAAATATTTGGAATATACAATGTCTTTTAATGTGCTAAAAAATATTTGTAAAATTTTTTTCCTGTAATATTGCTCACTCATCTGCCAATTATTGAGAAATGAAATATAATTACTTTTCCATCTAGAAAATAGCCTTTGCAGTAGTTTTCTTTCATAAAATATGAGAGCTTTATTTGAATTTTTCAGAAATATTTCCTTATTAATTTGCCTTATTTTCATTCTTTGTTGTTCTTTTCTATGTCTCTCTTTAAGCATTTCAAGATGTTCCTTCTTTTCGTCTTCTTCCATTTGATGTTTCCGCGAGTTCTCCTTTAGCTTCTTCTCAGCATCTATCAATTGTTTTTTTCTTTCTTTGATAATTTCTCTATATTTCATTCTTTCAAGTGCCCTCTCTTGTAATTCCTGGATAATTTTAGGGGCTTTTTGTGTTTTCACGAGTAGTTCCCGATTTTTTGGAATGTACTCCAAAGGAATCTTGCCTATTAATTTCATTTTACAATCTTGAAATAGCTCACTGATGTCATACTTATCATTTTTATGGAAATCTTCATTCGTTAATATACCCATCTTCAAATCGTTGATGATTTTTTCTTGTTCCAATAATCTAGTTCTCTGCACATCAATTATACTTTTTTGTGCCAAGAAACGATTCTGGAATGATGCTCCAGTATTTTTATAATCTTTGAGAGAAATTTTAGAATTGTCCTCGTTGTTTCCATTCGAAAGATTTTTCATTTCTTGATTCCTTTTCATGCAATCAATTAGTCTCGCAACCTTTTCCTTGTTACTCAAATTATTCGGAACCGAACCTAATATTTTCCTATCATTTTCATTAATACATATTTTCTCATTACTGATTGGACTATCATCTGGGCGACTTTCAGAATCTGAAGATTCTATTATAGTGTACATTTTTTTCTTACCCGAAATAGCAAGCATTTTTCAAGGTATGACCATAGGCGGTATGACATTGCTCAAAACTCCTTCAAAATCAGTATTTAGGTTGTCAACTTCGTGCACTGTCAACAAAACATTGCTTGGATACGGATATCGTAGAGGTAAATCATTTGACCAACAAGTTGGAAAAGCGTGACCAGGAGCTTTGGCGGACTATTCAAATTTTAGCCAGAGCGGTCACCCATCCACGTACTGAACTCGCCCAAACCTGCTTAACTCAAGGAAAAAATAATATTTCCAAGAATATAAATTCTACTGTAAACACTAAAGCGTCCAACGAAACTGCTCCATTTTTTGGCGGAGAATAGTCTCAAACGATTAGTTTCGACTCAAATACTAAGCATTCACTGTTAGGGCGAAAATAAGCAGTGCTGTGTCTGTGGTGGCGCAAGGACCCATTCGAATACAAACATTCACTGTTCAGTCAAAAATTAAGAGAGCTATGTTTGTGGTGGCATAATAAGGACCCATTCGAATATATACAGGGTGATTTTTTTAAGTGTTTCATTAGAAGTTTTCGAGGAAGGAATTGTAATGCAGATTCAAGATTTTGGATTTTTGTTTTAGAGTATCTATTACTGTATTCAATCGAGTCCGTTTAGGGTTAAGGCTACTTCAAAAATGCAAGCTTACAAACTGTGCGAAACCTGTCTTTAATCGTGAAATTCGAATTTTATTGAATTACGGCAAAAATACTGATTGTAGAGGCATGAAATGTTCGGGACACCATAACTGGTTTTTGACGAGCAATCGATTGGAATTACAAAATTATAGGGTTGCCATTTGAAAAAAGTGAGATTTCATAGATTTATTGAGGCTCACTTTATTGGGGCCCTTTTTCAGACACCCTGTATAATACTTCCTCATAAGTTATACAAGAAACAGTATCGGCGTACTTTCTTTTGTTCCACTTTCGCAAAAAGGAATTCTTGTAATGAGGGATTTTTAAGATATGGACACTAATCTGTGAGAACCTTTTTTTCAAAAAATTTGATAATCAGGCTATAATTCAAAAACCGCTTGAATGGCTGCACATATCATACATCAAATCAGTGTAGAATTAAACGAAACATTCGAATACGTAAAAATATACAGGGTGTTGCATTTGAAATAGCGAAGTTACATTCGTTTCCGGTGAAACCGGAAGTAGATTCCTCTTGAGAATATTTTACAATTGAAGTTCATGTACTCTAAAACGAAAATCCTAAATCTTGAATCTGCATTACAATTCCTTCCTCGAAAACTTCTAATGAAACACTTAAAAAAATCACCCTGTATATACGATTACTGTTACGGCAGGTCCAGATGCTACGTTTTGCGCAACCTTTTGTCTGCGCAGTCGGAATGAAAACGTAGCAATTTTTAGAGCGTCTACATATGGTGCAGAGATATATGTATATTTCGCACAGTTTGCGCAGTTCACGGATATCTATGCTCTCTAGCTCAGTTATGGCTGCAACTGTACCGTCTCCGCGCCGTTTTCAAAACTGCGCAATTTTCCTATCTACACACAAAGTTTTACCTGCAACCTGTTGAACTGTGCAGACAGAAGGTTCTAAGGAAGAAATCAGTTCAATATTGTGCCATGAGATAAAATAAAACACCTGTATGGCAGAGGTTTATTTTCAATCATTTATACCGAGAATTATTCCTATGATATAAATCAGTGGAATCGTACGATTGTGCCATGAGGAACTATATGAATTGATGTTTTATCAAATACGCCTACACATACAGGGTGAGTCTTTGACCACTGCATTAATTTTAACCAAAGATTCCTCTCATCAAATGAAACACTTTTTTCATTTAACATTTTTCCAAATTCAGCTCAGGTAAAAAGATACAGGCTGTTG
This sequence comes from Halyzia sedecimguttata, assembly GCA_937662695.2. Lineage (NCBI taxonomy): Eukaryota > Metazoa > Arthropoda > Insecta > Coleoptera > Coccinellidae > Halyzia > Halyzia sedecimguttata. The sequence continues at coordinate 16,284,056 of OW569414.2, read as the reverse complement.
AAATTTTGAAAAAAAATCAGTTTTTATTTTGTAGCTTTGACATCCTTTTTTCGAATAAAATGAATGTTGGCGTAAAGTTTCCTATAACTATGATACATATTTTCCAAATATTAGTTATTTTCTACTTCTACTGGTTTTCTAGTTATGGACTCGTGGATTCATAAAACTAAACGAAATTAGCATAAAGAAAGCATATAAAGTTTTTCTTGGGTCATTTCAAGAATATACCATCCTTTCAGAACATTATATTATTCTTCATCATTTCTCCTTAAACGCACCGTTTTCGAGATATTCTTCATTGAATGTTTTAAAATGGAAAACTCCAGAAATTTCACTACTTTTATGGATCCGTCCCTCGCAGCGTTGGAATCCCGAATCAAGCTGTAAACCACGTTACCATGCCTTATTCTCGTCCGCCAACAATGTCATAGATAATTTATATCCGGGTGTGTATTAGCACATTGTGAAATCTTTAAACGCTTGTAACTTTTTACCTGAGCCGAATCTGGAAAAATGGTAAATGTAAGAAGTGTTTCATTTGATGAGAGGAATCTTAGGTTAAAATTAATGCAGTGTTCAAAGACTCACCCTGTATATAGCAGTAATTTTTTCAATATGTAATAATATACGAAAACACTCACGTAATAATTTTAAGACAATATTTACTCAGTTCGTTCATTACTCTTCTTTCAAAGTTATTATTCCGATAGAATTGGAAAAAATATGAAAAGAAATCAATAATTTCGGCTACGGGAATCGATGACGTTTCCTACTTGCCAAGAAGACGAATCAGTAATTTATTATTATTATTATTATTATTCATCACAAGCAATTTATTATTATTATTATTATTATTCATCACTAGGCCAGAGAAGCAGTGAATAATTAATGGGAATTCCGTAACTTGAGAACGTATGTAATTACTGACCTTTGATACCTTGTTTTCTAATTTCAGAAAAATATCATGTTACATATATTTTTCGATCAAGTTTAAATCGAGAACTGTCGAGGCTGTAAAATAATTCACATATCATAGACAAGATCTACAATTCTCACTAGGTATTGAACGAATGTTATTATACAGACGTATTGACTTGTCAAATTTGTCTTCGGTCGATCTAATTCATTAAATTCTCTCCAGGCACGTCAAAAATCAAAAACTGTTGACAACTTCGTTTGTCGAGTGTAAAATTATGGACCAGTACATCTCGATCGTTGAAATATTTTGGTATTTCAGCAATATCTTCACCAATATAGATCCGATCGAGTTCAAATCTAGAACTTTAGTGCCAAGTAAGATTTCGAAGGTTCTCACACAATTTCAACGATATCTGCCGAATAATTTCAGAGATCCAGAATTTTTTGAAATACATTTTTTTTTATTTTCCAGTCATGCGATCCCCACAAAATTTTGCATAAGTTTTCGCATTAATTCGTTCAGAGCAGTATATTTAGAGTTATTGGGAAAATAAAATTTCAGGTGGCCATAACTCTGAAACCACTAGGTTTTTCAATAACTCATTGCGTTCGAGCTTAAAAGTGTTTTCAGGGCCGGACATTATCAATTTTGACCTCGTATTCGTTTGAGGCCATTCTTGGCCAAATATTGGAAATATACAGACATTTGGACGAATTGATAGGAACTATGTTCACCTGAACAATGCTCCTCCCTTGAAAGCACCACGTCAGTAGGCGTCCTTTTTGCGCGCGTGTTCCGCAAGGAACAGCGTGCTATCATTTCGTCACAATGTCTGTATTTTTCGAATTTTTTTTCGAAAATGGTCTCAAACGATTGGGTTCGACTCCCTGATGAAGAATTCGAGGTCAAATTCAATTCTGTCCGTCCGGCCGGCCGGTCCGGCCGTTAGCACGATAACTCTCGAACGGAACGACTTAGAGCGTTGAAATTTGCAGGGTAGTTTCGTAGCGTAAATATCTCGGACAAGTTCGTTAACGGGCTAAATCGACCGAGCGGTTTCGGAGTTAAGGCCGTTTTTAATAAAAACGTTTTTTATGAATATTTCCGGAACCGATCACTCGATCTTTTTGAAATTTGGCATCAGATTGTAGAATCATGACCTTTATATGCCTGCGAAGTTTTGTGTTGAACGGACGGCCCTAAAGTGGCAAAAAAATTTTTGAAAATTTGAAAATTTTGTTTTCACGATAACTCGAAAAATACTGATCTGATTAAATTGAAACTCAGTAGTTAGATGCAAAAGACCAAAGCAAACACTTTTGCAAAATTTCGTGAAGATCACGTGACATGAAAAAAATAAAAAAATTACTACTATTTTGCGGAATACTTTGCTTTTAATGCCGAAACATATGTTTTTGAGGTTCATGCTGCCCTTTCCGGGCATTTTCCGTATTGCGCATGCGCAGATGAGAAGTCCTTTAACTGCTGTAGTTTTCGTCAGAGAGGATTGGGGTTTTGGGGTGGCGGATGCTATTCCTCCATAGAATTCAGATCCCTGATGAGGGTCTGCGCATGCGTAGATTAAAGATGCGATATCGTCCGAACCACTAGTGTTGGAGAATCGGAGTTTTTTGTAAGTTGTGTTATTTTGAGAGGACTTTTAGCCGCCAGTAGATTGCGCATGCGCAGAAGAGAAGTGACTATTTTTGGGTTGGATGGGTTATGTTGGGAGTGCTGAGTCGATATTATGAGGTTTTGAAAGAATATTCATAGCAATTCAGTGCAAGGACAAGTCAGTTTGGGGGATGTAGCGTTGTTTTTGAGTTAAAGTGTCCGTACCGTGGCCCTGGGGCTAATTTTGAAATTGATGTTACCCCTTACAGGCATTTTTCGTTATGCGCATGAGCAGACCATCAGTGATTTAACTGGTGGTGTTTTCATCAGAGAGGATTAGGGTTTTCGGGTGGCGGATGCTATTCCTCTATAGAATCCCTCGTTGAGGGTCTGCGCATGCGTGGATTAAAGATGTGATATCTCCTGAACCACTAGTGTTGGAGAATCGGAGTTTTTTGTAAGGTGTGTTATTTTGGGAGGACTTTTAGCCGCGAGTAGATTGCGCATGCGCAGAAGAGAAGTGACTGTTTTTGGGTTGGATGGGTTATGTTGGGAGGGCTGAGTCGATATTATGAGGTTTTAAAAGAATATTCATAGCAATTCAGTGCAAGGACAAGTCAGTTTGGGGGATGTAGCGTTGTTTCCGAGTTAAAGTGTCCGTACCGTGGCCCTGGGGCTAATTTTGAAATTGATGTTACCGCTTACAGGCATTTTTCGTTATGCGCATGAGCAGATCATCAGTGATTTAACTGGTGGTGTTTTCGTCTGAGAGGATTAGGGTTTTAGGGTGGCGGATGCTATTCCTCCATAGAATCCCCTGTTGAGGGTCTGCGCATGCGTGGATTAAAGATGTGATATCTCCTGAGCCACTAGTGTTGGAGAATCGGAGTTTTTTGTAAGGTGTGTTATTTTGAGAGGACTTTTAGCCGCGAGTAGATTGCGCATGCGCAGAAGAGAAGTGACTGTTTTTGGGTTGGATGGGTTATGTTGGGAGTGCTGAGTCGATATTATGAGGTTTTAAAAGAATATTCATAGCAATTCAGTGCAAGGACAAGTCAGTTTGGGGGATGTAGCGTTGTTTCCGAGTTAAAGTGTCCGTACCGTGGCCCTGGGGCTAATTTTGAAATTGATGTTACCCCTTACAGGCATTTTTCGTTATGCGCATGAGCAGACCATCAGTGATTTAACTGGTGGTGTTTTCATCAGAGAGGATTAGGGTTTTGGGGTGGCGGATGCTATTCCTCTATAGAATCCCTCGTTGAGGGTCTGCGCATGCGTGGATTAAAGATATGATATCTCCTGAACCACTAGTGTTGGAGAATCGGAGTTTTTTGTAAGGTGTGTTATTTTGAGAGGACTTTTAGCCGCGAGTAGATTGCGCATGCGCAGAAGAGAAGTGACTGTTTTTGGGTTGGATGGGTTATGTTGGGAGTGATGAGACGATATTATGAGGTTTTAAAAGAATATTCATAGCAATTCAGTGCAAGGACAAGTCAGTTTGGGGGCTGTAGCGTTGTTTCAGAGTTAAAGTGTCCGTACCGTGGCCCTGGGGCTAATTTCGAAATGGATGTAACCCCTTACGGGCATTTTTCGTTGTGCGCATGAGCAGACCATCAGTGATTTAACTGGTGGTGCTTTCGTCAGAGAGGATTGGGGTTTTGGGGTGGCGGGTGCTTTTCCGCTATAGAATCCCCTGGTGAGGGTCTGCGCATGCGTGGATTCAAGAAGCGATATTTCCTGAACCACTAGTGTTGGAGAATCGGAGTTTTTTGTGAGGTGTGTAATTTTGGGAGGACTTGCAGCCACGAGTATACTGCGCTTGCGCAGACGAGAAGTGAATGGTTTTGGGTTGTTTGGGTTATGTTGGGAGTAATGAGCCGATATTGTGAGGTTTTAAAAGAATATTCATGTCAATTCAGTGCACGGACACAAGTCAGTTTGGGGGAAATAGCGTTGTTTCCGATTTGAATGGTCTGTATGGTGGCCCTGAGGCGAATTTATAAATAACTATATTCGGTAGATCTATATTAAAATGCGTTCGGATTTGGAGAAGATGCAATTTCGTCCCTAACGGAAGACCCACAACCGAATTTTTTTCTGATCTACGGTAAAACTAACAGCCAAACTGTATTGATAGCTATATTTGTTAAAGGAACTTGAAAAAAAAAAAAAAAAAGCACTGACGTGAAGTCAGTACTCTTTGGCGCGCGTGTTCACGGTGGCTAATTTGAATTGAATGATTCAAAAATTAACAGTGGTGTATCTAAGCTGCCATCAGGATAGAGTAACAAAGTTGGAAAAGAACACAAGTGACTCTCCTTAGTCGCACAAGCTCCTAGAAGATTTGGGAGGGTCAGTATAATCCTAATCATGTTTATAGCACGCGCGCAAAAGCAGATTGACTTAACAATGAAAGAAAAAGTGTAAAAAGTCAATCTGCTTTGGCGCGCGTGCTATAAACATGATTAGGATTATACTGACCCTCCCAAATCTTCTAGGAGCTTGTGCGACTAAGGAGAGTCACTTGTGTTCTTTTCCAACTTTGTTACTCTATCCTGATGGCAGCTTAGATACACCACTGTTAATTTTTGAATCATTCAATTCAAATTAGCCACCGTGAACACGCGCGCCAAAGAGTACTGACTTCACGTCAGTGCTTTTTTTTTTTTTTAAATTGGGATCATCGAAATTCAATACAAGCACAGTTTCTCTTTCGAACGTGGGAATCACGGTACTTTAGTTATGGTTATTTTATAAAATAACAATTACCTACTGCTACGTACATCACAGGCAACATCTCCTCGGGTTGGGACCTCCTTGCCGATGCTATAGTTTTCCTCCAAAATGGAGGTCCTTCAGCTGAATGCACAAATTGGTTGCTAGCTCCTGTTGTGGTGTCACTTATGTAGGATTTCAATTAGGATTGGAATTCTACTTTTATATAGTTAAAATTAGGATTACATTTTAAGGGTATAAACGACGCATTATCGATATATCATACGTTCTCCTGGAACCTCTGTTGCCTGCAATCCATTAGCATACCGTTAGCGATACTAAACAGATAACAGGAGATGAAGAATTTAAGACCAAGCCCGGCTTTCTGGCATCTCCAAGGAGGTCGCAGGGTTAACGGGATATCTATATCTGGATTTTATCCTACCCGAAGAGCTCTTGACGTGCAACATTAACAACGACTAGATTACAGGAATTGCCTTAAAACCGTGTGATTGTTCCCAGGCAATCCTATTGGTCTAAGGCGGGGTAGTTCAGCCAGAGAATCACCAATCATTGCACATTGACGGTTTCATTGAATTCTGATTCAGATTTTCAGTATTACTTTGAGAAAGAAATCCTTTGCTTTGGTGCTTTTTCTCTTCCGAAACCCCTCATTGAGAAGAACCAAAACAGTAGAGAAAATTTGAGGTAGGTATCCTGAGCTATGTTCAACTTCTTGGGATTTGATAAATTTTAATCAAAAACTCTGCAAGCCCCCCAGGTTTATTACTCGGTAACATGCAAAAGGCTCTTCTCCACATAGGTGTAATTTCCTCTTGTTTACAAATTTCATCATCTAATGAGCGCTAACAATGGTGCCATTTTCAAGACTGATTACCAACGGCATTTATAATTTTTCAATTAGTCTTTGTGAAGGAATCAGAAATTAGTAAACAACAAGGCTATAGGTGTGATTATTCACTTTTTCAATTACTAAAATATGAGAATTTGTGCTTCACACAACCATCCACAACATGCAAGTTTATAAGCTTCCAAGCCCTGGTAGGCTTTCACTTCACTCATTGTGAAAGTACTATTCGTGTTACTAAATAATTAACATTTTGCAGGATACATAATTTTTGGAAATAGAGAAACATCTCAATTCTTCTGGCTTCATAACATAAGAATCCATGACCAATACTGCAATTTTCTTTTCATATAGTTTTTGACGGATACAATCTATGATTGAATAATAGTTAATCAGATCCATTATCACGAAATTCCACTCGTAAAAAAAATTAAAACTCTAAATAAACGATATTGGCCAATATAAACATAAACAAAACAATTTTTGAAATTTGAAATTTTTACAAGTTTACTTCCAGTTCCACTTCCAATGTCACATTTTTGACGGCAGATTCGGGCAGATTACAGTAATCTGTGGTCACGTGACGAAAAAAGCCAGCGCGTCTCGGACGTAATTACCGAACGCCCCTAATAAAGACTTCTGTGCTCTGTTATTAGCATCGCACAGAGAAATATCAAATATCCCTCTATTTCTCTGGCGTCGCTTCGCCATGTGAAACTGCACAATTCTGAATCTTTAATATTAATAAAAATAAATTAACATAATTTCCATTCATATTCTGGCATTAGTATCCGAATGATGAAAATGATAAATAAATTTATCCACTCTGAATATTTCAATCACATTTCAATGATGGACACAGAATATCAATGAGGTTCTATTTCATAGAAAAAGAAAAGTGTCACCAAGTAGTCGAAGCGACACCACTTGCTTATGACAGAAGCTCGAAAAAGGAAAACGGATATGGGTTCGAGATTATCGAACAAGATTCCTAGCTACGTTTCCTTTGTTTTGCATTGAATATGGCTGCCATATTTAGTTTAGATGTCTGTTTTCAAATGAGAAAAAGTGATTAGTGAAGAATTCATGTTATAAAAATCATTAAAAGACGTTAATTGTGTGAGAATAATAGGAATTATTCGTTTCTACATCATGGATTCTGAAATGCTAGTTGCCTTCACGTACTTTATGGAGAAATGTTACTGTTTACATCGGTGATTGAAAACTTGACTGCATTCGTTGTCATTTTAAGGTATTTTGGTTTTATCCATTATTATGAAGCCACTTGAATGCTTTACTTAGTAAATGTAGTATTTAGTAATATAATGTATATGAACTCCACTTCAAAATTAATAAAATATTTTGGAATCCGGTCAATATGAACCATCATTGTCATATTATCTGGAAAAAACAATGTTTTGAAAGGTAAACTGTTGGGTTAATATCAAATACTACATTTATATGTAAACATATAAATATATATTTACCAGCCCTGAAATGCGAGGGAATATTTGAAGTTTTTTTATTACTTATTCATTATCCGATTCTAATTAGAATTTCACATTCAGCCAATACTTTGTACTCTGTTATAGATTTGAACTGTGCAAATGTTTTCGGGTTCAGGAAAAAACTCCATACGGAAATTCTTATTATAGATAGATTGGCAAACATTTCATTCAATTAATTTAAATTTGAAATATCTATTTTTAACTTTTCTTATATTTATTTAATGCAAATTTGATATTTAATTATATATACGTATATATTTGTATATATTTATAACCTGTATCTCCTGCATCCCTATAAAAATAAGAAGAGTTGTTGCGGTGAAAAATCTTTGGTCGCTTCAATTTCCTATTTTATTATCATGTTACATAATATGGATTCCATCGTATATACACGATGAATTTGATTAATAATAGTGTTTTCATTCATTTTGCATCAATCATGGTAGTAGCTTTTTCGTTTTACTTAATATTTTGATTCCTTTCGTAAACGCCCACAAAAACAGAACAATCGATACTTCGTAATGTCACTATTGCCCTGAAGGTACGTTGCATGCAGCTAATATGCTTGTTCTCCTTTCATGGGCCTCCTATGTATATGTAGGAAACACGCCTGCGCCACCGCGGAATTTCGCGCAGTCGTTTAATAAACAAAGTAAATTGCTGTAGCTTTGCTAAAATTCTGTCGTTTTAATTTTAATGTCGAGTTTTCTCAAGCAAGAAGGAAAAATTATGTATACCTTCACAAATTCGATTTTCCCGATCGGCAATGTGATAATTCTTTGATGGGTAAAGAAGATTTTCAATACGAATCCATGGTTCCATTATTGTTTACAGTATAACCTAAACTTTGTCGTAAGCTTTCGTATTTTTTCAAGTTCTTTAATATATTTATTTAAGGCTTATTGGAATAGTTTTCAGTTTTTATTGAGTATATTTAGGATAGTCTTAAAATAACTTACAACTTACAATGTATATAAAGTAATGAGGTGAACATAATTTCAGTGATTATGATTATTAATTTTGGTATTGAGAAAATGCATGATTAACTTTAATAGCAGTAACTATAATAAAATGAATAGAATGAAAATCTGATCTTTAGACACTGTCTAGGTATTTCTTATAAGAATACTCGCTGTGGATTTGTTGATTCTAATTAGAGCAATTTTTTCTTATAAGAATACTCTATGTGTATTTGTTGATTCTAATTGGAGCACTTCTCTTTCAGATCATTGATATTTTTCCAGTGAATATTAGTGAACTGGCATCAGAATTGAAAGTGAAAGAAACTGTTGGTGGATCGTCCACCAATTTATTCAATTGCCTACAAAATGTTGAAGACATGAGTCTTTGTATAGGTATGTAAACATTGTTTAATATATTTACACTATTGGGAGATATTTTTGATAGAATAGTATAATCTGGATGATATAAATATATTTGAATTTAAATCTAATCCAAAAATTGTTTGGACTTCATTCTCATGTTGTAGCTTCATATATAGCTTATGTATTTGTGTAATAATAATACATAGTATACAGTGAGACCCCTCAAATCCAAACTAATAGGGCTTTAGCCTGTTAGGAATTAAAATTCTTTGGATTAGCCGATAACTGATTCAAGTGAGAGATAAAGCGATACTTTGTGTTTCTGATATTATTTCTTTGTTTTTTAAAGTGATTAACCTAAAGAATTTTAATAAGCAAGTTTTACTGTTTTTCAATCCTGGATGTCTTAAAGAATGTTGACACGTTTACATTTCATTAGTTATACTAACTACTTTGTTAATTTTTCAACTAATTATGTAAAATAAGGTTATAATTGTTTTACGACTAAATAGATAAGTTTTTTCTTTTTTGCACGTGTTTTTCAAACTTAGATTTGTCAAAAAACTCGTTAGGATTTCGCAGGGTTTGGATTTGAGGAATATATATTACAATTATTTGTCTCACGATTCTTCTCTACACTTATAATAATAATAAAATAAATAATAAACTTTATTATTCTTGATAACCTATCCTCAATAAATACCTATATAGCTAATAAGGTGTAGTATTTAATGAATTTTTCGATTTCAGACAGCAACAATGTGCTCGCCAATCAGGTGAGCACAGCTTCTACAATCCAACTTTCCGAGAAATCTTTGATTGAAAATGCTCCCATACTGACATCATCTACTACGCCAATCTCTAGTCCTATCGAATTGAATGATACTCAACAGCAATTATTGCACAAAAAAACTGTTACAAAACTGTTGGTCTCAAATCAGACGTCTGTAGTTGGAAATGTAACTCCTGTCCTACAGAAAATATCTAACCCCCCTGTGATAACAGTTCTGAACTCTACTGGAGGTCCCTTAACTGTATTGAAGACGATCTGTGTGACATCGGGGGTATCCAGTGCACCGCATTTCTCCTTAGTGAACAATCAATCTTTGACTGTCACTAATGCAGTTGGAAAAACACCTACCATAACATTACTTAACACTCCAGTTACAGTTGTGAAAATGACTCCTCCTCAAACTCAAAATGTTGAAAATAAACCTTTGGAAAATATAAATTGTCCTGTGAGTATGCAGAATGTGTCGACTATAATTGAAAACCGAGCACATAACGTTTTTGTGAAAAACACTTGCTCTGATTCGTCTGTATCTGAATTACCACAAAGCCATAAATTTTTGACTGCTAATAGCTTTTCACAAACTAATGTAAGTACATATTGTATGGGTATTTTTCTATGAACAACCAAATTATCCCATTTTGTTATCTTATTTGCATTTTTGCTTCAGAATATTCTTTTTTTCATGAAATTTTCTGGAAAATATCTCGCAAGAGTATTTCATTTTGAGTAAAAAATGAATAGTATTTTGATGTATATACCTCAAAATATTATAATTTCCATTGTATTCACTTTTCTCCGTACAGGCTATACAGGGAGTTTCATAATATGCTAATAATTAAGGAGGTAATACTTGGGACCATTTTGTCTTAACTTTTGAACTGCAGGGTCATACTATAGTTGTAATCAAACTTTTTTTTATGGTAACTTTTGTATTGTTTTTTTTCTTTAAACAAAACTTAAAAATTTGTTTTCAATTATTTTATATTGCTTCCCGGAAACAAAATAAAATAACTACACAGTAATTGAATTATGAAAATTTATATTTTTACCGGATTTCCTAAAAATTTATTCTTTTTGTAAAATAAAAAATCAGTCTGTGCTAATCGCGATTTTTGATTTCTGCAGCGCAAAACTTTCTTTTTTTTGCTATCGATCGAATGAAATGTAAAGCAAAATTTTTTTTAGATCACTAGTATGAGTTCAGGTCAATTTTCGGTTATCATATCAAGATGTATTCAGATTCCTTTCGATTCATAATTTTTGCTTGTGTGAGGTGTAAATGAATGAATTATATATTTTTTTTGAAATATCTGTCGATGTACGAAAAGAAAATAAAATCAGTAGACAAGATTTATTCGGAAAAGAACGAATGCCACTGGCAAGATTAAAAAGTGATGCTGTTCTGCATAAAATGCCTTTTTAGTTTTAAGTTTCACTAAAATATCTAGGGTCGCACTAAAGTTACAACATAAAAAAATAATATTTGTTTAAAACAGTTCAAAATTTGAGACTTTTAGGACATAAAAAGTTTTTTTCAAAACATTCTCAAGAATATTAGCATGTTATTAAGTAACACCCCGTATTACTGCTCATATTTTACGTGAAAAGTATTTCAGGAAGAATATGCTTTTGTTTGAAGACCTTGATTTCCCCCGAGTGGTAGTAATCAACATTCATATGGTTTAATAGTTCATTAAGATGGTTTTCAGCATGGCCAATATACAGGGTGTATCCTAATTACGGTACATCACTTCGGGAGCGTATTCTGCCACTAAAATATAGGTTACTCTGATATATGGACAATGTCCCTGAAAAGGCTTCGTTACTGAATTACAGGCTGTGAAAGTATCATTAGAAAATTACAATGTCAAAATTCGAGACAACTTTTTTGTTGTATATTTTTAAAACTGAAAATAATAAGCAATGAAAAAATCTAATTTTTTATGGTTTAATATGAATATTACGCTACAATGTTCCTTCCGCTCTTATATTTTGCCTTGCCAGTGATCAATCGGATTTTATGTACATCATTTATTCATCCTTGAATCAAAATTGAAACCAGTGTTTGAAAGATTTCCGTAGATGTTTCTGTTGTGCGTCATTACATGTCCGATTTAGGCTGGTTTTCCTGTCACGCTGACGGTCGGCGCTGACGGTCAGCGCTGATCGGTCAGCTCGGATCCTTTTAGTATCGCGCTGATCACAAAAAGAAATAGAAGGATGCTATTGTCTCTGGCTCACTGAATGTGGAGGCTTGTCGGCGCCAGCTAGTCAGCGGCGCCGACGCGCCGGCGCGTACGTGCGCGTATGTAGATCAGCGCTGACGGCCGTCAGCGCCGCGTGACTCGAAAACGCTACCTATAGCTACATACATATTGACTCATCAGCGCCGACCGTCAGCGTGACAGGAAAACCAGCCTTAGGGTTGTGTTACTATTTGTGACTGATTTTGAGTGAGCTTAGACAAATCGAATTTGCCCAACACTTATATTCATTAATAATTTTGAATATACCATTTTGTTATACAAATTTGATTCTAGCTTGTTGAGAAAGGTTCACTGAATCTAATTCAACAGAAATAAATCTTAAGAAATTTGCCAAAGCTGGCCAGAGATTCGCGTAATTTTTAGGTCCATAAGAAATGCATGGAGAATTCAGTCGTCGGATCCACAGATGGATCGTAATTCAAAATTCCCGACTAACTAATGTGGTCTATACTATCCTGAAGTTATATACTGTACTTAGGAGTCACCCTGTATTTGATGTGTGGGAACATTTTTATGTTCTAGTATGAATGCCAGGTGAAAAATGATAGTATGTAGTTAGTATAGCAAAAAAATTGTTACATTGTTTCCATTGTTTTCCTATTATAAACTGGACTTCTGTTTTTACGTTGTACGCTAATCACAGGCTGCTTTGCCATCAACAAATAAATTAGCATTTTCTTTATTCAACGATGTGTGACTTGTTTAAAAATTTTTCACCACTACACTAGATTGTGGTCTATTAGGTGGCTATCAAGAAACAATAAAGTTCCAAATAATTTCAATTCTACACTCCAAAGAATACAAATACGTAATAATTGTTATTCGTCAGATATATTAGTTGAGTTGCCCTTAATTTGGTATCAGAAAATTTTAGGTAGCCGAACCATTCAATTATGGCATAATAATTTTGGATGTTGAGAATAATATTGAAATGAAATATTGAGAAATATATCACCTATACTGGGTGTTTTCAAAGGTGAGGTTATATTTATAACAGTAAGTAGAACTCGTCAAAATAAACCATTTGTAAATGATTCGCCTGTATAAAAAACCTACAAAATCACATGGCATTCATGGTGTAGTAATGCATAGCCCAATGGTCCCAATCACATTCAAAATCATCCACGAAAAATGGGTTCTTCCTACGAAACCGTTTTGCTGTTGACCAAATATGCATATTATGAAAATAACTGCATTTTTGGTAAAAGTAGCTTTGTCCAAATTCAAAACGAATTTTTAAAAAAACAATTCTTTGGGTACAAACATAAAGTCATGTTGTGGATAAAATTGTTCTTGTTTAAATATCTTCAAGATTTCATTTGGTGTTGACCACCCATCTTGCAATATTTCCAAAATTTTGTTTTAAATTTTAGTCAATTCGGTTATTTTAGTCCTTTCTACATGTCTGGCCTATTACGTCCTTGAACTTTCCAATCGTTTTGCATCCAATTTAGCAACATTGTTGGAAATGTTGAATAAATTATTATTATTATTATTATTATTAAATTCACAGAGGACCTAATATAACACTAAAACAATTGACAAATTTTATCAAATAGCCCTTTGCAAATGATGTCATTAAAATTAATAAGATCTCAGTCAATTAGTACACACAATTGTAGTGTGGCCCGTAAAGAAAATTATTTTCTCCTTTATTTTGCAACTCTTATGATGGGTTTCATGAAGCTACGATAAGCTTAATTGTGGATTTAATACAGTGGTTGCATCAAAATTTAACTGTGAATGGATATTGAATAACAATGATTTGGCAATTAAGAGCTGTCAAAGCTTTGTAAAACCCACCGTTATGCAGGCGATTTTGGTGAAGTGGTATATTCTGATGACTTCTACACCCTCTTGAATTCTCACTTTTGAAAACATCCTGTATTTGCAAATAAAACACATGTTCACGATGACATTATTAACGTTTATCTGTATTGTTGTAATCACTGGTTGATGTCATCATTATTTGAATTGATTTGCAATTCAGCAGTAGATCTAAACAGTAGTTACCCATTGGTGAAAATGTAAATTATCCCTTCTCCCTTGTAATTGAATGATTCCATGGTTCCTGGTTGAAGTAGATATCCATTAATAATGAGACCTGTACAAGAGATTTAGAATTTGATGGAGTTTACAAAGGATACTTATTTCAGGTTTTGACAAGTATGCCTACTTCAAGTGGAAAGTCTGTTAACAGTCAGCGAAGCAAATTAAAAATATTGGGTAATGTAGTAGTGCCATCTATGACAAGTACTTCAAATAACCAACAAACAACAAATCAAGTTATAAACAAATCAATTTCCCAGCCACAACAGCAGCAACAAAGATTGGTTCCGAGACAGAAAGTCTTTGGCCCCCATGGTGGCCAAACCAAATTCTTGAATAAGTTGCAGAACACAGGCCAGCAAAAATCTATGTGCACATTGAAACAAAACTTGGAAAAAGTGCAACCACAAGCTAAAGTCATGTATCCTACTCATAAGAGCCAAATAAAAACTCTACCCCCAGTGAACAACTACATGCCTAAGTCATGTATGAAAACATTGAATTCCCATCAGCCAAAGAATATTCCTGCTCAGATTCAACGGACAGGGTCTGGTTTGAGAACGATACCACCACAAAGACCTCCCAAACTCCCTAATAAATTGAATTATATCGGAAAGCATGCAGTCCAAGCGCAAAAGGTTAAGCACGGACAAAATCGACTCAATAAACCTATTAAGCAGGGTGGCCTGGCATTCTACAGTAATTGCATCCCACAGCCTCATGGTAATAAGCAGTTAGCTTTCAATCAAGCATTGACGGCTGAAATTTTGGAAACTTTGGGCAATAAAAGTGGACCCACTACAAGTTATCAAAATAAAAGTTATGAGATACTGCCTAACCGATATGTTACACCAGCTTATGTCGAAGAACAACAACCGTGAGTAATTTTGATTTGAATCAAAATACATTAATATTTTTTTATTTGCGTAAAGTGTATTTTTCACTTGGTTCTCCTTGCAAATATTTCAATGTAGGGTATGTATTCCCTTGTACAGTTGTTTTCGAAACTTTTTTCTAGGCGCCTAATTTTTGTTATATTAAATCAGGTTGTAATTAATCAACTCACTTGAAGTTGCCTTGGCTAATAATACAGGGTCTTTATAAATGATTGTAACATCACAGTGTGCTTTGGATTTTTATTTGCCACTCAACACTTCTTTTGTTTTGTTTGTTTATATCATAGAATTTCATCATACAACTGATAGCCAATATTAAATTATTGTCAGTTCTTACGATTCTTTTTAAAATTAGTGAAAATTCAGTTTCTGAATTATTTAAATCTGCAATGACTTATGATTTAGAACAAAACACATTTATTGTGATGTCCTATTACTGCAATAGTACATTAATCAATGGTGAATGGATTTACTCTATAGAGGCCTGTAAAAATTAATATCTGGCGAAATATCCTGATGTTCAGATTCTAGAATGTTATCTGAAAGCCCACATCAGAGGTGTTATAAACAGATTCATGCGGATTGGAAACTAAAACAAAGGAAAATCGACAGGAAGACCTCAAGTTTCTCAAGAAGTTGTTGAAGAACTGAGAACACGAATTGAACAAAATCCTCTAATGTCCCTGAATAAATTATCTTTACAGTCTGGTGTACCCTTGAGTACTTGCCACAAAGTATTGAAAAAACCGAATTTGTACCCTCACAAACTAACGATGGTGCAGCAACTCCTATCGATAGATATTCCACATCGCCTTGCGTACTGCCATTGGTTTCTAAATAATCTAAAAAAATTCTAAATGGGGTTTCAAAATTCTTCCATTCAAATACAAGGGAACAGATTATTCATCTTTTCAATAGCTGATATGATATCTCTTTAGAATGACTTAGGAGAATAGAATCCCAACTAATGAATAATTCACTCTCGATTCCATCAGCTTGATATTTTCTGAAATGAAACTCCTTAAAGCGGAGTAAAATTCCACTATCATTTATCGTTAATCATTCTTTCAATCAAATTACCCTACTCTGGTCATCACAAGATCTGTTGTAAACCCAGAGAAGGAGTCTCAGCAATTATGCTATTTAGCCAAAATCACGTGTAATAAAAACTCAAATCCAAAATTTCATTTATTTAAAAATTTCACTTTCTACAAACTTAATGCGAACTATATAAACTATCCAATCAATTTTGTATAATAAAAATTTTTGGTCCAAACTGTGACAGGAGGAAAAGGAATCTCCCAGTGATAATCATTTTAGAACTCATTATTATTTATCATTCCCAAGGTAAACAAAGGAGAAAGTGAGGTTAAGCGCATATTATGAATTCTGTGGCTGGAATTGCAAATGTGATCAGCATTCATATGAAGCGGCAAAACGAGAGGGTTTCAGAACCAACTACGATGTTACAATCATTTATAAAGATTAGGGTGGGTCAAAAAAATCAATTTTTTTTTTTACAAGTGACACGGAAAAGTGGGTTGCTAGACACGTTAAAAAATTCTCACCAAGCATAAGCTCTTAATTTTAATAGGAAGATCCTCCGCATCGCAGTTTTGTATTTTTTTCTCAGTCCAATAGAAAAAAAATTCATACCTCGTCATTTATCGATTGAACAGAAAAATGTTCCAAGAGAATTTTTTAGGAAATTTAATACTCTACAAAAAAGGTATCTTATATTTTTTCCTTAAACCTCACCATTTGAAAGATATTAAGGATTTAATTTCGATTATTTTAAGACAGATTTCATTTTTGTTTATGAATTTTATAGCTCGACAATAAATGACTTTTACAAAATGCGCAATACAAATTTTTGTTGGAAATAAACTGCTCTATAAAAATGGTTTCTTATGTTTTGGCGATGCAATTAACCGTTCAAAAGATATTCATCATCAAACTTTCATGTGTACGGATTTTAAAAGTTTTTGATTAGATATTCGAAAAATTTCAACAACTTGATCAGCTGCATTTTTGGCACTTTGTTTGATAGAACATTTCAAAACTTTGAGCTGATGTAAAAAAACACTCATAACCTCTTTCACTATTGGTAACTTATGTTCTGAAATTTTTTGCACAGTTTTTCCGATCAAATGAATTTCCTTATCCATATTTTCGATAAATATCAAGTTAATTCACGTAGTAACCGCAATATTTGTAAATAATGAATAGTTGGATCACATATACGAGATCATGAATTTTGGAAACAAAAATGCTGTAGAAATAATTGTATTACAAACCAACGACAACATAACGATAAAGGAAAAAGTAGGTGGCGCTAGTTCACAATTCAAACAGATGAAATAAAATACAAAACAAAAATTCTCTAGAGGAGAAATTTTCCCTATGATCGTGATTTCTAATGATTAAAAATAAAATGTTTACAATAATTGAACAAAAATTTTAATAATTTTGAAAATAAAACTCAAATATTATATTAATGACAAGAAATGAAATTCATATGAAATTCATAAATTAAATTGAAATTTTTCGAATATCAAATCGAAAACTTTTAAAATCCGTACACATGAAAGTTTGATGATGAATATCTATTTACTGCTCTATAAAAATAGAGCAGTTAATTTCCAACAAAAATTTGTATTGTGCATTTTGTAAAAGTCATTTATTGTCGAGTTATAAAATTCATAAACAAAAATGAAATTTGTCTTAAAATAATCAAAATTAAATCCTTAATATCTTTCAAATGGTGAGGATTACGGAAAAAATATATGATACCTTTTTTGTAGAGCAGTAAATTTCCTAAAAAATTCTCTTGGAACATTTTTCTGTTCAATCGATAAATGATGAGGTATGAATTTTTTTCTATTGTACTGAGAAAAAAATACAAGACTGCGATGCGGAGGATCTTCCTATTAAAATTAAGAGCTTATGCTTGGTGAGAATTTTTTTAAGGTGTCTAGCAACCCATTTTCCGTGTCACTTGTAAAAAAAAAAATAATCGATTTTTTTGACCCACCCTAATAAAGATCCTATAGAACAGAGATGGCCAACTTGATAAGACCCAAGATCTACTATTTACTGACAAAACTCTGCGCGATCTACCAATTCAAATACATAGTTCTTTAAATGTAGAAATTTTAAATGAAATTCGATGCTGTCTGCCTCGACGCGATCGACTGGACCTATAGCTACGATCGACCGGTTTGCCACCCCTGCTATAGAACAAGACAAAATTATTTTTATTTCTAAATTAGAAGAAGGGCCCATGAGAAGAGTTGGTCTCCATTATAGTATGCACTGATTGCGGCTGAAGAGGTCGTGGGAACAAGAAAGAACTTAGGAAATCTAGTTCAAAAAAATTAAAAATTTCAAACACGTAGCCAGGGTTCAGCCCTTTTGAATAATTTGATTGAAAATCTTTTTGATACGGCCAGATTAGTACCAAGAAAATTAAATTGACAGGAAATAAGCAGTTCTGAATACCTCCGAAAACACTTCAGATTCAATTTTTTTCAGGGAACCACTGAAGTTTGAGGATAATTCTAAGTCTGGTCTAGATGCTTTATCATTAATATGTCAGGCAGTTTTACTTGATCACAACTACAACGCTACTCTACCACCTGATTCTCCTACAAGGATGGGTCCTCTTACAAACAATCCATTACAGGCTAATGGCATGTCGGGAAATTCTATGTTAATTTATTCGCCTGGATCTAGCTCTAAGAGCAAATATCCACCTGAGAGAAGTAAGTTGATTTGAAATTATGTGTATTTAAACTAATTATGTTTGACTTATCTAGAAAGAACACCATCTTGCTCAAACCCAATATCCACAAGCTCCAGCATGACAAACATATCTTTGTCATTACCCAGTAATAGCACATCATTAGTCAATCTTCAAGATGATGATGCAGCTTCAGATATCAGTGATTGTTCAGATAGAAAACATGATACCGAAGGTGAAGAAACAGATACTGCACCTGAAGCTGAAGCTGTTAATAATGAGGAACTTTATGATCATTATGGAGATTATGTTACTAGATGCATATGGTAAGTTTCCACCGATAACTCCCAACTATTACGCAAAATAAAATCTAGGAGAAGCTCTTCTCAAACTAATCCTGGATTAGGAGAACTGAACTTCCTTCGGGGATATGTAGTGTTGGTCCTGGGAACCACCCCATTATTCAATTTAACAGTGAAGATTCATTCATTAACATCATTAATCATCTTTACCTTATAAGATGTTCGGAATGAATGATAGTCATCTTTTTAAATATAAATTTTCTGAAATAATGTCTACCACAGTGGTGAAGTAATACAATTAATGAAAAGTACACTTAATATCATGAGAAGATAATGTGATTGAAATTATATTTTCTAGTGGTTTTCTGCATGATGATGGTTATATGGTTGAATGTGATCAATGTAAAGTTTGGCAGCATGTACAGTGTGTTGTGAAAAATAAACAAGTGCCAGATGAATATCTTTGTGAGAGGTGTAATCCATCAAAACCAGTTGATCCGCATAAGGCCAGGTTGATTCAGCAGCAGTGGCTCAGAGAAAGACAATTACCCGACATGAAAAATTTCAAAAAAGACATCAAAATGAAAGAAAACTCTAAAAATGAAGAAATACCCAGTGACAGTGATTCATCTGATGCGGAAAATCCAAGTAAGCGTAAAATTATGACTAAATATAATAGATTTTTATGTTTAGGGGAATTTGAGAAGTATGGTGTACAAATAGAGGATATATTCTCTAGAACAGTTAATTTAAAGAATTGATGCTACAATTCTAATAATGATCTAACCAAAATGAATAAATTTTAACTATATTTTATCATGTTTAATCTTATGTTTTCAGGAAACAACAACAATACAGTTATCACTAAAGGAAGAACTCCATTAGCTCAAAGAAAGAAGTCTGATAAACAGTTGATCAAGCAAAAGAAAGAACCCAAAGAAGCAAATGTACAGAGAAAGAGTTTCAAAAAACGGGAACGTAAATTGATTAGAAGGAAGGTAAATAAATAAATGTACTTCTCTATTATGTGCACAAAGTAGGGTTATTGAATAGAACTTTATTAGGCTGTCTAACAGCGAAGTCACAAAAGGAAGATGAAAACTTTAAATAACACCAATAACATTCTTTATCGATTGCTGGAGTAATAGATAGATTTAATTACCCTAATTATATTTTATTTTCAGAGTAAATCACAATCTAAAAAGGAAGGAGATGACAATCGTGATACACTTGTAATGTCGCAGCTGCCCCAACTTAGACAGTGGATCGAAAATTATGAAGAAGCTGTTACAAACCATTATTCCCCTGAACTTCGTGCTAGAATATCTAACATAAGAGTGAATGGGTCTCAGAATATTGATACTTCTGTACCCTTTGATCCTTCTGTTAATATGTGCAGCGTTCACACCCTTCCTTTAACAGATCTTAAATATTTGGTTGCTACAAATGATATTTCCCCAGATTCCCCTATTATTGAACTGAGGGGAAAATATATGTTGAGCATTCAGCATCGTAATCCTGGTGGGAACTTGAATACTCGGCAGCACGCTCAAAGGCCTGGGCCATTTTTATTCTTTTATCGCTTGAACAAAGATAACACTGAGGTGAGTATATTTTTTTACGCAATACAATTCCAAAGCCAGCAAACAAAAAATTAAACAATTCCCTAACCATATTTAATTGTTCAAATCATACTTTGCCTTGCCAGTCCACAGAAAGTGGACTTTTTAGCGCAGTTACCACTTATAACCCTGTTATCAACAGCAATTTGTCATCAATGTCAAAAATTGATCCCCCATAGCCGCAAAATGTTACCGAAGTTGTCACTAAAACGTCTACTATTAACGTTGCGGAGCTTACCCTAATAGAGTAAATATTTATTGAATTCATAAGCTTATCTAACCTATTGTTAGAAACATCAATGACATGCAAGTGTTGTATTTATTTGACGAATTGCTGTTCACAGACAAGAAAAGTGTCATATTGGAATTTCTTAAAAATATAGCCCAATACTTTTACCATATACCATCTAATATTTTCTATAGGTTTCATATGTGGACTTTTAGTAGGCCAATGTAAGACATTAATTTCACGATTCTATTTCCATTGTCTAACAATATTTCAGGGGTGAATAGGTGAATTTGCAACGGTTTTACATCTATACTTTTGCTATGTCGCTGATACCGATCATCCCAAGGATGAAAAGGTACTCTTAAGTTTAATAATACTTGAAATTAAAGATATATCTGTAATTGTCTCTGTCACCATGAAGCCCCACGTTGGGCGCCAGTGCAACAGAAATAAGTCCAACGGGAATAGTTGAGTTTTGAGACTTAAATTTAATTCTCTGGACTCCTAGGAAAATTGTAAGCTTCATTCAAGTTTTACAACTTATATTAAAATCAATTAAATTGTACGAGGTCATTTACTGAGTTTTTGTCTTATAACTTGAGATTGACTAATGAATAGTATGAATCTACATATTAACAAATCCATCTCTTAGCTTAGGTAACTGTTGGTCCTATTGTAACACCCTACTGATGCTGTGAGGCCTTGTTATGCTAATTGTAACATTTTTTACTCACTTCAATCACTACCTTGTTTGAAACCAACAATACATTGGGTGGGCTCGGTGTCAGTTCCAAGAATATGCTCTTACTATATCCAATTAGTAGTTATTACAAGTATTATTTGACTTCAGGGTACCATTTATTCCTTAGGGTTTGGGGTACTCCTTGAGTACCAGAAGCACAAATTATCCTCACGTCTGGGTAATCTATAATATAAAAATTAATCGCAAAATGTGTTGGTAAGCGCATAACTCAACAGTGCCTGGACCAATTCTGCTAATTCTTTAATTAAATGTTCGTTGAAGTCCAAGGATGGTTTTTACGGGGAGAAAATTTCGAATAATTGCCGGGAAAAGCCTAAAAACAGCCCTCTTCTTTTTCCCATACAAACGTTATCTAACTAAAATGTAGAGTCAATTTGAACTTTATGGCTATTCAATAAAGTTGACGTTGGGGTTGGAGTTGTAGTTGGATTGGAGTTGGAGGTGGAGGTGGAGTTGGATTTTGAGTTGGCGTTGTGGTTGGCGTTAGGATTGGAGTTGGCATTGTAGTTGGGGTAAGAGTTGGTGTTGGAGTTGGCGTTGGGGTTGGAGTTGAAGTTGGAGTAGGCATTGTGGTTGGCGTTGGTTATGGAGTTGGCGTTGTAGTTGGATTGGAGGTGGAGATGGAAATGGAGTTGGAGTTTGAGTTGGCGTTGGGGTTGGAGTTGAAGTTGAAGTTGGAGTAGGCATTGTGGTTGGCGTTGGTTATGGAGTTGGCGTTGTAGTTGGAGTTGTAGTTGGATTGGAGTTGGAGGTGGAGATGAAGGTGGAAATGGAGATGGAGGTGGAAATGGAGTTGGAGTTGGAGTTGGAGTTGGAGTTGACGTTGACGTTGAAGTTGGCGTTGGGGTTGGCGTTAGGATTGGAGTTGGCGTTGTAGTTGGGGTTAGAGTTGGAGTTGGCATTGGAGTTAGCGTTGGGGTTGGAGTTGGCGTTAGCGTTGGCTAGGCGTTGAGGAGGCAGTACGAAGTCTGCCGGGTCAGCTAGTATTGTATAGATAATCCAAGAAATTAATGATGAAAGATACTGCAAATTATCAATTTGCATCAAGAAATCAATGTTATTCCAAAAATGTAGTCTTCTATCAATACCTGTCTGAAGCTGACATAATCCACTATAGAATCAGGGAACATCTGCTTGTTGCTCCGCCTGTCCTGTCCTGATATCTGCAGCAACTCTGATAAATAGAATACTAGAAATATCAGAATTGTGTAAAATTCCAGGATTATTAAACTTGCTCCATTTCAGGTTTGTGTTGATACAAGAACATATGGAAACGTTGCCAGATTTGTGAGACGTTCATGTAAACCTAATGCAGAACTGAGGCATTGTATTGAAAAGGGAGTTCTGCATTTATATATAGTTGCTATTGCACAGGTTGAAAAATGTGCTGAAATAACAATAAAACACGAATCTCATGATTTAGCTGCTATTGGTACCACTCAAATTTCCTGTTATTGTGGAAACCCGACTGAATGTAAAATAAACAAATCTACTGTGAAGAAAAATGGTGAAAATGTTACAGAAATGTAAGTAAATAATTTTTCTTATAAGAATTTCTGTATAGACCACATTCGTTAGGTTAGGCGGGAAATTTGAATTACGATCCATCCGTGGATCCGAGCACTGAATTCCCCATGCATTTCTTATGGACCTAAAATTTACGCGAATTTCTCGCCTGTTTTTAGATACTTTGGCTAATTTCTTAAGGTTTATTTTAGTTGAAATAGATTCTGTGAACCTTTCTCAACAATCTAGAATCAAGTTTTCATAACAAAATTGTATATTCACAAAATAATTAACGGCCGGTTTCATAATAAATTTTAAAGTTCCTTTAAATTTAAAGTATACTTCATAGTGACATTTTGGTTCAAAATATCCAACTAAAGGATGCTTTAAATTTAAAGGGACTTTAAAACTTATTATGAAACCGGTCCTTATAAATATAAGTGTTCACCAAATTCGATTGACGTATGTCTTAGCTCACTCGAAATCAGTCAAAAATTTATTTTATTTATTTATTTATTTATTTAATATTCGTGCACATAAGTAAATACTTTGTACATGAAACCAACGGTACATCCCATTTGAACACAAAAGCAATAATAAAAAGCATTAAAAAAACGACAAAAATAACAATGTTTAAAATACACAAAGATACAAACATCCTAAAGAGCAGAATAAATAGAACATATTATGACCTAATACTAACAATTAACAATTGATAAAACTTTGGCCTTAAAGCGAGGAAGAGACAGCCCAAAAATTTCCAATTCAGGGGTCAAGTCATTGAACAATCCGGTGGTACGATGCAAATAGAAGTTTTTTCTGTAGTTAGTACGTGGGGTGTCCTGATAAAAGATGTGCGTGCTCCGAGTACACATTCTCGGAGCGTTAAAATTGAATTTAGACAATAACTGAGGACAGTCCACCATACCGTTCAACAACTTATATGTAAATAATAGGTCCTGGTGAGACCTTCTAACTGATAGAGAGGTCATACCAAGTATTGATCTTATGTGATCATAATTTAATTCCGTTAGCGGAACTCCAAGTTTGTAAGCGCATATTCGAAGGAACTTATTTTGAACTCTCTCCAGGCAATTCACATATATGGCGTAAGATGGTGACCATACAACCGATGCGTATTCTGCAATACTTCTAACCAATGAGCAATAAACTATCTTGAACGTTTCAACGCTGTACAATGAAGTATTACGCTGAATAAAACCTAAAAGTTTCATACATTTTTTTTTAACTTTGAAAATGTGATCACCAAATGTCAACTTAGAGTCCAGTTCCACACCTAGATCTTTGACTTTGCTCGCCCTATGCAAAAGACTATCGCCAACGTAATATAATATATTATTTGTAACACCACGATGGTATGACATCACACTGCACTTCTCAACATTCAATAAAAGTCTATTTAGCTCACACCAATTGAAAAATCTATCTAAATCCTGCTGAAGCAGGAGAGCATCATCAGACCTGGAAACGGGCCTAAATATTTTGAGGTCGTCTGCAAATAAAAGAAATTGGCTATTTTGAAACACATCACCAATATCGTTAATAAACAACAAAAACAACATGGGACCCAAGTGGCTGCCCTGAGGCACCCCCGAGGGAGCGGAAAAGAAAGGTGAATTGAAGCATCCATATCGCACCGAATAACGTCGACCTCGCAGAAAGCTCTCTACCCAACTATACATGGCACCTCTAAAACCCATCAAGTGAAGCTTATACAGCAACAACGAGTGGTTCACTCATAAACATAACCCTAAATCGGACGCACAACAGAAGTCATCTATGACATACGGAAATCTTTCGAACTAGAATGGTTTCAATTTTGATTTAAGAATAAATAGAAGTAGATTTTAATGTGGAAATAACATGAAAACGTGCACTAATGATGAAGGTACCCAATACTTGTTGTCTCTGTACTAACATACTCTTTTAAATAGGGGGGTTTCATATCAAAGTTGAAATTCCTTGTTAAAAAATTTGAATATGGATCTCCCGCCACGCGACTGATTCTAACCTAACTAATGTGGTCTATAGGGCGGTAACTGAAAACAGAGCTGTAAGGAACTCAAAATTTTTGAAAAGCAATTTTTGAAAAGCAATTTTGATCTAAAGGGATTCTGTTTCCCGGTATTTTTGACACGGAATGTAGCTGAAAAAAAATGTGAAATGGAAATGCCTGTGGTTACTGAAGTTGCAGTTTTGGGACATGTTACGGATGTGAACCAGATATGTTTGTGATATTATGTGTTTTTATTGTGAAATGTTATTTACCTATATTAATTTGATCTATTTTACATGACATGTTCTACAACAAATATTGTTTTATGGAACTAGTAAATGAATAAATAAAAAAAAATAAAATGTTCATCTTGATCCTATGTTGAAGTGCGAGGCAACTAGCATCCATGTCTGGGATCAATTGAGCTAGCTTCCAAACCATTTTAAAGAAGAATAAATTCCATCCATATGAAATACACTTAGTTCATGAACTTGATGATGATTATGACGGTCGTTAACACGATAACTCTTGATCGGAATGAGCAGTTGAAATTTATGGAGTAGGTTTGGGACATAAATATCTCGGTTGAGTTCGTTATTGGCGATTTCGGAGTAACGAAAAAAATTTTTTTTTTACATTACAAATTTCAAATTCAAATTTTTTTAAGATGGAGTTTCGTCATAGGAATCCATTGACATCATTCTCAACTCTAACAAACTAATACTTTCGGAGATATGTTTTTTCAAAATTTCAATAAATAATCGTAATTTTATGATTTCATAGAACGGAGGTTACACGGTCAATCTGGTTGTTTGACATCAATTATGGATTGATGACAGATTGAACGTTTAACCTCTGCCTTATTATAATTTGCTGATGTATGTAAATCCAACATATGAGGTGAGTCATAGACCTATGTTTTGAATTCAATTTATGACGCAGTTCTATCATAAGAATCGATTGATATCATTCCTAATTCTGAGAAACCTATACTTTCGGAGATATGATTTGTCTACATTTCATAATTACTCGGTAGTAGTTTGACAAGAGCGCCAAAACCCTGTCCACAGAGATTTCCCACTTTTTTATAGCCGTTCAAAATTTAAAATCTTATATGGAACACCTGTTACTGTAAAGGTGGAAATTGTTTTCTGTGTTGAACATGAAATATTTTCCTCATATTTTTGTGAACATTGATCTTATCTCATACGTATTTAATTTGCAGTTGTCGAAAGAAAAGGGGAAGGAGAACAGCATCTTTGGCGATGCCATCTGAACCAGAAATACCACCAATAAGTCCTTTGAAAGAGGAGGTTCCAATTTGTGAGCCTTTGCCACCATCTGTACCACCTATAATGCCCTGTTCTCCAAGTCCAGTCGAAGTTAAAAATGAGAAAATGGAAATCGAAGTTAAAAATGAAATAAAAATAGAGGAGAGCATTGATGTGAAAGAAGAAATGCCAGAAGAAACGGAAATTAAGATCGAATATGAACCAATAAAGGAAGAAAGACCATCAACTCCTGTGGATGTTAAAGTTGAGCCAGAAGTTGTTGAATCTTCTGAAATTGATGAAAAAGATGTGAAAAAGGAGGAGAAAGAAAATGAATGTAAGAAAAGTCCAATTTCTGTCTCAACTAGAAGATCATCTCAGCATAAAGTAGAACAGGATAAAGATGATGATAAGCCTGTAAAGCAAGGTATGTCTTTTATTCAATAATTGATACTTTAATCAACTCATATATTGTATTATTTAATTATAGTTCAGAGATACAGATGTTTGTTAAAATTTTGTAGTCATACAATCCTCATGAAATTTTGCTCAGTAAATTATTTTCCTTGCTGTATCTAACAAAATCTTTTTTTGTTAACTTTTTGCTGAGTCAATTAATTGAAATTATTCAATTTGCTTTCAGAAAAGAGCAAAAATAAAAAATTGAGCCGGGAAGAAAGGAAACTAGAGGCCATTTTGAGAGCAATAGAACAAATGGAAAAAGCAAATCAGAGGAAACAAGAACACAAACAAACAAAAAATCTACAGAGAAGAGAATCAGAGCCAACTTCATATACTAAAGAGGAAGAAAAAGCTATGGATCTTAAACAAAAAAGAAAACGGTAAAGTTAAATTTTTTTCTGCATAGTATATTTTGAAATCATGCAGAAATATTTTCCAGAAGAAAAGGGAGAGCAAGGACAACAAGTACACAGAGCACAAGAAGAGATAGACTAAACTCTGGAGATTCTTATTTCACTTCTGGAGATGAGAACATGCTTTCCCCAAATGATGGGATACATCCTAAAAAATCTGAAGAAACGACTGGTAAGGAAGGAAGATTAGTTTGAATTAAAACAATTTATTCTTATTTAACTGATTTCAGATGATAGTGCATGTGCAAAACATGATGGATATCTATTAAAATTTTCTACCAATGAGGAAACAAATAGAGGAGATAAATCTCCAGTTAGGGAAAATGACTCTAACTCAAATTCTGCCCATTCTTCACCAGAAACCCCTCTATCTCTGGCTTGCTCATTAGTGCAGGCTGCTGTTGAGCCCTTGGAGTCTGGATTCAAATTTCCTAAAACTAAGAAGGTAAGATATATCAGTTGGGAGGAATATCATTAACAAACCAATCAAGTCCAGAGCGTTCTACCAATAGGCTCTCGAAATGGGTTCGTATAATTAATTTACTTATACCAATCACTTTTATAAACTCTCCTGGTTGGCCATGAAAGTTTGACACATTTCACCGTGTATATTTTGAAAATGTTAGGTTATAGTCATTGCAGAATAGATCAATGAACAATAATTCGTTGTCCAAAAATGTTTATCGCGATTTTTTAGTTAATTAACATTTTTTTGTAGCACGAACATTAACATTGTAAGTACGATAATTGTTAAACTATTAATCTGAGAATTTTTTACTTTCGTGGAGCTATTGTTCAAAGGTCTTAAAAAATTTAATTTTCGTTTTGTTATGAACATTTTACTCAAGTGAAAAATTATAGATCTTCAATTCATAATAATACTATTGATCCTTTTTGTTATGATCATGAACTACTTAAAAAAGATTTTTAATAATTATTATCTCCTATTGTTTAAAAAATTGTTATAAACCAATGCGTTGTTTATGAGATAATTTAAAATTTTCTTTTGAAAACATAATTGAAGCTTTATAATTTTTCACTCAAGTAAATTGTTAATAACAAAACCAAAATTAACACTTCTTCAAATTTTCAAACGGGATTCTATTCCAAGACCTTCGGAAAATAGCTCCACGAAAGGAAAAAAATCTCAGATTAATAATTCAACAATTATCGCACTTGCAATGTTAATGTTCGCTCTACAAAAAATTGTTAATTAATTAACGGATAACTAATTGAAAAATCGCGATAAACATTTTTGGACCACGGACTATTGTTTATTGATCTATCCTGCAGACGCGTGAATTTTTTTTATTTTCATATTTAATAAGTTTAAATAATATTTATTCATGAAAGGTCCGAAGTGGGCGAGGCTTACGCAAGCCGGAGTATCCGTTCACTATCAATTTTCACTAAGCTCAACAGTGTAAATAGTCAACATAACCTCATATAATGACAGATTTAGGTAAACTTTTTTAGGACAGACTATAATCCCTTGTCGAGGTAACGAACTTTGCCGAGCTCTTGTCGAAATTTTCTTGTCGAACGAAGGTGGTGCCAAATTGTCTTCGACTCGACATTGGCGTCCCCGATTTCGATGTCGGGTTCGACACGCTGTCGAGCGCTTGTGGTTCCACCAATGCTCTTAAGTGAAGATATGGTTTTAGCGTAAAATGTTATTATGAAAATCTTTCTAACACTAGTATATTTTTTTATAATTCCTGCATGCTCATTCATGTATATAGCTATAAAAGCAATATTAATTTCAATAAGATCAAGTTCCTTGTTTTGCCTCATAGGTGGCGTGAGAGTTTAGTTGAATTTGTCGAGAGATACAGAATACTGATGAAAGTCAAAAACGCGTCTGTTCTTGCTTCTCAGCAAATCAATGAAAACTACTGGGATTAATTTGAATTGTGAAATCTATGCATAAGTATAATAATTATACTAACCCATTTCTAGACCCTATTTGTAAGACGCTTCGAGCTTGTTGATTTGTTAACAACGGTATCAACCATTTTTCAAGAATAGTATTAACATGAAATTGAACTATTGATTATATTTAGGGTTTAATGAACGAATGGCTTAACAAAACCCCAGAACCTGTTCCAACAACGTCAGGTCCTTTATCAGTGCATATCAATAGTACAGAAGGGGAATCCAGTACTGGTGTTTGTACCCCATCTAAAAGTATTTCAAATGAATCAGGTCCAAAGGGAAGTGCTAAGAAAAGGTGGCTTAGGCAGGCGATAAGTGAAGACAAATGTGACAGTCCGCAAGGTATGTAAAAACTTTTGTTGAATGTCTTCATATTAATAGATATTTAATTAACGAGTTGATTACAAGATTTTTCCGTCGATCTCATTTCGGATTCAAAGAATTCTGGATTGAAACAAATTTTTATTTTCCATAAAAGACAAATGATTATCACACTAACATTTTTCTGCAGTTTCCATTTTTTTTTCAATGAATCTAGTGGCCAGCTTGTCAAGTTTACCTGCCAAAATAATTTTCTCCTCACTGACTGACTGAGGGTTTAGAAGATTTGAATCAATTTCGTTAAATATCCTCATATGTCCAACCCAATTTCCAGGTACGAAGAACATGCGATTTTTTGTTAAGTTTGCTTACTGTTTGGCGAAGACGATAACTGGACAAAAGAAGGTGTACGTGATTTTAATCACCTGGGTGAAAAGATTAAAAAATGCGAAAAATCGGCCAAACATAATATGAACAAGATTGTAAGCTTCCAGCTATTAGCCACAATTAATATCGCTTCTGGTTTAAGTAGTGCATATGTGGAAAATATTCGTGAGCACAACGAAATGGTATTAAAAAATCAATACCTCCGGTCAAAAATTATCGATAGTCTGAAGTTGTGTGGCAAAAGCAATTTGCACTACGTGGTCATAATGAGTCGGAAGACTCGATTGATAACACAAGAAAACGAGAACGTGACCGGTTGCTTACGTACTTTAAATTTAATATAGTGTCGTATGATTTGGATTCAACGTTTTGTGAGATATGTAAAGTTTCGGTTATTTTAATATCGTTGTCACTGACAACCGCAGAAACTGAAAGATGTTTCTCTACTTTAAAATTGATCAACACGTTTCTTAGGAATAGAATGTCGGAAGAAAGACTGACGGCGCTCGCAATGTTTTGTCCGTCGAACAAAATTTAGTCAAAGACACTCCTGACTTCAACGAAAAGGTGATCGAGATGTTTAACTGCAAAAAAAACAGAAGGATTGGGTTGTATTTTAAGATGTAGGCATTTGGTAATTACGTTTTAAAATTTATTTACTTTTTTGTATTCTTGAATCAGCGCTCCCCCCTGAAGAAAAATTATCACCAGCCGCCACTGCGTATAATTAAATAATAATTTAAGTGACTCTTAAAAAATAATTCACAACTTTGAAATAGCAAAACGATATCATACAAAGAATCATTTCAGATTATATCACATTTGATTTACTTTATTGGAGTTTACTATATGTGTAGGAATTTGATCGTTCGCAGATAGGCCGCTAGATATAGGAGATTCTGGGTTTTCCCTCCCAAACTCTGAAAAATAGGTATAAAATAAAAAAACAAAATTTTTGTGAATTGCTTCTGCGTTAGAAACACAAGATATTTGTCAGAAGCAATCTATCAAACAACGTTGCCTAAAAAACAGTAACGAAACAACGTCAACAATAAAACAACTACTTCGTCAGACACTAAACGAAAATCTTCTGAATTATTTTTTGTTGATAGAAACCGTTTAATGATGAATATTGCTCCCATGGTATCCTTTAATGATTACTTAGATATAGGAGATTTCAAAGCTTTAGTTCTAGCAAAATCATTTCTCAGGTACTGTATTTTTCTTGTTTCATAGTTATGAATTTGTATTAATACAGGGTTAGATTTTTAATAAGATTGTTTGTAATATCAAGTATCTATACTCTTTTACCTCTTTCTTACTACTCATGCTTCAATTCATTCCGTCATTACCAAATAAACGTTTATGTTGTATTCATTAATTTTTGTTTCAACCTGGGTTTTCTTTGTTTTTGTACCCTACTTAATAATACTGTCATAAAATAGAATTATAACGTCTATTCAAATACATAGTTGTTCGATTATAATTAAGAAACGAATAGGGAAACGACATTTGTATGGAAGTTCAATTAGATTTCAATTTGTTTCTCAATAATTATCAAATTCGAAGTTATGCTTCATATCTTGGAAATTAATGAGAATGTGAAAAATCAAATTACCTTGGATTGAAATA